>BPTQ01000007.1:6534081-6849368 GCA_019973895.1 Chrysanthemum seticuspe
AGCTCATCAAACGTAACATGAATTGTTTCCATGATATTTCGGGTTCTTTTGTTGTAGATTCGGTAACCCTTCTTGTTTGGTGCATAACCTACAGAAACTCCAATATCTGCTTTAGCTCTTAATTTACCTAAATCTTGACCGTCCTTTGTTGGATAGCACAAAGCACCAAACACACGAAGATAGGATAAATCAGGTTTTCGTTTGTGAACAAGTTCATATGGAGTTTTTCCATGAGAGGTGTGAATGAGAGAACGATTTTGGGTGTAGCAGGCAGCAGCAATGGCTTCAGCCCATAGAAACATTGGAACCTTCGAATAAATTAGCATTGTTCTAGCGGCTTCCACAAGAGTTCGATTTCGTCTTTCAACTACACCGTTCTGTTGAGGAGTTCGTGGAACACTTCTTTGATGACTGATTCCAATACTTTCATAAAATTGACTTAAGTCTCGATTAACGAACTCTGTGCCATTGTCTGTTCGAACACTTCTAACCGTGTTGTTAGGAAGAACCTGTAGTTGCTTGATAAGTTTGATGATGACAGATGGAGTTTCATCCTTAGTCCTCAAAAACTTGACCCAAGTAAATCTAGAGTAGTCATCAACAACGACTAAACTGTATCTCTTCCCATCAATCGTTTGCACTCTCATTGGAATCATCATACCAATGTGTACATGAAGCAATATCCTGATGCACTTTATCATTAAACATATCGAAGATGTCGATAAGCAATATCATCTCACGTACCATATATTCTCCTCACATTTCTTTCAACTGAACGCTGAAGTAACACATACCAAAAGGCTCCAGAGACCATTTCCCCCAAATAGTTGGAATAATACATCCTTCCCTCTTGCTGGTTTTGATACCTCAGAATCAGCAAAACATAATAAATCCATAAACTTGAAATCTTGTGAGAAGAACTCAAATAGCCCAAATGAATCCTGTGAGAATCAACTGCTAGATAAACTCTCTCTGACTATCTTTATCAACCCATATGTAGACAATTTGAAGTGACCACTGTTGAAGAAAAACCCGATATACTAAACTTGAAACTGAAGTCGAATTCCCCGCATTTGTGTCTTAAGCTTGCACTTAAAGATGGAAGAACGGTGTCGAGAGTCTATGCTTCAAGCAAATCTCTAAGTACTCACTACTCAAACAAAGTATGAGACATTAACACCTCTTGAGATTATCCACATCGTCATCTGCATGTGACACTGAGTAAAACAACGTAACTCCTAATAGTGATAGTTAACCAGGTCTTCAACCATCCACCCCGACTGCTGGTAACTAGATAAACCAAGTCTTCAACTCAAATTCTTAAGCCCGAGCAAGTTATGAAATAAGAACACGCCTTTGTGAAGGTCAACTTCAATCTCAAATAAGTGATAAATTATTAACTCTGAAGTCATCAACTTGTGTCAAATGCCCAACACGTGAAAACAACATACAATCGGATGTACATTGACCCACTGAATGAACCGGAACAAATGATTCCTCAACATCAATGCATTTTTCCTTAAAAGTAAACATGTAGAGACTGATCTGGAAGATTCACCAATAATGTCTTCGAGCGGATGAGGAAGTCATTTTTCTTTAAGTTCATGTGGTTGATTTATAGCGTGCACATTGAGAGAAACAATAATCCGTAAATATTTGGCAAAGGAATACCAAAGAGCGGATCACTATTCATGAACAATAATCCGTGAAGATTTGGTAAGGAATACCAAAGAGCGGATCATTATTCATGAGTGCAACTGCAATATTATGATAGTCATTATTAACGCCTTGAGGAATAACTGGAGATTTGGGATTCTTGAGAATTCCAAGAAGTACTTCTTAGATGGTGAACCAGTTGAATCAATAGAAACCGGAGCATGAGCTTCAGAAGCTGGATGATCAACATTCGTCGAAGGTTGAAAGTACTCATCAAACATATCTTTGAAAAACAATGAATCCCAAACATTGATTCCCAATTATCCTTAGTAAGTGAAGCATTAGGCGTTGGAGGAGAGTCATCAAAAATCAAAACAATGAATCCCAGTTATCCTTAGTATATTCACTCTTCATCAAAAGAATATACACTCATCATCATCAAAAATTAAGTCGTATAACCATTATTCAAACATCCATCATCACGTAGTATATTCACTCTTCTCCCCCTCAAAAATTGCATCCGAAGTTGCCATTTTTGATTTAACAAGAGAATAAGATATTAATTATTTAACTTTAATTCTTATATAAAAAAAAAAAAAAAAAATTAATCGTAAACATAACAATTAATCTCCCCATTAATAATTATTTAAAATTATTTAACATACTTAACATTAATATTAATTAAAAAAAAAGTATTAATATTAATTAATATTTAAAATTATTTAAAATTATTTAACATTAATAATTATTTAAAATTATTTAAAATTATTTAACATTAATAATTATTTAAAATTATTTAACATACTTAACATTAATTTTTGTTAAATAATTAAAAAAAGTTCGTTTTGCATACTTAACGATCGTTAGACGAACTTTATGTGTAATAATTAATCGTAAACATTAATATTAATTATTTAACTTTAATTCTCATTCGCTAATGTGTGCAATCCCGTGGTCACGAGTTCGAATCCGGACATTTACATATTTGTAAATATATACATTTCCAACAGCTCCCACTTGGATATGTTTACAAAACGTGAAATGACATTGGTTAGCGTCTAGCAACACGCCAATGCCCCCGGTACAACTCGTGTATGGTTTTCTGGAGAAAAACCAAGTTTCGATGATTCATCATCATATTCATCCTTTTGTTTCTAATACCATGTTAATAAGAATATGGATCTCACTCATTTCTTAATTAACTATTCTGTTTCTCGCTTTATGTGATTGATCAAGATTACCAATTCTTCTGAACATATTCCAGAAGACCTTGGGCATGGCCATGCAAACATCTTGACCACCCTACGAGGGGCCCACCAGTATTATACTTCGAAATAAATTTGAAGGAAACAAATCCCGTTTTGACTACAAGCAGAAATCATAAATTTCGCAACACTTCTGAAAACAACCCTTATAACTACCAGTTACGTATAGCGTTAGATTTCTTCACAAAAATGCACTACATCCATGACATATCTCTGGTATCTCAAGTCAGAGGATAAATATCCATGATACACTTAATGACAAAGATCCATAAAGTATAATCATGTGAGTAGGATAAGTCCTTTACTCAATTCATTGAATATCATCTGAAATTAGTCATGCTACGCATCAATATACTTTCAAGTATATTCTAACTAATACTCAGATTTGTCTTAATTCAATATCATTCCCATGTTATTGATTGACAATGGACTATTTAGAATAACTTAAGCTATTCAAGGATTTAAACATGCAAATATAGGATAACATCATAATAAATGAATAATAAACATAACAAAATACTTTATTTCATTTTAATAATAATGTTTACAATATCCTTTTATCTAAAATACTTTAGTCACAGATGGGCATGAAACTACTAGCTAAACGAAGTCTAAACTTATCAGACAAATGATTAAGTTTTTCACCAGGTAAGGCCTTCGTTAAAGGATCTGCTAGGTTATCATCTGTATGAACTTTGAGCAACTCAATTTCACCTATCTCGACTTGTTCTCGAACATAGTGATATTGTCTAGGATAGTGTCTGGTGCCCTTCGTGACTCCAGGTTCATGGGCAAAAGTTATTGCAGCAGAATTGTCACAATATACTTTAATAGGATTTTCAATCGACGGCATAATACCAAGCCCCGAAACAAACTTCCTTATCCAAACAGCTTCCATGGCAGCCTCAGATGCCGCTATGTACTCACTTTTTGTAGCAGACATCGCAAGTGTTGTCTGTTTCTTACTCTTCCAATCCACAGCACCTCCATTGATGACAAATATGTAACCCGTCTGAGACTTCGTATCATCTTTGTCACACTTCCAGGATGCATCGCAGTAACCTGTAACAGACAGTTCTGCTTCTGGATTTCCCCCATACATTATGAACATATCTCTTGTAGCCCTAAGGTACTTGAGAATATGTTTAACAGCTGTCCAGTGAATTTCACCCGGATTCTGTTGATACCGACTGGTCAAGTTTTGAGCAAACGCCACATCAGGCCTTGTGCATCGCACCGCATACATGATAGATCCTACAACCGAAGCATAAGGAACTTTCTTCGTACGCGCCACCTCAGCAGGTGTTGAAGCACAACCTTGGCTGCTCAAACCATGATTTACTTGCATTGGCAAAAATCCCTTCTTGGAATTTTGCATAATGAATCTCTTCAATACTTTGTCAATGTAAGCACTTTGGCTTAAACCAATTAGCCGCCTTGATCTATCCCTGTAGATCTTGATTCCGAGTATATATGCTGCTTCCCCTAAGTCCTTCATCGAGAAAATTTTACCATGATAGGCTTTCACCTCATTTAGACTTGGTATATGATTTCCCATGATTAATATGTCATCGACATACAGAACAAGGAAAGTAACATGACTCCCACTAGCTTTGTGATATACACATGGCTCATCAAGATTCCGAGTAAATCCAAAACTTTTGATTTCTCCATCGAATCTTTTATTCCATTGCCTTGATGCTTGCTTCAGTCCATAAATGGACCTCTTAAGCTTGCATACACGGTTAGGAAATAATGGATTCACAAACCCCTCCGACTGTGCCATATAGATGTCTTCATCTAGACGACCATTCAGAAAAGCGGTTTTGACATCCATTTGCCAAATCTCATAGTCATAGTGTGTAGCTATAGCTATGAGAATCCTAATAGCTCTTATGTCCGCTACAGGAGCGAATGTCTCCTCATAATCAATGCCATAGGTTTGAGTAAAACCTTTAGCCACTAGACGAGCCTTGTAGGTGTGTACATTGCCATCCATGTCAGTTTTCTTTTTGAAGATCCCCTTACTTCCAACGACTTTAGCATTGGGAGGAAGGTCAACTTCAATCCAGACATCATTATCTTTCATGGATTGCATTTCCCCATTCATAGCAATCTGCCATTTATCCTTTTCAGGATCAGCCATGGCAGCCTTATAGTTGGCAGGTTCGTTAAGACATAGACGGTCAGGTGCACCTATAGTCCTTTCAGACCTACGAATGGGAACAACTTCAGGAGGAGCGCCTAAGCTTTCAGGCTCTTCTTGAAGTTGGCTAGTATTTTCAGAAGGTGTTGTATCTTCTTGATCGTATTCCAGATCATATACTCTCCCACTGAGTTCTTGAGATATGAGATTCCTTTCAAGGAAATCTCCATACCTAGCCACGATGACTTTGCTCTCAGCTGGGTAGTAAAAGTAGTAACCCATAGTTTCCTTAGGGTATCCTACAAAGATACACTTAACAGATCTGGCTTGGAGCTTATCTGGTGAGTCACGTTTAACAAACGCCTCACATCCCCAGACCTTTAAGTAAGAAAAGTTGGGAGCTTTTCCTGTCCATATTTCATATGGAGTTTTAACAACCTTCCACGATGACTTTGCTCTCAGCTGGGTAGTAAAAGTAGTAACCCATAATTCCTTAGGGTATCCTACAAAGATACACTTAACAGATCTGGCTTGGAGCTTATCTGGTGAGTCACGTTTAACAAACCCCTCACATCCCCAAACCTTTAAGTAAGAAAAGTTGGGAGCTTTTCCTGTCCATATTTCATATGGAGTTTAAACAACCTTCTTCGTTGGAACCATATTCAAAATGCGAATAGCAGTTTCAAGGGCATAATCCCAAAAAGTAAACGGAAGAGTCGTAAGTTCAAACATTGATCGTACCATGTCAAGTAAAGTACGATTTCTACTTTTAGATACACCATTTTTTTGTGGAGTATAAGGAGATGTGAGTTGCTGGATAATTCCACACTCAGCTAAGTAATCTTTGAACTCTTGACTTATATACTCACCACCTCTATCGGATCGAAGAGCTTTAATCTTCTTACCGAGTTGTAATTCTACTTCACTTTTGAAAACCTTAAATGTTTAAAAGACTTCATGTTTATGTTTAAGTAAATAAACATAACCATAACGACTGAAATCATCCGTAAAGGTTAAGAAGTAGGAAGCACCACGTTTTGACACATGTCTAAGTGGACCACACACATCAGTGTGTATCAATCCAAGTAGATCAGAAGCCCTTTCCACTTGTGGTGAAAAAGGTTTCCTTGTCATCTTCCCAACTATGCAAGACTCGCATTTGTCAAATGATTCATCATTGACCGTTTGTAAAAGCCCATCGTGTTGCAGCTTTTCCATGCGTTTCTTGCCTATATGGGCAAGGCGAAAATGCCAAAGATAAGAAGAGTCACAGTTCGACTTGCTCTTCTTATTGCTAGTGCTATACAATGAATTATTTTCATTGGATACACAACCATTCATATCAATTTCAAACACACCAAGCATAGAAATTGCATTAAAGTAAAAAACATTATTTAAAGAAACCAAAATTCCATAACTGGTAAAAGTGTGCACAAAACCAATATCTTTTAACAAAGAAACTGAAATAACACCCCTAACAATGGAGGGTGCAAAATGGCAATTATTTAGTTCCAAAATTAAGCCCGAAGGCAACACTAAATCAAAAGTTCCTATGGCTTCGACAACTGCATGCTTTCCATTTCCAACGTACAAGTATCTCTCTCCACAGGTCAGCTTCCTCGCTCTTCTAAGTCCCTGCGATGTATTACAGATTTGAGTACCACATCCTGTATCATATATCCAGGAATTTTTCTTATGAGGAAAAGAAAATAATTCAAACATAAAAATACCTGATGAGCTAGGCACCATCTTATTTTTATTCTAAAGGCACTCATTCAGATAAACTAGACAGTTCCGCTTCCAGTGACCTGGTGAGTTGCAGTGGTGGCAAGTTAAATCTTTTTTAGGATTCTCCTTTTTCTTTGCAGGGTTCTTCTTAGGAGCTGGTGGGATGACAACTTGTTTCCCCTTTCCTTTTCCTTTCCCTTTCTTATCTGCTTGCGGCTTTGGTTTATTCACCCTACCACCCTGTATTGCTAGTACAGCAGGTGTAGGAGCCTTCTTTGGCAATCTCTTCTCGAAGTCTACAAGCATTGCATGTAACTCATTCACGGTCTTCCCCGTGCAATGCATGTTAAAATTTTGGACAAAATCACCAAATCGTTCCTGATTAAGGGAGTGATTGATGAGGCCGACACATACATCATTCGAGTAACCACAACCGAGCTTCTTCAATTGGTCCAAGTGATGTTTCATCTCAAGGACGTGGTCGGAGACAGATTTGCCAACCTCCTGCTTGCAGCTGTGAACCTTTTCAATTAGTTCATATAGTTCAGCTGCTGGTGGCTTCTCAAACATACGTTTGAGTTCATCTAGAATGCTCATAGGCGGATAGTGCTCAAATTGTTTTTGCAATTGAGCAGACATCCCTGAAAGCATTAGACACGCCACATCATTGTGCTTCTCATATTCAACACGATATGCCTCTTGTTCAAGAGCAGTAGCCGTGTCGAGAGGTGCATCAGGCAGAGGTGTAGTCAAAATATCAAGTCTTTTGGCAACACGAAGGATGATCCTAAGTGCACGATGCCAATCACTGAAATTAGGGCCAGTCAGCTTGTCTCTTCCAATCATATCTTTGAAAGCAGAACTCATTAAGCTCATAGTGTTTTCAGGTTGATGAGCCATCTACAGAAAAAGTTCAAAAAACCATAATTAGTATTTTGATAATTTTCCTTTTCAACAAACAATTAAATACCCAAGGTTCATATTCATATAACCAATTAATTTTTATACAAAGTGGTAGAGCTTTTGCTCAATTGCCAATTTCAATTGCAATTCCTAGATTTATGGGATCCATATAGCCAATTTCAATTGCCATGTAAACATGTTTTATCCCATCTTATGCCTTGAGTTGCCAGTTCTCACCGCCTAACTCAATTAAGTTGTCCAACTTAAGAAACTGCAAAATCGTCCATGCCCGTTCTCACCATACGTGGACATTTTACCCTTTGATTATGATCTAAGTCACGTTCTCACGCAAATAAAAGGTAATCTTAGGTGTTTTCGTTTTGCTGGATGGCATATAACTTAAATTAAAGGGTAATAATTTTTTATGTCAAATCAAATATCTACAAAGATGTCATGCATTCATCTTTGTAACATAGGTTTTATTAAAATATTTATATATCTTGATTTAATGTATAAGCTTTTCATCATCAAACTTTAATTGAGGTATTGGATAACCAATTAAAGAATTACCTTTAATTACCACTATATCCTACTATTGCATGAGTCAAAAGACCCAAGTTATTCGGATAATTACCACAAAAGTGGCGCGCAGAATTTAGGTCAATTCACCCTTAAGATTTTATGCACATTCATAGGAATACTTGGTAGCTCCATTAAGACGCACAAAGTTTGTCAATAATGGGTGAGCCGTTCTAGCTATGTTGTGCATGAAAATCAATCAATTAAACGATTACGATTACTATGCTTAAAAATTACATGTTTCACCGGTGTTTAGGTCAGTTTATTTTTCTTATGAAAATACCTTTGTTTCACATAACAAACAAGCAAGTATTTAAAATAAACATATAAACCATGAATGCATAACATAAAAAATAAGTCATGCATATCAAATAGCCACATGCAAACCTTTTGATAAATCCTATTAATAATCAATTCTAGATCTGTCAATATGCATATGTTTAATTAAGACTTTCACCCGTTTGACATAATGTACAAGGTGAGCCACATGCATCGATTCATCGATTGCGTAAGTCAAAATTAAACACATACCACATAGCACATAATTGATTAAATTAATAATGATTGAGGTCTTCCCTAATTTTAGATCTATCATAATATTTAGTGTATATCACTTAATCAAGAAAGACATACAATAAAAACAGATCCATGATAAAACATGCAGATAATTATCATGGATATAAATCACACTTAACAATTAATGCAATTAAACAGAGTTACGCAATACACATAAAATTGAATGCAATCTAGGGTTTCTAATTCAATTAAAACTCAAGTTTACAAAACCCTATTAGGGCACCAAAAAAAACGCCCCCCCCCCCCCAAAAAAAAAGAATTAGGGTTTAGGTTTTGCAAACCCTAGATCTATGCATACAAATAATAACACAATCATGTTTATTTTAATTATGTGTTTCAGTAATTAATTACTTGTTATACAAGGCTCGTGATGCCACTGTTGTGTTTATAATACATGAATAACAATAAAACATGTAGACACCACAGAGTACACAACGGAAGACTTAAGATCATAACAAATAAATAATTAACTAAAAGTATGCGTAACGTACCTCTTGCAAATGTCAGATCTCTTGAACAAAACAGAAGAAGTGGTTTAAAGAGTTGTCCCTTACCGTTTTACAACTCAAACCAATTAGGTGTAAGAATAGTGTCTTGCTACCATAGTTTTGTACACACGAATTAACCAACGAATCAAGCGATTTCTAGATCTAACACAAGTCCTTGTTTTATGAAAAAACAAAACCAAAACACCCTAAGGAGGGGGGTTCAGCCGAATAGGAGCAAGAGAGGAAGAGGAGAGATCTAGGGTTAATTCAATGCACAAAGTAATGAGAAACCCTAAACCCTAGCCTCTGTATATATAGTGATAAAATATCTTTGGGAACAAGTTAGGGTTTGGGCTTGGAGAAGCCTCCCTTGGCCGGCCACCCTAAGAGAAGAAAAGAGATTCGAAATCTTTTCCATTTTCAATATATTCACCATATATTCTCCCATTTAACATTTAACGGTAGTTAGTCATTTCCGTTAAATACTTAACGGTCGTTAGACGGACTTTATGTGTAATAATTAATCGTAAACATTAACATTAATTATTTAACTTTAATTCTCATTCGCTAATGTGTGCAATCCCGTGGTCACGAGTTCAAATCCGGACATTTACGTATTTGTAAATATATACATTTCCAACAGTTATATGTATGTGTAATTATTTCCAAACGCTAGACTTTGAGTTATTATTCGTTTCGAATCACGTATCCGATTTTTATAATTCTCTGGTCAAATAGCAAGTCATATGTCCAATATAATATAAAGTCCATGTTACGGCGTTGTCGTTGTTAAAACGAGACTAAAAAGTTACAGTGACACCAACATTACACAAAGTTCACAATTAATATATCAAGTCCAACATCACAAATCGTATCCGTTACCGGCCATAAACCTATGGCTCGACAACTCAGACCACAATCCATTCAATCCCATATTCAAATCCAAATTCAACTTTATTCCAAAGATCAACACTGAGGCCCTAATGGTCTCAGTTTAACCCTTGGCTACAAACCAAAGAGCCAAATGGACCCTTGTTTGGTCTCAGCAACAACATCAACCGGACCTCTTGGTCCCAGTTACCTCCAACGACAATAACAACCAACTAAACGGACCCTTGAGGTTCTT
The DNA here is from genome assembly GCA_019973895.1 of Chrysanthemum seticuspe. Taxonomy (NCBI): domain Eukaryota; kingdom Viridiplantae; phylum Streptophyta; class Magnoliopsida; order Asterales; family Asteraceae; genus Chrysanthemum; species Chrysanthemum seticuspe. Next base: position 6,544,549 of record BPTQ01000007.1, read on the forward strand.
GGCTAGCCCTCGGCTACAACCAAACGAACCCTTGAGGTTCGTGGCTTCCCTCGGCTCCAACAACATCAACACCAACCGGACCCTCTTGGCACCGGTTATCGTCACAACGACGACAACAACCCTTGAATCAATCCAGTATCCAATACTCAAAAAAACAATATTAAAGATAATAACGACTCAAACCCGACACACACGACACGATACCAAAATTTTTATTCACATGTTTATTAGTAAACTTAGTTTTCCACTCGTTTTTAAAACCTACCCTGAAATAAAATGCGTATACATGACTCGGTGTGTCACCAACGAGTCAAAACTCATTTTTCCTCACCTTCTTTTCTTCTGATCTATGAGCACTAAACAGAAATTACGAAAAGGGTGGCGCGTGAGTGGTGGTTTAGGTGGCGGTGATGATGTTGGTGGCGCGTGGTGTTAGTAGAAATGATGAGGGAGATATGGTGAGTATTTTGGTGGTGGTGGTGTGATGGGACTCGCTGTGGAGGTGCTGGTGTAGTGGTTGCCGGCGGCGGCTCAAGGGAGAATGGAGAAATAGTGTTTTTATTTTAGGGTTTTGTAAATGAGGATGAAATGATAGTTGCTAGGGTTTTGTTTCTCACCAAGGACCTTTCATGTAACTTTTTTCAAATGGGGGGGGGGGGGTTGCCAGTTACAATAACCACAAGGACCATAATCGTAATTTATCTAAACTTTCCCAAAACACTATTAACGGCTCGTAAAATATATTAATCGTGACCGATAAATTTTATAAGTTGCGCCATCGTTCTTAAATATATTTTTCCGTTAATATTGATCATAGACACGCCTATTTTCGTTTAATGGTTCAAACGTTATTATTTCTCACGTTATTAGGTTAAACCTATTGTGCCGACTCGCGTAGCGCCTAATATAACGTACCATCAGCATATCATCAATCATTTAATCATTATAAATATCTATGAAATCTAATCAACGATACGAATAATAATTCAAGTAAAGGCTCACAAGGATGAAACCGAGTTTTTAGTTTTGAGTTATTTACGATTATTCGTGACAGCATTTATATAATTAATTTTAAATTTTCCGAGTTGTCACAGCCTCCCAGCCTCAGAAGAAACCCGTCCCGAGTTTCAATTCAACTTACTCACCAAGATTGAAAAGAGATAAAGACAGATTCACTCAATTCCATCCTCACGTGCTCACGTGAGTGGAAGATCATTTCAGGATTTTCAGTAAGACTCGATGACAGGGATTCCAGTTTGGCTTAAATTGCCAAATTTTCGCAATTTAGGATTTCGATGGGCTCCTCAACGGAGTTTTGACGGTCGTCATGTTGGAAGGAAAGTCTAGGGATTTACAAGGGTATTTTCTATCGGAAATGTTTTTCTGGATTAGGCACGTCGAGAGTTTTGTGAACTTCGCCAAGTCCCGACAACATCATGAGTACTTCGCGTTACTGGTCTGATTCCATAACGAATTTGAAAAGGCGTGGTATAGCGAGGTTTTAGCTTCTTACGATTACTAACTGTATCTCATCATCTCACGATAGTATCTTAATCGTCACTTTGTTGTTCGCCTTTTGCTCATGATCTTGCGGATCTTTTCAGCTGTCTCATGGATGGATTTAGCGTAGAAAATTTGTTGTTTTCGGCTCCGGTTCGACGGTAGAGGATTAGCACTTTCGACCATAAAGTGCTTCAAGCGGTACTACTTTGTCGCTGACGAGGTTTACATTCTTAGAAATTTTGACGTGGGGCGAAAATGTCAATTTGGATGTGATAGGGATCGGCGCTCTGTGTCAAGGCGGCGGTTTCTTCCAAGTATAGACGGCCAAGCCCGCCCATACTATCAATTTCACCGATAACGAGGTAACGAGTAAGGTTAGTACAGCGATCACGATTTCTCAGATGGATGTTGATGGCTCATTTTGAGCACCTTGCTCCTTGTCGGATGCATATGCAAGTGGAGATATCAGATCATGTATGAGACACATATTAGGATTAGGTACCTGAGAGAAGCCATCGGTATCATAGACTGGGCTTGTATCACTCATGTGGAGTTCCTGAATGTTTGCTTAACATTAGAGCTGCATTAGCTTGCAAGTCCTCCATATCATCATCAAATTCTGCATTAGCCATGCAATTTTGTTCTTTATTAGTGAGAGTTCCACCAGCTTCATCTTTAAGAGCCAATAGTAGTGTCTACTTGTGATATGCACTTCCTCTGGTTCTTGGTTTTGGACATGCATTAGCCAGATGACCCTTTTCATTGTAGTTGTAGCATCGAATGACCGTGTTCCCATTCTGTGCATTCCCATTATCAACAATTTGAACCCTTTGTTGAGGAGCGGCCACATTGTTCCTACCAGTAGCATTATACCCTTGTCCACTGCCCACATAACTACCAGTTCCCATCAGATGTCCATTGTTGCGATTCTGAACTTCAACCCTTCCATTTTGGATAACAGCTTGATTCCTTGTGTTTGACGAGTTACGAAGACGATTGTTGGATTTGTTTGAAAATCTACCAAAGGCACAAGCAATAAGTGCAAATCCTTGATTCAATGTGTTGAATTCTTTCTCGTCTTCATTTTGAGTTTCGATGTAAAGTGCTAATCAGAGTTGTTATATGGAACTAGTTGAGTATCACTTGATTGTTGTAAAGGATCATATGGTGTGATTTGGGCTAATGGTGTCTGTTGAGAATATGTAAAGTTTTGTTGTTGCTGGATAAAAGCATGATTTGACTGTGGAAATTGAGAAAATTGAGGAGCAAAAGTCTGAGCAATCAGTGCAAGTGAATTTGCATTTGGTAAAGGTTGATGTACTCCACCGAGAGCTCGATCTTTATCAACTTCTTTTTTATGGTGCTTCAGATAATCATACAACATTCCATACTTGGCATTGTAAAGGTTCTTAGCTTGACGAATGAATGTGACATACTTCTCCCAGTCAGGACCGAGACAACTTAGAAACTTTGTGTTAATAGCAATCTTTGGTAATATATATTGTGTCTGTCCAAATCATTGATGATGTTTGTGAATCGATGATATTAAGACTCTAATGACTCCCCTGGATCAATCATGAACATATTATAAGATAGATAAAGCTTGGATTCCATGCCCTCTTGATTAAGTTATGTGCCTTCCATTAAGAAATGAACATGTTTCAACATATCCTTTGCTGTTTTCTGAGCATCAACACTTCGAAGAATTGGATTAGGTATGCCCAGAAGAATATACTCCATTGCAAGCTCGTCAGCTTCATGGTGAAGTATTTGTTATGCAGTTAGTTGACTCTCAAGACCAGTGGAGACAGTTTCAAGTCTTGGTGGATTAGTCGTTGGATCTGCGAGAATCGTCACAGTTGGCATTTGAAAAGGACCTTCAAGGATGACCTTCTTCAAATATTTTCCGTGAGGTTTCTTGAGGTCGAGGAACCTAAAGAATCGACTGACCCATTGAACATAGTTTCCGGGAGTGAGCATTGGAGGTCTATCAAGTGATCCAACTTCATGAATTGATTGTTGACTGCTGATAGCCTCACACATTTGTGCAAACCAATGAGGTTCCTTCGGGGGGAATGTTAGTGAATGATTGCATTGCATATTAAGGTGGAAACCATTGTTGTTGTGGAGGGTATGGTTGTTGAGAGAATTGTTGTTGTGGTTGTGCAAATGATTGTTGTTGTTAAAATGCTTGTTGTTGCGGTTGTTGAGGGAATTGTTGTTGAGAATACTGCTATTGCTGAGGGTACCGCTGAGGAAAGTAGGTGAAATAAGGGGGTTGAGACATTGTAGAACTTGTGTTGTTTGATAGATGTTTGTAGATGATTGAAACGTGAGTTGTGTTGAAAGTTGGTCTTAGTCATAAAATCCTTAGTCGTAAAGTTTGATGGTGCTTACTTATAAACTCCTCTTGGTCGTAAACTATGACTTACTAGTAAGCTAATCTTACTCGTAAACAAATGTGGCTTACACGTAATCTTACACGTAGAATTAAGTCTTAGTTGTAAAGTTCCTTACTCGTAAGATGGAATCATATTCGTAAAGTGCTTACGCATAAGAAATAACCTTATTCGTAAGAATAGGTAATAACCAATAAATCTTTCAAACTTATCCAAGCTTGAAAGATATCACAAGTCGAAGTATTCCACAAGTTTATCCAAGCAAGGGAAGTACTGAGTCACAAATAACTTTGAAGATTATGATGAATAGTGCTTGCTCGTAAGAAATGCTTCCTTGCTCGTAAAGTGCTTATTTGTAAACTTCAGGCTTGTTCGTAGGCTTATGCGTAAGATCAGGGTTTAGTTACTTGCAAGAAAAAGGGTTTTCTTATTCGTAAAAAGAGGGTTTTTGCTTATTCGTAAAAGCAACCATAATTACCAAAAATGACTTTTAAGCTTCAAAATGCGTTGTACCCTTGTTTCTTTTGATCAAATAGCTTCAAAAACACTTCAAATAAAATTTGAGCTTATTCGTAAAAAGTGATAAAACTAATAAACGAGTAAAATAACGATTCAAAACCAATAAATTTCTATTTGTTTTGCAAAAACTAAGCTTCTAAACACTATATCAACCTTAAAACTTTTCAAGCTTCAAGATTTGAGTGTCAAAAACAAAGTTTACGTGTAAGAAAATATTAAGAACGAGTAGAACAAGTTACGTATAAGCAAAAGCTTAACCAAAACAAGTTCCAAACAACTATTTGGCGATTGATACCATTGTTAAGTCATCATAAGGATGATAACACAAGCATAACAATGATAAGAATGATAAGAGAAAGAGATAGAGTGGTCGGATTCTTCACACACAAGAATAACAAAGGTTTAGTAGTATTATGAGAGAACCAACACTCTCAAGTGATGGTTTACATAATATTTATAGGAAAGGGAGCTAGGGCAATACCTAGTCGCTTCATTTACACGTTATGGGCTTTGTCTAAGGCTCATGGGCTTACTTCATAAGCCTTAACATAATTACTAACATATAAGTCTAAATACTTAGCAACCTATTACATAGTTAGTGACCGATACTTGATAGTAGTTACACGTAATCCCAACAGATTGCAAACAAATTTTTTTGGAAAACGACTTGAAACTGGTTTAGCTACAAAAAGACCAAATTCATGAAGTAATTCCAAACATTACTTCCTTTGAGACAAAGAGATACCTTTATCATTTGTCAATACCTCAATACCCAGAAAATACATCAACAAACCCAAATCTTTATCATCTTTTGATATCTTGTTACACCCGGTGTTTTTTTAATTCATTTATTTGAAAAGATTTAATCAGTGGTTGCATAAATCTCGACATGCCGTAATAATAAAACACATATTGCACAACAAGCTAACAAAGTTTAATACCAAACGACACAAAATAACTGATTTATCAAAAATACAAACAACTATAATAAAACAATGGTTATAAACATTCATTTAGAACATAAGTACTAAGCTAATTTCCCAAACAGCATCTTACGATTACTATTTAAAACCACAAATTATACAATTAGAAGGAGGACGACGGAGGAAAAGGTGTAGAGTGGATTCATCTTTAATGTTGCAGTCTGCAAGTGTACGTCCATTCTGGAGCTCGCACCCTGCATAGTTGAGCCTCTGCTGACCTGGAGGGATGTTCTCTCTTTCCTGGATCTTCGCCCTCACATTATCGATGGTGGTGTCTGAGCTCTCAACTTGGAGAGTGATGGTCTTACCAAAGAGGCTTTTAACAAAGATTTGCATCTGTAGATTGAAAATAAAAACACAATTCCAAAGAGCAAATTCTTTATTCTTTATACTATTAGGGGGATTTTCATATATCCCCACACACATACTATTAAATGAATTTCCGGCCAGATTGTTTCAAGGTACATACAGCATAAACAGGAACCCCGGCCCATCCATCGGACAATATCACAAAACTTGTCAAATAGAAAAGTTATACTAACATATGGCTAAAGTAATTTGCAAAACCCTATGAGGGCGGCCTAGAAAATCAACTGAACACAAAACTAGTGATGAACATACCGCAAGTAACAACTAACAAGGATTATATGTGTTCGGAACAAACACAAAAAAGAAACCAAATTTCTTGTGCAGAGCATAAGTTTGTTTGTGTATGTTTATATACATATAGTAGTATTCAAGAATGTTGAACAAACACACAACAAACAAAAAACCCTAATAGCACAGAAAAGAGAACACGAATGTGACGATTAATAATTTAATATCATACGATTGAATAGCACATAAAAACCTTGCTTCAGGAATGAAGAAAAGAATTATACCTTGTCAGTATGAGATACCTATCGACTATTAAGATGGAAGAATTAAAAAAAATGGGGGGCTATTTATATTTTTTTGGGAGACAGTGTATAATATGTTACTCCGTAACTCTTATGAAAACAAAAATTTAGAAGTTATAATGTCACTAAAAGTATAATGGTAAAGATCATGAAAAATATACTATATTTATATGAAGCATTATGAGATAACTATCGACTATAGCTATGGAGTATATTCTTATTAAATATATATCTTTTATATATGGGGATAGCTTGGCTACAATTTTTGTAGTCAATTAGCTACAATCCTTTATTAAAAATACACTAGCAATGATTCTGGGACCCACAGAAATGAATCAGGACCCACAAAAATAATCAGGGACCTACATTTTTAGTGCAAAATTGTTGGGAGTTAGCTACAATGCAATTGTAGCTAATATATTCCCTTTATATATATTACGTATGGTTACATGACTCTGTAACCAGATTTAACAATTCATATTAACAAAATCAAACCCTCAATCAACATATTTTAAAAGTAACTTAACGATAGAAATTTTCAATGAAGGTATACAAACAAATTTCCAGCTATTATTTAAAAAACATAGTAAACCATTGTCAAACAATTACAAGGAGCTAGCTGAGCTTTAATTACCACCACGAAGACGAGCAAGAAGACATAGAGTGGTCTCAGGTCGAACGTTGTAATCTGCAAGGGTCCTTTTATCTTCAAGCTGCTTCCCAGTTCCCACGGCCTGCAAGAAAGGTAAGGATGTACTGCTGAGGGATTCCTTCCTTGTATTGAATTAACGCCTTCATGTTTCTAACCGTTTAGGACATTTTCACCTCTAGAGTGATGGTTTTGCCACACAACGTCTTGACAAAAATCTGCATACTACCTCTTAGACAAAGAACTAAATGCAGGGTCGATTCTTTCTGGATATTGTAATCCGCAAGTGTACGCCCATCTTCGAGCTGCTTACCAGCGAAGATCAACCTCTGCCAATGCCTTCCTTATCCTGAATCTTAGCTTTCACATTGTCTATGGTATCTGAGCTCTCGACTTCCAAAGTAATGGTCTTGCCAGTAAGGGTCTTTACAAAGATTTGCTTTCCTCCCCTCAACCTGAGCACGAGATGGAGGGTGGACTCCTTTTGAATGTTGTAATCGGCCAAGGTGCGACCGTCGTCGAGCTGCTTACAGCAAAGATCAATCTTTGTTGGTCTGGAGGGATTCCTTCCTTATCTTGGATCTTAGCCTTAACATTGTCGATGGTATCTGAGCTTTCAACTTCCAAAGTAATGGTCTTTCCCGTGAGAGTCTTGACAAAGACTTGCATACCCCCACGAACAGGAATGATCAGATCGAATGTGGAGTTTTCTTGAATCTTGTAATGAGCCAAAGTACGGCCCTCCTTGAGCTGCTTACCAGCACATATCAACCTGTGCTGGTGTGGAGGTATGCCTGTTTTCTCTTCAATCTCGAGCTTAACATCGTCAATTGTGTCAAACGTATGAACGTCGAGAGTGATTCTCTCGCCAGTGTGAGTCCACGCGAATATTTTCATATGTAGATTGAGAACAGCAATTTAATTATAAACACAAAAACAAAGTAATTTGCCAAATCTAATAAAGCCTCAGCTCGTATTAAATTTTAAGTGAACACAAAACTATTGGTGCAAACTAACAACGTTGTTCGTGTTAGTTCGGTTAAGTTGAACTTAACAAACACAAGACAAAGATGATAATTTGAGCGAGAAGATGTGAAATTGAAAAGTTATTTATTTGAAAACGAGAAAATGTTGGAACATAAGACATATGAGATGTATGTTACGAGGAAAAACGTAGCAGCCCCAATCCATGGAAAAGACCTCGGTGTGGCAACATAACTAGATTACGCTAGAATTTAGCCTTAAGAATATCTAGGATATTTTGTCTAAAATATCCAAGATATTTACTAAGAATAATCTAGAAATAAGCTAGATACTTTGGTAGAATAATCTAGAATAAGCTAGATATTGTTGGAATTTTATACTCATAACAATTATACATAAAACAAATAACATCATCAAAGCAAGCAGCGGAAGACAATAGGAATAATATATGTAATTAATTAACCAAACAAGAAAGTGCGTACCTTTTAGCAATTCAAGTAATCAAACGATTATGTGATCAAGTAACAAAACCCAAAACCCTAAACTAGGGTTTATACAAATCGTCCAACCCAAAAAATCGACCACCAAGGATTACAAGCTCAAGTGTGCTTGCTCTTCGTTCTTGTACACACGTACTAATAGCGATTTGATGTGGAGAAGCTAGTTCCTTGAATCACTAATAAACCAAACACTTTATCTTTGAGCTAAGACAAAATCGAAAACCCTTGGGGTGAGGGTATTCGATCGGCCACACAAAGAGGAGAGGAGAAGGAGAGAAATTTAGGTTATTGGTGATCCAAGATTAGGTTATGAATGAATACAATGAATTGTATTTATAGGTAACATATCTTGGTGACCAATTTTGTGTAGGATTGGGTTTGCAATCCCCCACCGATCGGCCAAGGCTTCCAAAAGGAATTCTAGAACCTTCCCGACTACTAATTTCATTCTCAGTCCTTCTAGTTAATATTTAACGACCGTTAACCAAACCTCGTTAATTATTTAACTATCGTTATGTTTTATTTAGTGATTAATAATTAATAACAATAACGTTTTATTTATATTAATTATGTACATCAATTCTCATACGTAATGTGTGCAATCCCGAAGTCTCGTGTTCGAATCCGGACATACTATTATTTAAATATCCATTAAAACCTTTCAGCTCCCACTTGGATATTACTAAATATAGTAATGACATTGGTTAGTCTAGCTTTCACACGCCAACGCCCCCAGATCGAATCGAGCATGGTCTCCTGGAAAAACCATTTAATGATTCATCATTTTTACTTATCCTTTTGTTACTAATACTACATTAACTATGAATATGGATCAAGTCATTTCATAAGTTAATATTCTGTTTCTCGTTGTATATGATTGAACAAGATTACCAAATCATCTGAACGTATTCCAGATAGATCTTGGGTATGGCCATACAAACATCTTGTCAAACCTACGAGGGGCCCAAATATAGTATTATGCTTTGAAACAAATTCAAAGGAACAAATTCTCTTGACTACAAACATAACTCATGAATTTTGCAACACTTCCGAAAATAGCCCTTATAACTACCAGTTACGGATAGCGTTAGACTATCTTACACAAATGCACTACATTCATATCAGTTATCTGGTATCTCAAGTCTGAGGATAAACACTTCATGATATACTTAATGATAAAATCCAAAAGTATCATCATGTAAAGTTGGGATGAGTCCTATATTCAATTCATTGAATATCATGTGAATCTGGTATGTCCCACGCATCAATATACTTTTAAAAGTATATTCTACCAAAACTCAGATTTGTCTTAATTCAATGACATTCCCACATCATTGATTGATAACGGACTATTTAGAATAACATAAGTTATTCACGGATTAAACATGCAAATATAGGATATAATATTAAGAAAATGAAGAATAAACATAAACCACTATTTTATTTCATTAAAATAATATTTGTTCATAACATCCTTTATCCAAATACTAATCACAGATCTGCATGAAACTACTAGCTAAACGAAGTCCTATCCCATCAGCATGGTCAGTAAGTTTATCTTTTGGCAAAGGCTTCGTAAAGGGATCAGCCAGATTTTCATCTGTATGAACTTTGAGTAGATTGATTTCACCTATGTCAACTTGTTCTCGAACATAGTGATATCGACGAGGAAAATGTCTGGCGCCCTTCATGACTCCAGGCTCATTGGCAAATGTTATTGCAGCAGAGTTGTCACAATACACATTTAAAGGTAATTCGATTGAGGGCATTACTCCGAGTCCCGAAATGAATTTCCTAATCCAAACAGCTTCCATCGCAGCTTCTGAAGCAGCTATGTACTCAGCTTCTGTAATAGACATCGCAACCGTTGTTTGCTTCTTGCTCTTCCAGTCAACTGCTCCTCCATTAATGACAAAGACATAACCCGTCTGAGACTTCGTATCATCTTTATCAGTTTGGAATGACGCATCGCAAAAACCTGTAACATCAAGTTCTGCATCTGGATTTCCTCCATACACTAGAAACATTTCTTTAGTAGCCCTTAGATACTTAAGAATGTTCTTAACAGCTTGCCAGTGTTTCACACCTGGGTTCTGTTGATACCGACTGGTAATGTTCTGTGCAAACGCCACATCAGGCCTTGTACATCTCACAGCATACATGATAGATCCTACAGCCGAAGCATAAGGAACTTTCCTCATGTATTCCACCTCAGCAGGTGTTGACGCGCATAGTTTATTACTTAAGCCATGTTCAACTTGCATCGGCAAATATCCCTTCTTGGAATTTTGCATACTAAATCTCTTCAGTATTTTATCAATGTAAGCACTTTGGCTTAGTCCAATTAACCGCCTTGATCTATCTCTGTAGATCTTAATTCCCAGAATAAATGCTGCTTCCCCTAAGTCCTTCATAGAAAAGCACTCTCCAAGATAAGACTTTACATCTTGCATACTTGGAATGTCTTTTCCCATGATCAATATGTCATCGACATATAAGACAAGGAAAATAACATTACTCCCACTAGCTTTGTGATACACACATGGCTCATCAAGATTTTGAGTGAAACCAAATTTCTTGATTTCTTCATCAAACTTCTTGTTCCATTGCCTTGATGCTTGCTTCAACCCATAAATGGATCTTTGAAGTTTGCATACACGCTTCGGAAACTTTGGATTCACAAACCCTTCAGGCTGCGCCATATAGATGTCCTCATCTAGGCGACCGTTTAAGAAGGCAGTTTTTACATCCATTTGCCATATCTCATAGTCATAGTACGCAGCTATGGCTATAAGAATCCTAATAGCTCTAATGTCTGCTACAGGAGAAAATGTCTCCTCGTAGTCTACCCCATAGGTTTGAGTATAACCTTGAGCTACAAGACGAGCTTTATAGGTATGTGCATTGCCATCCATGTCAGTCTTTATCTTAAAGAGCCACTTACTTCCAACTACCTTAGCATTTGGAGGTAAGTCAACCTCTATCCAGACTTCGTTATCTTTCATGGATTGCATTTCCCCATTCATTGCAACTCGCCATTTTTCCTTTTCAGGACTCATCATGGCAGCTTTATAGTTAGCAGGTTCACCAAGATCCCCTAACATATTTTCCCCAGCTTCTACGTTGAGACATAGACGCTCAGGTGCATGCGTAGTCCTTGCGGATCTACGAATGGGAATCACTTCAATCTCAGGTGGAACGCCCAGACATTCAGGTTCTACTTGAGGTTGGCTAGTGTTTTCAGAAGGTGTTGTATCTTCTTGATCATCTTCCAGATCATATACTCTCCCACTGAATTCATGAGATATGAGATCCTTTTCAAGAAAGTCTCCATACCTAGCAACAATTACTTTATTTTCAGGTGGAAAGTAAAAGTAGTAACCCATCGTTTCCTTTGGGTATCCTACGAATACACACTTAACAGATCTTTGTTGCAGCATATCAGCAGAGTCACGTTTAACAAACGCCTCACAACCCCAGACCTTTAAGTAAGACAAGTTGGGAGGTTTCCCATACCACACTTCATAAGGAGTCTTATCAACCTTCTTAGTTGGAACCATATTCAATATGCGAACAGCAGTTTCCAAAGCATAATCCCAAAAGGATAAGGGAAGAGTAGTAAGATTAAACATCGATCGCACCATGTCTAGCAATGTACGATTTCTTCTCTCAGATACACCATTTTGTTGTGGAGTATATGGAGATGTGAGTTGCTGTACAATACCACACTCAGCTAGATAATCTTTAAACTCTTGGCTTAAATATTCACCACCTCTATCAGATCGAAGAGCTTTAATCTTCTTTCCTAGTTGCAGTTCTACTTCACTCTTAAAAACCTTAAATGTTTCAAAGACTTCATGTTTATGTTTAAGTAAATAAACATAACCATAACGACTGAAATCATCAGTAAAGGTTAAGAAGTAGCTAGCACCCTTTCTTGACACATGTCTTAGTGGTCCACATACGTCAGTATGTATCACACCAAGAAGATCAGAAGCCCTTTCTAAACTATTTGTAAAAGGTTTCTTGGTCATCTTCCCAGATATGCAAGATTCGCATTTATCAAATGATTCATCATTGATGTCTTGCAAAAGCCCATCGTGTTGCAGCTGTTGCATGCGTTTCTTGCCTATATGAGCAAGTCTACAATGCCAAAGAAATGAAGAATCCAAATCACCTTTGATTCTTTTATTATTGATGCTAAAGACAGAATTATTTTTATCATCTACATTATCATGCAAATCAATTTCAAACACACCATTTACTGGAATAACATTAAAGTAAAAAACATCATTTAAAGAAACAGAAATTCCATAATCAGTAAATGTATGAACGACACCAATATCTTTTAACAAGGAAACAGAAACGACACCCCTAACAATGGAAGGTGCGTAATGACAATCGTTTAATGACAGTACTAAACCCGAAGGTAAAACTAAATCAAACGTGCCTATAGCTTCAACGACTGCATGTGCTCCATTACCCACGTGCAGGTATTGCTGTCCATAGGCAAGCTTCCTTGCTCCTCTAAGTCCCTGCAGTGTATTACATATGTGAATACCACATCCAGTATCATATACCCAGGAATTTATTTTATGAGGAAAAGCAAATAATTCTATCATCAAAAGAGTACCTGAAGTACTGGCCACAGTGCCAGTATTTTTATACCTCTTATTGCGCAACTCATCAAGGTACAATGGACAATTCCTCTTCCAGTGTCCAACCTCGGTGCAGTGATGACAAGCCTGATCCTTCTTCGGATTCTCACGCTTTTTGAGAGGGTACTTCTTGGGTTCTTGCTGATAAGTCATAACTTGTTTTCCCTTATCAGCTTTACCCTTACCTTTCCCTTTCTTGTTCACTAGCGGCTTATTAGGCTTAGAAATTCTACCCTTCTGGATGGTCAAAACCGCAGGTGTAGAGGCCTTCTTGGGCAAACCTTTTTCTTAATCAATGAGCATTGCATGTACCTCACTGACTGTCTTCCCCGTGCAATGCAGGTGGTGCAGTGGTGGTGTTTAGTTTACGGCTGTGAATATGGCGGATTACCGGGTATTTCGCAATTTTTTTCCTTCACACTTGTAGTTTTTTTTATTTGTTACGTATATGTGTATTAATATATGTTTATGTTATTTTAGGATTATCCTGCGCAAGTTACATGTAGGAGTAGGTTATCCATAATTAGTGATATTAAAAGTATGATTAAGAACACCCCTAAGGAAACATTATTTAGAAAAACATGTTTTGGTTTGTTGTTAGATTTGCCAAAAATGCAAGAGAGTGGCGTGTTAGTACATCATTTTATATGCCACCAAGTGCCATGTGAAGAGGTAGATACAAATATTTTTCCTTTGAGATATCGTGTACGTGATATTGATCGGGTAGGTGAGGTTGAGGTTCAGTTTGGTAGGGAGGAATTCTGTCTAGTTACTGATCTTAGGTTTGGAACATATTTTAGAAAGAATTATGAAGATGGAACTAATCCCTTTAGGAGATGAGTGTTCCCTTCGTCAACTGATTCTTCAAAAATAAAAGTTGGTAATGTGTTATGTGCGCTAGACATCAAGGAGTTTAGTCGTTTGAGCGACAAAGATGATGTTGGTCTTTGTTTGATAGCCATGTTAGTGTTGGTGTTAAAAGGGACTGAGCCTAGGAATGTAGTCGACGGGTTTGTATTTAGGTTAGTGGAGGATCTAGATGCATGAAATGTGTTCTCGTGGGGTCTTACGTATGGCCAACCTTGTACGATTATCTAAAAGATGCAGCAATTTAGCACAGGGCAAAGCACTTTGCCGAGGGGAGGGATCCTACTAAACTTCCTAAGTACAATTTGAATGGCTTTATAATGGCCTTCAAGGTATGTCATATATAAATTTATAAAGTTCATGTATATGTATATCGTTAACAAATTTTTAACAAATTTGCCTTTTTACAGATGTGGATATTGGAGAGTTTCCCTCATGGTGCGACCCCTAGGTTTTTTGTCATAGATAGTTGTATCCCCGATCAATTGCGTGGAGCTATAGAAACATGGTATTTAGAGATCGTCTACACCAGTTTTTGGATGACCAATTGAATGTGAGTTTGAGATATGACCTTAATTTCTTACAATATGATTATAATTTTTTGTTGGTTTTTTTAATGTTGTGTATATTGTCCATGTTTTTTAAAGGTAAATCCACCTGTGCTGAGGCTTACGTCGGATGACTATGAGCAAAATACCGAGTGGTGGGCTCAAAGTAGAGCGTATTTTGCTGGGAATCCGACCCCAATTCCAGTGATAAAGCCTCCAGTAAACAAACCTATTCATGATTTTATTGGCCCGGAATTTCTACAGAAGCTGAAGGCACTTGAGTCGAAGTTACAAGAACATGACTTGATGTTCAAACAACTTGATTCACGATTTGTTGGTGGCGATTTTGGGGTAAGTAGCTTACGTTAATTTATTTATTCAAAACACGCAAAAATATTTACGTTGCTTTTATGTTTCTTATATTTACATATGTTGGAAAATAACCAACTCTACGTTATAATTTTACATTTAGGAATACCAAAGGCCGACTGTCCATTGGCGAGCCACTGAACGACTCTTTCTTTGACGATGTTCATGTACCTACACCGCCGTTGAAGTCTACTTGTCCATCCTGGCTTCCCTCCACCGGATATACTGCTTCCCGTACGCCAGTTGGGTTCGGCTCTTTTGCCACGCCTGTTGATGATCAGGCAGGTCCATCTCATGGCTATGACGTTGGTGTTGTCATCTCGGTAACCTATTAATTACATAAAATATATCATGGTTATTATTGTTACTAGTAATTATATTGATTTTAAAATTTTTATTGTTTATTCTTTTTTATGGATGCGATCGAGCGACCAAAGAGGGATTATTGTCCGGGTAAATATCTGCAATCCTTATACCAAACAGGGACCAACCACAATCTTGCCTAAGAAACGTGCCGTTAAGAGGACGCAAAAAAAGAGTACCTCGAACATTCCATCGTTTAATCTGGAAGAAAAAGAGGTTGATGAGAATGTTGAGTATGATGGTGGTGTTACCTGTCTTGGTAATCGTTATGCCGGACCTATTGTAGTTTATAATGTGGATTCTAATAAGGTATACCGGACCCTTTAAGTTTATTAACATGAAGTTGCTAATTAACAATGTTGGATATTGTATTTTATTGTTTGTTTTTTCAGGTAAGGCGTCGGCATTATGTTACTTTGGATCAATTTCTATTGAACCCATGTCCGATATACCTGGACTGCCATCCAAAGGGTTGGGTAGCAGATCTTAACTTCTTTCAACAACTGCTTCCGGAATTATACAAGAACGACACTGATCCAGGAGAATTCGGTAAAATTGGTTGGCTGTCTGACGACATAAGTATATTGTTATATTTTTTTAAACGTTTAGATTATTTTAGTTTCAAGAACGTAAAATGATTTAGTTTAATCTTTTGAATCAGCACATGAATTGTTGGGTTGAGATATTAATAAGAAGTAGGCCAGATGGCGCGCCATGGACAGTATCGTCATCATGGACATCATCTACTTACCCCATAGATAATGTTGGTAGTGTACCCATGCTTTCGATAGCTCCTTCGATTATAGGAACATTAGATGGTAGCACGCAGCCGTACCCTTCATGGGATGAAGTAAGCTGGGTAAGTAAATGTCTTTCAACTTTTAATAACTTTGTACAAAATTATGCTTTACTAGTTTATTTAACTGTATATATTTGAATATATTTTCGACGCAGGTAGTGATGCCGATGAATGCAGGAGAGAATCATTGGGTCACAGAAATTATTGATCTAAGGATATCTACTTTTTTGGTTCTTGACTCTTTGCCTAGCAGGGATCGTTGGGATTATTTACGAGGGTATGTTCTAGAATAGACCGGAGCTTTTAACAAATGTTTAGAAGAGCTAGGACATTTCACAAGAACCCGACGTCGGCACTACAATTTCGAATTCCATTACAACGACCAAAAATATCCGATCCCACACCAAACTAACACTCGAGTTTGTGGAGTCATCACTTGTTGGCTCATGCATGAGTTTGTTACGGGTAAGTTTCCACCACAATGGAGTTTTTATGTTGAAGGCTTTTTCAACAATGTTAGATATAGCATTTCTAAGATGTTTTACGAATGTCGTTGTGAGGAGACCAGTATGTGTGGATATGATTGACAGTGATTTTTAATGGAAGTTGTATATATTTTTAGGGTAAAGGGGAGTAATCCTGCACCCTGGTAAATATATTAACCAAAAAACGTTTAAGTACAATGGATATGAGTGAAATCCCATATCTCAGCCCGTTACATAGGCATAAAGCTTACATAACAAGATACTACCTATTTTCTAAACAAGAAAATAAACCACTACTCTAATGATAACATAGGACATAATGAAAGAAAATTACTTCCTAGGTCCTTGAAGCTTGGTGCCATACAGTTGTATATATTTTTATGTTTTATGTTTAACTTATATTTGATGTAAATTCAAACTTTTATTCAACTAAATCAACATTACATAGAGATGACGTTGACTAAGATAGACATTACTTAGATAACATTACCTAAACGTAGGAAATGAATATGTAAAGATTCATCCAATAAAAACGGTATCCTTGTCGAAAACCTCAACCATGTTCCTCAATGTAATGTTAAGACAAGGTGGTGTTGATTTTGGGGTAAACACCGAAACATTACGAAGTACCAACACAACTCCGACTTTGATAGAGTTTTTTGTAACCTGCCTCTTCTGTAAGGACTTTGTGATGAATTGTACCAGACATTGTCCCTGTTGGATCTTTTAGTGTCACTGTTAGCTCATCAAGCGCGTTAGGTGTACAAGTCTTGATTACAGCTACAATATGTTCAAGTTTCCCTTTCACACAATAGTTTTTTATATCGCCAAGACAACCAGTTACGATGACATCTTCATCATTAAGCAGCTTATGAATTGCACTTAGCCATGGCCCACGCGTAAAATGATCATCCTCCGTAACATCCTCATTTATTTTTCTTACATACTCTTGTGTTGGCACTACACAATATTCGGGGCCACCTTCCCTAATATCTGAATTTTTGCGGAGAATAGTCGCTTGAAGAATACCAGCAGGACCGGGTATTATCCTAGTCGGGTTGTTTGAAGAGGTTGAAGAACCCCCAACGGTGCATATGTTGTGTCCCTTCTTTGGGATGGTGGAACGAATGGTGAGTTGTTGTATCGTTTGGTGTATCCGGTTTTGTTTTGTTGGGACATATTGTGGAAAGTAACCTTCTTTGTAGAGAGTAGAAATGTCAATAATATTGGTATGTGTTTAGAAAAATGGAAGTAAATGAGGTTTTATAGGTAAATTTTAATGGAGTTGTCAAATCATGTCGGGATAAAGAAAATATTCTTGTCATATTTCGCGTAAAATATAACGCGTACACGTTAATGTCATAGAATTGTCAAATCAATGTCAGTATACAGAATATGAACTATCAAATCTTTGTCATATTTCGCGTAATAAATTACACGTACACGTTAATGTCATGGAATTGTCAAATCTATGTCAGTGTACATAATATGAACTGTCAAATCTTTGTCATATTTCGCGTAATAAATTACACATACACATTAATGTCATGGAATTGTCAAATCTATGTCAGTATACAGAATATGAACTGACTAAAGTATGGCTAATTCTGCAAATGAACTGCGTCATAAATTCCTTATCAACACATGCTACCACTAGGTTGTTGTATATATACCCCCTATAAGTTACATTACACACTACCTCATACACACACAAATACTTTCAAGTTCAAAAAGTATGGCTAATTCTGCAAATGAACTGCGTCAAACAATTGTTAGAAGACTACAAATCGAATTAGAAGCTGAGATCACACTTGCAAATAACTTACTGATCCAGATGACTCGTTATAATGAGCAACTTCGTAGCCGTGAAGCAGAAATAAGGATGGTGCCTTCTATGCCAATAATGAGCCTTAATAGCTACGGTTTACATACTCTTTTGATGACTCAAAAAGCGGATATAAGTACTGCAAACAACGTAAGGGCAACACGAGAAGAATTATTGAGAAGCATTGCTGAGAAGCAAGAATTCATTAACTATTATAGAGCAATATAGAAATTAGAATCATGTTGCTAAAAATCACATTGCTAAAAATGTGAGTTCTAACTTTTATGTTTTCAAATCGTCTAAATAAAGTTGACCATATACTCTATTGCATGTTGTGTTAACTTTGTTATAATCCTTTCAAGTCTCGGTTCAAGTAGAAAGCAATCCAACTATCTAAAAATAGTAGTTACAAAATAGACGTATCAATTTGGTAATTAATTTTTGTGAATCATTTGACACACTGTGAGATACAATATTACATTCATGTTAACTCTATGTAGAACATTGAATAGTTAAAAAAACATAAACAACTTGCATTTAAATAGTTAAAAAAAATAGTACAGATGTAGAAACTTGAAATACAAACATTGATAACGTTAAAGACACAAACTAAACCACAATGGTATGATTTGGTTCATTAAGAAGAATTAGTGATTCTTTATATGGGCCAATGAAAAATGAACCACCATTTGCTTCAATACCCATACTCTATTGCATATACTCTATTGTATGTTGTGTTAACTTTGTTATAATCCTTTCAAGTCTCGGTTCAAGTAGAAAGCATTCCAACTATCTAAAAATAGTAGTTACAAAATAGACGTATCAATTTTGTAATTAATTTTTGTGGATCATTTGACACACTGTGAGACACAATATTACATTCATGTTAACTCTATGTAGAACATTGAATAGTTAAAAAAAAGAAAAAACTTGCATTTAAATAGATAAAAAAAATAGTACATATGTAGAAACTTGAAATACAAACATTGATAACGTTAAAGACACAAACTAAACCACAATCGTATGATTTAGTTCATTAAGAAGAATTAGTGATTCTTTATATGGGCCAATGAAAAATGAACCACCATTTGCTTCAATACCCATGTTTTGAAACAATTCAGAAGCTCGTTCGTACATTTGTAGCAAGTGAGCTATCTCTTCGTTGCTATTAGCTTCAACAATTGGTTCATCATCCTTGGTAAATCCAACTAATTTTACCACATGCTCAATTGGGAATTGGATGGTGAATAGCACAGTACACGATGATACAATACCACCATTAATTTCTAACACCCATGCGCACATAACTTTGTACCCATCCGCAATGAAACTTCCTGAAATTACGATAGAGTTCCGTAGCTGGGATATATAGAATGGAGGCTGAACCATGCGTCTTATCTCTTCAGGTATGCCTAATTCTAGAAATTGGTGACTAACCAAATCAAATGAAACAATCATATATCGTTTGTACAAAATACCATCATTAAAAACAAATATTTCATAACCAAGCTAGAAAATTTTACCACCCACTACTGCTTGGCCAGACCGTTTTATTCTAATCTCTTCTCGGGGCAAACGGTCATTTTCAAGATGGTTCCAGCGTATCGAACTCAATGTATACACTGACACATACCATGGCCCTTGACCGTATAACGGGTAATTAGTTTTTAAAATGATTAGGTCTAAATTGTTAGGACGTACACCAAAACCGATGACCATTTTTGGTGAATCAGGTTGATTCAAGAAACTAGGGACTAATACCCGTATAGATCTTTTTATTGATGGGTTCCAAATAACAACCATCATATTTGAACCATATGAAAAGCACCAGACACCTTCAGAAGTAGCAATTGGCTTAAGAGTCGGAAGATTAATAGTTGTATCTAGATGCTTGAAAGCTAAACTTCCATTTACTGAAAACATAAAACCTACATTACCTTGCATATATGTTAAATTAAAACAACACATATCTGTCTCACGAAAGCCGTAACTACGGATGAAGTTGGAAAAGTCTATGGAAGACCTCCATCTCTTTGAGACACTACGAAACTGTAGTAAAGACTTAACTGGAAGTCTATTCATGATATCAACTTGAAGGTCGAATGGTATGTTGTCTGACATTTTTTTTAAATGTAAAGGGATAAATTACTTAATGATTTTTGTTAAGAAAAAGAGTGACAAAGTAAGACTTAAATAGAGGAAGAGTGTGTCAAATCCGTGTCATAGTTCGGGTAAAAATTTACACATACACGAAATCATCATGGAGTAGTCAAATCATTGTCATAGACCTGTCACATCTGTGTCATAATTCAGGTAAAAATTTACACATACACGAAATCGTCATGGAGTAGTCAAATCATTGTCATATACTTGTCACATCAGTGTCATATTTCGTGTAAAAATTTACACATACACGAAATCGTCATGGAGTAGTCAAATCAGTGTCATATTTCGGGTAAAAATTTACTCAGCATTGTATGTGTGTGTGTGTGTGTGTGTGTATATACCGAAATGTGTATCCAAACATAGCAAATTCATATATACATAGCCATGACTTCAGAAATTCATAAATTCAACTGTATATTACATTTTGATAATACCTAATGAGGTGTGGTCATGTACACTAATATCACATACTCATGGTTAGTTGAGTTTGTGCGTTCTAAATTCAAGTTGGATCCCGATATTCAACTTAATTTTAAATTTAAGCACCCTTCATTTGATTTTCGAACGGATATCACTGACGATGACGAGGTGACTTTTTTTGCTGATTATACTTATGCGAATGCAGGAATGTCTCATCTGTATGTGGCTAAAGCGACACAGTTGGAAGAAACTACATATTTTAGGTCAACCCAAGAAAACCCAACGTTTTACAATTTTCTTGAAACACCTAACCAAAACATCGGGTCATCTGTTTTTCAAAACAATACGTCTTTTTTAAATGATGGCCCATCTCAAAAATTTGAATCAAATGATTATGAAAATAATGAGTCCGGGTATAAAGATGAGGCAAATTTCAAAAAACTAGGATCATCATTTGCATTCGGGTCAGATGATGATGCAGAAGATGAAGAAAATGATGGTTTTGTTGGTGTAGATGATAAACCAAAACAAGTTCACCATGACTGGAAGAATATTTTTCCATTGATCCCTGGCGTTCCAGAAGCACCTATTTACCACCCGAAACCAATAATTTCAAATCAATATAATAGCGATGCTGACGTTTATGTCAGAAAGTTTTTTCACACAAGAGAAAAGTTAGACGTTGCAATTAGGTTGAAATGTATACAAGAAGGTTACCAGTTTTTGGTAAGAAGGTCGGAACCAGATAGGTTTTCTTGTAAATGCTATCATTTTAAAGAATGCAAATGGAGAATTTGCGCTAAACGTGCGCAAAAAACAAATGTGTTTCAAGTTACAGGTATGGAAGATACTCACACGTGTCCCAAAACTCAAACATATCCTAACCATCGAAATGCAAATAAAAAGGTTATTGGTCACATTTTTAGAGATAAATTAAAAGACATTAACCGTGATTTAAAACCGAAAGATATACAAAAAGACATCTTGGCGCAGTATAAAATAAGTATATCTTATCAACAAGCATGGAGAGGAAAGGATTATGGGTTACAAATGATAAGGGGTTCATCGACGGAATCTTTTGAAATGTTACCGTACTATTGTCAGAATCTAGAAAAAAACCCAGGCACTATCACATGTATCAAGACAAACGAAAAAGGAGTTTTCGAGATGTTATTCGTTGCAATTGGTGTTTCAGTAAGTGAAACGCATATTTTTTAAATAAATAAATCTGAAAGCATTATTGTAAGTTTATTCTAACATGTGTTTACAATTATTATTTTTTTGCAGATTCGTACTTTCGTGCAACATCTCCGCCCTCTGCTTATAGTCGACGGGGCACATTTAAAGGGTTTATACAAAGGTATAAACTTGTTAGCAGTAGGCATGGATGGAAACAACCAAATTGTGCCAATTGCTTACGGTATATGCAGAGGGGAGACTGGTGAATGTTGGTCATGGTGGTTTTCCGTACTTAAAGAATGCATAGGCGATAACCAGGATTTGGTTATAATATCTGATAGGCATCCTGCCATTGAGTTAGCATTACGCAATGAATACCCATTGGCGTTTCATGGTATTTGTTGTCGTCATATTTTGATGAACATTTCTTTAAAAAAACAAAGGCGCTATATTGGAGCATATGCAAAGCGTATACACCTAAAGAATTTGATATTCAGATGCAAATTATGCAGGCTATTGAGCCTGAGGCGTACAACAAGTTACTTGAAGCAGATGTGCAAAGATGGTCCAGAGCGTATTGCCCACGCACTCGTTACAATTATTATACATCAAACAGCGTTGAGTCTGTTAATGCTTGTACCGTAAACTCAAGGAAGCTTCCAATCACAATGTTGACCGAGCAATATCGATCAATGGTGCAAGATTGGTATTATAAACGGCGACAAGCTGCAGGTATTTGTCTTCCAAAAGAAAATATATTTTTTAAATGGTTTTGTTTACTACAAAGTAACTTATTCACGTCTTTGTGTTCATGTAGCGAAAATGAAGTATGAAATCACAGATTGGGATGCCCATAAGGTGGATAGGAGAAAAATAAAAAGCGCAACTTGGAGTGTAGATGGGGTTAATGAAAATCGGTTCCAGGTTTATGATGGGCGATGCAATCGTGAAGTGAACTTAGAGAACATGTCATGTGACTGCCGCAAATGGCAGCTTTCCGACATACCTTGTGGTCACGTTATTGCTGCTACTAGGTTTTTGAATCAAACGGATTGTGTGCAATTTGTTCAACATTAGTTTAAAAAACCAATATACCAGGCGACGTACACAGAGTCGGTTAATTTTGTTGGAGAGTTTCACGAATGGGATTATCCAGGGTATATACAACCCATCACTCCTCTAAGAATGGACAACCCACAACCTGGTCGGCCAAAAAATACTGACCGTATACCATCTTAGGGTGAGGAACCACGAGTTAAACATTGTGGTAGGTGTGGTGAAGCGGGCCTCCTACGTGGGCAATGTAAAAATCATTTATCCCTGATCCACTAAAATGGAAACAATACCCAAAGAAAAAAAAATCAGTTAACGAGTAACCTGAAACTACACCTACGTTCGACTCATACCCGACTCAAACACATGATCACAACTTCCCTAATTATGACTCATACCCAACGCAATCATTTGAACAAAACACATACTCACCACAACCATATGATCAAATGTTTTACACAACACACCCATATGACCCAGGTCAACCAAGTCATGAACAAAATGATCATCAAAACCCGTCTCCAGGTTATGAGCAATACGACTCCCAACTATACGCCTCTCAGCATTTAAATGATCAAAACACTCAGGCATCGAATAATAGTTGGTTTAATTTATTTGGTTTGTAAACTAAGTAGTACCGTTTTTATGTTTTTTTTCTTACATTGTATTTATTTTGTAACATATGTTATGTTTATGTTATGCATCATATATCTATGTTTGATTTTTTGTAATGCTAGTATGTATTTTCACAACCACCTTATTTCAAAAAGTACAAAAGATAACTCACAAAAACATGATCATTTACAATGTTGATTTGATAACACAATGTTTGACTTTTCAGCTTTAATCATAAAAAAAACCTTATTTGATTACTCAGTCACCTATTCTGACAAAGAAATGACTAAGCACCTTTAATCATATATATATATATATATATATATATATATATATATATATATATATATATATATACTACTTTGTGGTGGTTTCAATGAATCAAATTCAATTGTTACTTCTTTCATTCATCAAATGTCAACATTTAATACGCCTACATTCAACTTCACTATCAACTTCAACGGAAAGTTTACACTTAACCCAGTAACATATCAAGTTGGTTCAAACATGAATATCAATGTTCCAGAAATTGATTTTCAGGATACGGTTAGTTATCTAAAGAGAAAATTACCAGCGAGGGTCAACAGTCTATATTACGCATTGCCACAAAACAAAACGTTAATCGGTCTGAAACCAATTGAAAAATAATCATGATATTGATGTTATGTATGACATCGCAAAGGTTGCTGGGAAGCTCCAACTTTTCGTTTCTGAGCATCCAGTAGATTTAAGCACAAATTTGATTCCAAATGATGGTTCTCTAGAAGAATCGTTTGCTGGTGTAATTTCAGAATAAACAAAACTAAAGCGTGAAGAGCGTGTCCGGTATCTACATGAAATGGTTCAAAGAAAAAACAAATTTGAAGAGCGTGTCCGGTATAAAGCTGGGTACAAGAAAAAAAACTAAACCTACTACATCGTATACCCAAACCATTTTCAATTTTACTATGCACAATAACGGTCAATTGGTTTGCAGTGGCGGAAAACAATAGTATGTAAATGGTTGGAAGATGAACATGAGTATTCCAAGAATGAAGCTAGAAGAGCTGAAGCAATATTTTTTTAACATCGTTGACAGGAAGATTCATGCTCTTTATTATGAAGTACCACACACTGGCATTTCAAGCACCGTCAAACTAAGAAAATACTATGATATGCATGTAATGTTTGACATTTCAGCAGCACAAGGAAACTTGGAAATTTACATTGACCATGTGGGTGTCGATTTTATTATTGCAAATTATATATGCCCAAATGCTACCTTGGCAGAAATAATGGATCATGTGATAACAGACTACACAAGTGACAATGAAGACGGAAAAAATAACATAACACAATCAGATTACACTTTTGATCAAATGGTTGAATGGGTGGAACAAGAACACTTTCAGCATGAGGATGCTAAAGCAGCTGAACGTCATAAAGCCATATGGAAGAATCGTTCCTATTCATAATCATATCACTGAATATGTGTCATGTATGCTTTAAAATTGTCTTATTTATATGATTTTCGTTATCAATGTTGGAATGAATGTTAGCCTATGTATTCAAATTACATTCATTCAAATAAAAGTACAAACGTTCATTACTAAAAGACAAACCACATAAGATAAAAAGATAAACACAATCGTCTTATTTGTTGGGTTGAACAACAAACATTTGTGCCACTCCATCATAAGCACTACAAGCACATTCAACGAAAAACATTACCTCGTCATCTTTAGTAATATCAATACAATAGTCAAATGAAGGCAACTTACAAGACAAATAAATCGGAACATTCGGATCTAACTTGAAATTCTTCACCACCAAACCAACTAACCCTGAGTACGTCATATCATTATACATAATGACACCTCGATGCTGATCATCAAAATGTAATACACACTTGAACTTCTTAATATTTGAATTCATGGCTACCCTAGAGAGAAGTAAGAAATCTATGTTTATTTCAATTCTTAGCTAGGTTATAAAGTGAAGGACAATTCCTAGCAGAAAAAAGCATTTGTTCTGACATTGATTTTGACAACTAAATGACAATGTCGTGTAAGATTAAAATTTTACACGAAATATGACATTTTTAATTGATAACATTGATATGACAACTCACTGACAATGTCGTGTATGCTTAAATTTTTACACGAAATATGACATTTTTAAGTATGAACATTGATATGACAACTCACTGACAATGTCGTTGTCGCTTAAAAACTTACACGAAATATGACATTGATATGACTAATCAATGACTTTCATATGAACTCTTTTAATGGTTTTGTAGTTGGTTCCAGAGTGTTTTCAAATTCAAAGGATTTGAATCCACTACTTTGAAAAATGTGATGTGGTTGGACTATATTTTGTATTTTTTATTTTTTTTGTTTTTATAAATTTAAATAGTTATGGCACATACATGTAATGTTTAAATGATTTGTATGCTACGGAAATGAAAATACATTAAACATTAAATTGAAAATACGGATGACATAGCACATATACTAAACGATACATAAATGAAAATGAAAATACAAATAACAACGAATCATGGTGTGCTGTAACCATCACTATAATTCAAATAAACTTGATAATTATCAATGTCAAACCAATTGTTCCTGAGGTATTCTTCATACATTGCTTCATGCTTTTTTCGAGCAGCTTCTTCACGTGCTTCATTTTCTTCAAAATCTCTCCATACTTGCTGATCCTGTTCAAGTTGCCGTAGTTGGTCCTCAGTTAAAAATCTTGTATTGTCTTGCCGTAGTTGGTCCTCAGTTAAAAATCTTGTATTGTCTTCGCGTATCACACCCAATGGAGTGTTCAACACGTGCACATACGGTCGGTGGGAATAACGGATAGATATCTATCGCTGAGGTGTTCACCAAGTGCTCAGTCGGTGGAAATACCGGAAAGATATCTACCGGTAGAGTGTTCGCCAAGTACTCAGTCGGTGGAAATACCGGAAAGATATCTTCCGGTGGGGTGTTCACCAAGTGCTCCATAAATTGTTGTGAAAAGTCTCTGACATCAGGAAATTGTTGTGAGAAATATTTTTGTTGAGCCATTGAAGAGATTTTTTTGTATGTGATATGTGTGTCTATACAACTTTCTAGGTCTATATATATACACTTGAAAAAATCTCGGTTGTCTTTTACCATACCCTAAACCCGAAATACATACACGACATTATCTAGGGCTACATTTCACATCCAAAAACATTTTATGTGATTATACACGACATAGGCTTGGTCTCATACTAAATAAAAAAAAATCATGTCGTGTATGTAGGGTATTAAATTACCCGACATTGTCTAGGGCTAGAATTAGTATGCATATTTAATACATGTCGTGTAATATTCTTCTCTATATGGTACAAGATACCCGACATTTACTTTTGCTTTTCAGAGTTCTACACGACATGACTACTAGGTGGCAGATATCGTGTATGTAGTTAAAACATATACACGACATGGGTCTTGGGAGGCGTGGGATATATTAAAAAACAATGTCATGTACATAGTTAAATATCATACCCGACATTGTTGATGAATTAATTTGGAAACTCAATCTTGGCCTTACACCTCAATCTCTTGTATATAGTATAATTTCATACCCGACATTGATGGGTATTTTTGAATATGAGCAAAAGTTTGGGTAGGTGAAGACACAACCCAATGAAAATGGGTACCACAGTAATTTTTGCTTTTTAAAATTTTTTAGATGTTTTCTTACCAAAACTAGAATAGTTCATTAGGCGAACACGCATAACCCATAACTTCAATGGTGAGATTCAACCTTTTCATTTGATTATATTACATAATTCCACAAAAAATAAGTGTGTCGGTAGTCGACGT
The DNA here is from genome assembly GCA_019973895.1 of Chrysanthemum seticuspe. Classification (NCBI taxonomy): domain Eukaryota; kingdom Viridiplantae; phylum Streptophyta; class Magnoliopsida; order Asterales; family Asteraceae; genus Chrysanthemum; species Chrysanthemum seticuspe. The sequence goes on from BPTQ01000007.1 coordinate 6,572,180, forward strand.
AGACTTTAAAACTTGGCCCATATATCTTTTCAAAACAATAATGATGAGTATTACGTTGAGTAATTGATGTAATTAGAATAAGCAATCTAAGAAGGCAATATATTAGGATTATCCCCAAAATAGTCCATATGTGTAAATTCGTGTGCGCTTATCAACTTGTAATGTTGACTTGTCGACCTCCCGTGATACACCTTTTATTGTACTCATCTTTAGTACAAGATATCCTTAGTTAAACCATTTCGAGCCATTCTTTCGTTTCTTACCCAATAAATGTTTAGTTCATTACACCATTTCACCTAGCCTACCATGTAGTCTACTACCCATAGTTGAGGAGTTGTTAGTTACTTAAGACCTTGGTTCAACTTAAGAGATTTGGGAATTACGCTTACGTGGAAGACTGATCACTCATGAGCATTGAAGACCCCCCATAGTTCTTATTATTATTCATACAAGATTCATCTCAAGTGAGGGATGACCTTATTTTTTTTAAGAATTCATATTGCTATAGAAAAAAATATTTATACGTTCAATAAAATGAAAAAAAAACTACAATAATTGAAGATATTAATGTTTGAAGAATGGATTAGTGTAATACCTCATTCGCCTAAGCTGTTTATCAAAGTTCTAAAGAGTAAAAGAATGTGAATATAGAGATTAACACTATAAACACTAATCCATAGTTATCAATTGAGCTCTATTGTAGAAGGACGGGTTAATCTGCCCGTGGATATTTGATGGATGATTTTAGTTGGTTGAACCTTGAACCAACTGATGATAATGAAGGTCGAGTTAGTATGTACATACTTTTGCCTACATTTCGGACTATGTATTTCTCTACTAGGCTACGCATGCCTACACACTATAGCACACTAACTCGTTATGATGATCCGTTCTTTTATCTTAATATTTGAACTTTGGGTAGACGGTAACTAATGACAACAAGGCTTTTGGTCTAGACTATTTGTTTGTGATTTTTATTTTTTACCCTTTAAAATGTGTATCTCATGTCTATTCCTACCCTTAGTCGTTCTAAATAGTATTCCTAACCTTCAGCCTACTCGAGTTAAGGAATTGAGCAATCTTAGGTGTCTCACTCATGGATTGGGTGAGCATTTATGAGTTCGTCGCTTTTTTGGAGTAGTGTTTTCGGTAAAGATGATCTAATATAAATGGATCAACCCTAAGCCTTAATTATATTCACCGTACATTGCTTTTGGAAATTGCTTAGACCTTGGCTCTAGTGGTGGAGTTTATTATACTCGTCAAGCCTATGAAAGAATACATGCTACGACTGTGCAATGAGATATCACCCCGAGAATGAAACATGTAGATTAGCAAGTGAATGACTAAATTTGTTTCCCTTTTCGTGAGGTGTTCGGCTTTGGCATTTCTAGCATAGGTAATTTATAAACTCATATTTTCCAGTAACTTGGAAGATATCTTATTAGAAATTGTCATCAGGGTTACTTGAGGGCAAGTAGAAATCAAGTGGAGAGATATTTGATAACAAATATTATACACTTTTCTCTATCAAATTTCCTTATATTATTCTCTAATTTCTTGTATTTATATAAGATTAGGTAATTAATTGTTTCCTGTTTGTTTTATAGGATTTAACTGAGCATTGAGCGAGAAGATGCGAAATTGAGAAGTTATTTATTTACAAACAAGAAAATGCTGGAACAGAAGACATATGAAATGTAGCTGGCATCCAAGACCTACGCTGTAATCATCATGAAAGCTTTGAAGAAAATATTTACCGAGAGCACATCTGGCGTAACCTTTAACTTAAGATCAAGCCGTATATATGTCGATGTCAGGAAAACTATAAATACAAACCCTAAATCATTCACAACAGACACATCCATTCCACCTCTCAGTTGGAGAACGACTAGCGTTCCATTCAAGGTCAATATCCACCAACGTCAAAGAGCTTTTCAAGGGAGAATTCACAACCAAACATCATCGAAGATAGATCGACATATACTAATCGTATCAAACACTATGTTTATTACTTTCTCAATTTTAATCATTAGTCTTGCTCTATTTTACAACATGTGTGGCTAAACACATTTGGTGTTAGCCTTGTTATGAATTAATTTGTGTTATGTTCATTATTCTTTCGTTTATTTATTACAATTATTGGATATCTATGTGTTTGTTATGAGATCCTTGCATTGTAGTAATTCTTAGAGGTATTTAGCTCCCGATCACTAGGTGTAGAGACCAACTTACTTGGAAAATTGGGATGATCAAGGGATTGACAACCTCTTGATTGTATATGGATTGATCATATCACCATCTAAATAGTTATGAGCATTTAAACAATGTAAGTTAGTCGCTTGAATGACCAATTAGGCGCCTAAATGCTAAGAAGTGGGAATGTTAAAATAAGAACAAATCACATAGGTAATTGCTACTTAGAGACTAAGGACTAGTTAATTGGTATTATGACTATTCTATAGAGACTAGGAACTATAGGCTAGTGACATAATGACCATTTAGGCCTAGCGACCCAAGATCACTAATAAAAGCAATAATTAAACATTGCACTTGGAAGACGAACATAACATTAGTTAAAGATTAACCTATTTTCTCGTCTTGATTAGTACACACAACCATTTACTTTTAGTATTTACTTTATTTTAATTATTTATTAAATTTAATCGTGACAATTAAGTTAATTAGTTATAAGACTCAATTTGATAGACGCCTCATAGCTCTTGGGAACGACCTCGGATTTATCATTTTCTCACTACGTCCGATCGGGTACACTGTCCATTGGTATAGGTGTTGATTCAATAGGTAGACAAGACTTTATAAATTTAAGACCTGATCAACACGTATTAGCTATATAAATACTAAAGCTAGACTCGAGCCAATCCTGGAGCAAAGCATGTTGTGGCTCGACAAAAGTTACATCAAGTTGATTTTCGAGTATTTTAAGTAGCTTGTGGCCTGACTTGACTTAGTTAGACGTTTAGCTATGAAGCAACAACATTATGTGCAGTGCTACACGCATACAATATATTTGGCCCGTTTCATCCCGACACAAAACAAAACAAAAGTGTCATAGCCACCGATTCATACCTCAATGACAACCAGCAACAAAAATACAACCACAAACAACAAATGTTTCAATGTTCATCATCACCACCACCTTCGGATTACCCATATCAACCTTTTTTCATGTTCATAATTGTACTTTGAACAATTAGTACCTAGAAAAGTGATGTATCTAGAAACTGAGACTAGGTTGTGAATTATTAAAACATGTTCGTTAATCAAGTAATCAGTGTTACTTAAGAGATATACAGTAAAACTTCTATAAATTTATACTTGATAAATTAATAACCTTTATAAAATTAATACTTTGTCCAGTCCCAACTTGGGACCAATACAAATTTAGACATTAGTCGATAAAATAGCAAGATAATAATTTTTTTGAAATCCCAATGTATATATATTGATCCCAACGAAACTATAAATTAATAATTATTAAAAATTTCCAAAATTTCCTCAATTCCTTGAACCTTATAACATTTATTAGCATAAATTCATTAGTTTCTTTAATGCCTTGGATTTATAAAATGTTAATTTGAATTTGTTTTTCTAATTTATATTTCATCTCTAATTAGTATACATTATAACTAGTATATTGCATTTGAAAATTTAAATGCCATACCTAAAGCCTTTTTAAATTAATAAATTTCTAATTTATCGATAAAATAATATTTTACTAAATCAATAAATATTCTGGGTCTAAGATTATTAATTTATAGAGGTTTTACTTGTATATGTTTTAGTTGTTTAATATTAGATTTAAATATGGAATTGAATTATAAAAATAAAAATAAAAGAAATTACAATAGGTTAGCCCAATTTGCCAACAAAAGAAAACATGGACCTCGAACCCAATAAATGGGCCTCAAGCCAAGTTCTTAAAATGTATAGTTGTGGACTAACTTCGCAAGTTTAAATCAACTTTTTGTACTACTTTTATATTCATAGTTTCATACTGAATGGAAATAAATCAATCTGTCAAACTCTATCTCACACTCCATTGTTACCATGTCTAGCCATGGGTTCCTACTATGTTCGATTGTTATAAAGGTTTCCGACATCCCCCTTTTTCTAAGGTTATGTGAATGGTTGCCCAAACCGAATAACACTACTAGCATTTTACGTTGCATGAAGCTTTCTGAGGGTGTTGAATATGTTCGTTACAACTTATTCGTGGTCTGAAATGAGAGCGTTTCGTCAATTTCACCTAAACGGTTGCTACATATTCCTGTTGTGCACCTTACATAGTTACATCTCTGCATACCAAATTATGTTTTAGTAAAATCGATATTTTAGTTTAGGTACTTTTGTGCCATAAATGATTTGTCCAACAAAGTCCTATACTGCACTGGACTTAGCTTAAAATCAATTATAATGAAAAAGCTAATCAAATATTCAAAAAAAAAAAAAAAAAAAAAAAAAAAAAAAAAAAAAAAAAAATTATTCTGCATAAAATAAACATTTTGATGCAGATACCAACTTTGATGTTATATGCGTTGAAAAATAGTGTTGCTCGAAAGCGATTTACTTATGATTACATAGTATATTATGTCGAAGTCACATAACATCACAGATTATAATGATTGACTCATTGACGTATATCAAATCGAAGTTAGATATTTATTGTGCGATAACCATATGAGGATCGTGTCGAATTTGAATGCACACGGCTACACTTAATATTGCTTGAATTATCATAGTACACTCTCCATCAGTGATTTCAGTGGGACATATATGTATAACTAGTCCATTCTTCACGATTTTCATGTGCTAGAATATGGAAGGGAAAAAAATTTAGTCAATTCTTTTTGAATTTATTTTTCGTAGTTGCATCACCAATGACGACTTTAGGCAAGATTTGACTCGATTATCTCATTCACTTGTTTTCAGCAAGGGCATAAGTTATGTGTGTTTTTTATTTCCTATCAAATGTTCATATGTACTTTCTTATTTTTTTCGAACTTTTGTTATTTCGGTCTTTAAATACTTCTTTCGTGCGTACAAGCTCGTTTTCTGTAACTTTCTAAAAAGAGATATTAGAGAAGAATAACCACCACCAAGTCGTTTAATGGTCAGTAACTTTACTTGCGAAATATCACTAAAAAAATCGATGTTACTTCTGCAATACCTATATAAGATTATATGAAACCTGTTGAATTATATAACATGACAACTCATAAGTATAAACAATAAACATTAAAGTAAACATGCGGAAACGTAGAAACATATAATGAATAATTAATTAACTAAAACATAAAAGTATGCGTACCTTTTGATTCTAGCTAAACAAGAATCAATCCAAGCAACTCTTCAATTAAGATGAATCCTAATTAGGGTTTATGTGGATTATTAGAATTACCCTTTACCCTTCTGCAATTCAATCCAAGATACTAACAATAGTGTGTTAGTATCACGTTCTTGTACACACGTACTAATACCAAGTAACACAAAACAAAACTTTGGTTTTGAAAACAAAACTGATCGATCGCTTGGAGGGATGTTTATTCGATAGGTTATACCAAGAAACAAGGAGGAAACACAAGTTTTAGGGTTATGTGTGTGTACAAGAGATGATCAAACAAATAACCCCAAGCCTTGCTTATATACTAATGAAAACTTGGTGTTCAAGTTAGATTAGGATTAGGAAACCCAATCCTAAACCCTTGGATCGGCCGACCTACCCTATAGGGGTGTTTCTAGATCCTTCTCGACTTACCATAATCCATTCTAGTCACTTTTCTTATTTTACTTAACGACCGTTAGTTCATTGCATTTAATTACTTAATGTTCGTTAGTCGTTTTGTGTATTTAATAATGGATATAACATTTTATAAATAATTATTAATCGTTTACTCTTCATATGTAAAGTGTGCAATCCCGTGATCTCGAGTTCGATCCTAACACTTGACTACTAATTTATGTCCATAAAACCAACAGCTACCACTTGGAAATATCTTAATAGTGTGATCACATCAGTTAGCGTCTAGTACCACGATGATGCCTCTAGTACAACTCAAGTAAGGTCTTCTGGAATAACCTTTTTAATGATTCATCATTATTATTATCCTTTTGTTTTTAATACCATGTTAAATAAAGATATGGATCTAAGTCATTTTTTATTCAACTATTATGTTTCTCGTTATTAGTGATTAAGCAATATTACCAAATCTTCTGAACATATTCAGGAGAGATCTTTGGGCGTGGCCACACAAACATCTTGTAAATCCTACGAGGGGCCCAACAGTATTAAACTCCAAAATAATTTTAAAGGAAAAAATTCTATCTTGACTACAAGAATAACTCACAAACTTTGCAACACTTCTGAAAACAACCCTTATGACTACCAGTTACATTTGGCGTTAAGTTGTTTCACAAAAGTGCACTACATTCATGACACTTATTTGGTATCTCAAGTCTGAGAATAACTATTTATGATTTACTTAATAACAATATCCATAAAGTAAAATCATGTAGTTGGGATAAGTCCTATATTTTATTCATCGAATATAATCTAAAATTGGCATGCATCACGTCAATATACATTCAAGTATATTCTATCAAATCATTCAGATTTGTCTTAGTTTAATGATACTCCCATATCATTAATTGACAATGGATGATTTAGAATAAATAAATTATTCACGGATTAAACATGCAAATATATGATATAATATATTATAAAATCAAACATACAAAGTATTTTTATTTATTATAATAATTGTTTAACATCCCTTATCCAAATACTAAATAGATCAATGCATGAAAATTCTAGTTGATGAAATATGCCTCAAGTAATGACAATCATACTTGTTGACAAGACATAAATCAACCAACTTGATCTATCATAATTTTAAGAATACTTATTTCAAAAATTCAATTAGTGAAGTTCTTGTATGTGTACAATCAATTATCCACATAATTATTCATAAAGTGTGTGACATCGTCTACCACCAATTTATGACAATTAAACTTTCAAACATTTTTAAAGTTTTAAAATATTCTTATTCTTTAATGTATAATGCAATTGTGTTCTTAGGTAACACAACTAGTTCACATGGCCATTAATAAGGATGAAATCCTACCATGACTAGTATTGATTGTCATATTAATTAAACCAACATCATTGTATACAAGCAACAATATGCCATTTAAAAACTTTAATAACTTATGCTGTAATGTTTGATGCCTTTCAAACTTTTAAGTTTGTTGTCAACTATAACAATTATGCAACAATTGTCATATTGTTTATTCTTAGAAACTAGGAGTAATTCCAGGCTGAGGAATGTAATTCTAAGTCCAAACATATTCTATTAGAATATTCATTACACAAGTTATCTAATAACTTTCAGTTAGATATCAATGTTGTCAAATAATCTTTCATTCAAGCATGATACAACAATTTTAATACACAACTTGATGTACATGATGAATCTACAGGTCAAACTTAGATTTCATTCATGTTCTATCTTGTCAAAAGATATGTATCCATTTTCCGAATGATACATCATGTTTTATTAGAATCATTTATTTTACCGCACATGTTTATTAACAAAAAACATATATTCCAAGGTTGTATGTTTTAATTCTTAAATCTTACAAGTGGAGTTTCATTCAAACTAAGACTCAACATTTAACTTATATGGAATGTTACTTCCCATATGTTATACAACATATATGATTTAAGAACCTTAACATAATACTCTCACTAGCTTTCAGGAATACTTAAAATTTATCTTATTTCATTTATAAATCAAAACTTGGATTTAATTATTAAATATAAGAATAATTTTATAGATATGCATTTATCCATTCATAAATTATTGCACTTTGTACACTTTCAAAGATTATATGAATTCAAAAATTCTTTTGCTTACTTGCCGTTCTCGCTCAAGTAATTTTCAAGAAAAAGTTTTGATAATCCATTGTCATTTTTCATATTAATGAAAAAAAGAATGACAATTATCATCTTTTAATGTGTCTAAAGAAGAATATTCAATCATAGTTAATTGCTTAAGTATGATAAATAATCTTGTCATAAGATAAGCATTAAACTTGTGTACAATATTATCCATATGATTTTTACACAAAGATTTAAACCACTAGGGTTTTCTATCTCTTTAAAGAAACCCAGCTTCATTCTCTAGTCTAACTATTAAGATAAACCAAGTTTCTAAAAATTGATTATCTTTTACAGACATCATCTTTAACATTCATAGTATGAGTATTTTACTCAATTCAATATTTGGTAATCCGTCATAATGATTATCAGGTTTACTATAATCCTGTAACTCATGTTCTTCAGCATATCAATCAAATATCTGAGATATCTATGAATGAGAATTCCATCATCTAGAGGTCTATCATTAACATGTCTAACTTAATCATGATATTCACTAGTGTGTTTTAGAAGATTATGTATCTTGTAATTTTAACTTTCAAGATAAAAACTGCCACTTGCCTTTTGTAATATGTAAACTATCTATATATACTTAGCAAGTAGAGCAACAATACAATGTTCTCTTTGAGACATTACAAATAAAAATTAACAGTTCTTTACTTTAGTTTGTTAATAATCATTCTTCATAAAAAGTTTAATAATTCAGAACTTCAATTTTAAAACTTAATGTGATTCGTCACATTCCATAATAAAATGGTGTTTTATTAATTTTCTAGTTTGCAGTCTTATTGAGTATATTCAATCCATAGTTACTTTTAACAAAGAAGTTGTGGTCATCTTGAATCAAACAATTATTAAACCGAGTTTGATTCTCCGAACTGAACATACCATTAGCTTTTAGTATTTCATTATACATAATATTGTAAGACAATCTAATAATATGTAAGATAAACATAGTCCTTTTGACTTACCTATTTACCAACTAAGTCAACTAAATGGTATAATAGACTTTCCAAGCCAATTGCATGCTTTATAACACAAGTACTCTTTAACTAAGTCACTTCATACATGTCTCATCAAGATGACATAAACTGTTACAATCCATTATACGTTATAAATCATTGATAAACTCAATAACTTCTTGTATATGTCTTAATTAAAAACATAACAAGTTAACGTCTTACTTTATTGTAAGTCTTAAAAGACTTCTTGTTTATACCTTTACAATGAAACACAAACATGTTTAACTAAAGTGATTATGAATACCACATATTGGTTTCAATAGTAATTTTAAGTCAATTTATTACTTCACAATAATGTATGACTACATTATTTCTTCATTTATTTATGTCTTTTCAAAAAAACATAAATTTACAAATTGAAATAGTATTAGATTATTTCATTTATTTATGTCATTCCAATAATACATAAATATTTAGTTTGAAGTAGTCTTATATATCATCTTGACACAAGTTCTAAATACTTGTCTAATTTAGAAACTGTAAATGTATTCCAGATACGGTCTCACGTAACATAGAGATTTACCTTGTTGTTGCAATCTAGCTAAACTCTCACATAACGTAAATTGCAACACCAAGTGTTTCTTGGATTAGACATGTATAATTCATATTAGAACATTAGTCTCTTACCTTGCACTCAAGAGAATCATTTAAATCATATTTCTATGTGTTGTACCTTGCACACAATATAGATTTCTCCCACTTGTGTATGGAACAACATCATGTAGCAGATAAACAACATGACACACGTTTGTTTATTTGATCAATATGATTGTGTCATTGATATTAGCAAAACTAGTAGATGTAGAATATCACTATCTAGTAAGGAAACGTTCATGAATATCTTTAAAAACATAAGTGTCTACAAATGGAAAGTAATTATCTTAAGACATTTTAGAGATAATATGTGTTACTACTAAGATAACAAAGCTTGTAACTCCCACTGAATTAGAGATCATTACATTAATTTTTTATTCAGTAATAAAAACACAATGCTCCCACTATATTTGGCAACATTGTAAGTGTTTCATTAGCCAGTGAAAGAAAATAGTGTGCTATTTACTTCCATACACCTTTGAAAAGGTCCATACATAACAATTACTCGTGTACTAAAAGAGTGTATTCTACTATTTAGATGATGGATTATCCATCAATGCTATTAACTTGAAAATTGGGCATGCAATTTTTTTCTTAATATGTCTACCATTCCAACAATTGTATGTAGTACCTTTAAATGGTCAAAGCACAACAACTAGATAAATTATGCTAGTTTGACTTTTACCAAATTTTGCGGTAAATTAGTCTAGCTTCTATTTTAATAACTCATAAAATATGCAATTTTCTTAACTATTAAAATTTTCTTATGAGTTATGTATTTAGAATTTAGACAATTCTAAGTTTCCTATCATACATTCCTCATTCATGAAAAAGAATATGATTGAATTTCACTCTTTCTTATAAAAAGACGACTAGGTTTATTCTTTTAGTAAAGTTGACTCTACCAAAAACCCTTACAGGTGTAGATCAATTTACCAATACAAGAATAACCCACGTTTACGGTTTAATGTTGCATTAATACATTTAAAAAATTTAGCAAAATTCAATTAAAATATTTTCGATAATTAAACTTTTCATGAAAATAAAATACCCAAGGCAATATTCATATAATCATAGAATTTTCTCGAAAACTAGGATCCAAATTATCATACCTCTATTACATCAGTTGATCTGATAGCAATGAAAGCACATAATAAGGTAATCTTTAGAACAATAATTGGCAAACAATTTTCAATTCCTAGATCATTATTGGATTTACATTGCCAAACAATATTGCACCGTAAACATGTTTTATCCCCATCTTATGCCTTGAGTCCAGGTCTCACTTACTACTCAATTTAAGTTGTCTAATTTAAAGAACTACAAATGTATCCAGTTGAGTTCTGACTCAACATGAAGATTTACCTTTCCATCACAATCTCGCCAAGTTCTCACATGACGTAAATTGCAACTTCAAGTGTTCCTTTAACTAGATGGCGCTAACTTAATTTCAAGGGTACTAGTTTTGATGTTTATAATCAAAATATATACGAAAAAGCATGCATACAACTTCGTATCAATAGTTTTAATAAAAAAATATTTTTATTAACAAATTCATAAAGATTAAATTAACAAAATTTTGATTGAGGTATTGAGTTCACCAATCAAAGAATTTACCTTTAATTATCGTTCATTATATCGTACATTTGCATAAGTCTAAAGACTTAGTGTTTCGGATAATTACAACACAGTGGCACATGGAATTAAAGCTAATTCGCCCTTAAGATGATTTTGTACATAAAATAGCCTACTTGGTAACTCCAATTTGATGCACAAAGAAGCGGAGAATTTGGTCAGCGCGAAGCATTAAACCTCCTTCTTTCGGCTCACAATTTAATGCGCTCTCCTCCTTATACCTCTCTTATAGTTTGTCAAAATTGTGTTAACCGTTTTCACTATTTGGTACAAAACTAATCACTCAATTAAACTCTTAAAAATTGAACTTTTCAAAAAAAAAAAAAAAACAAAAACAAATCAAATTTCACCATTTTTTAGTCCAATTTATTTTTCTATTCAAAATTACTATTTGCTTAAAACTTTTCAAACAAAATAAACAAACAAGTAAATAAAAAACAAACAACTAAAACAATGCACACATAACTAACAATTAATTGCATAAACAAATAGCCACATGTAACTTATTCGATAAAACATATTAACAATCAATTATAGGTTAAATTATGTATATATTAACTAGGGCTTTCACTTTCAAAAGAAAGTAAGCCACATACATCGACGAATCGATTGCGTAAGCCATAGTCAAACATATATACCAAATTTCACATAATTGATTCATTAATATATATTGAGGTTTTCCCCAATTCAAGAATTATCAAAACAATACATGTGATAAATAACTTAACAATTAATAATTCAAGCAACAATCTATGACGAACATGCATGTCTCATCATGGATGACAACATAACACTTATTCAATTAGTCACAAGATCACATACAATTCGTTGTCACATAACAATTATTCACGAATTTAATTCGCGTAATATATATATATATATATATATATATATATATATATATACAATTCTAAGTTTAATTATCAATTAACAAAACAATTTTATAAAACCCTAAAAAAATTTATGGATCGACTTAAAAACAAAATTTAGGTCGAACTAAAAAAAATTTTATAGAAAAAATTAGGGAAAAAACCCTAACCCTAGAATTAGGGTTTTCAAACAATAACCAAACCCTAGAATTAATCATATCACAAATACAATATAATATCCATTTTTTTTTATGTGTTTAGTAATTAATTACTCATTAAACCAAGCTCGTGATGTCACTTTTGGAATTATATAACATGACAACTCATAAATATAAACAATAAACATCAAAGTAAACATGCGAAAACGTAGGAATATATAATGAATAATTAATTAACTAAAACATAAAAGTATGCTTACATTTTGATTCTAGCTAAACAAGAATCAATCTAAACAACTCTTCAATTAAGATGAACCCTAATTAGGGTTTATGTGGATTATTAAAATTACCCCTTACACTTTTGTAATTCAATCCAAGATACTAACAATAGTGTGCTAGTATCACGTTCTTATACACACGTACTAATACCAAGTAAAAGATTATGCTAGTAATTGAAAACACAAAACAAAACTTTGGTTTTGAAAACAAAACTGATTTTTCCCTTGGAAGGATGTTTGTTCGATCGGTTATACCAAGAAACAAGGAGAGGAAACACAAGTTATAGGGTTATGTGTGTGTACAAGAGATGATCAAACAAATAACCCCAAGCCTTGCTTAAATACTAATGAAAACTTGGTGTTCAAGTTAGATTAGGATAGGAAAACCAATCCTAAACCCTTGGATCGACCGACCCATCCTATAGGGGTGTTACTAGATCCTTCTCGACTTACCATAATCCATTCTAGTCACTTTTCTTATTTTATTTAACGATCGTTAGTTCATTACATTTAATCACTTAACGTTTGTTAGTCATTTTTTGTATTTAATAATTGATATAACATTTTATAAATAATTATTAATCATTTACTCTCATTTGTAAAGTGTTCAATCCCGTGATCTCGAGTTCGATCCTAATACACGACTACTAATTTCTGTTCATAAAACTTAAAAGCCCATATTTCACAACGTGCAAATGCTAATAGGAAAACAACTTTGTGAACATTTTTACAAACACGTGGGTGTCAAGTGACACCGTTACACTTAATATGATATTTGGGTTAATCTGACTCGAATAAGGATTATTTTGGGCGAGTTGTTTGAGTTTTGATCATGAAAAACCCTAGTCAAATGTGATCTTAATAAGAGTTTGGGTTATTCGGGTTAATTGGGTTCTAGCCCATCCTCGAATAAGCCATGCTATAAGGGGAAGAAAAAAAAGATTTGCTTAGTTTTTCACAAAAACAAGAAACCATATGAAAGAAAAATTTATAATTGTTCAGGTTTATTTAAAACCAAAACAAGCTAATTAAGCTTGCAAACACAATATAAAGTAGGCAGAACACTTATACCACTTATTGACTCTCTTCCTTCACCAACTATTTCCTTTAACAAATTAGTTGTTACACATTATTTATTTGTGAAGATTCTTTTGTAGATTTTAAGTGGTTATAATATGTTTCAGCTATCCAACCCTATTAAATATCGAGTCCTAATTGAGACGTCTATAGATGTGTTTAAATTCATGTCTTAGCTTGCGTGGCATCATCTTGATGACAGCAATCAGAAGACTCACGTTTTTACAAACCAACAAGATTACACATGTTTAGGCATGAATTTAGTCAAATAATTTAGGTCTCCTAATTAATTTCCTTACATATTATGGTAGGGTGTGAACGGGTTTCACCCACAAAAACTGAAACCCAAAAAAACCAAACCGAATTTGTCAAAATCGAATCAAATCGAATTAAATATTCGGTTTTCGGTTCTCGGTTCAGTTATCGTTTTGGCAAAATGAAAACTGAACCAAACCAAAAACTAAATTCACATAAATATATACATTTTTTACATATTTATACTAGAAAAAAAACATCAAAACTCTTTTATAGTATAAATATAATATATTTTTGGTGCAACAAAAATATATAATTAAATAAATAATGAATAAAAATTATGTAATTTGGGTTGTTAGTTATTCGGTTCAGTTTTTGGTTTAGTTTGATACAATTTCAATTCGGTTCAGTTTGATTTTCAGTTTTACCAAAAAAACATTATAACCGAAGTAATCAAACCGAACAACTCGATAATTGAATAGATGAACACCCCATATATTATGGGCTTAAATATTTCTAATTTCCCTAATTATAGTTGGGCCTACAGTGATCACGAGTGTTAGAGGCCCAGTAATTAGAGATGTCCAAGTATGTTGGAGCAATGAATATAGACTCTTTTTTATCACAATCGAGTAAGTTTTACTGTCAAACTTCAGGTGACGTGGATGAGCATATTCTCATCACGTGTACGAATATGATTGTGCCGACAGTCGTACAAAAGACCCAAATGACAGCCATTAATTCTTAAAATGAGATGAGACAACAGATTTTTTGAAAAATGTTTTCATTTGGCACCGGCACTTATATATGTATTTTCGTTTACATCATAATATACCACCCTGATTCAAGAAGACTACACTTAAAATAGTACAACGAACTTAACTCAAACCTTAAAATTATGGGTTCAAGATGGTTTAGTTTAACGAACCATTAGTGTCCGCGTAACGTAACCTTTGAATGTGGATATAGCTTTGAAAATTTAGACTTTAAGCGCATCTACTATTGTGGATCTTTTAAAATGTTTATAAAATTCATTTCTTACATTGTCATTAATTCTTAAAACTTTTCATATTATGAACATATTCCCGTTATGATTAAAGCTTTATGATTTATAAATTGTTCTAACATAAATTAATGCTGTTAAAATAAAAAAATGATAATAAACACTTCTTGGACCTCTCTAAAATACTAGACCTTTTAATGCCACCTAGACATGAAATGGTTCCTCACTATGGTACACAAAATCTTAAACCTCTTCATAAGTTTTTAGACATATTCTTAAAACACCATAGTGCGTGCTCTAAGAGAGCCCGACGCAGTACACCAATAAATATGCTAGAAAATCATGTAGGGTGTGTGATGATCCTGGATATTTTACTAGAATTGTGTTGAATTCATTTTCCTTATAAAGTATTTCGAACTTATATATGCCTGGGTTGCACGAAATCTCTATCGGGATAATTCTAAAAGTGAAACACTTTGTGTCTAGACACAAGATCACAAAATAAGAACAAGAGAGGAATTTTTTATGTGTTTTTCGTATGTCTAAACGAGGCTAATGGATATGTTTATAAAACAGATTCTAGATGACATTTATGCAGTTAAAGTTGGTTGAAACCAACTTTCACAACTGTTTTTTCAACAGTCACACTGGTTGGGAAATGATAGGGGGAAAACGGATAACTTACTTGGAGCACTAAATATACCGTTTGGGTCGGGGTGCTGCCCCGATCCGGCTAGGGTCGTTGTCTCCAGAATCATTAGGTTCTATTACATAAAATCTTTATGCCTTGGAATGCTCAACATATCCAACCAAGATGTAATCAATACCCTTTTCACCCAAAGTTTTTCTTTTTGGGTTCGGAAGCCTAACAACGGCCCTATAACCTCAAACTCGTAAAAATGCCAAGTTGGGTCGTTTCTTATACCAAAGTTCATACGGAGTAGTCTTGTTCCTTTTATTAGGAACCCTATTTAATAAATAGCAAGCCGTTAACATGGCTTCTCCCCAGAACCCCTCACTCAAACCCGAGTAAGATAACATGGAATTAACCATTTCCTTAAGAGCTCTACATTTCCTTTCAGCCACACCATTTTGCTGTGGTGTGTAAGAAACAGTAGTTTCATGAACGATTCATACAGACTGGAAAAATACATGATCATAATATTCACCACCTCTATCTGTGCGTAAGGTTTTAATTAAGTCATTTTGTTGCAATTCAACTTCTGTTTTATAAAATCTAAATTTATCAAGGGCTTCCTCTTTTGCATGTAGCAAGTAAACATAGTGTTAATACAAATAAACCATAGAACATTTATTTATATTTTACTATCATTTAATGTTTTGTCGATAAACAAACGTAAAATTATTTTAACAAAACAAATAAAATACGTAAAAGGTTTGAGCCAATAGTTACTAACAAACTTTTACTAAACATATTAAAACTATATCAAAACATGTTTAGTAAATAAGTTATATAAAACTAAAGACATTTTTATAAAACTGTGACAACTCGTAATTTCAGGTCATTTATCAAATTTACTATTCATCTCGGGAATTTACTATTCATTGGTTACTATTCATCATTTTACTATTCATCGTTTTTGAAGTCGATTTGATATTCTGAGAACGTATTTCAAAATTTTACTATTCATGAAACACTATTCATTCCCTGAGAAAAATCACTATTCATGATTCACTATTCATCATTTTTCGTAAACTAGGTTTACGAGTATCAAATTCGCGTAACCGTAATGGTTTAGCTGCGAATTCATGAAAAATCATTGAGGACATTTCATATAGACTAGATTTAGTCTACATATCATTGGTAACATCATCATCATATTAGTTCATGCATGAATTTGTATATTTCATTAAACGTATATTTTTCCTATTAAATAAATGCTATCGCGTAATCATTTATTTTGAATATTTGATCCGACACTTTCAAAAATTATCCTGATATATTTTTATAATCATTTTAAGACTATAAAAATTATAATATTAGTTTACCCGGTGTTTTAAATTTATTTTGTATATAAATTTTTATATATATATATTTACGACGGTTTTCGTAAATACTAATCGATAATTAATATTTCACTCAAATTTTGTAAGAAATATATTTTTATAATTTTTATGACTTCGATATTTTTAATTTGTTCCTTTAAAATTTATTTTTAGCTAACGCTACCCTAAATACCTATTTACACTTACAAATTACACACTTTACTTAACAATTAATACATTTTGACATCAAAATTCATCCACCCTATTTACCCTATCACCCTTTCCGACCTCCCCAAGTGACTCAACAAATTTTACATAAAAATCTTTTACCTATACTTACACATACACACTTGTAGCTTGATATTTGTATTATATTTAATATATTACTAACATATACACATACATACACTAAGTAAAAGGTGAAAGAAACTTGAAAACTCTCTCCATCTTCATCACCGATTTCAGCCAAGAAAAAAAAAGGGAAGAAACTCAAGGTTTTCAAGGAACAAGTTATTTTACAAACACTAGTATACTCTATTTTAAGGTTTTTCCATAAAAACCTAGAGTATTTAGGAAAACCTTGTTCCATAAACCTCATCATCATACTAGTAAGCATTTCATGATCATTAATAATCTTTCATATTCATACTTCAGTTATTTTTATCATGCTTGAAAGAAAAACATGCAAGTTTCATGTGTATCTATACGACTTTCATTGTTTTTAGTACTTATAATTAGTACATATCATCCTATAACTAATCCCTTGAAACATATCATTTTTGATGATGTTAAGGAACTCATGATACCCTAAGAAGGTGTATGGTAGGTTTAGAATAGATTTGGTGTTGATTTGAAGTGGTTAGAATAAGTATTACGCAAGAAAAATCATTTTTGTCAACTTAAAAATAAGGTTATAAAATATTTTGGGATAGATATTCAGAAAATATACTTTAAAACGAAACCGTGGTCGCTTGAACGGGTTAAAACGGATTTATAACGAAGAAGCTATGCTATTTTCAAGTTTAACGACGAAAACTATATTTTCCGGAAAACTGCATGCTGTCCAGAATTTTTAAAAGTCAAAAACGAGTTTTAAGTGTTATCTAAATGAGTCAATTTATCAAAAATATATTAGTATACATTAACACGAAACTAAGGACATATAAAACGTAGAAAACAAACTTATAACGACTAAATTACACGCGTTTAAATAAGGTTAGCATAACTATTTTATATAAGAATAAACACTTACATATATATTTTCTATTAGCTAAACTAGTTGTCACGAGTGACCATGTTGGGAGTCGTTTTTAACATTGATAGAATACTTTTTAGAAAACGATGTCTTCTAGTAAAAGTAAGTTCACCTAGCCTAATTTTCAATATGTTCAACTATTCGTCAAACGGAGTTGTAACGAATAAAATACGGTCACTCAAACTTTGCCAAAAACTAACCTTAAACAATATTTTTAGTCCAAGTACCCTATTTCACCTATGTTTTTCTCCATGAACGAAACCTCTATGATAAAAATTTAAAAGCTAAGACTTTGAGATAACGTTACAAACTTTCCAAAACCATTGAGTTTGTTTCCTAACACTCAATATTCACTATTTTACGACTAGTTTTTCGATGCCATTTAGTCACTTTCTTGAATTGTCAAATGATATTGTTTTGCGACGAAAAACTATAATTTCTTAATAAATCACTAAATGACTATCGTAGGATATCATTTCAACGTAAATACTTATAAAGTAATTTATGACTTGCCAATACGTTATAAACTTATTTTACGACGATAAACTTTATTTTCAAAAATTCACAAATGGTATGGATATCATATGAATTGCATGCATAACATTACATCATGACTTATATTAGATCATATCATTCATAATAGGTCGCGGTTAGAGATTGCGCCTCATTTCAGTGTATCCACTTTTGCCATCACATCATTGTACCAAGTGAGTATTCATAGCCCCGTTTTACAAGTTTATACATTATTTCAAACCTACGGGGGAGAATACATTGCACATCATTTTATTACGAGCCCAAGTATATTAAAATTATTACATTTCTTAAGTTACCTCATTGCCAATTGAATGTCTCCATTTCATAATCCTGAACCATTAATTCCGAAAGAAGCAAGGGTGAGTGAATAGATCTATTGAGGGTGACTCCTCCATCCGGGTCGGTGGTCCCAACTGGTCAAACGGATGCATTTCATTTCATATCATTATTTGAGTGTTTGGCAAAACACTCTATTGGGGGGAACATCATAATCAGTCTAGCTTCGGTGTCATGTGCTTATAGCAATTGTATCATTTTTATGTGACATATTTGTCATACATAACTTATACTTGTGGTGGTCGTATAAAACATTTACATAAACTCTATGAACTCACTCAACCTTTGTGTTGACACTTTTAGCAATGTATTTTCAGGTATCTAAGGCATATACATCATGGCATACATAAGGACTTATCATAGAGTCACGGTGACGACGCGTCTCACATGGATTTTATGCATTTAAAAACATCGTTTGGATTGTAACAAACTTATTTCCGCAAATGATGACTACCTTTTTGGGACCTATCTTTTGTAACTCTGAATGTTTTTATTATATCAAACGATGTGCTTTTCAAACAACACTTTAGGTCGTTCAATATAACTGTAATTGTGATGCTATGACAGTCAATCCCCAGGAATTCCATTCCGCTGCAAAACAGGTAATTTGAGGGTGTGACAGATTGGCATCAGAGCAAGAGTTATAGAGAACGCTACCCTAAATACCTATTTACACTTACAGATTACACACTTTACTTAACAATTAATACATTTTGACATCAAAATTCATCCACCCTATTTACCCTATCACCCTTGCCGACCTCCCCAAGTGACTCAACAAATTTTACATAAAAATCTTTTACCTATACTTACACATACACACTTGTAGCTTGATATTTGTATTATATTTAATATATTACTAACATATACACATACATACACTAAGTAAAAGGTGAAAGAAACTTGGAAACTCTCTCCATCTTCATCACCATTTTCAGCCAAGAAGAAAAAAAGGGAAGAAACTCAAAGTTTTCAAGGAACAAGTTATTTTACAAACACTAGTATACTCTATTTTAAGGTTTTGCAATAAAAACCTAGAGTATTTAGGAAAACCTTGTTCCATAAACCTCATCATCATACTAGTAAGCATTTCATGATCATTATTAATATTTTATATTCATACTTAAGTTATATTTATCATGCTTGAAAGAAAACATGCAAGTTTTATGTGTATTTATACCACTTTCATTGTTTTTAGTACTTATAATTAGTACATATCATCCTATAATTAATCCCTTGAAACATATCATTTTTGATGATGTTTAGGAACTCATGATACCCTAAGAAGGTGTATGGTATGTTTAGAATAGATTTGATTTTGATTTGAAGTGGTTAGAATTAGTATTACGCAAGAAAAATTATTTTCGTCAACCTAAAAATAAGGTCTGATCATTTTTGCAAAGTCTGGAAATTTCAACAGGTTATAAAATATTTTGGGCTAGATATTCAGAAAATATACTTTAAAACGAAACCGTGGTCATTTGAACGGGTTAAAACGGATTTTTAACGAAGAAGTTATGCTATTTTCAAGTTTAACGACGAAAACTATATTTTCTGGAAAACTGCATGCTGTCCAGAATTTTTAAATGTCAAAAATGATTTTTACGTGTTATCTAAATGAGTCAATTTATCAAAAATATATTAGTATACATTAACACGAAACTAAGGATATATAAAACGTAGAAAACAGACTTATAACGACTAAATTACACGCGTTTAAATAAGGTTATCGTAACTATTTTATATAAGAATAAACACTTACATATATATTTTCTATTAGCCAAACTAGTTGTCGCGAGTGACCATGTTGGGAGTCGTTTTTAACATTGATAGAATACTTTTTAGATGTCTTCTAGTAAAAGTAAGTTCACCTAGCCTAATTTCCAAAATGTTCAACTATTCGTCAAACGGGGTTGTAACGAATAAAATACGGTCACTCAAACTTTGCCGAAAACTAACCTTAAACAATATCTTTAGTCCAAGTACCCTATTTCACCTATGTTTTTCTCCATGAACGAAACCTCTATGATAAACATTTAAAAGCTAAGACTTTGAGATAATGTTACAAACTTTCCAAAACCATTGAGTTTGTTTCCTAACACTCAATATTCACCATTTTACGACTAGTTTTTCGAGGCCATTTAGTCACTTTCTTGAATTGTCAGATGATATTGTTTTGCGATGAAAAACTATAATTTCTTAATAAATCACTAAATGACTATCGTAGGATATTATTTCAACGTAAATACTGATAAAGTAATTTATGACTTGCCAATACGTTATAAACTTATTTTACGACGATAAACTTTATTTTCAAAAATTCACAAGTGGTATGGATATCATATGAGTTGCATGCATAACATTACATCATGACTTATATTAGATCATATCATTCATAATAGGTCGCGGTTAGAGATTGTGCCTCATTTCAGTGTATCCACTTTTGCCATTACATCATTGTACCAAGTGAGTATTCATAGCCCCGTTTTACAAGTTTATACATTATTTCAAACCTACGGGGGAAAATACATTGCACATCATTTTATTACGAGCCCAAGTATATTCAAATTCATTACATTGCTTAAGTTACCTCATTTCCAATTGAATGTCCCCATTTCATAATCACGAACCGTTAATTCCGGAAGAAGCCAGGGTGAGTGAATAGATCTATTGAGGGTGACTCCTCCATCCGGCTTGGTGGTCCCAACTGGTCAAACGGATGCATTTCATTTCATATCATTATTTGAGTGTTTGGAAAAACACTCTGTTGGGGCAAACATCATAATCAATCTAGCTTCGGTGTCATGTGCTTATAGCAATTGTATCATTTTTATGTGACATATTTGTCATACATAACTTATACTTGTGGTGGTCGTATAAAACATTTACATAAACTCTATGAACTCACTTAACCTTTGTGTTGACACTTTTTGCAATGTATTTTCAGGTATCTAAGGCATATACATCATGGCATACATAAGGACTTATCATAGAGTAGCGGTGACGACGCGTATCACATGGATTTTATGCACTTTAAAACATCGTTTGGATTGTAACAAACTTATTTCCGCAAATGATGACTACCTTTTTGGGACCTATCTTTTGTAACTCTGAATGTTTTTATTATATCAAACGATGTGCTTTTCAAACGACACTTTAGGTCGTTCAATATAACTGTAACTGTGATGCTATGACAGTCAATCCCCAGGAATTCCATTCCGCTTCAAAACAGGTAATTTGGGGGTGTGACAAAAACACTAACAAGTAATATTGTTTATATCTTATAGAAATGCATATGTATAACAACTAGTGTTTACATTTTATAGAAATATATATGTACTTTGTATATGTTCTAATGGGTAAAAACCAAAGTTCATAACGCATGACCCATGATCTATTGACTAGGTACAATGAATGTTGTTGGGTAAAAACCAAAGTCCATAACCCATACCCATAGAGCATGATCCATAACCCATAACCCGTTGCATGAAATCATGCATGAAGTCATGTTGGATATTATCCATGACCCAAAGTCCATGACCCATGACCCAAAATCCATAACCTAATGACTAGGTACATTGCATCTTTTTGGGTATCCATAATCTATTACCCATAACCCATGGTCTATAAACCATAACCCATAACCCGGTTTGCAACCCAAAATCCAAACTAAACTGACCCAGTAGCCGGATCCCAGGTTTTGCACTAGTCGGATCCCTCCAGGGAGGGAACCGTGGGAAAATAGGAATGTTTTGTCTATAAATAGTGAGTCATTTCTCTCTTGCTTACCACCACTCTTAGATAAACTTTCTCTCAGTATTATAACCTCACTAACCACAAATCCAAATGATCATTCTATGTAGTTTTATGTTTATGTGATTCTATAGGTTCCTCTTAAAAGCGAGATCACCACCTCTTGAAGACGTGCAAGCTCAAGTCACGAGTTGCTAAGCTTCGTCATCATCAAGACCACTGAAGTGCATCTTGTTAATAGTTCTTTCCTCCCTCCATAGAAGTGTTGTGTTGAAGGCAGTATTGAAAGGTGCCGAAGGGTCGTGTTGAAGGCATTAGTGAATGGTGCCAAAGGTGAACATTCGATTTGGTGCATTGATGTGCAAGTTAGATAGTTTATGTTAAAGGATGTTGATATCCTTCTAGTGTTGTAACAAGGGAGTGTGTCTCCTTCAGGGTAGTTGTGTTGTGGTGTAGTATTGGGTAGTAGTTCCTCTTTTGTAATGGAACTCGGTGTCTAGCCTTGTACCGGATAAAGTGTAGGTGATGTTGTGATAGGTTTGGTTCTACCTCGTAGAAGAACTCGATGTCTATCCTTGTACCGAATAAAGGGTAGGCGACATTGTGAAGGCTTCTCCACCACATTAAGGAGCTTGTGTTGTGTAGTGCTTACAAACTCTCGAGTGGGGTACTCGGGGAGTGGAGTAGGGCAAGGAAGGTGTCCTTTTAGCCGAACCACTATAAATACTCATGTTGTGGTTTTGTGTTCCTTTACTCTTTATCTTTTACATTACTTACTTATATGCACATCGATCAATATCCAACACACACACACCAAATAGATTGACATAAGTCGATCTAAATACTTTAAAACGAAGTTTTAGTCGGTAAAACTATTCAACCCCCTTCTAGTTTTCAACACATAGCAAAACCTAGAGGCATCGTCTACAAAAGTTATAACATACTTTTTATTATCTAAAGATGGTGTTGCATGAAAATCACATAAATCACTATGTACCAATTCTAGTATGATAGATTTCCTTATTATACTTTTAAATGGTTGTCTAGTGATTTTTTGTCAACATACAAGTAGTATATTTTTCAATATTTCATCAACAGCAGGAATTAAATCATCTTTAGACATTTCAATCATTCTTTTATATTGCACATGTGCTAAACGAGCATGCCATAATGAGGTTTTAACAGCAGTACAAGAAGACATATAAACAGAACTAGAATTATTAGGAACTTTATTCAAATTCAAAATAAACATTCCATTGTTTGTTATAATAACCAAATCATACAAACACACCAGACATCGATAAGATATACTTATCGGATTCATACACCTGTTTGTATCCTCACTTATTCAACACGGGACCAAAAACTAAATTCTTACAAAGTTTAGGTACATACAACACATTAAACAAAGTAATAGTTTTTCCAGAACTAAATTCTAATGCCACGCTTCCTTTTCCATGAACAGGAGCGTAATGATCATCTCCCATGTGAAGTATAGATCCGTCTTCCACTGGTCCGTATGTCTTAAACCAGCAACGATCTTTACAAACATGAGTTGTGGCACCAGAATCTATCCACCTCGCAATTGCATCAACCTACACATAAAATGCTTTAGAAATTAGTGAAAGTGAATATTTCATAAAACTATTCCAAATAGGCACTAAATTCTGACCTTGGTCTTGGGATTGGTCCTTAGACCCCTCTCCCGAACCATCATCATTTGCGTTTTTCTTATTACCACTACGACAATCCCTCTTGAAGTGACCAGTCTTTCCATACCTCCAACATTCTAGGTTTGGTTTCTTGTTGGAACCAGAACCATTGTTCTCATTAGAACCACGTTTCTTACCTTTGTTTTGTTTCTCGTGTTTGTTCTTAACCTCTTCTGTCATGTTAACAAAGGGTCCAACAACTTCTTTACCCTTGCCCTTATCATCTTGCACTCTTAGAGAATCCTCTATACGCAAGTGACTACCAAGTTGGACCAAAGACAAATCATCTTTACCATATTTCAAAGTATGTTTAAAGTCCTTCTAGGAAGGAGGAAACTTATCAATTATACTTGAAAAAGAAATGGATTCATCCATTTTCAAGCCATGTTGTGTATATTATCCAAGGATCCTAAGGAGTTCATTATACTGTTCCATGGCCGGTCTAGAATCGACCATTTTGTAATTATTAAAATTACTTACAAGGAATTTCTTACTTGAAGCATTCTCTGCCATGTACTTGGATTCAAGAGAATCCCCAACTCCTTAGCCAATTCAACATTCCGATATACATCAAAGAGAGTGCCAGACATACCATTTAATATGTATCCCCTACATATGTAGTCATCGTTCTCCCACTTTGCCCTTCTCCTAATTGTTTCCACTGTGTCATCTTAAACCAATTCCGGCATCAGTGTATTCAACATATAAACCACCTTCAAAGTCATCAACAAGAAATGCATCTTCTTCTGCCATCGCCTAAAGTCATGCCCCTCAAACTTGTCTAGTTTCCCAAAGTTCGTTGTCATATCCTTCACCGTATTTCCAGCCATGATCATAAGAAAATACTTTATACGTTTGTTAGAAAATCGCGTAGGGTGTGTGATAATCCTGGATATCTATTAGAGTCGTGTTGAGTTCACTTTCCGTATAAAGTATTTCGACCCTATATATGCCTGGGTTGCATGAAATCTCTATTGGGATAATTCTAGAAGAGAAACACTTTGAGTCTAGGCACAAGATCACAAAGTAGGAACAAGAGAAGAATTGTATGTGTGCACATTAAAATCACCAACATAATATTTATTAGGCAATATTTGCACCAATAGCATGCCAAACTGCACAACCACCATTATGTTATTGATTCATCGCCAGGCAAATCATATCTTGCCATCCGGGTTTCTTTTTCTCTTTTTTTTTTCCTTTATGAGTGAGTGGGTATTTTTGATGGTGTGTTATGAGAGCCACTTGTGCCTATAACATTTATAGTTGGAGATAATGTTTTAGTTATATGGGTGTTATTGGGTTCCACTGCATCTAGCTCTATAACAGTTCAAAAGAATATGCACCTGATAACATCAAATTAACCTGATATTTTATATATCAAATTCCCATGTTTATGGCCTCATTTGTGTTAATATGATACTTAGTTCGTTCATATTTTTTCATATTTACATTTCAGGATAAATAAGGCGTTGGAGCGAAAAAGATGCGAGAAAAAGGCCAACAAGTGCTAAAATATGTTTTGAAGAATAGTTACAGAGTAACTTAGTTTTTGTGGTTACTGCGTAAATATCCAAGGAGTTAGCGTTATTCATGTACTATGAAGATTACACCGTAACTAGTGAATTGTGTTACGACGTAAATATTACACAGAATGGGATTGATGAGATTGAAGAGATTACGGCGTAACTTACTGATGAGTGTCTAAATACTCATCATTTTCATACTGTTAGAATGCCAAAAACATCTGAAAACACTCAGAAATGCTTCAAAATGATAAAAATATCACAAACAAGTGTTTTATATGTTTTAAATGCAAAAACATCAAAATCTGGTGAAAAACGTATTAAGTTTGCATAATTGGCAGTTTTAGTCCCCCAAGTTACAAAAGTTGTCAAATCTGGTCCCTGGTAATTCAAAAACTTGTAAAATATCATTTTAGGTCCTTGAGATTCAAAAGTTGTCAAAATAAACCCTTTAAAGTTTAAAAATCACAAAATGACAACTTTAGTCCCTGAACTTTGCAAAATTGTCAAAAATAGTCCTTGGTTAATTTAAAAAGTGAAAATTATCAAGTTTTAACCTTGTTCTATTAATAAATGGCAAAAATGGTCCTTATGATGAAACTTTTGAGAAAATTACATATTTGGTCCCTCAAGTTTCAAACTTGACAGTTTTGGTCCCTGGATTTGTAAAAATGGAAATTTTTAACAATGGTCCTTGAACTAATCTTACTTGGCAGGTTTTACCCTTGTGATAAAGTTTGGAAAATGCTCAAGTCCAGCCCTTCAACTTTAGCCAAATTACATGGATGGTCCTTATTGTTAAACCACACCAAACCGGACCCTTTATTTAGTATAAGCCCAATCCAACCCAATACACTTAACCCGGCCCAAAATTTAAAAACGGATAAACCGCGCTCACTGTTCACCTTCCACCCCCACCCCTGTAACTCAAAACCAGAGGTGGTTTTACCACCTCCACCTCACCATTTCCACCTCATCCACCATTTCCAGCTCACCCCCCTCCTATCATCACATCCCACAAGCCATTTAATGCATCCCCACCAAGTGACCTTCACTGTAGCACTCACAATATCTGTTTTCTCTGAAAAATCACACCCAACTCCATGCCTACTTCCCAACTTGTCCCCTACACCTCACATAACACTCCAAACTTCTTTAATTGGTTTGAAATTATCTCAAGCAACCATGAGCACTTTTGGCGCCAAAAGTAAAATAGAAGGCTGAGATGAATTTGACTGCTTCAATGGTCAAGATTTTTGATGGGATTTGTTCAGAGACAGCTGGGGAGTTCAAAAAGACTATAAAGAAAGCAGAGGAGTCATGAAAGAAAGATATCTAGTATAATTTTAATTTTCATTGTCGTTTTAGCTTAATTCTTAATTCCAGTGCATTTTAAAGCTTTTAAATCTTGTATTTCATGTTATCAGTGTAATATAAACCTTTTGATATCATCAATTTCACTTTTGAGGTCTTATCTTATGTTATGCAATTTTTACGAATTCAAAGAAATCTCATTATGTTGAAAGGTTGTTAGAAGTTGTTATTTTGGACTGAATAGCCCATGTAAGCTCCTTTATAGCTTATAAAAGCTATTAGATACCATAAAATTCAGTTTAGAACTAAAAAGAGAAAAATACTAAAATTACCAAATTAATTAGTAACAATTCAAAAATCACAAGAGATGAAGAAAGAAGCTGATGCAGTTTGATCTTTGGATGGGAATGGGTTAGAGAACCTGTGGAGGTTCTATAGGAATTGGTTATAGTCCTTAGTTCTCAGTTTCACCTTGGAAATCAATTTGTAAGCTTGTTGTTTAATCCCATTACTTCACTGTTTTATGTTGTTAGAATTGTTTTTTTTATGCTTATTCAGTTTTATTATTTGTTAATATAAGGTCTGTAATTCAACTCATGGTCTAGATCAGTGATTCTCTTTGAAAAACTCAAAATCTGTTATTATAAAGGGTTGTTTGGATTTGTGCAGTTCACTGTACTAAAGGTTGTGCAGTCCTGTGTTTTTGGTTATTTTAAGTCACACTTGGTCTAAAGACTCAAAGAAACCAGAGAAACCTATCCTTGTTAAGTGAAAAAGTCAAAAATCTTTTTAATCAAATCCTGTGCAGTCACTGTTGGAATTTCATGTTCTAAGCTCATGATTTTGTGTTCATTAGTTGTTAATGTAGCTTAATTCAGTTTTAATATAACTTAATATATCACAATCAGTCCATGGAATTAGTTACAAGTTCATAAAAGTCAACCTAAGTGTGTCATTAAAAAGTCAAAAATCTGTCCTGTGCACAGATTTGGTAGCAAGTTCATAAGCTCTTAGAGAGCTTATTAGTGATCTTTATCTTGTGTGTTTTGGCTTTTTGAGAAGCCAACCAAGCTGTCTCAAGGTTACAAGTTCCTATTTTCCATTTACAGCTTATTTGATAGCTTTTTGTTTAGCTTATTTTTCTCACCATTTCAATATAGTGTCCTGTGCACCAGTTTTCATAGCTCAAACATAAGCTTCTACAGAGCTTAATATTTGGTCATATACTCTGATTTTTGGCTCTAAGACAGTTAACCTGGTCCTTTTCAAGCTCCAAGTTTTAAAATTCCATTTAGAGCTTATTCACCAGGTCTGCAAGTGCTTATCATTTTGACCCATTTTACTCAGCATACACTGAGTTTTACTCAGTGAGTTCTCAGGTTTTGCAAAAGCTTCTCAAAAGCTTATTTTAGCTTGTTTTGATTTCATCTTTTGTTTTTAGGTAGCCAACCAGGTCTTTTCCAAGTTCCAATAATTGTTTTTCACTTTTAGCTTATTTGGTGATCTGTGCAATAGCTTAAAGTAACCTACCATTTTCTGTTTTCATTATCAAGATCAAACCTCAAATCTGTTTTAAACTTGTAATCAGAGGTCATGGTTTGTTGTTTTTAGTTGAAATTGAGTCATTTTAGCTTAATATAGCTTCTGTGTAGGTTTGGTAGCTTTTGGTTGTTATTTGGCTTTTTCAAGTGCTTAATAATAAGCAGTTACAACTGCAGTTGCTAATTTCTCCAAACAAGCCTATGTTTTTCTATTTTTCCTAGACTCAGTAGATTAAAATAGACTTTTCCTGAAATTTTCATTATTTTTCATAACTGTTTGCTATTTTTCTTAATTAAAAATAGTTTTTAGGTATTTTTAAATAGCTTTTAATTCAAATAAATTATAAAAAGTCCAAAAAAATGATTTTTCAATTTTCCTAGATTAAGATAAATATAAATAGTCTAAAAAGTATTTTTCCATAAATTTCTTAGTTTAAAAAGTATTTTTTAGCATTTTAATTAGTTTTAAATAGTTTTAAATTAATAATAAATACATAATAAGTCAAAAAAATATATTTTTAGTTTTAAAATAAGTTTTATCATATTTTAGATTTTTCTAAGTTATAATTTCATTTTTCTAGGTTAATTTTGTATTTTCTTGTATTTTAGTGCAATTTAAATACTTAATAAATAGTTTTTAATTAATAATAATTAAATAAATAGTTGTAAAAATAATTTTCTTTTTCTAATAATTTTCTTTTATTATTAGGATTGTTAAAATATCATTTTCATATTTGTAGCTCTTTTATTTCTTTAAAACTCACTTTTTATTTTATACGTAGACGTAATTTTATTTTAAACGTAAGTTTTAAGTTGTAGTTTTTAAACGTTCATCGCCTTTAAAAATAGTGATAGCGTTTATTTAATAGATTTTAACTTTTGAATCTTTTTAATTTGCATTTAAGGCGCTGTTATTTGTTAATCTTTTCTTTTAGTATAATTTCCCATCGAAAACCCTACTGATTGCTATCCTTAGTAATCATTCTACCATCTGATTAAGTGTTTTAACACCAATTCATCCTCCGTGGGACTTAACGACCCAGGAATTCCCTATATTCCTCTGATCTTAATTGCATTTGCGTCTGAGCTGTTTTAAGTCTATTTGACTTGACTGTTTAGCGCAGATCAAATTTTGGCGCCGCTGCCGGGGAGGCTGTAAGCGTGTTAATAAGTTCCCGAACATCAGATTTAAAACTTGCCTTTGTGTCACTTGTGATTTGGTGTACCTTTTTCAAAGAAGCCATTTCATCTGTGATTATTGGTTAAGTTCACTTGTGTTTTGCCTCATTTGTTTTGGAAATTGATTTTTATACTTAGTGCATGCGCACTCGTTCTTCCAGTTCTACAAGTCCACTTTCCGAACTTGGAAACATTCCTCGCAGACGTAGAGGACGTTCAGCTCCTTCAGCCGTGACTGAGGAACGTCTACCACCACCACCACCTGTCGAAATGGCAGAAGACAAACCTATGAATGAGCTTCTCCAGGCACCCATCGAGGGTTACGGAGATGCCATTGGTGTCCCAGCCATTGTGGCTGATACCTTCGAGCTCAAAACCGGGTTACTTAATCTAGTAACCCAAAGCCAATTCTATGGTTTTGAGCGGGATGATCCTCATGCACACATTCGATGGTTTAACAAGATAGCATCTACCATCAAGTATAAGAATGTCCCATCCGAAGCTATCAAGCTTCTTCTGTTCCCATTTTCTCTAGAGGGACAAGCCCGGAATTGGCTTGAGAAACAACCCCCTCGTTCTATAGAGACATGGGAAGATCTTGTCACCAAATTCGTTAACGAGTTCTATCCTCCATCCCGAACCACAAGTCTTAAGAATGAGATAATGAAATTTTCTCAGAGATTTGATGAATCATTCGGGGAGGCATGGGATCGTTACAAAGAATTGCTCCGCAAGTGTCCACATCATGGTTTTACCGAGTTAATGCAAATGGATACTTTCTATAATGGTCAGAGACCAGCTGACCAAGACTCTCTGAATGCCTCCGCGGGAGGTAATTTCCTTAGCAAAACCACCAAAGAAGCCTTACAAATCATTGAAAACAAGTCCCAGGTCCGTTCTTTCCGCACTAAGACATATCAAAGTCAGTCTAATGCTGGACCTTCTACTTCATCTCCTGTGAGTACATCTAGCACCGATGCTAAGATTGATAAACTCACAGATGCTGTTCAGGCTTTGGTTCTTGCTAACCAAAAGAAAGTCACCTTCACTCAAACACCAACACATGGTGAAGTGAAGAAAGTTGAAGTTTGTGTCACTTGTGGTGGTCCTCATGCATACTACAACTGTACTGCCACTGATGGTAGTCCGTTTGAAGCAAATGCTATAGCCGGTACTTCAAATCAAGGAGGTAATCAATACCGTCCTCAGAATGAACCAAGCTACCGTGCTAGCAATTATCAGGCACCACCCGGTTTTAACCAGAATCCTAACCGGAATCAGAATCAACCTAGAATGAACCAAGGTTATCAAAACCAAGGTAATTTCTATCCTGGACCCAATCAAGGTTTCCAACAACAAGGGAACCTTCATCAAAACAATTTCAATCGAGGGAATCAATTTCATGGGAATGTGAATCCTAATCAAGGGAATTTTCAACAACAAGGTCATAATCAAAACATCAGACCTCAAAATTTCCCTCCTAATCCACCTCCCATCATTACTCCTCCAGGACCATCATCTGATGAGTTACTGAAGCAGTTTATGAAATCCCAAGATGAGATGAACAGATTGTTGGTCAGTCAGATCGCTGATCTTAAGAAGTCTTTAAATGATCGACCCTCGAGCTCAGGTACTTTACCGAGCAACACGATCGCTAACCCGAGGGGCGATGCTAAGGCGATCACGACCAGAAGTGGTGTTTCATACAATGGACCCGCTATTCCTACTACCTCTTCTTCTTCTTCTCTTCCAAAGGTAGTGGAAAGTGAACCGAGGACACACAATGGACCTACGACTCCAATGCCCCCTCCTCCTGTGGCAATGAGTCAAGTTACCAAGGAAACAACGGACAAAGTGCATTATTCAAATCCAAGTAATACCGCACAAGTCCCACCTTTGGTAGTCCAACCTCAAGTTGTCCAGAAACCCAAGTCTAATCCAGGAGTTGTTTTTGAACCACCTGTAGCTCCCGTTGAAAATATCAAATCCAAATCTTCTATTCCATATCCATCACGTTTGAATGAGCAAAAGCTCCGTGAAAAAGCTAGTCATCAAATGGACAAATTTTTCCAAATTTTCCAAGAGTTACATTTTGACATAAGCTTTGCGGATGCTATCATGCTGATGCCCAAGTTTGCATCGACTCTCAAACACATGTTAAGCAATAAGGAAAAGCTGTTTGAAATGGCTAAAACTCCTCTTAACGAGAACTGCTATGCAGTTATTCTGAAGAAGCTTCCAGAAAAGCTTGGAGATCCTGGGAAATTTCTCTTACCTTGTGTATTCCCAGGAATGGTTGAATGCTTTGCCCTAGCAGATCTTGGTGCAAGCATTAATCTTATGCCATATTCAGTGTGGAAGAAACTTTCTCTTCCGGAACTCACTCCTACATGCATGACTCTCGAGCTTGCAGATCGTACAATATCCCGTCCTCTTGGCATTGCCGAGGACGTATTTGTGAAAGTAGGAAAGTTCCATTTCCCAGCTGACTTCGTGGTTGTTGATTTTGATGCCGATCATCGGGTTCCTCTCATTGTTGGTTGAGGATTCCTGAGAACGGGACGTGCTCTCATAGATGTATTTGAGCAAGAAATCACATTACGTGTTGGTAATGAAGCTGTCACTTTTAACCTTGATCAAACTTCGAGGTACTCCGCAAATTATGATTCTGAATCGGTTAACCGAATAGATATCATTGATGTTGCTTCTGAAGAGTACTCGCAAGAAGTTCTTGGTTATGATCATAATTCTTCGAGTGATAATCTCACTCATTCATCTCAACCTATCATCGCCAATTCTACTCCTTCTATCACCCCATTTGAGGAAAGTGACTTCATCTTAGAAGAGATTGAAGCTTACTTATCCAGTGATTCTGTACCATGGGAAATTGATCACGCTCCAATTGACATTGAGGGAGACATACTTCTCATTGAGAAGTTGCTTAATGATGATCCATCATCCACCCCTCACTCTAGTGATTCAATTCCTGATGAGATTAATCAAAATGAGATTAATCTGGAGGGAGATTTTCTTCTTGAGAAGTTGTTAAATCATGACATTTCTCATCCTCTCCCTTCCATCAAACTTCATAACAAGGAAATCAAGTCAGTTGAGAAAACTGAAGAATTTCCTGAGGTTGAGCTTAAGGACTTACCACCTCATCTCGAGTATGCATTTCTTGAAGGTGATGATAAATTACCGGTCATTATTGCTAGAGATTTGAGTAAAGATGAAAAAGCTGCTCTCATTAAAATCTTGAAGTCACACAAGCAAGCAATTGCTTGGAAACTCTCCGACATCAAAGGTATAAACCCTGAGTTTTGTACTCACAAAATCTTGATGGAGGATGACTTTAAGCCAGCAGTTCAACATCAGAGAAGAGTGAATCCAAAAATCCATGATGTTATCAAACAGGAGGTTATCAAACTTCTTGATGCAGGATTGATTTACCCGATCTCAGATAGTCCTTGGGTTAGCCCAATTCATTGTGTTCCTAAAAAGGGTGGCATAACTGTTGTCACAAATGAAGATAACGAGTTAATTCCAACTCGTTTGGTTACGGGATGGCGTGTTTGCATCGACTATCGTAAGTTGAATGACGCTACCCGTAAAGACCATTTTCCTCTGCCCTTTATGGACCAAATGCTTGAGAGATTAGCAGGGAATGAATACTATTGTTTCCTTGATGGTTTCTCGGGGTACTTTCAGATTCCCATTGATCCAAAGGATCAAGATAAAACCACATTCACCTGCCCATACGGAACTTTTGCCTATAGACGTATGCCTTTTGGCTTATGTAATGCTCCTGGCACGTTCCAACGATGTATGATGGCCATTTTCCACGACATGATCGGGGAAACAATGGAGGTGTTTATGGATGACTTCTCGGTCATTGGGGATTCATTTCAAACTTGTCTCTCCCATCTAGACAAAATGCTTCAAAGGTGTGAAGACACCAATCTTTGTCTAAACTGGGAGAAAAGTCACTTTATGGTCAAAGAAGGCATAGTCCTTGGCCATAAGATTTCAAAGAACGGTATTGAGGTAGATAGAGCAAAAGTCGATGTTATTGCTAAGCTACCTCATCCTACTACCGTCAAAGGTATTAGGAGTTTTTTAGGTCATGCCGGTTTCTATCGTAGATTCATTCAAGATTTTTCCAAAATCGCCCGGCTTATGACCCATCTTCTTGAAAAGGATGCTCCTTTTATCTTCTCACCCGAGTGCATCGTAGCTTTTGAAACATTGAAGAAAAAGCTTACTGAAGCACCCATTCTCGTTGCTCCCGACTGGGATTTACCTTTTGAGCTTATGTGCGATGCAAGTGATTTTGCTATCGGCGCAGTCTTAGGGCAACGAAGAAATAAGCATTTTCAGCCAATTCACTACGCAAGTAAGACTATGACTGAAGCCCAAACTCATTACACCACCACAGAAAAAGAGCTATTAGCCGTGGTGTATGCATTTGAGAAGTTTCGGCCATACTTAATCTTGACCAAATGTGTAGTGTATACGGATCACTCGGCTCTCAAATATCTCTTTGCAAAACAAGATGCAAAGCCGAGATTGCTTCGTTGGGTTCTCCTCCTCCAGGAATTTGATATCATCATACGTGATAAAAAAGGAGCTGAGAACCTGGCTGCTGATCATCTTTCCAGATTAGAAAACCCTCACCAAGATGTTTTCGAGAAAAAGGAAATTAATGAAACATTTCCTCTCGAGACACTCAATGCGGTTTCTTTTCGTGGAAACTCTTCTACCCCATGGTTTGCTGACTTTGCAAATTACCATGCGGGTAACTTCATTGTGAAAGGGATGTCGACCCAGCAGAAGAATAAATTCTTCAAGGATGTTAAACACTATTTCTGGGACGACCCTTTCTTATTCAAAATCTGTGCGGATCAAGTCATCCGACGGTGTGTTTATGGACAAGAAGCTCTTGACATTCTCAAAGCTTGTCATGCTGGACCCACCGGGGGCCATCATAGTCCAAACTACACCGCCAAAAAGGTGTTTGATTCCGGGTTCTATTGGCCCACAATCTATAAAGATGCCCACGATTTTGTCAAAGCCTGTGACGCTTGTCAGCGTCATGGAAACATATCTCAAAGAAATGAAATGCCACAAAATGCCATTCAAGTTTGTGAGATATTTGACATCTGGGGTATTGATTTTATGGGGCCATTTCCATCTTCTCATGGTAACAAATACATACTCGTGGCTGTTGACTATTTGTCGAAATGGGTTGAAGCAAAAGCTTTACCTACAAATGATGCCCGAGTAGTTGTGAAATTTTTGAAAGCTCTCTTTGCCAGATTTGGAACTCCTCGTGCAATAATCAGTGATCGTGGTACACATTTTTGTAATGACCAATTTGATCGTGTCATGCAAAAGTATGGTGTTACCCACCGTCTATCTACTGCATACCACCCCCAAACAAGTGGGCAGGTGGAAGTTTCAAATCGTGGTATTAAAAGAATACTTGAAAGGACAGTAGGTGAAAATCGTGCATCCTGGTCGGATAAACTGGATGACGCACTCTGGGCTTTTCGTACAGCTTACAAAACACCAATTGGGTGTACTCCATACAAGCTAGTGTACGGAAAAGCATGTCATCTTCCGATTGAACTAGAGCACAAGGCTTACTGGGCCTTAAAACATGCAAACTTCGATATACAGACAGCCGGTGATCACAGAAAAGTTCAAATGAATGAACTAAATGAACTTCGTGATCAAGCATACGAGAACTCTT
The DNA here is from genome assembly GCA_019973895.1 of Chrysanthemum seticuspe. Classification (NCBI taxonomy): domain Eukaryota; kingdom Viridiplantae; phylum Streptophyta; class Magnoliopsida; order Asterales; family Asteraceae; genus Chrysanthemum; species Chrysanthemum seticuspe. The sequence continues at coordinate 6,607,940 of BPTQ01000007.1, forward strand.
TGATCTACAAGCAAAAGACAAAGAAGATTCATGACTCCAAGATCAAGAACCGCGTTTTCAACGTTGGTGATCGAGTCCTTCTTTTCAATTCCAGATTGAAGATTTTCTCGGGAAAGCTTAAGTCCCGCTGGTCTGGTCCATTCACTATCGCTAAGGTTTATCCTTATGGCACCATTGAGTTATCTCAACCCGATGGTCCTAATTTTAAAGTGAATGGTCATCGAGTTAAGCATTACTTTGGAGAGGACATTCCCCCTGTGGTTGTCCCGGATTTACAAACATTCCCCATGAACCAATGAATGCGGGGATCGAGTCAAGCTAGTGACTCGGGAATCAAAAATAGTAGCACACACAATATGGGTTTTCACCCATGTTTCTGTTTTCTTATCCCCTTTCTATCACCCTAGTGTGGGGGAGTTTTCCCCACGCTGTTGTATATTCTCATTTGCAAAAAAAAAAAAAAAAAAAAAAAAAAAAAAAAAAAAAAAAGTGTATATATCAAAAACAAAATAATGGCCGTAGTATTTCCCTTTTATGTTCTATGTTTCGGCATAACCGCCGGTACTTTGAATATTGAGGGCAATATTCATTTCTTAGTGTGGGGGGGAATTCTCACGAATTTCATGTAATTATTTCACCCAATTCCCCCGTTTTTGGCCAAATTTTTTTTTTTTTTTGGAGTAAGTGTTTTTCACTTACTCAGCAAATGGTAATCAGTCCGCCATGTCTAACCCACATAAGGATTGGCTAATCCAGGAGCAAACGGCTCTTGGTAAAGATATATCAAATCCGTTTATATGGCTTGCAATTTGCCTAAAATTGTATGGTTCTCAACTCACCATATCTTTAAACTAGTGAAAAGTTGGCTAGCCCGCAAGTTTATGGCTTGTGGTAAAGGCAGTGGAAAATCCATAATTGGTATTCGGCTCACCAAAGATAATATTGATAATTTATCTAAGAGTTGGCTAGTCCAGAAGGGTACGGCTTCTGGTAAAGACAAAATCAAATCCGTTGAAAGCTGGTGGTTTGCTCAAAATCATTTGGTTATCGTTGTACCAAAGTTCTTACTTGAACTGAAACAATTGGCTACTCCAGAAGTAATGGCTTTTGGTAAAGAGATGAAATCCATTAAATTTTCTCAAATCATTGCTAGGGACTAGCAATATCTTAGTGTGGGGGATTGATGAGTGTCTAAATACTCATCATTTTCATACTGTTAGAATGCCAAAAACATCTGAAAACACTCAGAAATGCTTCAAAATGATAAAAATATCACAAACAAGTGTTTTATATGTTTTAAATGCAAAAACATCAAAATCTGGTGAAAAACGTATTAAGTTTGCATAATTGGCAGTTTTAGTCCCCCAAGTTACAAAAGTTGTCAAATCTGGTCCCTGGTAATTCAAAAACTTGTAAAATATCATTTTAGGTCCTTGAGATTCAAAAGTTGTCAAAATAAACCCTTTAAAGTTTAAAAATCACAAAATGACAACTTTAGTCCCTGAACTTTGCAAAATTGTCAAAAATAGTCCTTGGTTAATTTAAAAAGTGAAAATTATCAAGTTTTAACCTTGTTCTATTAATAAATGGCAAAAATGGTCCTTATGATGAAACTTTTGAGAAAATTACATATTTGGTCCCTCAAGTTTCAAACTTGACAGTTTTGGTCCCTGGATTTGTAAAAATGGAAATTTTTAACAATGGTCCTTGAACTAATCTTACTTGGCAGGTTTTACCCTTGTGATAAAGTTTGGAAAATGCTCAAGTCCAGCCCTTCAACTTTAGCCAAATTACATGGATGGTCCTTATTGTTAAACCACACCAAACCGGACCCTTTATTTAGTATAAGCCCAATCCAACCCAATACACTTAACCCGGCCCAAAATTTAAAAACGGATAAACCGCGCTCACTGTTCACCTTCCACCCCCACCCCTGTAACTCAAAACCAGAGGTGGTTTTACCACCTCCACCTCACCATTTCCACCTCATCCACCATTTCCAGCTCACCCCCCTCCTATCATCACATCCCACAAGCCATTTAATGCATCCCCACCAAGTGACCTTCACTGTAGCACTCACAATATCTGTTTTCTATGAAAAATCACACCCAACTCCATGCCTACTTCCCAACTTGTCCCCTACACCTCACATAACACTCCAAACTTCTTTAATTGGTTTGAAATTATCTCAAGCAACCATGAGCACTTTTGGCGCCAAAAGTAAAATAGAAGGCTGAGATGAATTTGACTGCTTCAATGGTCAAGATTTTTGATGGGATTTGTTCAGAGACAGCTGGGGAGTTCAAAAAGACTATAAAGAAAGCAGAGGAGTCATGAAAGAAAGATATCTAGTATAATTTTAATTTTCATTGTCGTTTTAGCTTAATTCTTAATTCCAGTGCATTTTAAAGCTTTTAAATCTTGTATTTCATGTTATCAGTGTAATATAAACCTTTTGATATCATCAATTTCACTTTTGAGGTCTTATCTTATGTTATGCAATTTTTACGAATTCAAAGAAATCTCATTATGTTGAAAGGTTGTTAGAAGTTGTTATTTTGGACTGAATAGCCCATGTAAGCTCCTTTATAGCTTATAAAAGCTATTAGATACCATAAAATTCAGTTTAGAACTAAAAAGAGAAAAATACTAAAATTACCAAATTAATTAGTAACAATTCAAAAATCACAAGAGATGAAGAAAGAAGCTGATGCAGTTTGATCTTTGGATGGGAATGGGTTAGAGAACCTGTGGAGGTTCTATAGGAATTGGTTATAGTCCTTAGTTCTCAGTTTCACCTTGGAAATCAATTTGTAAGCTTGTTGTTTAATCCCATTACTTCACTGTTTTATGTTGTTAGAATTGTTTTTTTTATGCTTATTCAGTTTTATTATTTGTTAATATAAGGTCTGTAATTCAACTCATGGTCTAGATCAGTGATTCTCTTTGAAAAACTCAAAATCTGTTATTATAAAGGGTTGTTTGGATTTGTGCAGTTCACTGTACTAAAGGTTGTGCAGTCCTGTGTTTTTGGTTATTTTAAGTCACACTTGGTCTAAAGACTCAAAGAAACCAGAGAAACCTATCCTTGTTAAGTGAAAAAGTCAAAAATCTTTTTAATCAAATCCTGTGCAGTCACTGTTGGAATTTCATGTTCTAAGCTCATGATTTTGTGTTCATTAGTTGTTAATGTAGCTTAATTCAGTTTTAATATAACTTAATATATCACAATCAGTCCATGGAATTAGTTACAAGTTCATAAAAGTCAACCTAAGTGTGTCATTAAAAAGTCAAAAATCTGTCCTGTGCACAGATTTGGTAGCAAGTTCATAAGCTCTTAGAGAGCTTATTAGTGATCTTTATCTTGTGTGTTTTGGCTTTTTGAGAAGCCAACCAAGCTGTCTCAAGGTTACAAGTTCCTATTTTCCATTTACAGCTTATTTGATAGCTTTTTGTTTAGCTTATTTTTCTTACCATTTCAATATAGTGTCCTGTGCACCAGTTTTCATAGCTCAAACATAAGCTTCTACAGAGCTTAATATTTGGTCATATACTCTGATTTTTGGCTCTAAGACAGTTAACCTGGTCCTTTTCAAGCTCCAAGTTTTAAAATTCCATTTAGAGCTTATTCACCAGGTCTGCAAGTGCTTGTCATTTTGACCCATTTTACTCAGCATACACTGAGTTTTACTCAGTGAGTTCTCAGGTTTTGCAAAAGCTTCTCAAAAGCTTATTTTAGCTTGTTTTGATTTCATCTTTTGTTTTTAGGTAGCCAACCAGGTCTTTTCCAAGTTCCAATAATTGTTTTTCACTTTTAGCTTATTTGGTGATCTGTGCAATAGCTTAAAGTAACCTACCATTTTCTGTTTTCATTATCAAGATCAAACCTCAAATCTGTTTTAAACTTGTAATTAGAGGTCATGGTTTGTTGTTTTTAGTTGAAATTGAGTCATTTTAGCTTAATATAGCTTCTGTGTAGGTTTGGTAGCTTTTGGTTGTTATTTGGCTTTTTCAAGTGCTTAATAATAAGCAGTTACAACTGCAGTTGCTAATTTCTCCAAACAAGCCTATGTTTTTCTATTTTTCCTAGACTCAGTAGATTAAAATAGACTTTTCCTGAAATTTTCATTATTTTTCATAACTGTTTGCTATTTTTCTTAATTAAAAATAGTTTTTAGGTATTTTTAAATAGCTTTTAATTCAAATAAATTATAAAAAGTCCAAAAAAATGATTTTTCAATTTTCCTAGATTAAGATAAATATAAATAGTCTAAAAAGTATTTTTCCATAAATTTCTTAGTTTAAAAAGTATTTTTTAGCATTTTAATTAGTTTTAAATAGTTTTAAATTAATAATAAATACATAATAAGTCAAAAAAATATATTTTTAGTTTTAAAATAAGTTTTATCATATTTTAGATTTTTCTAAGTTATAATTTCATTTTTCTAGGTTAATTTTGTATTTTCTTGTATTTTAGTGCAATTTAAATACTTAATAAATAGTTTTTAATTAATAATAATTAAATAAATAGTTGTAAAAATAATTTTCTTTTTCTAATAATTTTCTTTTATTATTAGGATTGTTAAAATATCATTTTCATATTTGTAGCTCTTTTATTTCTTTAAAACTCACTTTTTATTTTATACGTAGACGTAATTTTATTTTAAACGTAAGTTTTAAGTTGTAGTTTTTAAACGTTCATCGCCTTTAAAAATAGTGATAGCGTTTATTTAATAGATTTTAACTTTTGAATCTTTTTAATTTGCATTTAAGGCGCTGTTATTTGTTAATCTTTTCTTTTAGTATAATTTCCCATCGAAAACCCTACTGATTGCTATCCTTAGTAATCATTCTACCATCTGATTAAGTGTTTTAACACCAATTCATCCTCCGTGGGACTTAACGACCCAGGAATTCCCTATATTCCTCTGATCTTAATTGCATTTGCGTCTGAGCTGTTTTAAGTCTATTTGACTTGACTGTTTAGCGCATATCACTTACTCTTAAGGCTATGTCATAATTAATAAATGTGAAGGTTATGACGTAACTTTGTAATTTAGTTACGCCGTAGAGAAATTTTAGGAGTGGATAAGTACATGATGACAAAAACTTACGGCGTAACTTAGTGATTTAGTTACGCCATAATTAATAACTTGGGTGCGAAGTGTTGAAGTCCAGGGGCTGAAAGCGAAAAATTGATACGAAGTTTATTTATTACTCAGGGACCAAAAGTATAAATAACAACTAAGATGTAGGACTAAAGCTGGGCGAATCATATGAAAAATAAATTATCCCAAGGACTTGTTATTAAAAAAACAAGAACGATCGAGGGCTAAAGGTGACAACTTAAATTAAGTTTAATTATTTCACAAGGACCAAGTATAATAATATTGAAAATGATGAGGGGCTGAAACCGTCCATATTTAATAAGTATTATACTTATAAATACATTCAGACTCGAAGTGAAACCACGCGGGTTAAAAGTGGACGAAGGAAAGAAAGTTTCAAAGATGGAGGCCATGAAAAATTTAGAAATGGACTATTATGGCGTAATCAAAATTTAGTTACAGGGTAACTTTAGTTACGGCGTTACTAAAAACTTTAATTTCGACATAGTTTTTCGAGATCCAAATTTCTTTGCGCCGTCATTAGTTACGACATAATTAACCCTAGAGGTTACACCGTAACCTTGTCGGGGCCTATAAATACAGCCCTAAATCTGCATTTTTAAGTTTCTCTTTTCCCCATCTCCTAGGGGTCGACTAGGGCACTAATCCAGGGCAAATTTCAGCAGTTCATAACCATCTTTCAAAGGAGAATTCACTTACAATCAACGTCTTCATTAGTTCTATATCAAGTAATTTGTATCAAACAATATGTTCAACTCAATTCATGTTTTATTCATCATTGTTAGATTAATATACTACATGTTTGGCTAAGCACCTTTGATGCTAGCCTAGTTATGATTCCTTTCATATCTTGATTATGTTTTCATACTTTTATTATTGCTTCTAGTGTGTACATGCTTAGTTTTTTGATAGATCCTCTAGTTTTGGTAGTTCTAAAGACCGGTTGTATCTCTTACACTAGGAGAATTGACCATAGGACCTTAGTGTGATCCGGGTTAGATGAACTTAAGAAGTTAGATGTGTGGCCTAAGTTCTGACCGACCGGGCCACACAAAGAAATAATCTAGCATGTAGCGGAACTTAATGACTCAAACTACTCTACCGTACTTCCGCTTACTATAGAGGAGAGTGCCTTTGGTTCTGAAAAGGATTCTAGGGAGATAGATTACGCGAATTGACCATAGGAGTCTAGTGAATCTTATGCCCCACTTGAATCGATATAAGGCTTATTAATAAACAAAGTCATACCTTGATAGGATGAATAATTAGCTAGCACACTTTCTCCCTACTACACTAAAATCTATTTAATTTCCGCTTTTCATTTCTATTTATTAGTTTAATTAATCAATCAATCAAAATCCTTTTAAAATGTGACATTATACTTAAATTAGGATCCTATCAAATAGCTCTTGGGATGACCTCGGCTTTACTGAATACTACACTACACACGACCGGGTACACTTCCCGTTAGTGCATAAGGTAGACCATAGGTAGACGAGACCATTATAAATATTAAAACCTGGTCAGAAATCCTGCATCAAGTTTTGGCACCATTTCCTGGGAGCTAATTCGGATTTTAATTTAAGTTTTTTAAAATATTTATTTGCTTTTATAATTTTAGGTTTTATTTACTTTTTAGAAATTTTTGCTTTTAGTTTTCTTTTTCCTTTCTTTTTTGTTTTGTTTGTTTTTGAGATATCAGGATATGAGTGATTTGGATGCTGACACGCCCACTATGGAGGAATACATAGCTTTTAATCAAGGTGACCAAATATCGAGCGTGGTATGTCCCGAAATTAATGTCAACTTTGAGATCAACAGCCAGTTTATGAAGGAGCTCAGACAGAAGCTTTTTGAGAGAACTGACGATGATGATGCCCAACTACATGTGTGAAGAGTATTGGAGATCGCAGATCTTTTCCACACTCCAGGGGTCACTCAAGATGCATTAATGCTTATAGTGTTTCTAATTACACTAACATGTGCAGCAAGAAGATGGATATATAGGCTTCCGGTTAGGTTGATCAATACTTGGAATCTTCTGGAGAAAGCATTTATTCAGAGATATTGTTTGCCTTCAAGGGTTGCGAAGAAGATAGAAGAGATAAGGAATTTCAGACAAGAGATGGATGTGCCATTAGATGAAGCTTGAAAAAGGTATAATGACCTTCTTTATAGGTGCCTAACGCATGATCTCAAAAACCCTCAAAAAGTCCTTATTTTCTACAAAGGTTTAAACATCCCTTCCTGCCAAATGCTCGACTCTCAAGGGCCGATCCCTATGATGCCACCAGCACAAGCCCTTAGATCAATTCAAAATATGGCAGACCGTTCACGAAACTTGTATTATAGAGCAACCACTTGGGTCACAAATAACGATAGCTTAGATGACATTGGTGTTATTACCAAAAGAGTTGATGGACTTAGAGGCGATATGAAGAAGGTTAAGGAAAACATTCATGCTATACAAGAGAGTTCTCTCCGAGAAGAATACAAAGCATATGAACAGTTCAAATATCTGGAATCCTTGGAGGAAATCATCAATAAATACTATGATTTATCAGTGAAGATGCATGACTCAAATAATGAATGGATTAGGAAATTCAAGGGAAACTACATACTTGAACTTAAAAAAGCTAAATGCTAGGAGGACGGATGTAGAGGTGAAGCTTGAACAATTAAACCAAACGGTCCTGGAAAATAAAATGAATGCGTTTGAAAATGCCAATGCAACAATAATAAAGATCAAATAAGTCAACGAGGAGCCGGTTCCTCGTAATTTACCTAATGTCAAACCTTATGTACCACCTATCCCATTTCCAGGGCATTTGAACAAGCCTTCCAAACCTCTTGTCTCTACTAGTAAGGAAGTTTAGGAGGGTGTGAGGAAAGAAGAAACTAGCAATGGACAACTAAAGAAGATGGAAGCGACGAGTTTACCAGAGGAAGAGATTCCACACGCTAATGTGGAATAAGCTGGAACACGGAATGGTATCACTTCTATCTCTTCTTTTATTTCTATTACTAAAGATCTTGCTAGTTTTCCCATGCAGGATGTCGAAGTGGAGGATGAAATTGTTGAACCCTTGACCTCACAAGCCATATTTATCACACCACCCGATGATGGTTATGTCGCACCGGCTACTAAACCAATTTTAGTTGAGCGTGTGAAGGAATTAGGAGATGAATTTTTGAACACAACTAAAAAGATGGGAAATATGACACAGAAGCCGACTATTCAACAACAACAAGGAGTGTTCAATTCGTCAAGGCCATCAACTAAAATGGGTATGGTGACGAGGGAAATGACATCTCCTTTAAGGTATTATTATAATTCATTATTTCCCCATCCCATAGCAAATTCGCACCCTCATGGTGTTTATTACTATTTTCACCCACACTTGATTTCAAGTGAGGGGATGAACACCCTTTTACTTAGTAAATAAGTGTGGAGTCAAGCTTGTGACTCGAATTAAAAAAGCGCTTTATGGGAGGCACCCCATGCTTATCTTTTTATCTTTGCTTGTTTTATTTTATAGGATTTTATGATTATTATGTTTGTGCATCATTTTTACAGGTTTCCACAGTTAAGAAATACATGAGAAGTGCTAGAAGGACCTCTCATGGCACTTAAGAGGACGAAAAAATTCTGGAATTGACACCAGAATGTATTACAGCGTAACTCTTGTTTGAAGTTACGCCGTAATCTGTTCATAGTACGAGCTTATTGTCAGGTCACATTACTTACGGCGTAACTCAGTGTAGAAGTTATGCCGTAACTTCTTCATGTAGCAAACCATTTTCAAAAACATTTACCAAGTTTTTATATTTTTAGTAGTTAATGAACTTTGTAGGTGTGTTCCCTGTAAACCCTCACGAGACTTCACTCGTCCACTTGGGACACCGAGTAGTTTAAAAGGCTTGTTGCATATGCTAAATGCAACCGTGATTCCTACAAAAGTGAGTTAGGGTTTTCATTATCTTTATTTTCATTACTTGATGTCTTTCAATGATGATGCATTGGTGATGCAGGATTTTCGACTAGGATTTAAAATTTTAAAGTCTCGTCTACCTAAGGTCTACCTATTGCACTAACAAGCAGTGAACCCGGTCGTGCGTAGTATAGAAGGTGGTAAAGCCGAGGTTTTTCCCAAGGGCTATGTAGTTTTGGATCCTATTTATGTCAAGTGTCACAGTTTTTAAAAGAGAATAATATTTTTAAAGGTTAATTAAACTAATAAACAAGAAATAAAAATTGTGGAAATGAAATGAAGATGTAAACAGCAAGGAAAAAGTGTGCTAACCTAATTATTCATCCTATCATGTTGTGTCTATGTTTTATAATTAATACTTCCTATCGCTTCAAGTGGTGTTTACATTCGCCAAACTCCTTTGGTCAATTCGTCTGGCCTATTACACATAGATCCCTACCTGATATCAAAGGCATTACCCTTCAGATTGACGAGATCCCTGGTAATCTATGCTTAGTCACTAAGTACCCCACATGCAAGATTCGCAACAATGTGTGACCGGGCGCTAGCATCTTAGAAACACATCCCTAACTTCTTAAGTTTCGCCCTCCGAAAGGTGATACTTTGGTCAATTCGTACGAGAGGGATTGATATTCCTTTGGTCAATTCTTATCAACCCTTGCTACCTACTTCTCTAGGGTCCTTTGTTCAATTCTCCTAAACAAGCAAGTACAACCGGGCTTAAAAACTACCAAAGCAAGGGTGGCTACCAACAAACTGTGCATGCATACACTAGAAGCAATAATAGAAGTGCACAAACATAAACAAAATAATTAAGGAATCATAACTAGGCTAGCACCAAAGGTTTTAGCCGATCAAATTAAAATGAACACTCAATTAAATGTTTGATATAGTATTTTTGGGTAAAGGGGAGTAATCCTGCACCCTGGTAAATATATTAACCAAAAAGAAACGATTAAGTACAATGGATATGAGTGAAATCCCATATCTCAGCCCGTTACATAGGCATAAAGCTTACATAACAAGATACTTCCTATATTCTAACCAAGAAAACAAACCACTACTCAAATGATAACATAGGACATAACGAAATAAGATTACTTCCTAGGACCTTGAAGCTTGGTGCCATACATGGCATTAAAGGCATCCAAATTCCCTGGAAGATCATGAACCTGCTTCGAATAGTCATCGTAGTCATAGTCATCATACTCATCTTCAAATTCTTGGCCACCACCAAAGATATTAGCAGACTCATCAAATGGGTTGGCAACCACCTCATCTTCAGAATCAGAATCCACGATCTCTCCCACTTTAGGAAAGGGGTTAACTCTCTTAGTAGAAGAGGCAGGCGGATTACAAGATGCACTAGTTTTAGGAGCCACACCAGACTCCATCTCTTTCAAATCACTTACAAGGGGTTCTTGTGATGCAGTACCTGTCTTAGTAGACGTATCTTCATTAACTTCCATTGAACGACCAGAATCCACATCCTTGTAGGTGTCATTAGAAGGAATACCAAACACATCCGTATTAAGAGCATCAAACTGGTTAGATGTAAAGATCGTTGTTCCACTCGAGCTAGCCATATCAGAAGCATTCTTCTTATTGACTTCCACTTTCTTAGGTTCAGAAGGAGTCTTTTTGGGTTGATATTGAAACTGCTTACCCACAACAAGTTTAGTAAACCCTCCTTGACCCGGAATAGTAGACCCACCTTGCTTTCCCTTCTTCTTGTTAATAACCGTCTTGAAACCATCATTAACACGCTTAGTAGGCTGAGCAGGAGGTTCAACAACTTTAGGACATTCAATAAGAGTATGACAAAAAATCTTACATTTATCACAATGAGGTGGTTTCCACTCATATTCAACCCGTATCTTCTCAATAGTCGAACCCAACCCATCAAGTAACGGTATCTCAACAGTAAGGCAGTCCCTAAGCACCTCATCCGACTTCACTTCAATCATGCATCTAGCAAAACTACTTCGGCCCCACGAGTCCTTGCACATTTGGCTAGTGAAAGCATCTAACCTTTTGGGCGTGCCTATCAATGTGGCAAGGAGACTAAGGCCATCATCTGAAAACATAGCCAGAGGGACATCATGGAATTTAACCCACACCGGGATGTTGGTCAAATCCTCTTTAAGTAAGTTGGTGTTCAATGTCCACGGTTTAAGAATAATAGGTACATTTCTAATCAACCAAGGACCATTTTCAAGAACATCATCAACACCTTTCTTCGAATTGAACTTAAAATAGAAGAACCCCTTTGCATTCATCATTACCTTTTGTGTACCAAACTTAGCCCACGCATTGCGTACAAATTAATCAACAACAAGAAAAGCAAGTCGTTGACCAAGAAAATACCCATACAAAGTACTCTCAAACCTAGAGTTCACCTCTTCAACCACTTTCATCGGGACAGAAAGATCCACACCATTAGCTTTCTTATTACACTCCAACCTACGAAAGTTTGACGTGTGTTTTTTAGGTTCAGTAGAAGTAACACCAGCAAATGATGTAGAAGGTTGTTTCAAAGCATACACACCAACCTTCGCAATACCAACTGCCCCATGTGCATTCGTATCAACCTTATCATTAACATTATTAGGACTACAAGTAGCATTAACATTAGAAGCCATAGGAACACTCGTATCTTGAGGAGGTTTCGAATAATAACCAATAGCAGTAAGCATCTGCTCTAGCTCCTTCTGTGACTGCGGCACCTTAAGATGCTCAAATGGATTAGCCTCAGTAATAGTAGCATCCACTGTCACAGCAGGTTTTAATGGTTGCCCATCGTCACCCACAAGAACAAGTTTTCCCTCAAATATTTGTTTTTCAATAGCATGAATTTTCAATAAAGTATCATGACCCTCAGGCGTGTCATGACTAGGTGCATTAGACATAACATTAGTATACGTACCAGTAGCCTCAGTCGCATTAGTTACGTTATCAGAAGAGTAAGTATCATGCTTACTCCCAATAGGCATAGGCGTATCACCATCTAATGAATTAACAGTAGTAGTATTACTTGGTCTAGTTTGATCGACCAAACTAGCCGAAGTAACCTGGTCGGCCTGGTTAGTTGAACCATCACTACCTCCCGATCTCGTACCAACTGAGTTCGAACCTTTAGAAGCACTACGATCAATCAAAAAGCCCTTTTCCATCCCTCACAACCCACAAACAAATTCAATCAACCAACAAAATCACAGCATGCAGCACTTACAGTAAAACGAATAGAGAAAACCCTAACTCCAACGAAGTTAGGGTTTTGACGATGAAGAACAATGAAACTATCCACCCATCATAATGAAGCACACCAAGTAATTGATAATCGACCCAACAGTCCAAGGTTGTGAAGAACAATGTTTGATATAGTAAATGAAGACATGAATCGAAATGTAAATGAAATAAGAATCGCTAAAGCTTATCGATGAAATGTTGTGACTTCTACCTTTAAAATGGCTCTGTATGCTGTGTAGGATCGGCCTTGTGGAACCCTTTCACGTTCTCTGACTTTTGGTGTTGTGTATGTGAGGTTTCCTAATCTCTCCCTAAAAAGGAGGGAAGAGAGATGATCCCAAATGCATAATTTAGGGCTTTTATTTATAGGCCTGATCCCATTACGGCGTAACCTTATAATGTTGTTATGCCGTAACTCATATATTCTCCTTATTCCATTCTCGTAGTGATGGTTACGGCGTAACCTTATGGATGGTTACGCCGTAATTTGTTCAACTCCATCGTAATCTCAAAAAGTGGCTACGCTGTAATCTTCAAATATCCCATCAACACATTCGTAGCACTGGTTATGCCGTAACTAATTTTGAGGGTTACGGCGTAACTAATGGAGGCGCGAAATTCATCATGACCTAGATAGTTACGGCGTAACTTGAGTTGATAGTTACACCGTCACTGGTGTTGACTTGGTCTTCATATTTGAATTCATAGCTACGACGTAAAAGAGAATTTGAGTTACACCGTAGCTTCTTCTATGTGAGCATACTAAGGTATAAATCATCAAAGTGCATCTCCAATACCGCGTCACTCTAGCTCCTATGCTCATATATGACCTGAAAAAGAAATATAAAGAAATAAGAGCATATATCCGTATAAACAATATAAAATATGAGCATAATCGGAGAAAATTGACACCTAAAAATCAAGATTATTTGATGTTATCAATTAGTTTGTTTAAGTGAATTCAGGTTATTAAATTTGCTCATGGATCTCAAGTTGGGACACGTTTACTCGTGTATCTTCGATCATTCTGAGCAAATCCAGGAGAGTTTTCTATTCCATTTCTAACCCCTCTTATTTTTACTTTTTATGTTTAGTATGACCCAACCCAAGTGAGGGGAATGGATTAGAAATAGACACCCACCTGATTTTACTTGCCTTTATTTTTTTAGTTTTTAGAGAAAAGTGTTTCATTTGTAATTTTGACATGTTTTTCATTACTTAACTAGACTAATCTTAACTGAGCACACCTAACTATATTTCCATTGTGTGAGGATAAGCCTTTCCCTTTTTCCCTTATACATAAAATACTAATAAAATGAGTGTGCCGGTGGCTGTAGTAGACTTTAGAATTTGGCTTTGTATATCTTTTCGAAGAACCCATTATTATGAGCATTACACTAAGGTAACTTGGTGTAATCGGTGCAGCTAGAATATAAGGCAATTTTTAGGATTAAACCCAAATAGCCCATCCATTTATGTTATGTATTGTGTATATTGACTTTTCACATCGATCAGTCAATCCCCCTATTAAACCCTTTTTGTTACCCTCATTATTAGTAAAAGATACCCCTAATCAACCTGTCTAATCGATCCATTCTTTTCATTTTGTTCACCCTTACACCTATTGCCTAGCCTACCCTGTAGTTTCTTTAAGTCCATGGTCCAGGCGCTGTTAGTCAATTTTGGTTCTACTGGTGAAAGTCGTAGGTTTTGAATAAAGGGTTTGGGAATAAAATTGGGTTTAGATGATAGTTGATCTCAAGTGAGGGAATACTTTTATATGTTTCTACTGTTTTTATTTTTATGTATACCTTGTCTTGCATAAAAAAAAGTGAAAAAAAAATTGATGAGAATGCAAGCAAGAGTTTGTTTATAGCTGATAGTAACTTGATAATTATCTTGCACACACAAACGAGGTCATACATAGAAATGCACAAACTCGCTCTGAAAATCAAGATTTGTTACACACTATCCATGACCTAAAAGCAGAGATGGTGAAACTTAAGCAAGATAGGGATAGTAACACTGTAGTAACTGCACCTACACAGATTCAAAATGACTCTAGAACATCTAATGACAAACCACAAGAAACTAATGTGTTTCCCTCTACTGAAACAAGAATAGTTGCCTCTTTTCCCAACGCCCGCACTTCACAGCCTAGGAGCAATACAAGGAAGAATAGGAAGTTGCGTCGTAAGAAAAGAACAATAAAGAATGCTGAAGTTGAAGAACACCCTAGGACTTTGAATAAAACTCAAGTTTCACCCACTTTAGATATTGCGTCTGACAAATGTAATGAACAAAGTGATGTAACGAATGCTAAATCTTTAAGTACTCTTAATGTTTTGTTTGAAGCCTCTTGTGTTGGTTGTCGTAAAAGCATGTTTTCTGGTTGTCATGATAGATGTGTTGCTAAGGCTATCTTGAATCATAAGCGGAATAATAGAAATCGGAATACCTCTAGGCCCACTAATGCTTCTAAGTCTGTGCTAGGTAAACCACCTTCTAGTGTTCCGGCTAAGATCATTGATGTACCTATAGTACCCCTTCACCTCCTAGGAAGAACTTATCACCTAGTGCATTCACTAAGACCAAAGCTAAGACTAGTTGGAGATGGCAGAAATGGTTACATAATACACTTGGCTTTACATGGATACCTAAAATCATGAACATGTGTGTTTCATCTATATCTGCATCGGAACCCTCTAAATCTTTGGATTCGACATCTACTTCTATTCCATCTGTGTCGTTTGTGTGTAATGCAGGTGATACATATCATCCTCTGGGTTGTTGATAGCGGATGTTCCCGGCACATGACAGGCAATCTCAAACTGTTATGAAACTTTATTTCAAAGTTCATTGGCACTTTCAGGTTCGAGAATGATCACTTCACAGCTATTATGGGCTACGGAGTTTACATCAATGGTAACATTGAAATTAGCAGAGTTTATTATGTGGAAGGTCTTGGTCACAATCTCTTCTCAGTCGGTCAATTTTGTGATGGAGATTTGGAAGTTGCTTTTAGGGAGAAAACTTGTTTCATTCGTGATCTATAAGGAAACGATCTTATGTCTGGTCAACACACATCAAGTCTCTACACAATCTCAATGCAAGACATGATTGCTTCATCTCCCATCTGTCTAGTTTCTAAGGCTACATCTACAAAATCCTGGCTATGGCACCGTCGTCTCTCACATTTAAACTTTCAAACCATAACCAATCTTGCACGGTACAAACTTGTTGAAGGTCTCTCAAGATTTCGGTATTCTAAAGATCACCTCTGCTTAGCTTGTGAACAAGGGAAAAGCACTCGTGCTCACTTTCCGTCAAAGGTGGAACACAGCTCACAACATGTGCTTCATCTTCTTCACATGGATTTGTGTGGCCCGATGCGCATGCAAAAGATTAATGGCAAACGCTACATCTTGGTAATTGTAGATGACTACTCAAGATGGACTTGGGTTTATTTTCTTCGAAGTAAAGATCAAGCTCCACAGATGATCATCACCTTTCTCACAAAAATTCAAGTTCAGCTCCGGAACACAGTCAGACAAATCAGAACAGACAAAGGAACTGAATTTGTGAATCAAACTCTTCGTGCATTTTATGAGAAAGTGGGAATTGAGCATCAAACATCTATTGCACGCACCAGAACAAAACGGAGTAGTTGAAAGACAAAATTGTACGTTAGTGAAAGCTGCAAGAACAATGTTAATTAATGCTAAGCTTCCAGATTACTTATGGGCTGAATCCATGTCAACTGCATGCTACACTCAGAATCGTTCAATGATTACCAAACGCCACAACAAAACACCTTATGAGCTTATCCACAACTGTAAACCGAATCTCAAACACTTTCATGTATTTGGATCCCTTTGCTATCCGAATAATGATCGTGATGACTTTGGTAAGCTCAAAGCCAAATCTAACATTGGAGTCTTTGTTGGATATTGTGAAAATTCTAAGGGTTTCCGGATCTGGAATCGTCATACAAGGGAGATTATGGAAATGATTCATGCAAATTTCGATGAGCTTATAGAGATGGCTTCTGAGCATAACAGCTTGGAACCCGGTCATAACAGTTTAAACTTCCCTCAAACCCCATCATCAGCTGAACCTAGTTTACAATTAACTCGACGTTAAATGGAACAGCTATTTGCTCCTCTATTTAGTGATGATATTGATGAACGTGCACCAGGTGTATCCAATATTTTCGCTGCTCAACCTGATCAAAATCTAATACCTGATACACCTGCTACAATAACTACTATTGAGGAAGCATCACCAGTTGATTCTACAACAAGAGTTGAACACACTGCATCCAACGACGCTAAACCAGCTAATGATCTTCTGAACAATGAAGTACCCCCACCTGCAGATTATGATCCAAATGCGTTCTTCAATCCGTTTGCTAATGAAACTGCCACACCTGATGTTGCGGAATCATCTCCAAGCCATTTGAATCCTCCCAATCTACAGAATGTATATCAACATCAACCTTCCACACATCGTTGGATGAAAGACCATCCTCTTGAAAACATTATTGGTAACCCGAATCAACCAGTCGTAACAAGACAACGTCTTTACACAGACAGTGAACATTGCATTTAAGCACTCACTGTCTGCGAATCTGATAACGCTACACGCGTCGTTCGGGGTCAAAGGAACTTCCTTTTCTTCGAGCAAGTTTTATAACATCCTAGGCAGTGAACCTAATCGTTGTAGTGTAGTAATTAGGGTAAGCCACGGGTATTGATATCGTTCTCTAGGGGAATAGGAATGCTAGTAGGGAGTTACTACGCTAAGGTTAAGGTTGAGGAAGATTATTTTTTATCTTTTTATATTTTATGAAAAATGGAAAGGTACGAATCTCGGGTATTGGATTTGGGGGGTTGGTATTTCTACCGATTACTCTACTATTATCTAATTATCTAAATTAAGGTTGTGGGAGTCTATGTCTAATTAATGTGTGCTCGTATGATAGTTTAAAGATGTGTTTACTTAGTTTGTATTACTCCTTAATTATCTCCTATTGATGGTTGAGTGTCACGTCTTATTCCTAGTCGCGTTGTGTGTCTAAAATTGTAGGGTATGCGTTTCTCCCTAACTCTTTGAACTTACCAAAGGGTCTTGTCTACAAACCCACTAGAGATTATAGACTCCTACTCTAAGGCGCTCTTCGGATGGTTTAGCCTACAATTACTCAGGTAATTATACTCTAAGGTTCACAAAGATGAATCAAGCATTAAGTACACAACGAATGACCTATCGCATTACTAGATCATTAATCAACTAAGATAAGAAACAACCAATCAATATTTAATAACTAAGTTTCATACTTCCTAAGCAAACACACAAATAAATTAGCCGGACATGGAGAACATGCAAGCATACACACAAATAATCAAAGACATAATTGAATTAATGAAGTAAAGACTTATCTTGGTGTAAGATAGGGTTTAAAACCCTAAAATACTGTACAAGACACCTTAGGTTCGGTTTTAGGTTTTTACTCCAAAGACTCTCCACACAAAGACTGAAAAATTCGGATTATATATATAATGTTAGGAATTAGAAATTCCCGGTATTAAAGAGTCGGTCACCTCAAGTATATGTAATCGTTAGAAAGCTCGTAGTCGTAGTTCTTTTAAGTTAAGTAGTAATTTAGTTAAGTAACACCGTGGAGGACGGACGGGTCTTTACCCACTGTATGCCTGATCCACAGCCCAAAGTGTGGCGAGTTATGTAAGACTATAAATACTCTCTACCTTCCAAGGTAGAGAGTTGGAGCTCATAATAATATTTTTCACTTTCTCTCACTAAGTTCCCTAAACCTCTAACTTTCTCTCTCTAGAATTCCATCTTATTCGCCACCTTGTGTTATGGTTTGATGTGTATGTGAAAAGTTATATCTTACAATTGGTATCAAGAGCCATGGTTAGATCATATCTTGCACATCTTTGGATTTATAGTGGTTTTTAGGTGGTTTTTGAGTTTGAAAAAGTTTAGTGGTTTTTGCATCATTTGGTTGATTTCTTGTGTTAAAGTTTGAATTTTGTTGGTACTTTTATGTTTAGAATCATCAAAAGTGTTTAGGTTTTCATTTGGTAAGCTTGAATCATCTTGGTTGGGTTGTTTTTGGATTGAAAAGTGAAGGTTATTTGGTTTTTCAACCTGGCGAATTAGCTCTCGGACTTGTTTTCTTGGTAGCGACTTACAGTTATAAAATCTAGCGAGTTAGAGCTAGCGAGTTACAGTACAAGTAGTGGAATCTCCACTACGGTTAGCGACTTGTGGTAGCGAATTAGTCTGTAGCGAGTTGCTCTTTAGCGACTTGCATATCTAGCGACTTGTGTAGCGAATTACTGCACAAATTTGGCTAGCGACTTAGTCTGTAGCGAGTTACTACTTAGCGAATTGCTCTTCTGTTGGCGACTTGGGATTCTAGCGAATTAGACGTGTAGCGAGTTAAGGGTTAGCGACTTAGTGCACTAATTTCTAGCGACTTAGTGCATTATTTGGTAGCGAGTTAGCACTTTATCATCTAGCAACTTGAGTGATTGTTTACGGTTTTCTCTTGATTTAGTAAAATCCCGTGAAAGAATCTATTTCCCGGTTTAATCATAGAGTCATAAAATCCCGTATAATCTGTTAACATGTCTACCAACATTCCCACTGTTCCCACTGTCATCTCCACTGTTGCCGAGGATGTTCAAGCAGCTGGCTCAGATACTCGTCCACCAATGCTTGACAGAACTGACTACGATTCTTGGGCTCAACGAATCAGATTGTATTGCCTTGGAAAGGAAAATGGTGTCAACATTCTCAAATCCATTGATGAAGGACCATATCGGGTTGAGACGACTAGAGACATACTTGATACTAATGAAGATGGTACTCCTGTCTACGGAATGGACAGACCTAAGATGTACAATGAGCTTGATAATGAGGAGAAAAAGAGATTCGATGCAGATATCAGGGCTTCAAACATTGTTCTTCAAGGTCTTCCTAAAGACATCTACAAGCTGATCAATCATAACACTGATGCAAAGGCTGTTTGGGATAACGTTAAGATGCTTCTCTCAGGTTCAGAATTAACTATGGAAGACAGGGAATCCCAACTCTATGATGAATTTGAGCACTTCAAGATGAAACCAGATGAGAGTGTCTATGAGTACTATGTGAGATTTCATAAGTTAGTGAATGACATGAGGAACATCAAGATGACTATGCCTAACATTCAGTTGAACTCAAAGTTTGTGAACAACATGAATCCCGAATGGCACAAGTTTGTCACATCTGTGAAACTCACTAAAGGATTGAAGCATACAAACTATGAGCAACTCTATGCCTTCCTCCTTCAGAATGAGAGACATGCTATGTTTGAAAAATTGATTCTCAATCAGTTCAAAACTAACCCAGGAGAGACAAGCTCATCTAATGATTCAACTGCCTTCTACTCAAACATTGGAATCACAACCAAAGCATCACAAGTCATTCCCTTGGGTAATGGTAATCACAAACTCATCCCTGATCCTCAGTTCAAACAAGCTGATGCTGATGCACGCGTGGATAACATCGTTAATCAACTAGCTCTACTCATTAGTCAAAACATGAACTCTCTCCCACAAACCAACAACAACCTACGAACTGCATCTAACCCACATAATCAAGCCACTGTTAAAGATGGAAGGATCGTGGTGCAACCAGTTCAGGAAAGACAGTATGATCAGGGGAGAGGTGGAGCTGGGAGAAGTTATGTTGGAAACCAGAATCGAGGAAGAAATGGTAACCAAGGTCAAGCTAAGCCAATCAAATGCTTTAACTGTGGTGGTGAGGGACACTTTGCAAGGAACTGCACATCTCCAAAGCGTCCACAAAATGCCGAATACTTCAGAGATAAGATGTTGCTGGCTCAAGCTCAGGACAATGGTGCTACTTTGAATGAAGAGGAACTGCTGTTTCTTGCTGAAGGCAATGCCAAGACCTATGATGCAGATGTAGATGAGCAGCCCATTCAGGAGATAGGTCACAATCATCAAAATGCCTTTCAAGTCGGTGACTGTGATGCATACGATTCTGATGTAGATGATGGACCTACTGCACACACAATCTTTATGGCTAGCATCTCTCCAATGCCTTCTTCCAAGATCTCTTCTTCACCACAAGCTGGCCCATCCAGGGACAAACTCATTTCTGAGGTATTAAAGCTATATGATGATGCTGATGTGCAACAGATGCATGACAAAGTACAACCAACTGAAACTTTTGAATCAAATATTGAAAATACGGGTAATATCAATATTGTCCCATATGATCAATATGTGAAACAAAGTGAAAGTGAAGTTGTACCTAGTGATGCATCTTCTGCAGTCAACAATGACTATGTTTTTGATGAATTCACTGCATGTGCTCCTGATGATTCCATTATCTCTGAACTAAATGCATATAAGGAACGTGTTGCCATTTATGAACAACGTGCAAAATTTGAGTTGACCACTCGTGAGCAGGAAATGGATGACCAAGTACGTACAGTAATTAGAAAAAGTAATTTTAGAGAAGAAGTATTGAAACAAGAATTAAATTCTTTGCAAGAAAAACTTTCTAAAACAGCTAAGCAAAAACAAGAACTTCAAGAAAACGTGAAAATGCTTAAGCAAGAATTTAATGCAAAAGAATCAAAGCTCTTGAGAGATTTTTCTAATCTGAAAACTTTGAAAAACAAACTTGAAAACAAGTTGTACATACAAGGAAACACCATTCAGACTGCTCACATGGTCACCAAACATCGAGTATTAAGCGATAAGCATAGCATTCCCCTTGTTGAGGAACCAAATCCTGAGGTAATCAAAAAGGCTAGAAATACTCAAAAGGTGATTTATGATGGTAATGAAATTCTTAAGCCTAGGCAGAAACCTAGTTGCGTTGAGTGCACGGAGGAAGATAAGAAATCAGATGAAGTCACTAGGGAAAGGATGAACAAAAAACTAGATGACCCCAAATGCAAAGAGAAGAACATAAATATCACTCCTCATGATTATAAGAAGGAAAACTGGATTGCATTAAACAAGTTTAAGCCTCAGACTTTGTTGACTCCCGAACAAGTCTTCTGGAAAATGGATTTAGATAAGCAGAAAGCCGAAAATATTGTAAAAACAAATCCTCCCCTTTGGAAAATGCCTAAAGCTACTGTGTATCCTCCTAACACACCAATGCATCTTGTTCCTAGAACAATTGCCACTAAAAGCAATATCTTAATTAGCCAATACGTTATTTTTCAACTATTTGTTGATTTTGAGAAAACTTGCAAGAAAAGGATCACACCCACTGGCATAACTGAAGGAGAAAGGGGTTTTGAACAAATGAAAGAATGTTATTTAACTGAGGTCATGCCCTTCTTTAAACTTTTAAAGGATCATTTTGAGAGTCTTAAAAAGGGGATAGAAACAGACATTAAGGGGATGGAAAAGGAATTTGATGCAATAATAGTTGAAATTAGTGATTATGAGCGTGCATTAAAATATAATGAGATCGAAAGGAAGAACCTGCATACATTGAATGAGAATCTTATTACTGAATGTGTTGCTCAAGATGTCTTTTTTACTGCTTCAAATTGCTCTATTAATGCTTCCAAATTTCATGAACTATCTGTGGCCCTGAAAGTCTCCCATGATCGTGTCATTGAGCTTGAAAAAACTAATTCTAAACTTAATGAGAAAATTGAACTGGATGATCATGACAATTTGGTTAAACATTTTTCTAAACTAGAAGTTGAGTATTTTAATCTACAACTAAAATATCAACATCTCAAAGAAAATGTCAAAACTTCAAATTTCAAGACATCTTCAGATGTTCCAGAGTTTGATGCAGTTTTTCAAATAAACAAACGAGATGAACAGATTCATGCTCAGTGTAACACGATCAGAAAGTTGAAAGTCCAAATCTCTCAATTAAAGGGTCAAACGAACAATATGACAGGTTCCCAAATGCCTCCTTCTTTAGATTCTCAGAATTCTCAAACGTTTCATCTTCAAAACCTAGTAAATGCTTTACAAAAGGAAAACGAAAGTTTCCTTGAAGAGAATGAAAAGGTTAAACGTCATTTCAATGAGTTGTTTGAATCAATTAAAGTCACTCGTAACAAAAACAACGAACAAATAACTTCATTGCAAAAGGAAATTGAGAATCTGAAGAGTCAGGTAAAAGGGAAAATGCCAATGTTCAATGCGGAGAATGTTGTATCTAAGGTTCCCTCTGGTAATAAATCTACTTTATCTGTGACATATGTCCCCCCTCACCTAAGGAACAACAAACTTGCCATTCAAACATATTTCTCATCCCTTAAGGATTGCTTAGAATGCCTGCGTGAGATTGTTGAAGAGGATAAGCTAGAGAAACCTCATGATAATGCAATTGGACATGCATGCTTATATGCCAAACGATCTCAAGAAATCTTAGAATGTTTGATCACTATATGCACTTGATTTCAATTTTTCAATGCACATGTTGAGGGGGAGCACCTATCTTAAACCTATGATTTGAAACGTGATCATTCATCCTAATGTGCAGGTTCCCTCTAGTATGTGCAAAACTCTTTTCAAACCTCAAGGCACATATTGAGGGGGAGCAAAATTCATGGAAACCTCATCCTTCCCGGAAATGATATACCCACTTGATCTGTTGAGGGAAGTGATGTTGATATCTTTTAGAAAATTGTAATCAAAGAAGTTAATTCTTTCTCTTGCCTCCATGTGCTTAACATTTCTCAAATACTTGATGCACATGTTGAGGGGGAGTTCTCGTTCTAAAAATATCAAAAACAATTCAGGTACAAAATGCTTTGATAATATATCACAAGTATCTGAATTGATTTTCAAATGGTTTTCAATTGGATCCAATGGCAGATGAACAATACCAAATTGACCGACCAACTTTACTTTATGTACGGTGATATAAGGATGATAAGGTTAGGTATTGGTTCCCATGATCCGCCAGAACCGGAGGGATCTACCCAGGGACAATCCACTAGTTAGTGTAGAAGTCCTTAGGTATGATGATAAAAGGAGAAAAGTGAGATATGGGAAGAGTGCAGACTAAGACTGAGCTACTACTGGAATAAACCCAACAAGGTAATAGCTATGAAGTCTCGGTAAGCACTGAAGGGGTTGAAGAATTAAAAAGAATTGAATGAAAATAGGGTGAAAACAAATAGCCCTTCATTAATTCAACCTTAGGGCAGAAGCCGGGTTCACTTCATATGCTACTGATGGTAACATCGGTATTGAAGACAAGACGTCATGGACCCAGTGACGCACTGCACTTCAACTTTCCAAACCACTCAAGTTCCTCTTAAAAGGGCTTGTTTCATTCTCACGGGGAACCGACATTATCTATCGACTCTCTCTTAGAGGTGGTTGATATTGAAGAAGGAGACCCTCTCCCTAGTCTCCGTTATAGGATCCAAATATGTACAAATTGAGTCTAGAGCCACGAGATCATCAATTAATCTCACTAGGACACTTTCAATGAAGACTCTCTGTTTCACACAATGTGGAAAGAGAGATTATATCTTGAGTCCTACGCATTATCCTTGTGGTATTGCCAGAACATCTGAGTGAAGTGTTTACACTTTCACAATGAAGATGGAAAGCCTTCTGGAGCCAACATCAAACAAGCTCCTGGTAGGTGGCATGTGAGATCTATTATATGGATCAACCATGTGACAACTGAACAGAAACAATGGGGCGATTCATTTTCTTGAATCAATCCTGGTTCAGGTTAGGGATTGACGGATACCTTTGAAAAACCGGTCTTTGTGCTTATAAACTCTTTTCTTTAGCACATCGACCGTGTACTCATTCTTCAAACCAAAAGGTATTTCTATGATTGACAATTGATTTTCAATAAAACCTTCGTTGTATTGCAAAAATTTCTATTGAGCAATACACGATTGTTTTTCAAATCTCTTTTCATCAATCAGTGAACTTAAAAGTCGCTGGTTCACTCACTCCGTGTTGTCTTCTTTGAGACGTTCCGGTTTGAGAACAGCTAGAACAGCTGCGAAACCCTGTCAAGGAGATTCTTAGGAATCCTACCTGATCACAGGCAGTACTTGTACTGATCAACGGGGAACCGTGGGCCGTGTACCTCAATTCAACGAAAGTGATCAAAGACACTTTCGTGCGATTTGTTGCTAACTGTTGTATGCAGGTACGCCCGACGTTTGCAGCTGATCAGAATGAAGCGGTCAATCCACAGCCGCATGCTCACTTAACACGTTCAACTCAAATGAAATCATGATTAGTGCATCAATGACTCTGATATTTTCACTCCATGCTTCTGCTACGCTGCTGCCAATATCGTGATTCAACAAATGCTTCTGCTACTCTGATGAGAAGATATCATGATCCAGAATGTGAGCATGTCGGTCCCAAAGTCACAACACCACAATGGATGTCTCAGAGATTTTTGATAGCTGATGATCTCCAAAGATGGCTCAAACTTATCATCACGTGGATCAGTAAAAGACCTCCACTTGGAATAATCAAACATGCATTGTGAAGAATCAATGACTACGAGCTTAGGAGCAAAGGACTACATCAAGAATGCAAGATCAATTGTTAAATGTCATATCTATTTGTATTCAATGTAATTTTGGTATATTATTGAGGTGACCTCCCTTAGGGGGAGATTGTTAGGAATTAGAAATTCCCGGTATTAAAGAGTCGGTCACCTCAAGTATATGTAATCGTTAGAAAGCTCGTAGTCGTAGTTCTTTTAAGTTAAGTAGTAATTTAGTTAAGTAACACCGTGGAGGACGGACGGGTCTTTACCCACTGTATGCCTGATCCACAGCCCAAAGTGTGGCGAGTTATGTAAGACTATAAATACTCTCTACCTTCCAAGGTAGAGAGTTGGAGCTCATAATAATATTTTTCACTTTCTCTCACTAAGTTCCCTAAACCTCTAACTTTCTCTCTCTAGAATTCCATCTTATTCGCCACCTTGTGTTATGGTTTGATGTGTATGTGAAAAGTTATATCTTACATATAAGATTACAATTGCGACGGCGTCACCTTATGTTTAGTGACGCCGTCGTGTCGCCGCCATTAGGGTTTCGTCTTGGCCACGTTAACCTTGCGACGGCGTCACCTTATGTCCGTGACGCCGTCCTCTTCAGCTTCTGACGTCGTCTGGATTGCATCTAGGCCGTCTGAGTAGCGACGGCCTACTCTTCCACAACTGGACGTCGTCACTTGAAAATACGAGTTTTGAGACCTGTATCGTCACAATAATTTTGGGACAGCGTCACAATGTAGCACCTGACGCCGTCGCCTTCTACTTTCAGCAACTTTGAGTGTCTCGATTTCGACTTTGGCCATTTTCTTCATATATTCGCGCCTTTTCGTCCAAATAAGTGCCATTCCAGCATTTTGCCTTCACGAGACCTAAAAAGTGAAAAGGAACGATATTAAGCAATAACGGATACAAAAGTGATCAAATAAGGACTTAAACGACCCCTCAAAATGGTACCTTTTAAAACCTTATCAAATATCCCTACACTTGTTATTTGCTTGTCCTCAAACAAATGTGCTTTTAGCCAATTAATTTATAAGTTAGGGGTCATGAAGCATTAATTCAAAACGGTCCACAACACATATAAGCCCCGCAAAAGTCATAACAAGCACGGAAATTACATACTAGCACCTCACATGGGGTGTTTGGATACTCACATCTCTCTCGGGTGTATATATGAAATATAACAATATAGGAAATGGAAGATAAACACTCATTAACCGGTCCTAGTACATAGATTACCATAGGCTTGAGAATAGATCAAACCTCCATCGCTTTGGCGTAAGCACCTAGGAAAGACTATCAAAGAGGTCTTTAAAGGGTTGTAACATTAGGCTTACGGTTATGGAAATAAGGGTTTGGTGGGATAGGCTATTTAGTGGTGGTAAGTCAAAAATCTCTATGTTAAATGCATATGAAGAATGACGTTGCTAAGCCAAGACTCGACACTCTAAAACTCTAGGTAACGGAAATAAACAAACATAAATTTAAAGGATAGATGTAGGATGGTAGCCCTTTTTTTTTTTTTTTTTTTTTTTTTTTTTTTTTTTTTTTTAATCGCTCTATTTTTTTTTCTCTTTTTCTATTTTTTTTTTTTTTTTCATACATTTTTACTCTACCATCCTCTATGATAACATCAAAATACTAGGGATTTACAGGCATATCCCTACACTTGAGTTTTTATTACTCTAACACTAATTTGACCCGAATTGAAAAGATCAAAACACTTGGGGTACATTATTACGCAAACAAAGGGAATTTGAATTTAACGTTCCCTTCCCGTTATTTCATAAACTTTAACTTTTCCCATGAATCCCAATCATCCCAAAACTGTATACAAAGGATATGACTCGACTTAGCAACTTATGCAAGCAACTAGATAATTGAACTAAGGGTTTAGGGTGATAACAAACATTTGTACTAAAAGTGAGTGCATAAGGGGTAGGCTAAGGTGATTTAGGTGTATATTTGGGGGTGGGGTGTAAACAATGCTCTTCATTGATATTCCGGAAAAACCGAAACATCACGAGAACCGCGAAAAGGATAGGCTCTGAGGGGTTAACTAGGGGTATCGTGTACTAAAGATGAGTACAACGCAAAGGGTGTGGGGGAATTACTCAACCGAAGTGGAAGAAGTAATTATATTACAGGTATCAAACAAGGTTTATCCTAATGCCTCTTATCATTTAGTTATTCCTAACTACACAAGTGTAGCCTCACTTGCGATCTCGGAATGCATCACAAAACAAGTTATAGAATCTAATATACTACCGGTTCACACTCTAAGCATTAAAGATGAATGCTTTAATTCCTACTAATCTAAGGGCGATCCTCACATTTTGGGTGGAATTTGGGTGGTAAGGGTTTTTTTGTGCTAGTCATGCAACTTCCTATCCGTGAGACGCTTTTGTTAAGACTAATGGCCCACTCTTATATGTCATGAAAAAAAATTTAAATTTGGTGCCAAAATTACCCTAACTGACATTTTCTCATGGTTTATTACACAATCACAATTGGACAAAGCAAATAGTCAAGGATAAGCATAGTTTCAAAATTCCCGTTTTATTTTCCCTCCCTACACTTAAACTGAACATTGTCCCCAATGTTCCCCGAAAGTATCAAAGTTATGATAAAAGAAGGTAATCAAAAACGAAAGAAACTAATACTCCCCTGATTAGCTCGGTAGGATCCGTGTAAAGTGGTGGTTAAATCCTTTCCAAGAAGAACGTTAGCGTTAAAAGCTTCTTCTCATCTTATGTATCTTCTTCTTGGTAAATTAAACCTGCACACTTGAAGAAAACAAACGAAACCTTCGCGTAAAATCGGCGGTAATAATATATATAAGCTTCGATTTAAACTAGGATATAATGCTTGTGGAATGGATGTTTACAGAATTTCTAAGAAAATTAAGACCTGGAAAATTCCAAAAAATTTATAAGTAGCTCAGAAAACGAGAAAAAGTAATCTGATGTTTTTACTCCTTCCTGACGCCGTCAGGTTGCAATCCTGACGCCGTCAGGTTATCCTGACAAAAACTGGTCTGCGATTTTCTGGAAAAAGTTCTGGAAAATTTACATCTTTAGAATCTGGAAAAATTTCTGCAAAACATCCATTATGACTCGATACAAGCATTTGACTCGAACAAACACACATGTATATCTTTTAAATAATTGTAATTCTCATGTTCACGTTTCTTTTGAAAACGTGTGTAATCCTCCCTACACTTATCCCTTATGTAAAATACCTTTATATGTAATTAAGACGAGGTTAAAGACAAAATAAAGCATTTTTACAAATTCAAACATGAGAATAAACAATCAATAAAAGATACACGACACACAAATAAAAATGAAAAACAAATACACATGGGTTGCCTCCCAAGAAGCGCTTGTTTTTGTTCGAGTCACGAGCCTGACTCTACCCTTATTTAACGGATAAAGGGGAGGTTTTCCCTACACTTAAGTTTAAGTGCGGGTGATAGTAGCGATACACACCCTTAAGGTAGAAATTTGCTACGTGAGGAGAGGGTGATGGGTGATTTATATGCTCAAAGGAGTGTGCTTCATTCATTATAACCTTACCTAAGTCTATTGGTGTAGCGGGTGAATCAAATCTCCCTCCTAAAAATGGATCATCTTCTATCAACTTCAAAAGATTCTTAGTTAAGGATCCATCTTGACCTAATAAACCCGGTTTAAACCCATAGTGTTTCTTGTTATCAACCATGAATGGGTGATATAAGTGTGTAAGGTCATGGGTTACTCCTATATTAGCTTCCACTCTACATGGCCTAGAATCTACCACCTTTATCAAGCAACTACCCGGACTATCTATTTTGATGGGTGGATTGGGGCCTAATTCAATTCCAAGATTCACATCTAAAGACGAAAAATTGGGTAAGGGTTTCGGTTGAGGCTCCGGTTCATCAAAACTAGGAACTTCCTTAGGGCTAAGAGAAAGGTCATCACTACAAGCGTTCAAACCCACATCCACTACTTGTGGTCGGTCCAAAGGTTCTACCTTTATTGGGGTTCCTATAGTTTCTTCAACTACTTCCGGGTAAGTCATAGGCGGTGTGTGTTTCTCAAGTGATGGTAGGACTTGTGGGCTATCCGATGGGATTGGATTTTCTACTCTATCCTCCATCTTATCAAGATCACCTATGTATTCATTTTGTACTGTGGTAGCGCCTAACCATGACATGCACCTTGGTACCTCAACTCTAACCATCTCCTTCCTAAACAACCTTTCCGACCGAAGTTTCCAAATTGAAAATAGGTCTAAAGATTCGTTTTTTGGGTCCCATGTTCCACTTCTAAATTGGGCGTGAATCTCAAAGGTTTCCCATGCATTTCGAACAACACGTCCCCAAATATCCCCATCCGCTACATAGTCAAGTCTCTTTTGGGTTTCGTGGGCGATACGAGTGTAAAAGAATTGTAGTGGAAACAGTAAATCAATACCATGATAAAGGACTTTTTGTAATAAATATTTAATTCGAGTCCACGCCTCAGGAAAGGATTCATCATGATATTGCTGGAACCTCAAGATCTCATTTTGGAGTGAAAAGGGTAGATTATGTAGTAGATTTCGTTGATTAGGTGAAAGTTTTGGCGGATTCGCGTTCTCCATAATGGCTAACGGAATAGTCAATGAAAATGGTTACGAACAACGGTCACGAAGAAGGGGGATAGACTAAGAGAAAGCTAAAAATGAGAAAAATTTACTTGATAGGAATCAAGCAAAGAACCTAAACGAGGTGGACTACTAACTAGCTATTCTATTCCCCGGCAGCGGCGCCAAAAACTTGATAACGCTACACGCGTCGTTCGGGGTCAAAGGAACTTCCTTTTCTTCGAGCAAGTTTTATAACACCCTAGGCAGTGAACCTAATCGTTGTAGTGTAGTAATTAGGGTAAGCCACGGGTATTGATATCGTTCTCTAGGGGAATAGGAATGCTAGTAGGGAGTTACTACGCTAAGGTTAAGGTTGAGGAAGATTATTTTTTATCTTTTTATATTTTATGAAAAATGGAAAGGTACGAATCTTGGGTATTGGATTTGGGGGGTTGGTATTTCTACCGATTACCCTACTATTATCTAATTATCTAAACTAAGGTTGTGGGAGTCTATGTCTAATTAATGTGTGCTCGTATGATAGTTTAAAGATGTGTTTACTTAGTTTGTATTACTCCTTAATTATCTCCTATTGATGGTTGAGTGTCACGTCTTATTCCTAGTCGCGTTGTGTGTCTAAAATTGTAGGGTATGCGTTTCTCCCTAACTCTTTGAACTTACCAAAGGGTCTTGTCTACAAACCCACTAGAGATTATAGACTCCTACTCTAAGGCGCTCTTCGGATGGTTTAGCCTACAATTACTCAGGTAATTATACTCTAAGGTTCACAAAGATGAATCAAGCATTAAGTACACAACGAATGACCTATCGCATTACTAGATCATTAATCAACTAAGATAAGAAACAACCAATCAATATTTAATAACTAAGTTTCATACTTCCTAAGCAAACACACAAATAAATTAGCCGGACATGGAGAACATGCAAGCATACATACAAATAATCAAAGACATAATCGAATTAATGAAGTAAAGACTTATCTTGGTGTAAGATAGGGTTTAAAACCCTAAAATACTGTACAAGACACCTTAGGTTCGGTTTTAGGTTTTTACTCCAAAGACTCTCCACACAAAGACTGAAAAATTCGGATTCTATATATAAGATTACAATTGCGACGGTGTCACCTTATGTTTAGTGACACCGTCGTGTCGCCGCCATTAGGGTTTCGTCTTGGCCACTTTAACCTTGCGACGGCGTCACCTTATGTCCGTGACGCCGTCCTCTTCAGCTTCTGACGTCGTCTGGATTGCATCTAGGCCGTCTGAGTAGCGACGGCCTACTCTTCCACAACTGGACGTCGTCACTTGAAAATACGAGTTTTGAGACGTGTATCGTCACAATAATTTTGGGACGGCGTCACAATGTAGCACCTGACGCCGTCACCTTATACTTTCAGCAACTGTGAGTGTCTCGATTTCGACTTTGGCCATTTTCTTCATATATTCGCGCCTTTTCGTCCAAATAAGTGCCATTCCAGCATTTTGCCTTCACGAGACCTAAAAAGTGAAAAGGAACAATATTAAGCAATAACGGATACAAAAGTGATCAAATAAGGACTTAAACGACCCCTCAAAATGGTACCTTTTAAAACCTTATCAGAATCTGAACCTAAAAACATTAAAGATGCAATGACCAAAGACAACTGGATTGAATCCATGCAAGAATAACTCAATCAGTTTAAACTTCTTGAAGTATGGGAATTAGTTGAAAGACCAACAGGGGTCTTCGTCATTGGTCTCAAATGGATTTGGAAAAACAAATTGGATGCTGAAGGAACCGTAATCAGAAATAAGTCACGTCTGGTGGCTAAGGGTTATAGACAGGAAGAGGGTATTGACTTTGAAGAATCATTCGCTCTGGTTGCTTGTCTTGAGGCTGTACGGATTTTTCTGGCGTTTGAGGCTCACATGAACATCACGGTCTTTCAGATGGATGTCAAAACTGCTTTTCTCAATGGACAACTGAAAGAAACGGTCTATGTTAGCCAGCCAGAAGGATTCGTTGATCCAGAGTTCCCTAATCACGTCTACAAACTGAAGAAGGCTCTCTACGGTCTCAAACAAGCCCCTTGGGCATGGTATGATAAGTTATCATCCTTTCTTATCGCCAATAATTTCATCAAAGGTTCGGTTGACCCTACACTATTCATACAATATCACGGGGC
Organism: Chrysanthemum seticuspe; assembly: GCA_019973895.1. Taxonomy (NCBI): domain Eukaryota; kingdom Viridiplantae; phylum Streptophyta; class Magnoliopsida; order Asterales; family Asteraceae; genus Chrysanthemum; species Chrysanthemum seticuspe. The sequence continues at coordinate 6,639,688 of BPTQ01000007.1, forward strand.
ACACATTTTAATCGTTCAAATTTATGTGGATGACATCATTTTTGGGTCAACACATCTAAAATACTCAAACGCTTTTTCGAAACTCATAAAAACATTTTGAAATGTCCATGATTGGTGAACTTACGTTCTTTCTAGGACTTCAAGTTCATCAATCACCCCGTGGTATTTTCTTGAGTCAGTCCAAATATGCCCTTGAAATTTTAAACAAACATGGAATGACAAGTGGTGATACATATGCCACCCCAATGGCACACACCAACAAACTGGATGCTGATTTACATGGGAAACTGGTTGACCCTACCAAATACCGAAGTATCATTGGGTCTCTCATGTATCTAACAACCAGTAGATCTGACATTGTATTTTCAGTATATCTTTGCTCCCGTTATCAGTCAAGACCAACTGAGAAACACCTCTCTGAGGCTAAAAGAATCCTCCGATACATCAAGGGAACCATTAACTTGGGAATCTGGTATCCGAAGGATTCTGGTTTTGAACTAATAGCTTTTTCAGACGCTGATTACGCAAGTTGCTTAGATTCTCGGAAAAGTACTTCAGGAGCTTTACAATTTCTTGGTGATAAACTGGTGTCATGGCAATCGAAGAAGCAGGATTGTACATCGCTGTCTTCAACAGAAGCAGAATATGTAGCCATGTCGGCGTGTTGTGCTCAAGTCATTTGGATGAGAACACAACTCAAAGACTATGGTTACGTATTTGACAGAATCCCGATGTATTGTGACAATCGAAGTGCTATTGCGATCTCGTGAAACTCTGTTCAACATTCGAAGTCTAAGCACATCGATCTTCAATATCATTTCATCAAGGAGCATGTGGAAAAGGGTACCGTTGAATTATACTTTGTGGGTACTGAATACCAACTGGCAGATCTTCTCACCAAAGCCTTAGCTCCTGCTAGGTTTAATGAGTTGGTGCACCGGATTGGTATGCGGTGTTTGACTCTAGAGGAACTGGATGAACTTTTTAAACATTCTTAAAACCAGTCAAACACCAAAACCTCTTTTGTAAATATTTACAGAAACAAAATACAAAAATATAAAATCTGATAAAACAACAAAAATATTCTTCAATCTATATTTCTTTTAACATGGCAAGTACAATTCTTCCGTCAACACTTTTCTCTTTTAAAATTCAGTATTTTCTCGGTCAAGTGTTAAGGGAGAGAAAGTAAATATTCTTTCGATTTCATAAAACCTTGTACTTGCATGTCATATCATCCCGGTTGTTTCTTTGATAATGGTGGTCACATTTCTGGTTATTGACACTCCTCGGACTCATATTTGTAAAATTTCATTATTTCTTAAGTCGAGGGGGAGTGTCGTCAAGTTTCTTTCCAAAAATCATACTTTTGGTAACCAAAATGGAAGTTATGGGCGTTGGATGAAAATGGTTAAGGTGGAGGGACTGAAATTGTCAAAAGTTTAAAGTATTTTTTTAATAAAACAGTTCACCTACTTTTCCAAAAACATTAAATTCCTACATTTACTTCTCCAACTTCCCAAATCCACGCATAATGATCAGTCTATCAATCCGTTCTTTAAATTCTTGATTTGTAAGTGTTTATATGATCTTAAGGTGTTTACAAACATAAGTTTTTAAATTCATAAACATCCAACGGATGAATTTTTTGTTTGAATGGTCTTTGTGTTCTACGCGTATGCTATGAACACAAAATCATCATTTGGGTGTTTCTTGATAAACTGAAGGTGTTATAATGTTTAAATAATCATACTTAAACTATTTCAATTAATCAAATCCACCTAAAAACATCAATTGATCAATTCTTCAAATTAGGGTTTATACGCGTGATTTGGCTGTTTTCATGTGAGAGTGTTTCTGGTTAAAAAATGGTTGTGTTATGTTGTTTACATGTTTAATTTACCAAAACCTTGCTTGAAACATACCCAGAAACATTAATTTGGTGAAAACTAAGAATTAGGGTTTATGTTCATGCGAATTAGGTTTTCTTGATTCATGAAGGTTTTGATGTTAAAACTTGTTGAAAACATATCCTTAGGCCTCTAAGCTATCCCAGAAATGATTTGGTACAATTTCTATGGTTAAAACGTTTACTCGTAAAATTTGAATCTTAGGGTTTAGTATTTTTACGCGTAAGCATGTTTTACACATAAACTGATTTGGACTATTGTTCATGAGAAATCTGAAAAGAGAATGAATGTATGTGTTAATGATGGTGTTATGATGAATTTATTTCAGGGTTATTACGCGTGAAAATTCAGAATCAAGGTTAATTGAGCTTCTACGCATAAGGATCACATTACGCGTAGAATGTTATGCGTAAGAGAAATCTTACGCATAACCTTTACGCGTAAGGTTCTACAAATGGGACTACGCGTATCCTGTGAAGGATATGCGTAAAATTGAGTCTTACGCATAAGGTTTACCCTTACGAGTAAACCTTACGCGTAAACTCAAACATACGCTTACGCATAAGCTTTATGCTATGGGATCTCTTTCCTACGTGTAACATTTCTTACGCGTAATTTTAGATCCTACGCATAAGCTCATGCCTATGCGTATGGTTCACTGTTTACTCATAAGCTTGCAAAACCTATGCCTAAGCCTTATTTTAACCAAAATTATGAATTGTTACGCGTACGAACTTGTAAATAAATAAATCATAACGTCACGAAACCAAAATGTTATTAGTAAGCTTAAATGTTTAATAAGTTGTGAATATAAGTGAAAACTTGGACTTTAAAACTTAAAGTTAATCTACTCACGAAACTTATCACGACGTCTTTGGACTATTGGACTAACAAGTGACATTGGCCTTGTAACAATCATTAACATATCATATTCAATAATTGGTCAATAAAATCAATTGTTAACTAACATAATGTCTTTTGATATGTTGGTTCTTTTGGCTAAATATCTTTCAGATCACTATATGGACGCCCAAATGGAATACATTGATGCACCAAATGTTCTCTCAATGGAAGAAATCTTCCCCGACGGTTACACTATGAAGATTGGGAAGAGCAACCTCAGAGTTGATTTTGACAACTTCACTTGCTCGGAGTCTTCTTGTCAGATTGCAATGGATATTCTGAAGACTCACCCATACCAGAACATGCTCACAAATTCTGCTACTGTGCCGGAAATCTATCTTCACCAATTCTGGCACATGATACAAAAGGTCAAAGTGCTGTGAAGGTGACACTTAACCACAAATTAGTCACCATCGGCCTGTTCTTCTTCTTCCTAACATCCAGCCTGCCGATTACTCTGCTACTCCTTCTGAAGAGGTCGCTCTCCAGTTCATGGTCGACATCGGCTATGACGAAGCTGATGGGATCATCACAAAACATTCGTCTGTTGATCTTAAGAACATTCCTCAGCCATGGAGAACCCTCAACATCATGATTGCAAAGTCAGTTTCTGGACGAGACAGTGGTTTTGAGCATCCAAAGCTCATGGAACTACAAATATTTTGGGCCATGGTCAACATGAATCATATCGAATTTGCAGCTCTGATTTGGGATGACATGTTGTCATACCTTAAAAATCATGGCACCAAGATCCCTTACATCAGATACACCAAATTGTTGATCCAAAGGGCTCTAGGGAATAATCCTGATATTCCTTTGAGACTCGATGACCCCAAACATCACTCCGTGTTGCTTGAGCCCACACTCAATGTTGTCATATTTAAGGACTCAACAACAAAGAAACAAGGTGCGGTATTACCAGATTGCCTTCTCACTGCCGATATTAAGGGACTTCAATCATATAAACGTTATTTGGAAGCAATCGTATTACGCAAAGTGGGGTTCATGGATGAAAAATCTTCTGGTACACATGTCAGAAAGACCAGAAGAGGCAGTGCAGGAAGTGTTACAAGCACTGAAAGTGCCCTCAAGTATCCAAAGGGGAATCCTTCTCATAAACGGAAAGTTCCATTAAAGGAAACTATCCCCATTCCCAAACCTGAACCTAAACTAAAGGACGAGGACGAGGACTCGGAGGACACTGAAACGGACGAAGATATTATCTACTCTGAAACTCCAATCGATGACACTTTGACAGTAGCAAAACCTCTAAGTCCCAAGGCTGATAAAGGAAAAATTCCAGTGCAAGAGCAGGAAGAAGAAAGCTCTGAAGAAGAGCCACTGGATGAAGACAGAGACATCTGAAAGAAAGTGAAGAATCTCAGGCTACAACATGTTGCTCAGGAATTTAACCGTGAACAAACTCGTGGCCTCGGAGGGTCTCGTGGTGGTGCACTAACTACACCAGTTTCCGATGCGGTTAATCAACCCGATAAGGGAATTGGTACCACCACCCTCGAACAACAACAAAAGCAACTTGAGGATTCTATCACCTATGACTTTGAGGAACCAGAAATGGAGAAGTCTGAGAAAATTCCTGATGAAGGTGCTGCGGCTAAAGAAAAAGAAGAAAAGGAAGCTCGTGTTAAGGCTGAAGAAGAAACTCGAGTTAATGCACAAGAAAAGGCTCAAGCAGAACAAGAAGCCAATATTGATTATGATGATTATCTTCTAGATAGTCCCGCACACTCCAAGGAACAAACTTCTGAGCCACCAAAGGACCCTGAGCCTCCTCATGAATCATCATCGTCAGTCTCATCTTCTCACTCATCTCTACCACCATCCAAAGGCACCACAAGATCATCATCTAGATCGGTAAAGAAACCTACCAACACTTGGGCATCACGAGCTAAGTCTAAGATTGTTAACTCTGTGAGGCAAGCAAGGAAGAAGAATGTAGTCAACAAGAAACTGGATCAGCTTGCGGACAGAATCAATCTACTTCATAAAGTGATAAACGAGATGTTGGGAGAAAGGGAACAAATTCAACAACTTCTTAACAGAGATAATCACAAGTTTCTCACAAGTTTCTTCTCGACACTGTCCTTGGCGTGACAAGAGAGATGTTCACCAGACAACTCTATCCGAATCTCATGCAGTTGGCCAAGCAAACAATAAGATCAACGCCTTTAGTAGTTACAATCAAACCAACTGAGCCTACAACTTTCTTCGACTTAGAATTGGTTTCTAAGCTTGTACTTCAAATGTCAAAACTGCTTTTCTCAATGGACAACTGAAAGAAATGGTCTATGTTAGCCAGCCAGAAGGATTCGTTGATCCAGAGTTCCCTAATCACGTCTACAAACTGAAGAAGGCTCTCTACGGTCTCAAACAAGCCCCTCGGGCGTGGTATGATAAGTTATCATCCTTTCTTATCGCCAATAATTTCGTCAAAGGTTCGGTTGACCCTACAATATTCATACAATATTACAGGGCACACATTTTAATCGTTCAAATTTATGTGGATGACATCATTTTTGGGTCAACACATCTAAAATACTCAAACGCTTTTTCAAAACTCATGAAAAAACATTTTGAAATGTCCATGATTGGTGAACTTACGTTCTTTCTAGGACTTTAAGTTCATCAATCACCCCGTGGTATTTTCTTGAGTCAGTCCAAATATGCCCTTGAAATTTTAAACAAACATGGAATGACAAGTGGTGATACATATGCCACCCCAATGGCACACACCAACAAACTGGATGCTGATTTACATGGGAAACTGGTTGACCCTACCAAATACCGAGGTATCATTGGGTCTCTCATGTATCTAACAACCAGTAGACCTGACATTGTATTTTCAGTATATCTTTGCTCCCGTTATCAGTCAAGACCAACTGAGAAACACCTCTCTGAGGCTAAAAGAATCCTCCGATACATCAAGGGAACCATTAACTTGGGAATCTGGTATCCGAAGGATTCTGGTTTTGAACTAATAGCTTTTTCAGACGCTGATTACGCAAGTTGCTTAGATTCTCGGAAAAGTACTTCAGGAGCTTTACAATTTCTTGGTGATAAACTGGTGTCATGGCAATCGAAGAAGCAGGATTGTACATCGCTGTCTTCAACAGAAGCAGAATATGTAGCCATGTCGGCGTGTTGTGCTCAAGTCATTTGGATGAGAACACAACTCAAAGACTATGGTTACGTATTTGACAGAATCCCGATGTATTGTGACAATCGAAGTGCTATTGCGATCTCGTGCAACTCTGTTCAACATTCGAACTCTAAGCACATCGATCTTCAATATCATTTCATCAAGGAGCACGTGGAAAAGGGTACCGTTGAATTATACTTTGTGGGTACTCAATACCAACTAGCAGATCTTCTCACCAAAGCCTTAGCTCCTGCTAGGTTTAATGAGTTGGTGCACCGGATTGGTATGCGGTGTTTGACTCTAGAGGAACTGGATGAACTTTTAAAATATTCTTAAAACCAGTCAAACACCAAAACCTCTTTTGTAAATATTTACAAAAACAAAATAAAAAAATATAAAATCTGATAAAACAACAAAAATATTCTTCTATCTATATTTCTTTTAACATGGTAAGTACAATTCTTCCGTCAACACTTTTCTCTTTTAAAATTTAGTATTTTCTCGGTCAAGTGTTAAGGGAGAGAAAGTAAATATTCTTTCGATTTCATAAAACCTTGTACTTGCATGTCATATCATCCCGGTTGTTTCTTTGATAATGGTGGTCACATTTCTGGTTATTGACACTCCTCGGACTCATATTTGTAAAATTTCATTATTTCTTAAGTCGAGGGGGAGTGTCGTCAAGTTTCTTTCCAAAAATCATACTTTTGGTAACCAAAATGGAAGTTATGGGCGTTGGATGAAAATGGTTAAGGTGGAGGGACTGAAATTGTCAAAAGTTTAAAGTATTTTTTTAATAAAACACTTCACCTACTTTTCCAAAAACATTAAATTCCTACATTTAATTCTCCAACTTCCCAAATCCACGCATAATGATCAGTCTATCAATCCGTTCTTTAAATTCTTGATTTGTAAGTGTTTATATGATCTTAAGGTGTTTACAAACATAGGTTTTTAAATTCATAAACATCCAATGGATGAATTTTTTGTTTGAATGGTCTTTGTGTTCTACGCGTATGCTATGAACACAAAATCATCATTTGGGTGTTTCTTGATAAACTGAAGGTGTTAAAATGTTTAAATAATCATACTTAAACTATTTCAATTAATCAAATCCACCTAGAAACATCAATTGATCAATTCTTCAAATTAGGGTTTATACGCGTGATTTGGCTGTTTTCATGTGAGAGTGTTTCTGGTTAAAAAATGGTTGTGTTATGTTGTTTACATGTTTAATTTACCAAAACCTTGCTTGAAACATACCCAGAAACATTAATTTGTAAAAACTAAGAATTAGGGTTTATGTTCATGCGAATTAGGTTTTCTTGATTCATGAAGGTTTTGATGTTAAAACTTGTTGGAAACATATCCTTAGGCCTCTAAGCTATCCCAGAAATGATTTGGTGCAATTTCTATGGTTAAAACATTTACTCGTAAAATTTGAATCTTAGGGTTTAGTATTTTTACGCGTAAGCATGTTTTACGCATAAACTGATTTGGACTATTGTTCATGAGAAATCTGAAAAGAGATTGAATGTATGTGTTAATGATGGTGTTATGATGAATTTATTTCAGGGTTATTACGCGTGAAAATTCAGAATCAATGTTAATTGAGCTTCTACGCATAAGGATCACATTACGCGTAGAATGTTATGCGTAAGAGAAATCTTACGCATAACCTTTACGCGTAAGGTTCTACAAAGGGGACTACGCGTATCCTGTGAAGGATATGCGTAAACTTGAGTCTTACGCATAAGGTTTACCCTTACGAGTAGACCTTACGCGTAAACTCCAACATACGCTTATGCGTAAGCTTTATGCTATGGGATCTCTTTCCTACGCGTAACATTTCTTACGCGTAAGTTTAGATCCTACGCATAAGCTCATGCCTACGCGTATGGTTCACTGTTTACTCATAAGCTTGCAAAACCTACGCCTAAGCCTTATTTTAACCAAAATTATGAATTGTTACGCGTACGAACTTGTAAATAAATAAATCATAACGTCACGAAACCAAAATGTCATTAATAAGCTTAAATATTTAATAGGTTGTGAAAATAAGTGAAAACTTGGACTTTAAAACTCAAAGTTAATCTACTCACGAAACTTATCACGACGTCTTTGGACTATTGGACTAACAAGTGACATTGGACTTGTAACAATCATTAACATATCATATTCAATAATTGGTCAATAAAATCAACTGTTAACTAACATAATGTCTTTCGATATGTTGGTTCTTTTGGCTAAATATCTTTCAGATCACTATATGGACGCCCAAATGGAATACATTGATGCACCAAATTTTCTCTCAATGGAAGAAATCTTCCCCGACGGTTACACTATGAAGATTGGGAACAACCTCAGAGTTGATTTTGACAACTTCACTTGCTCGGAGTCTTCTTGTCAGATTGCAGTGGATATTCTGAAGACTCACCCATACCAGAACATGCTCACAAATTCTGCTACTGTGCCGGAAATCTATCTTCACCAATTCTGGCACACGATAGAAAAGGTCAAAGGTCAAATTGTTGTGAAGGTGACACTTAACCACAAACAAGTCACCATCAGTCCTGCAGATTTAAGGGTTGTTCTTCTTCTTCCTAACATCCAGCCTGCCGATTACTCTGCTACTCCTTCTGAAGAGGTCGTTCTCCAGTTCATGGTCGACATCGGCTATGATGAAGCTGCTGGGATCATCACAAAACATTCTTCTGTTGATCTTAAGAACATTCCTCAGCCATGGACAACCCTCTACATCATGATTGCAAAGTCAGTTTCTGGACGTGACAGTGGTTTTGAGCATCCAAAGCTCATGGAACTACAAATATTTTAGGCCATGGTCAACATGAATCATATCGAATTTGTAGCTTTGATCTGGGACGACATGATGTCATACCTTAAAAAGCCTGGCACTAAGATCCCTTACATCAGATACACCAAATTGTTGATCCAAAGGGCTCTAGGGAATAATCCTGATATTCCTTTGAGACTCGATGACCCCAAACATCACTTCCGTGTTGCTTGAGCCCACACTCAATGTTTTCAGATTTAAGGACTCAACAACAAAGAAACAAGGTGCGGTATTACCAGATTACCTTCTCACTGCTGATATTAAGGGACTTCAATCGTACAAACGTTATCTGGAAGCAGTCGCATTAGGCAAAGTAGGGTTCATGGATGAAAAATCTTCTGGTACACCTGTCAGAAAGACCAGAAGAGGCAGTGCAGGCAGTGTTACAAGCACTGAGAGTGCCCTCAAGTATCCAAAGAGGAATCCTTGCCGTAAAAGGAAAGTTCCATTAAAGGAAACTATCCCCATTCCCAAACCTGAACCTAAACTAAAGGACGAGGACTCGGAGGACACTGAAACGGACGAAGAGGTTATATACTCTGAAACTCCAATCGATGACACTTTGACAGTAGCCAAACCTTTAAGTCCCAAGGCTGATAAAGGAAAAACTCCAGTGCAAGAGCAGGAAGAAGAAAGCTCCGAAGAAGAGCCACTTGATGAAGACAGAGACTTCAGAAAGAAAGTGAAGAATCTCAGACTACAACATGTTGCTCAGGAATTTAACCGTGAACAAACTCATGGCCCCGGAGTGTCTAGTGGTGGTACACTAACTACACCAGTTTCCGATGCGGTTAATTAACCCGATAAGGGAATTGGTACCACCACCCTCGAACAACAACAAAAGCAACTTGAGGATTCTATCACCTATGACTTTGAGGAACCAGAAATGGAGAAGTCTGAGAAAATTCCTGATGAAGGTGCTGCGGCTAAAGAAAAAGCATAAAAGGAAGCTCATGCTAAGGCTGAAGAAGAAACTCAAGTTAAGGCACAAGAAAAGGCTCAAGCAGAACAAGAAGCCAATATTGATTATGATGATTATCTTCTAGATAGTCCTGCACACTCTAAAGAACAAACTTCTGAGCCACCAAAGGACCCTGAGCCTCCTCATGAATCATCATCGTTAGACTCATCTTCTCACTCATCTCCACCATCATCCAAAGGCACCACAAGATCAGCATCTAGATCGGTAAAGAAACCTACCAACACTTGGGCATCACGTGCTAAGTCTAAGATTGTTAACGCTGTGAGGCAAGCAAGGAAGAAGAATGTAGTCAATAAGAAACTGGATCAGCTTGCGAACAGAATCAATCTACTTCAAAAAATGATAAACGAGATGTTGGGAGAAAGGGAACAAATTAAACAGCTTCTTAACAGAGATACTCACAAGTTTCTTCTCGACACTGTCCCTGGCGTGACAAGAGAGATGTTCACCAGAAAACTCTATCCGAATCTCATGCAGTTGGCCAAGCAAACAATAAGATCAACGCCTTTAACTGTCACAATCAACCCAACTGAGCCTACAGCTTTCTCCGGCTTAGAATTGGTTTCCAAGCTTGTACTTCAAATGTCAAAATGATCTGCAACGTTTACCTCTAACGATGGTAAACTACTTGACGCATTGCTGGATTACCAACTTAAAACGTCATGCAAAGCCGTAGCTGAAACGGCTAAGCGTCCTAGAGACGATGATGAGCATGATAAGGATAAAGAGTCTAAACGCAACAAGAAGTCTGGTGAATCCTCCTCCATGCCTCCACTACCCCAAAGAACCTCCACCGACAAAAGATCTCCTCCACTTTCTACTACTGTTGATAAACCTCAGGACTCTGAGTCACATCCACCGACAAAAGATCTCCTCCACTTTCAACAACAACCCGCTTCTCCTGCCACAACAAAGAAACCAGAGTCCACATCAAAGCCACAGAAGAAGAAGACAAAGACCAATGTTGACTCATGGCTAGATGACGATACAACCGACGAATACGACTGGTTTTCTAGACTTGTTGATGCTACTCCCTCATTACCAGAAGGTCAAGAAATGGTAGATGGTCGTACTATGGAGCATGTGAAGCTGATTCAAGAAAAGTTTAGAGTGAAGAAGATGACTAAGGGTGAGCTAAGGCGAGTAAAGAATGATGCCTTCCAACTGCTTAAAGACAGCTCACAAAGTGCAATTGAAGTCGAATACCACCTCGACAACATTGCATGAGCCATGTCAAACAATATCGATTGGCTCAATCCTGAAGCTAACATCGACTTCACAAGACAAGACAAGGCTCCCTACTACACTGATTGGACCAAACCTCTACCAACAATTGGCCGACCGGATCAACCTCAAATTCCATACCGTTACTTCTTCAACAATGACCTCGAGTTTCTTCTACACGGTAGCGATGTAACAAGGAAGTACGCTACATCACTCACATTTCCTTTCCCGGCAGCAATCTACTCTCACAATCCAGCCATCGAGGAAGAAGCCACACATATGTTTGCTTATAAAGTGGAAAAATATGACCTTGATGCGCTGTATGGGATTCATCATTGGCCTGAACGCCGCAGAATCTTCTACAGAAGCTGCCAGGTTCTCAAGTCTAAAAAGGAAGTGTTTAGTGAAAAACAGATCATTACAATTAAGCATGTTACTCTGTCGTCAAAGTGGGACTACACATTCCTCAAGAACATTGTGGTCAAACGACAAGACGAAGAGGACTATGACTTCTGTGAAGCGGATTTTCCGAGACTGTCACTAAATGACATTGAAGATATGTATCTCACTAAGGTCCAAGGATGAATACGACATTTCTCAACAACCATCCAATGCGAGTACATCAAGTCATTATTAATCTTCATCAGAAGCATTGTGATCCAAGAACGTGTAGAGGACATTCAACTTGCTGTTGAATCTTATCAAAAGCGGGTCAATCTCACAAAACCTCGACTAGACCTTCCCGACATCAACCAACTTGCTCAGTACACCTTAATCAAGAAACCATTTGGGGTAGTCTAGAGAAGTGAACTACATCACAATTTCTTCATGGCGTGCAACGAGCTACACAAGTTTGGGGATCACACACTTAAGAAAGTTAGGGACGGTTTAGCTTATCAGTTAAAGGAGATACATGAAGGCATTGGGTCGCCGAAGAGATGAAATTCGAGGGAGAGAAGGGATGTTAAGAATATCATCAAGCGGATTGATGAAAGGTTGTTCAGAAGGGATCATATCAGAACATTGGAAAGCTTCGTTGGTGGTCGTCCAAGCATATCTCTCACTGGTTACCAACGTCCAGAACGTATTCCTGGAGTCATTGCTGGAATACCTGAGACTCATGGTACCTCTTGATTTGTTTCTTTCATTAACTATTTGGATGTGTGATTTTTATCTGACAATAGCTTGTGCACACATAACAATGTACAACCCGTACTTGTAATGAAAGGACCCTGTGGTATGCTTCAGTGCCATAGTCTTTATAAAAGGAGCGAAAGCTTCTTACTTTTGAGTAAAACTATCAAAATTTTCATTTTCAAAGTTTTGCTCAAAAGAACAAGTACTTCCCCTTATGTTTTTCAAAACCTCAAAAGTTTACATCACTTGTTGAGGGGGAGTATTTACTTAAAAACTTTGTTCAGAAATTGTTCTTCGTGGTAATCTTCTCGCAAAACTCGAAATGGACATATTCGATATCAAAATTTCATCAAAAATAACATTTATATGCCATTTTTGAGGGGGAGAAAAATTATGTGATAAGAAATATGTTGTGAATAGCAAATGAATCGTTGTGCTAAAAGACTTAACCAATGAATTGACGAGATCTTAACTATTAGTAACTCGAAAAGACTTGTCCAGGATGGGTAATAATTTCAAACTAGTTCGCTAGTGATGTAAACGTGTCTCGCAAAGGACTTGTCCTAGTAGAATGTACCATTCGAGAAACTCTTGGTAGACATGAACTTTGACGGGTTTGACAACCTTCCGAGGTTTTTCCACAACTTCAAGGTAGTTATTAGAGCTAGTTGTCACCTAAAAGCTGACAATGTAACTCTTTAACTATGCAACGTAACCGTGTCTCGCGGGGGATTGTCTATCTTGAGTTGATCAATTCAAAAGTGCGCGCTCTTCTCTAACCATGCAGATTTCTTTCAAAACACTTAAGCACGTGTGGAGGGGGAGTATTTCTGCAAAATCTTAAACTCCCAACAGTGGTATTAAATGCTTTTACTCATAACCACTTTGAGAGATTTTCAAGATAATGGTTTTATGGCAACATAGGTTAGTCATGGAGTTATAAGGTGACTAAGGTTAGGAATAACCGTCCTATGATCCGCCAGAGCCGAAGGGATCTACCCAAGGACACCACCAATAGTTAGAATTTAGAAGTCCTTAGGTATGATTATAAAAAGGAGAAAATGAGAAACGGAGAAAGAAGGAGTTGAAGAATTAAAAAGAAAAGTAAAGAAAAGGGTGAAAATAAATAGCCCTCCAGATTATTCAACTTAGGGCAGACACCGGGTTCAATTCATATGCTACTGGTCATCACTTGATGACACCGGTATTGAAGGTCAAAGTCGTCATGGACCCAGTGACACATGCACTAAACCATCTTAGCCACTCAAGTTTCTCTCAACAGAAGCTTGTTTCATTCTCACAGGGAACCCTACGTAAACTATCGGCTTTCTCTTAGAGATTGCTGGTATTGAAGAAGGAGACCCTTTCCCTAGTCTCCGCTCAGGAAAACCAATGCGCACTATTCAGTCTAGAGCCTCGAGATTCATTAAAAGATCTCTTAGGTACACTTGAAATTTCATCACTTGTCGTTCAACAATAAGGACGCAAGTGATACAATTATAGAGTCCTACACATATCTTAGCAATCTGTCGAGAACATTTATGAGGGGGTCACACCTGTGATCCTCAATGATTGAATGGAAACTCCTGCCAGGGTCAGCATCAAACAGCCCTGACAGCAGGTCACTTCGGTAACTCCTTGTGGGTTACGCTTAGTGTGTCTCAAACAGTCTACAGTCATAGGGTGATGCTTCGGTGTACCTCAGCGACTCATCTGAACTGTTGGTGTACATTGGTACATTGCGTTATCTCACTTGTGGGACTCCAGTTTAGGAACAGCCTTAGTGAGAATTAGAGTTGTGCTTTCACACTATGCTGTTAACACGCTCAAAGTTCAAACTTGTAAGCGCTGGATTATTTCTAACCCATGTTTTATGTTTTTCTTCTAATGGATGCTTGCGGGTGGAAAAGATCGTGCTGATTCTCCACATGCTCATACCATCTATATCGTATATGAAATTCTCACAAGATCAAAAGCAACACAAAGTCAAAATGATTCTTCATCAACTTAAGAATCTACAAAGTTTAAAGACTTAGAGAACTACATCAACACTGAAATCCAACGTTAAAGAGTGTGTGAGCATGTTGGAGAAAGACGTGGAGACACTGAAGCGGACCTGATGCAGATAACCACAACATACTATCACTACCACCACAAAGAACAAAGAACAAAAGAACAAAGTAATCAAAGACGTAAAAGCAGAATACTTCAAAATATACAAGATCCTTACACTGGGGAGATTGTTGAAATCAAGACACTTCTTCTACCAAGAAAGAAGAATGTCAGAAGACGTCAAAGCTACTATTACATCAGCACCTACAACTTTATCATTCATATATCATTAATCACCAACACTTAGGGGGAGATTGTTGGAATCACTCCTAAACTAGATTACAAGTGTTAGTAATTAATATGTAATAGTTAGCTTAATTAGGCCTTTATGTTTGTTATTAAGCTAAGGCTTATGTAGAAGGCCCATAAGCCTTGGCCCAAGCCTAATAAGGAAAGGATGGGAACTTGGTGTGTTGCCCTAGTTCCCTCCTATAAATACCTCATGTAAACCATACTTAGATGGTTGGTTGTTCACTTTTCTCATTCACTCTAAGCATAAACCTTTCTTCATTATATTCGTGTGTTTGGCTAAAGTGTTCATCCCATCTCTCTTACCTTATTTCTTATATTGATGCTTGTGTTATATAAATGGGAACCTAACACTTCTCTACCACATTAAGGAGCTTGTATTGTGTAGTGCTTACGAACTCTCGAGTAGGGTACTCGGGGAGTGGAGTAGGGCAAGGAAAGTGTCCTTGTAGCCGAACCACTATAAATACTCGTGTCGTGGTTTTGTGTTTCTTTACTCTTTATCTTTGCATTACTTACTTATATGCTTATCTATCATTATCCAACACACACATTGAATAGATTGACATAATTCGATCTAAATAGTTTAAAACGAAGTTTTAATCGGTAAAACTATTCAACCTCCTCTTCTAGTTTTCCACAAGTGGTGCCAGAGCTTCGTTACCAAGTTTCTTAGAGTATATTGTACTTTAAAAACTTGATACGATCCTTGTATGGTTGAAAACTACAAAGAAGGAAATTTCTTTAAAAAAAGTCATGTTTAGAAACTTTTATACTTTAAATGTTGGATAGTGATAGATCTTTCTTACATTTTCTTTTGAGAAATCTTTATGCTAGGATTCGTTTAAATGACTTCGCTCCATCTAAAGAAAAATGAAGTCAACACCCAATGAAGAATCTAAAGCAGTTACTATTTTCTTTTACAAAATACGATTGGGTATTTTAAAAGCTCATGAAGTATTTCGGGTCTATGGTTTCGAAAAACCATAAAAAGAGATTAGGACAATGGTATGTTCCCTTACCCACAGCGGGAGGTGAAGTCCATAAGAGAAGATTGCCCTCCCGATAAGGAAGAGGGGAAAAAGGCGCTGTCATCTATCTCGACCAGTTTCCCGAGGTGTTGGAAATCCAGACCGGCTCAGAGACCCACAAGTACTAGTTGATCTATACAAATAGTAATCTTATGTGAATAAAATGATGATATATGTCTTTCTCTCATAATAAAAACGTGCATATAAATATATTTATATAAAACTATATAGAGACATGAATTAGGTTTTTTAATTCAAAGTCGCAAGTCTCTAAAAAAAAGGTCTCTCTTCACTACTTTCCATCTTAACTCATCATCACGAATAGTATTCCTCTTTGATTCTCTTAAAAACACAAAAGATTGTCAAACCTATGCCGTCATCGCAAAATAGATTGTTGTTAGTTAAGTCTTAGTTCACCAATATTCGATAAACAAGTTTCCTCTCTCTCAAAACACCTTAGCCAAACGCCTATTCAAATAGGAATCTCATTCTACAAGTTCTTTTTCCAAAAATAAGTTATTTAATAACTTATTACAAGTAAAAGAATAATCCAAAATACTTCAATTTCTGTCTGCAGAGCCGGATCCCACAAGTTGTACTAGCCGGATCCTAAAACAAGGGATTCGGGGGAACCGTGTAAACAGACATCAGGAAACTCGCTTTTCAAAACCCAAAACAATCCATTTTTTCCTCTTCCTAAAAACACAGAAATGACCTAATCTCTGCTTCAATCATCATAGGGCTCCATACTCTTAAGCATCTCAATTTTGAACATCATTGTAAGTAATTACACTCATATGTTCTATTCATCATCATTTCCATGCTAGGGTTTATGCTTTTTTGAACTTTTCAATTAGCTTCAATTTTTCTCACCAATTGGGAACTTGGGTATTGCAAAATTGTTTTCATTACAAAAAGGGTTCTATATAATCAAAGATTTTCAAAACAACATTGTTAATACAAATTAAAGCCATAAACCCATCATGACACCGTTCACTATCATTTTAGTTACTATCGGAAAGAAGGGCTATCAAAAAGTAATCGCAAAACCTTCAAAATGCTCAAAAAACGACTTATCTACGAAGGTCGTGTAGTTAAGGAATGTTTCCTTGAAAAACCGACATTCACCAAGTCTTTTCGACAATCAACTTTGATTGTCTCTTAGAGATTGATGAATAAATTTGTCCGGTCTTTATTTTTGAATTTTACAAGAGTGTTAGGATTGTTCGAAACAATGATGAAAGTATTTCAATCGATTTCAGTATAAAAAACCAAAGCATTACCTTACCCCTCAACACATTTGCACAAATCCTTCGCATACCATGTGAAGGAATTTGTATGTTTTCCCAGGATTGGTCATAAACTACTCAATCCTTCGCACTAGACTCTAAACCTATTTATTACACTCCTCTCGATGACCCCATAGTTGTTCGAGACACCATCTTCAAGAAAAAGTCCACCAATCTTGTTATAACCGCAACAAAGAACTCATCCATCATGATCCCTATTAAATGGAACTCTCTGAGATATTTCCCATTGACAAAAAGTGGGAAGAAATACTTAGAGAAAATGTCATTTGCTTGGTTAGAAACAAAGACCATCCCAATGCGTGTCTTGTCTAATGATTTATTGTCTCATTCAAAAAAAACCTTTCAATCTCACCTATTACATGGTTAAATGAATAGGAGGTGTGTTCAAAACCAATAAAATGGTACTTCCCTATGGTATGCTCTTAACACGACTCCGTGAGTATGTTAGTGCAATGCAACCTTCTCTTATTACCGATGATCATTTTCTTGCTAACCATGTTATGGTACCTCTTACCAAACAACCCTCCAAATGGTTTATGATCAATGGCAAAAGGCCTCGTGCTCTCTCAGACTCTTCAGATGAAGATGAAGAAGTTGAAGTCGATCCCATTTCTAATTTTCAAATCGACCCCATGACCTACTATGAACAACTTCCTACTCTTCCAAATGAGTCTGAAGAATTCATGCAAACAAAGGGAATGTTCAAGTGTCTAACTCACTTCATCATGAATTCGGGAAAGAAGAAGAAGTGAAGAGATTGACGAAAGAGACATTATGCTTCATGACTTTCTTTATGGTTATTTTAGAAGTTTTGTGATTGTCAAAATAATGGATGCTCATAATTTTGTGCAAGACTTACTTTGTTACTTTTGTTCTAATCGTACTTACTCACCTATATGTTGTCTTTATGTGCAATACTTTCTATACTTTTACATGTATTGATGTATGTTTCCAGTAGAAATCATTAGTTTCAGTATTTGACACATAGAACAAAATTTTGCACGTATTCTGTGGAGTAACATGTCCTAGAAACCTGATCCATGGCTTATAACTAGCCGGATCCCTCAAGTAAGGGATCCGTGGGATCCGGGCAAACAACAAAAGCTATTCTTAAACATTTTTCACATCAATCCAATCTTCTAGACCTTATTAGACTAGTTAAACATGTCACTTTAGGATCACTTAGGTCTTCCTCAAGCTTAGTTGATCTCACATTCACTCATAGATAACTTAGGACCACATTCAAGGCGTTTTTTATTTATCACTTTTTCAAAACTCACCATATTTCCACTACAATTTTCACACATTTTTTGTCTCATCCTAACACACCTAGCTTGATATTTCTCTCAATTTTAGCAAATTGATTCTAGTCATCCTTATCTCAAAATAGGCTAAAAACTAGTTTTTCATTTCTTATAATTTTTAAGGAATTTTCTAACATTTTCTTAGATCATCTTCTAATCTCTAGGATCATTTGACTCCACTTGACACACTTAAAATTCTAAGTGTCATCTTTGATCACCCATTGGTGTTCATAAAAACCCCACTTCTTTCCATAAAAGACATCATTAGCTACCCTCACTCATTATACTTGATCATTTAAGTCTCATATCATTTAAGACACCTAATAAGACTGAAACACTCAAGATATGTAGGTACTAGATCTTAAAAAAACATCATCTTTCTTTTCCTTGGCTTCTGAGAGCCAGATCCCTTGGTTTAGCCTAGACGAATCCCTCACATGAGGGATCCGTTGGAACCGGCTGCTCAGACTAAGCCAATTCTACTTAAAACAATCATTTCAAACCATCTTTGTTAATTTGAACACTCCACATTGTCTTAATTGACTTCCTAGATCAGTGCAACTCTGTAGTTAACTCCTATGCATGCAAATCATTGCAATTTGAAGGATTTTAGTAGCTTAAGCTTTAGTTCACTAACCAAATATTTCTCTTTATAAATCTCTTTGTTAGAACTTTCTAATCATCATTCACACACTCATTCTCAGTAGCTAAAACTCTCTTTTCACACATTCCTTGCCTACCATTTCACCATGAGGAAAGCCCATAGTGTTAACTCATCTACTAAAGGACCTCCCAAGAAACTTTCTCGGGTTGTTCACGAAATCTTTTCAACCGAATCATCAATCGTTAAAACCGCAAACACTAGAACTCCTTTACAACAAACTCTACCAATCAAACCAATTCCCAAAAGGATTGTTCCCACAAAACAACCCTTGCCAAACACTACTATACCTCCTAAACCAAACACCCCTACTTCCACTAAACCATCACCTCTAGTACCTAGAGCTATTTCTGTCACCACTTCACTTTCATCTCCACATCTCTACAATTTAGAGACTTGCCTTCTAGGCCATCTCATCCACCACCATTGCCAACATTGTCCTTATTTGAGAAAATGGTTCAACAACAACCTTCTCACCAAAATTTTGGTATTAAAACAACACTAGCACCCGTATCCTTTTCTCCATCACCCTCAAATGGTCCATTTTGGATTATAAGGAATCAAACAAATCAACAACCGGATCACATGGAAGTAGATACCTCTCTACCGCCATCATCAACACATATTCCACCACCTTCACCCTTAGTTGAATCACCTCCAACCTCATCAAACATACCTCCACAAATCCCTCCATCCTTTATGGAACCTCCACCTTCTTCATCCAACCTTCCACCTCAAACCGCTCCATTCCTACCACCATCATTCCCTAGCCATGACAAAGATTATTATCATTGTCAACATGTTGAAGGCTTAGTATATGAAATACGTGACGAGCTAGATTTCATTTTCTATCACCTCCTCAAACATTTAGATGAGGTAAAAAAATCTAATCATCCCTAAGCATAGGAATTCAAGTGGTGTTATCCTCTTATGCGTAATTTAGACTTGTTAGGAATCATACTTCGTGTTTGGAATATTTTCTTAGTTTTAGAGTTATGTACATCATTTCTCATGTTTTATTGAATGAAACTACATGTTGTGTGCTATATGGTTATGAGAATATGTTTGGTGCTATAATACGTAACTCATTTTTTATGGTTACCTCACTTTTCACATCTACATTGCTGCTAGTAAAGTGCAGGTACACGATTCCCTCATTTTTGCCTAGATGGATCCCTCACAGGGAGGATCCGTGGGATCTGTGCCACAGAAGCTCATTTTATCACTAATATGAATCTCATTTGCAGGAAATTATGCACCATATACTTGTTTTCTAACCTTTGCCTTGTAGATTTTCAAAATACACATGAAGATTTTGACACCCTCAACAAGGGGGAGCTTTTCGTCAAAGCAAAGAAATTGCAAAAGCGCTTGCAATACTCACTTAGACTTTCTATACTACTTGACGTCCTCCTCATAAGGGAGCACTCGTCAAGGGGGAGCTTTTCGTCAAAGACGAAACCATTTGCAAACATAATCGCAACACACTCGCTTAGACTTCCTAATGACTTGACGCCTTCAACAAATGGAAGCGTCCTTCAAGGGGGAACTAAGAGGAGAATCCTTCTCTCCTCTTACTCTTTATTTTTCATATTATTACTTTTCACATGTTTTTCTCAAGACAATGTGTTAGTTTCTTTTCGGCGCTTTTTTTGTTTCGACAAAAATGGGGAGAAGAGAGTAAACACTCTAATTCAAATTTTTACGAATTTCATTTTCTTCTTAAAATAATCTTATGTTTTGTCATCAACAAAAAGGGGGAGATTATTAATACAAATAAACCATAAAAACGTTTATTTATATTTACGATCTTCTAATGCTTTGACGATAACAAACGTAAAATCATTTTAACGAAATAAATAAAATACGTAAAAGGTTGAGCCAATAGTTTACTAACACACTTATAATAAACATATTAAAACCATATCAAAACATGTTTAGTAAATAAGTTATATAAAACCAAAGACATTTTCATATAAACACTAAACAAGTAATATTGTTTATATCTTATAGAAATGTATATGTATAACAACTAGTGTTTAAATAATATGGAAATGTACATATATACTTTGTATATATTGTAATGGGCAATCTAATGGGTAAAACCAAAGTCCATGACCCATGACCCATGATCCATTGACTAGGTACAATGAATGTTGTTGGGTAAAGACCAAAGTCCATAACCCATACCCATGGAGCATGATCCATAACCCATGACCCGTTGCATGACATCATGCATGAAGTAATGTTGGATATTATCCATGATCCATGACCCAAAATTCATGAACCATGACCCAAGATCCATGACCTAATGTCTAGGTACATTGCATTTTTTTGGTATCCATAATCCATAATCCATGGTTCATAACCCATAACCCATAACCCCGTTTGAAACCCGAAATCCGAACTAAACTTACCCAGTAGCTGGATCCCCATGATTGCACTAGCCGGATCCCTCTGGGGAGGGATCCATGGGAACCGTAGGACAGTAGACAATTTTGTCTATTAATAGTGAGCCATTTCTCTCTTGCTCACCACCACTTTACACATACTCTCTCTCAGTATTGTAACATCTCTAACCTCTAATCCAAATGATCATTCTATGTAGTTTTATGTTTATGTGATTCTCTAGGTTCCTCTTAAATGCAAGATTACCAAATCTTGAAGACGTGCAAGTTCAAGGTCATGAGTTGCTAATCTTCGTCATCATCAAGACCACTGAAGTGTATCGTGTTGATAGTTCTTTTCTCCCTCCATATAAGTGTTGTGATTGAAGGCATTAGTGAAAGGTGCCGAAGGGTCGTGTCAAAGGCATTAGTGAAAGGTGCCGAAAGGTCGTGTCAAAGGCATTAGTGAAAGATGCCAAGGGTGTACATTCGATACGGTGCATCGAAGTACAAGATAGATAGTTTGGGTTGAAGGATATTTAAATCCTTCTAGTGTTGTAACAAGGAGTATGTCTCCTTTAGGATAGTTGTGTTGTGGTGTAGTGTTGGTTAGTAGTTCCTCTATTGTAATGGAACTCAGTATATAACCTTGTAGCGGATAAAGTGTAGGCGACGTTGTGATAGGTGTGGTTCTACCTCGTGTAAGAACTCGGTGTCTAGCCTAGTACCAAATAAAGAGTAGGCGACGTTGTAAAGGCTTCTCCGTCACATTAAAAAACTTGTGTTGTATGTGCTTACGAACTCTCGAGTAGGGTACTTAGGGAGTGGAGTAGGGTAATGAAGGTGTCCTTGTAGCCGAACCACTATAAATAATCGTGTTGTGGTTTTGTGTTTCTTTACTCTTTATCTTTGCATTACTTACTAATATGCTTATCTATCATTATCCAATACACACATTAAATAGATTGACATAAGTCGATCTAAATAATTTAAAACAAAGTTTTAATCGGTAAAACTATTCAACCCCCCTTCTAGTTTTTCACACGATTGACACTTAATATAATATAACAGCTACTATTGGTGTTGGTTAAAGCTGTTGGTGATTGCTAATGTTGCCATACTAATGCGTGGTTCAGGGTCGAAAGACTTCCTTTTCAACGAGCAAGCTTTACAACCTACTAGGCAGTGTACCTAATCGTTGCAATGTAATATGGGTAAGCCAGGGGGTTGATCATTCTCTAGGGGAATAGAGATGCTAGCAAGAGATTAATGAAGAGAAGATAAGGTTGAGGAATATTCTTTTTAGTCTTTTTATATTTTTTTAGAAAGCAAGGTAAATATCTCGGGGTATAGGAGTGGGGGGTGGTACTTCTACCAATTTTAACTACTAATTCTTTAAACTAATAACTAATTAAACTAATGAAAAGGAAAAGATATGCTATGTATTGTAAAGTGTGCACTTATGATGATTAACAGTGTTTTTACTTAGATGTTCTTACTCTCTAGTTATCTCTTATTGGTCAGTTAAATTGTCACATCCTCATCTTAATTGGTGCGTTGTATTCCGTGTGGTCATGGGAGGTGCCTAATTCCCTAGCTCTATGAATTGTAACTCTCTTCTAGACTATACGGGATCACCGAGTACCGTAGTATCTCCCCCGAATACTCTATTATCCTACAGCTACAACTCACGCAATAAACACAATGATGGCTCAAGTGCACTCTCAAGCTTTATGCTATTTAAGACGCTCAAGCTCACAATAATTAAAGAAGAAGCCAGTTTTCTTATTCTAGCGTCTAACAATTAAGACAAGAGACAACCTAACAATAATTAACAACTAGGTTTCATAGATCTAAGCAAACACAATTGTAATTTAGCTACTCATGATAAATAAGTAAGCATACACACAAATAATTAAACATAGGGTAGACATAATGATATTTATGGATTAACAAAGTTATCTTATGATGTAAAGAAGGGTTTGAAACCCTAAAATACTGTCTAAGTCGGACTACACACGAACTAGGGTTTGCTCTCCAAAATTCTACCTCCTCAAATGCAGAAAAATCGAATTCTATATATAGATTTACAAGTGCGACAGTGTCGCCTCTTGCTGGTGACGACATCTGGTCTCCGTCTTTAGGGTTTCGTTTGGGCCAAGTCATTGTTAAGACGACATCAGTTGATGAGTGAGACGCCTTCCAGATATTAGGCGTGATGTCGTCATGCTTTAAAACCTCTTTTTCACCTGAGTCATCGCGTGTAATTTAATTAGAAGTCTTAGGGACGGCGTCACCCTTTGGGTTGGGACGCCGTCAGGCTTACAGAATTGCCTTGGATCTTGACTTTGCCTTTTTCTTCATGTTTTCACTTCTTTTTGTCCAAATATGCTTCATTCTAGCATTTTGCTTCCAAAAGACCTAAAATGTGAAAAGGAACGATTTTAAGTAGTAATGAATATAAAATGTATCGATTTAGGGCTTAAATGACCCCCTAAAAATGTATATTTTAAATCCTTATCAAATATCCCTACACTTGGAATTTGCTTGTCCTTAAGCAAATGTGCTTTAGGAAAATCAATTTATAAGTTAGGGGTCACGTAGCATTGGTTTAAAATAATTTACAACAAATACAAGCGCCATAATAGTCATAACAAGCACGGAAACTATACACTAGCACCTCACAATTGGTGTTTGGATTCTCTCATTTCTCGGGTTTATATGAAATATAATATGTTAGAAAATGGAAGATAAACACCCACTACCTGGCATTGTACATAGATTACCATAGTCCTGAGAATAGATCAAACCTCCGCTGCTTTGGCGTAAGCATCTAGGAATGACTATCTAAGAGGTCTTTACAATTGGTTGTAATGTTAGGCTTCAGGTAGGGAAGTAAAGGGTTTTGTTTGAAAAGGGGATATTTAGTGGTGGCAAGTTAAAAATCTTATGTTACAAGCATGAGTCCCAATCGTCCCAAAACTGTATACAAATGATATGACTCGACTTAGCAACCATGCAAGTAACTAGATAATTGAACTAAGGGTTTAAACAATGATTACAATAATGCACTAATGATGAGTGCATACAAGGTGGGCTAAGGCGATTTGGGTGTAACACTTGGGGGTGGATTGCAAACAATGCTCTTCATTGATATTTCGGAAACCGGAACATCACGAGAACCACGAAAAGAATAGGCTCTGAGGGGTTAACTAGGGGTATCGTGTACTAAAGATGAGTACATCGTAAGGGTGTGGGGAAAATTACTGAACCGATGTGAATGACGAAATTAAATTACATGTTTAAAACAAGGGTTATCCTAATATCTCTTATCATTTAGTTAATCCTAACTACACGAATGTAGTCTCACTAGCGATTTTGGAATGCATCACAAAACAAGTTTGAGAATATATTATACTACTAGTACACTCACTAAGCATTAAATATGAATGCTTTTATTCCTAAAGATCTAGGGGCGAACCTCACATTTTTGGGGTGGAATTTGGGTGGTATACGGTTTTTGTGCTAGTCATATAATTAAAAGAGAAAGAAACTAATACTCCCCTGATTAGCTCGGTAGAATTTGTGTGAAGTAGTGGTTAAATTCTTTCCAAGAAGAATGTATGCGTGAAAAGCTCCATCCAATCTTATGTTTCTTCTTCTTGATAAATAAAACCTTCTTCTTGATAGATGAAACCTTCGCGTAAAATCGGTGGTAAAAGTATATATGACTCTACTACACTAGGATATAATGCTTGTGGAATGGATGTTTGCAGATTTTCTGAAAAATTAAGACCTGATAATTTCCAAAAATTTATAATTAGCATAGAAAAAGAGAGAAAGTTAGATGAGCTGTTTTTGCTCCTCCTGACGTCGTCAGGTACAAATCCTGATGCCGTCAGGTTATCCTGACAAAAACTGGTTTGCTGCGTTTTTCTGAAAAAATTCTGGAAAAGTTATACCTTTAAAATCTTGAAAAATTCCTGCAAAACATCCATTATGACTCGATACAAGCATTTGACTATAACAAACACACATATATATCATTTTCAATAATCACATTTCTCATGTTCATGTTCTTTAAAAAACATGTGTAATCTTCCCTACACTTATCATTTTTGTAAAATACCTTTATATGTAATTAAGGCATGGTTAAAGACAGAATAAAGCATTTTCACAAATTAAAACATGAGAACATACAATGATGAAAAGATATATGACACACAAACAAGCAAACAATTAAGCATGGGTTGCCTCCCACGAAGCGCTTTTCTTTATTTATGAGTCTGGTAGCTAGACTCGAAGTCATAATCCTACGTGACTTCATTGCCATCCTTCTTTTCTTCCACTAAGCCCTTATCATCAGGTTGTAGACGTTGTATGCTCACTGATAAGGTTTTAAAAGGTACCATTTTGAGGGGTCGTTTAAGTCCTTATTTGATCACTTTTGTATCCGTTATTGCTTAATATCGTTCCTTTTCACTTTTTAGGTCTCGTGAAGGCAAAATGCTGGAATGGCACTTATTTGGACGAAAAGGCGCGAATATATGAAGAAAATGGCCAAAGTCGAAATCGAGACACTCACAGTTGCTGAAAGTAGAAGGCGACGGCGTCAGGTGCTACATTGTGACGCCGTCCCAAAATTATTGTGACGATACAGGTCTCAAAACTCGTATTTTCAAGTGACGACGTCCAATTGTGGAAGAGTAGGCCGTCGCTACTCAGATGGCCTAGATGCAATCCAGACGACGTCAGAAGCTGAAGAGGACGGCGTCACGGACATAAGGTGACGCCGTCGCAAGGTTAACGTGGCCAAGACGAAACCCTAATGGCGGCGACATGACGGCGTCACTAAACATAAGGTGACGCCGTCGCAATTGTAATCTTATATATAGAATCCGAATTTTTCAGTCTTTGTGTGGGGAGTCTTGGGAGTAAAAACCTAAAACCGAACCTAAGGTGTCTTGTACAGTATTTTAGGGTTTTAAACCCTATCTTACACCAAGATAAGTCTTTACTTCATTAATTCAATTATGTCTTTGATTATTTGTGTGTATGCTTGCATGTTCTCCATGTCCGGCTAATTTATTTGTGTGTTTGCTTAGGAAGTATGAAACTTAGTTATTAAATATTGATTGGTTGTTTCTTATCTTAGTTGATTAATGATCTAGTAATGCGATAGGTCATTCGTTGTGTACTTAATGCTTGATTCATCTTTGTGAACCTTAGAGTATAATTACCTGAGTAATTGTAGGCTAAACCATCCGAAGAGCGCCTTAGAGTAGGAGTCTATAATCTCTAGTGGGTTTGTAGACAAGACCCTTTGGTAAGTTCAAAGAGTTAGGGAGAAACGCATGCCCTACAATTTTAGACACACAACGCGACTAGGAATAAGACGTGACACTCAACCATCAATAGGAGATAATTAAGGAGTAATACAAACTAAGTAAACACATCTTTAAACTATCATACGAGCACACATTAATTAGACATAGACTCCCACAACCTTAGTTTAGATAATTAGATAATAGTAGAGTAATCGGTAGAAATACCAACCCCCCCAAATCCAATACCCGAGATTCGTACCTTTCCATTTTTCATAAAATATAAAAAGATAAAAAATAATCTTCCTCAACCTTAACCTTAGCGTAGTAACTCCCTACTAGCATTCCTATTCCCCTAGAGAACGATATCAATACCCGTGGCTTACCCTAATTACTACACTACAACGATTAGGTTCACTGCCTAGGGTGTTATAAAACTTGCTCGAAGAAAAGGAAGTTCCTTTGACCCCGAACGCCGCGTGTAGCGTTATCAAGTTTTTGGCGCTGCTGCCGGGGAATAGAATAGCTAGTTAGTAGTCCACCTCGTTTAGGTTCTTTGCTTGATTCCTATCAAGTAAATTTTTCTCATTTTTAGCTTTCTCTTAGTCTATCCCCCTTCTTCGTGACCTTTGTTCGTAACCATTTTCATTGACTATTCCCTTAGCCATTATGGAGAACGCGAATCCGCCAAAACTTTCACCTAATCAACGAAATCTACTACATAATCTACCCTTTCCACTCCAAAATGAGATCTTGAGGTTCCAGCAACATCATGATGAATCCTTTCCTGAGGCGTGGACTCGAATTAAATATTTATTACAAAAAGTCCTTTGTCATGGTATGGATTTACTGTTTCCACTACAATTCTTTTACACTCGTATCGCCCACGAAACCCAAAGGAGACTTGACTATGTAGCGGATGGGGATATTTGGGGACGTGGTGTTCGAAATGCATGGGAAACCTTTGAGATTCACGCCCAATTTAGAAGTGGAACATGGGACCCAAAAAACGAATCTTTAGACCTATTTTCAATTTGGAAACTTCGGTCGGAAAGGTTGTTTAGGAAGGAGATGGTTAGAGTTGAGGTACCAAGGTGCATGTCATGGTTAGGCGCTACCACAGTACAAAATGAATACATAGGTGATCTTGATAAGATGGAGGATAGAGTAGAAAATCCAATCCCATCGGATAGCCCACAAGTCCTACCATCACTTGAGAAACACACACCGCCTATGACTTACCCGGAAGTAGTTGAAGAAACTATAGGAACCCCAATAAAGGTAGAACCTTTGGACCGACCACAAGTAGTGGATGTGGGTTTGAACGCTTGTAGTGATGACCTTTCTCTTAGCCCTAAGGAAGTTCCTAGTTTTGATGAACCGGAGCCTCAACCGAAACCCTTACCCAATTTTTCGTCTTTAGATGTGAATCTTGGAATTGAATTAGGCCCCAATCCGCCCATCAAAATAGATAGTCCGGGTAGTTGCTTGATAAAGGTGGTAGATTCTAGGCCATGTAGAGTGGAAGCTAATATAGGAGTAACCCATGACCTTACACATTTATATCACCCATTCATGGTTGATAACAAGAAACACTATGGGTTTAAACCGGGTTTATTAGGTCAAGATGGATCCTTAACTAAGAATCTTTTGAAGTTGATAGAAGATGATCCATTTTTAGGAGGGAGATTTGATTCACCCGCTACACCAATAGACTTAGGTAAGGTTATAATGAATGAAGCACACTCCTTTGAGCATATAAATCACCCATCACCCTCCCCTCACGTAGCAAATTTCTACCTTAAGGGTGTGTATCGCTACTATCGCCCGCACTTAAACTTAAGTGTAGGAAAAACCTCCCCTTTATCCGTTAAATAAGGGTAGAGTCAGGCTCGTGACTCGAACAAAAACAAGCGCTTCTTGGGAGGCAACCCATGTGTATTTGTTTTTCATTTTTATTTGTGTGTCGTGTATCTTTTATTGATTGTTTATTCTCATGTTTGAATTTGTAAAAATGCTTTATTTTGTCTTTAACCTCGTCTTAATTACATATAAAGGTATTTTACATAAGGGATAAGTGTAGGGAGGATTACACACGTTTTCAAAAGAAACGTGAACATGAGAATTACAATTATTTAAAAGATATACATGTGTGTTTGTTCGAGTCAAATGCTTGTATCGAGTCATAATGGATGTTTTGTAGGAAATTTTTCCAGATTTTAAAGATAAAAATGTTCCAAAATTTTTTCCAGAAAATCGCAGACCAGTTTCTGTCAGGATAACCTGACGGCGTCAGGATCTCAACCTGACGGCGTCAGGAGGAGCAGAAACAGCTTCTAATTTTTTCTCGTTTTCTGTGCTACTTATAATTTTTTGGAATTTTCCAGGTCTTAATTTTCTAGAAAATCTGGAAACATCCATTCCACAAGCATTATATCTTATCTTGTTGTGATTTTTCTTTGTTCGGTTTGATGCGTTGGGTTGTTTGTTTTCTTCAAGTGTGCAGGTTTAGTTTGTCAAGAAGAAATTACATAAGATTGGAAGGAGCTTTTCACGCAATAATTCTTCTTGAAAAGGATTTAACCACCACTTTACACGGATCTTACCGAGCTAATCAGGGGAGTATTAGTTTCTTTCGTTTTTAATTACCTTCTTTTATCATAACTTTGATACTTTCGGGGAACATTGGGGACAATGTTCAGTTTAAGTGTAGGGAGGTAAAATAAAACGGGAACTTTGAAACTATGCTTATCCTTGACTATTTGCTTTGTCCAATTGTGATTGTGTAATAAACCATGAGAAAATGTCGGTTAGGGTAATTTTGGCACCAAATTTAAAAAATTTCATGACATATAGGAGTGGGCCATTAGTCTTAACATAAGCGTCTCATGGATAGGAAGTTATATGACTAGCACAAAACCCTTTACCACCCAAATTCCACCCAAAATGTGAGGATCGCCCTTAGATTAGTAGGAATTAAAGCATTCATCTTTAATGCTTAGAGTGTGAACCGGTAGTATATTTGATTCTAGAACTTGTTTTGTGATGCATTCCGAGATCGCAAGTGAGGCTACACTTGTGTAGTTAGGAATAACTAAATGATAAGAGGCATTAGGATAACCCTTGTTTGATACCTGTAATATAATTACTTCTTCCACTTCGGTTGAGTAATTCCCCCACACCCTTTGCGTTGTACTCATCTTTAGTACACGATACCCCTAGTTAACCCCTCAGAGCCTATCCTTTTCGCGGTTCTCGTGATGTTTTGGTTTTTCCGGAATATCAATGAAGAGCATTGTTTACACCCCACCCCCTAATATACACCCAAATCGCCTTAGCCTACCCCTTATGTACTCACTTTTAGTGCAAATGTTTGTTATCACCCTAAACCCTTAGTTCAATTATCTAGTTGCTTTCATAAGTTGCTAAGTCGAGTCATATCCTTTGTATACAGTTTTGGGATGATTGGGATTCATGGGAAAAGTTAAAGTTTATGAAATGACGGGAAGGGAACGTTAAATTCAAATTCCCTTTGTTTGCGTAATAATGTACCCCAAGTGTTTTGATCTTTTCAATTCGGGTCAAATTAGTGTTAGAGTAATAAAAACTCAAGTGTAGGGATATGCCTGTAAATCCCTAGTATTTTGATGTTATCATAGAGGATGGTAGAGTAAAAATGTATGAAAAAAAAAAAAAAAAAAAAAAAAAAAAAAAAAAAAAAAGAAAAAAAAAAAAAAAAAAAAAAAAAAAAAAAAAAAAAAAAAAAAAAAAAAAAAAAAAAAAAAAACCATATGGGCTACCATCCTACATCTATCCTTTAAATTTATGTTTGTTTATTTCCGTTACCTAGAGTTTTAGAGTGTCGAGTCTTGGCTTAGCAACGCCATTCTTCATATGCATTTAACATAGAGATTTTTGACTTACCACCACTAAATAGCCTATCCCACCAAACCCTTATTTCCATAACCGTAAGCCTAACGTTACAACCCTTTAAAGACCTCTTTGATAGTCTTTCCAAGGTGCTTACGCCAAAGCGATGGAGGTTTGATCTATTCTCAAGCCTATGGTAATCTATGTACTAGGACCGTTTAATGAGTGTTTATCTTCCATTTCCTATATTGTTATATTTCATATATACACCCGAGAGAGATGTGAGTATCCAAACACCCCATGTGAGGTGCTAGTATGTAATTTCCGTGCTTGTTATGACTTTTGCGGGGCTCATATGTGTTGTGGACCGTTTTGAATTAATGCTTCATGACCCCTAACTTATAAATTAATTGGCTAAAAGCACATTTGCTTGAGGACAAGCAAATAACAAGTGTAGGGATATTTGATAAGGTTTTAAAAGGTACCATTTTGAGGGGTCGTTTATGTCCTTATTTGATCACTTTTGTATCCGTTATTGCTTAATATCGTTCCTTTTCACTTTTTAAGTCTCGTGAAGGCAAAATGCTGGAATGGCACTTATTTGGACGAAAAGGCGCGAATATATGAAGAAAATGGCCAAAGTCGAAATCGAGACACTCACAGTTGCTGAAAGTAGAAGGCGACGGTGTCAGGTGCTACATTGTGACGCCGTCCCAAAATTATTGTGACGATACAGGTCTCAATACTCGTATTTTCAAGTGACGACGTCAAGTTGTGGAAGAGTAGGCCGTCGCTACTCAGACGGCCTAGATGCAATCCAAACGACGTCAGAAGCTGAAGAGGACGGCGTCACGGACATAAGGTGACGCCGTCGCAAGGTTAACGTGGCCAAGACGAAACCCTAATGGCGGCGACACGACGGCGTCACTAAACATAAGGTGACGCCGTCGCAATTGTAATCTTATATATAGAATCCGAATTTTTCAGTCTTTGTGTGGGGAGTCTTGGGAGTAAAAACCTAAAACCGAACCTAAGGTGTCTTGTACAGTATTTTAGGGTTTTAAACCCTATCTTACACCAAGATAAGTCTTTACTTCATTAATTCAATTATGTCTTTGATTATTTGTGTGTATGCTTGCATGTTCTCCATGTCCGGCTAATTTATTTGTGTGTTTGCTTAGGAAGTATGAAACTTAGTTATTAAATATTGATTGGTTGTTTCTTATCTTAGTTGATTAATGATCTAGTAATGCGATAGGTCATTCGTTGTGTACTTAATGCTTGATTCATCTTTGTGAACCTTAGAGTATAATTACCTGAGTAATTGTAGGCTAAACCATCCGAAGAGCGCCTTAGAGTAGGAGTCTATAATCTCTAGTGGGTTTGTAGACAAGACCCTTTGGTAAGTTCAAAGAGTTAGGGAGAAACGCATACCCTACAATTTTAGACACACAACGCGACTAGGAATAAGACGTGACACTCAACCATCAATAGGAGATAATTAAGGAGTAATACAAACTAAGTAAACACATCTTTAAACTATCATACGAGCACACATTAATTAGACATAGACTCCCACAACCTTAGTTTAGATAATTAGATAATAGTAGAGTAATCGGTAGAAATACCAACCCCCCCAAATCCAATACCCGAGATTCGTACCTTTCCATTTTTCATAAAATATAAAAAGATAAAAAATAATCTTCCTCAACCTTAACCTTAGCGTAGTAACTCCCTACTAGCATTCCTATTCCCCTAGAGAACGATATCAATACCCGTGGCTTACCCTAATTACTACACTACAACGATTAGGTTCACTGCCTAGGGTGTTATAAAACTTGCTCGAAGAAAAGGAAGTTCCTTTGACCCCGAACGACGCGTGTAGCGTTATCACTCACCGTGAATTCTCCTCCAACTTTGTCCATTATGATAACGGTTTTATTTTTTAGATTAGTTTCTTTCATCGTATAAGGTCCAAACCATCTGTTTGAGTGTCTTGATCTTGATCTTGACTTAGCCATTTTCTTTATATATTCACTCTGTTTGGGACGCCGTCAGGTGTAATTCCAGCAGCTTGAGTGTCTTGATCTTGACTTAGCCATTTTATTTATATATTCACTCCTTTTCATCCAAAAATGCATTATACTAGCATTTTGCTTCCAAGAGACCTAAAAAGTGAAAAAGAACAAAATTAAGCAGTAACGGATATAAAAGTGGGTGATTAAGGGCTTAAATGACCCCTTAAAAGTGTACGTTTTAAATCCTTATCAAACACAATTAGCTCAAATGTATCATGTGAGAATCAACTGCTACAGAAACTCTCTCTGACTATCTTTATCAACCCATATGTAGACAATTTGAAGTGACCGCTGATGAAGAAAACTCGATATACCAAACTTGAAACTGAAGTAGAATTCCCTACATTTGTATCTTAAGCTTGCACTAATGTAGGAAGAACGGTTTTGAGAATTCATGCTCCATGCAAATCTCTAAGTACTCAATACTTAACCAAAGCATGAGACATTAACACCTCTTGCGATTATCCACATCATCATCTTCGTGTGACACTGCGTACTAAAATGTAACTCTTTTTAGTGATAGTTAACCAGGTCTTCAAACATCCACCCCGACTGCTGGTAACTAGATAAACCAAGTCTTCATCTCAATTTCTAAGCACGAGCAAGTTATCATTGAAAGTCATGCATTCAACCAACCCCGACTTCAAGATAAAATAAGAACACGCCTTTGTGAAAGTCAACTTCAATTTCAAATATGTGATATCCGATTAACTCGAAAGTAATCAATTTGTATCAAATGTCCAACACGTGAATAAACATACAATAAGATGTACATTGATCTACTGAATGAACCAGAGCAAATGATTCCTCAACATCAATGCCTTCTTCCTAAAGGTATCCTCATGCTACCAGCTTAGCCTTGTTTTTTAGTCCTCCTCCTAGTTTATCAAGTTTGACATTAAGTATCTACTTTAAAGTGATGATCATAGCACAATCTGGATGAGGAACAAGATCCCAAACTTCAAGTATTCAAGCTCATTGAACTTTTCTTGCATAGCTTCAATCTAGTAGGATTCAGTCAATGCTCAGTTGAGGATATGAGAGCATTATAGTAACAAAAACAAAGCTAGAGTGGGTAGATAGAGGCGTGTAGAGACTAATCTGGAAGATTCACCAATCATGTCTTTAAGCGGATAAGGTAATCATTTTCCTTAATGTTCATGTGGTTGATTTACAGAGTGCACATTGGGAGGAACAATAATCCATGAAGATTTAGCAAAGGAATACTAAAGAGCAGATCATTATTCATGAGTGCAACTGCAATAATATGATAGTCATTATCATCACCTTGAGGAATAATTAGAGATTGGGTTTCTTGAGTAGTCTGAGTTATACTTCTAGATGGTGCATCTTGATCAATGGAGATTGAAGAAGGTGAACTAGTTGAGTCAGCAGGAACCGGAGCAAGAGCTTCAGGAACTGGATAATCAACATTCGTTGGAAGTTGGAAGTACTCATCAAACATATCTTGAAACAATGAATCCCAAACAATAAATCCCAGTTATCCTTAGTAAGTGAAAGCATTAGGCGTTGGAGAGTCGTATGACCATAATTCAAGCATCTATCAACATGTAGTATATTGACTCTTCTCCCCCTCAAAAGTTGCATCCGAAGTTTCCATTTTTGATTTAAACAAGTGAATAAGAACACGATCAATGAGAAGTATATCCATTGATGATTGACATTTAGTTTCTTCACTCTTCCCCCCCCCCCCTCAAAAATTGCAAATGAAGTTTGCCATTTTTCATTGAGCAAGTGAATAAGAATATACACCAATGAACGTAGATCCACTTGAGGATTGAATGAGTATGGGAAAAACATGAAGCTTGTTGATGAAGAATGTCATTGAGAGTGGTCATAAACATGAACATTTCTCTTCTTCTGAAGATAAAGCACACTGAAGCGTACACCTTTCTTTTCTTTAAGGAACGGGGCCTGAAGTGTTATCTGCAGATGCCATAGTGATGAAGAACGAGGCCTGAACTTATGTGAACAAACGTCATAGCCGTTTGAATATCAAGGTTGAGTTACTTGAACCCATGAGTTATGAGATATCACTCTTTTTGTTATCCATACTTTAAGCCAGTCCATGTAGTGAAGGATCGAAGTATATGAAACTGAGTAAGGACTACCTGCACTAATATTACAAGCTTGATTGCATATATATTGGTTAGTGACATTAGTATCCAAACCCTTTGGGGTTTCACGGTCAACCTTGATTTTGCCATCGGCAAATAGCTTTTCGGTAGGTATTCACTTAAGTCCAACATCCTTAAACATTCTACCAGATGGTATCCACTTATGGCAGGTTCTAGGATTGTTGATATTCTTATGGATAGTGGAAGACTTATCGTTATTCCATGACTCCAAAGATTTAGCAGTTGGTATCCATCTAGTTGAAGTTTTAGGCTTGTTTTGCTTCATAACATGTTGAACCTTAGCCAATTTAGCAGTCTTAGTGGATTGTACCTTAGCAAGTGAATTAAGGAATTGTTTCTTATTTGGAAAATACTCATAATTTCATTCTTAGCATTCTTCTTCACATAACTACTCTTAGATGCAAGCCAATCCCTAGTCTTTTGAGTGTTCCTAGGTAATGGTTTACTACTAATAGCAGTGCCTTGAAATCTCGTAGAATTCATCACCCTAGGTCTTGCATCTAAAATTCCGTCTTTTCAAATTTGTGCCTTTTTCCTAGCTTCTTCTAGATAATAGTTCTTCCACAAGTCATTCATATCATATGAATTCTGGAATTTAATGCTTGGTTTTGACACTATTTTTGAACTAATCCTAGAGGTGCTGGGAGTAGAAGTAGCTACTTGCTGAGGTTTAACGGAACTAGAAGCATTATTCTTAAGCAACTCAGGTGTAGTGACTGGTTTTGACAAAACTTGTATCGCATCAGCTTGGGAGGCAAACCTTGTCATTAAAGATTTTGTTCTTTCGGATATAAACGCAGCAGGCTGCCTAAAAACGGACTGGTCTTTAATGGGATGAGAAACTGCCTTCCCCAAGGTTGATGGTTTTGTAAACTTAGTGTTCACACTTTTCCCTATGGTTTTTCTAACCTCATTCTTTAAGGCAACAATAGCGAAACTCTTTTCCTGAAGTTGAGCTTTGAGTTCATCAATTTTTGCTATCAAAGAGTTTGTTTGTTTCATTGACTTAGTTCTAGCTTCTTTGATAGAGTCACTTAGTTCTATGTGATGCTTTCTCAAAGTCTCATTTTCCTTTAGTAATTTGGCCACACAAACCGCTAATTCATCATTTCGCATTTGTATATCATCAATAGCATTAACATCAGAATTACTTGTAACCAAGTTACTTTTCACATGCATATCAGAAATATGTTTCTTCAAATTGCAGATTGTCGAGTTTTTGTCCTGAAACTGAGCTTTTAAATCATTAATTTCAAAAAATTCATGAAATTAAGGGAATTACGGATTTTTGCAAGGTTTCACAGTTTGAAAACTTTCTTCTTTTCTTTGTATGGCAATTTCAAGTGAAATGCATTGTTTTTCAAGTTTTGAGAATTTATTTGGATAAATGTCTCTATGAACATGTTAACTTCCATTCCAGTGTGATTTTTGAACGACATTTCAGTTATATGAGAATCATAATCTGACGTGCATTCTTTATTGATGAATGACTGAAATTGTATGTTAATCACCTGAAGTGCAGCTCTAGAACTATCTTCTTGAACCTTTTCTCTCTCAAGTTGTTGTTCCAATTGTTCTAAGTTTAATAATAATGTGCCTGCGAACG
The DNA here is from genome assembly GCA_019973895.1 of Chrysanthemum seticuspe. NCBI lineage: Eukaryota > Viridiplantae > Streptophyta > Magnoliopsida > Asterales > Asteraceae > Chrysanthemum > Chrysanthemum seticuspe. Next base: position 6,675,949 of record BPTQ01000007.1, read on the forward strand.
TTGATAATTCTTGACGGAAAAGTGCAATAAATGTTCGTTCCATTCTCTTAGGTAGAAGTAACGTAAAGTGTGAATGAAGTTGTCGATAAGGTTCAATTCAACTTTCTTTATCCTTTGCACATGCATTCTGTAACCTTGACTGGTGCATTCGTCTCTCTTCAGAATCTGAACATGGAGATCTCACATCCTCATTGATTGATTCCATCATCTTTAACCATTCAGTATAGCTAATATTCTCGTGGTTGTCTACAACATCATACAGTTTGAGTACTTCCGAAATCACTGAATCAGGAGCGTAAGACATGATGTTGTTGTATTTTACAAGTCTCTGATTTAAACTGAGAAATAAAATCTTTCATGGGATTTTACAAAAATCTAGACTAAACCGTAAGAGAGTGAGAAGTAGAATGTAGTAAAGGAACTAGAAGATGATAAGGAAGTGAAGATAAATTGGTGTTATGGTTGAGTTTGTGATATTCTCTAATTCTTTATATAAATTGGTATTAGGGTTTGAAAACAAGGATTTTTTATGTAAGGTTTAGAGACAAATTGCAGGAATTGAAAAATCTCAGTCCTTGACAAAACGCAGTGTCAAACCGCTTAACTCAAACCGCTTAAGTCAAACCGCACCTATTATCAAACCGCTTCCAACAAATCGCAGGAATATCAAACCGATTCAGTAAAATCGCATGATTACAAACTGCTTCAGTCAAATCTTAGGATTACAAACCGCTTTAGTCAAATCGCAGTCAATGTCAAACCACATATTCAAACCGCATAAAATGTCAAACCGCTTAGGAATCAAACCTCATCAGGAACATCGAATTTGGACAAACCGTACAAACCTCACTGAAGAACAAACCGCATTCAAGCACAAACCGCACTAAAATCAACAAAGCGCATAGAAATATGATCAAGTCGCAGTCAATAACAGTCAAATCGCATACAATAAATTTGATCCGAGAGTCAAACCGCTTCCAAGAAACACTTCAAAAACCAAAATTTTCAAATCAAAAACACCACAACCAAGATGAATCTAGCCTTCCAAACCAAAAACTACACAAATATGATGATTCTAAACACAAAAGTACAACCCTTTAACACTTTTAACCATCAAAAATTCGAACTTGGTGTATTTTTAGCTAATAAAATTTGAACCACTTAAAAGTAATAATAACCAAACTTTATGATCTAACCTAGGCTTTGATGCCAATTATAAGATATTGGTTATTGTATCACACACACACACTAATATAAGGTTCGAATCATGCAAGAGTTTAGAGAGACAAAGTAGAAGATGGGATGCTTTCTAGAGAGAGAAAGTGAGAGAAAAACAAAGAGAATGTTAGATTAGAATGGAAGCTCCAACCTTATACCTTGGAGGTAGAGGGTATTTATAGTTCTTACATAATACTCCACCTACGGGCTGTGGATCAGGCATACAGTGGGTAAAGACCCGTCCGTCTTCCATGGTGTTACTCTAACGAACTAATAACTAACTAAATAACGATATGTCTACGAGCTAACATATGCCAGACTATTGTTGGGGTGACCGACACTTCACAATGGATTTTCTAAATCCTAACAAAATCTAAGAAAAAAGAAAAAAGCCCACTTGATAGGAATCAAGCGAGTAGACCTAATCAAGATAGAAAACTAACTAGCTATTCTATTCCCCGACAGCGGCACCAAAAACTTGATGCGTGGTTCGGGGTCAAAAGACTTCCTTTTCAACGATCAAGCTTTACAACCCACTAGGCAGTGTACCTAATCCTTGCAGTGTAGTATGGGCAAGCTTAGGGGGTTGATCATTCTTTAGGAGAATAGAGATGCTAGGAAGAGATATATGCCAAGAAGGTAAGGTTGAGGGAGATTCTTTTTAGTCTTTTTATATTTTTATAGAAATCAAGGTAAATATCTTTGGGTATAGGAGTGGGGGGTGGTACTTCTACCAATTATAACTACTAATTCTTTTAACTAAAAACTAATTAAACTAATGAAAAGGAAAAGATAGGCTATGTATTGTAAAGTGTGCCCTTAGAATGATTAAAAGTGTGTTGGCTTAGATGTTCTTACTCTCTAGTTATCTCTTATTGGTCGGTTGATTTGTCACATCCTCATCTTAATTGGTGCGTTGTATTTCGTGTGATCATAGGGGGTGCCTAATTCCCTAGTTCTATGAATTGTAACTCTCCTCTAGACTATCCAGGATCGCTAAGTACCGTAGTATCTCCCCCGAATACTCTATTATCCTGAAGCTACAACTCACGCAATAAACACAACGATGCCTCAAGTGCACTCTCAAGCTTTATGCTATTTAGGACGTTCAAGCTCGCAACAATTAAAGAAGAAGCAAGTTTTCCTAACAATAATTAACAACTAGGTTTCATAGATCTAAGCAAACACAATAGTAATTTAGCTACTCATGATAAATAAGCAAGCATACATACAAACAATTAAACATAGGGTAGACATAATGATATGATGGATTAACAAACTTATCTTATAATGTAAAGAAGGGTTTGGAACCCTAAAATAATGTTCAAGTCAGACTACACACGAACTAAGGTTTTCTCTTCAAAATTCTACCTCCTCAAATGCAGAAAAATCAAATTCTATATATAGATTTACAAGTATGATGTCGTCGCTTTTTGCTGGTGACGTCGTCTGGTCACCGTCTTTAGGGTTTCGTTTGGGCTAAGTCATCGTTGGGACGAGGTTGGTTGATGAGTGTGACACCGCCTGTCTTCATGAAGGACATCGTCTTGAGAGGGTTCTTGGGTGTCTGGTGTAGAAATTAAGAGAGACGCCTTCCAGATATTAGGCGTGACGCAGTCATGCTTTAGAACCTCTTTTTCACCTGAGTCGTCGCGTGTAATTTAATTAGAAGTCTTCTTAGGGACGGCGTCGCCCTTTGAGTTAGGACGCCGTCAGGCTTGCAGAATTTTCTTGGATCTTGACTTTGCCTTTTTCTTCATGTTTTCGCTCCTTTTTGTCCAAATATGCTTCATTCGAGCATTTTGCTTCTAAAAGACCTAAAATGTGAAAAGGAACGATTTTAAGTAGTAACGGATATAAGATGTATCGATTTAGGGCTTAAATGACCCACTAAAAATGTATGTTTTAAATCCTTATCACATACATTGGTACTGCTGCTAATTATTGATTAGTAGGCCATCATATTATTTTCTACTGCTCTTATATGCTTAATACTGCCAGTTGTAAGTTACTTCTTGATTAGCACTGCTAGAAGATTTTTAGTACTGTTGTGTTTACCTTTAGTACTGCTCATTACTACAGCTATTGTATTTAAGTGATGAGTATTTGGATTCCAGCTTTTCAAAGATGAATCAGTTAGTATCAAGGGTTTGAGACACTGAATGTAAGGTAAAAAGTGTTAACGGTTTATACTGCTTGTTCTTATACGTAATACTGATTTTGTGCTAATGGCTTGATAATTTGTACTGCCGCCATTGAGATTTGGTACTGCTTGTTGATACTCAGTTATGGGAGTAGGGGAAAACATTGTAGTTAAGTCTGATGTTCAAAGATTGTGAAAACTGTTTTATTGCTGCATTTTTGTATTAATGCTGTTGTGTTTCTTGTAAGTCTACAATAACTAAAAGGAGCAGTTCGTGTCAAAATTGTTGAGGTAAATTGACAAAAGGGTAGAAGCTTCAAGGATAATTTGAAATTTGGTTTTTCTACTTCAATTTATGTAACCAGAATAGAAGCATAATAGGTTTGGTGTGAGAGATACACACACAGAAAATTGAGTTTATTTTATAGAAACAACTACAAGTATTTTTAGATTTGAGGGGAAGTAGATTATTGGCTTATACGAGTTATGAAGTACATGGATTTGATTCTCAGCTTGGTATGGAGTTGGACGACACACACTTTATTTGGTTTTTGGATATTGTTTTATATTTTTAACAGGTCAATGGCACATTCTTATTGCATAATTGATTATGAAGAAAGGCGTTTATCACCTATTTGAAGATGAAGTGGAATTATTTGGGTTTCTGTTTTATCATATCTTAAAGTGGGTGTAACACTTTTAAGATAACTTGTTCGTGTGTTCATGTGTGACAAAAAAATGACGAATAGAAGATGAAGATTTTACTTATTAGTCCTTTGTAGTATTTTGTAAACCTAATTCTCTATTGTATATAGAGAATACAGGCATTAGGTTTAAGCTATGTCAAGATATAAACACCAAAGATGTATGTGTGTGTGTTCCTAGGCGTAAGTCCTCTAATGTAAACACCTAGGGTTCGTGTTTAGCCTGAAGGTCAAGTAATTGATCCCTGTTACAAGGCGTGTAACACGTACTACAGTTAATCATGTAGTTTTGAGGCTTTTGAAGTGTATTGTAGTTGTTAGAGATGATGACGAAGAACCTTTGATAATAATAATATTCTTTAAGTTATTCTGTTGTACTTATTATTATCTTTATGCTTATTATATATCCTAGATCAAGTTCTAAATAACCTAGAGTCCAAAATGGTCCTAAGAACTTATAGAAGATGGCGTGCATAAGTTTTATCATGAATAGTAGTACTAACTGACTTACTACTGCTAGTACACATAGTTTGTACTGCTTATAAGATGTGTGCGCATTTTGTATATATAGAATAAATTTTGTGTATATCTTATACAAATATAGTTTGAGAGTTATCTTGTACAAGACTCCTTGTGCTATAAAAGGAGATCCTAGGTTAGATTTTCTATACGTGACTTTTGTTAAGCTTCAAGGTTGTAAACCCTAGTGATAGTTGAGATCACTCGTATTATAATTAATAATATTGAAGCGTTTGGTTATATAATTGTTCATATTGTGTTCACTGTTTCATTCATTCACTCATACATCAAGTAACATTAATCTTCTAAAGTATCAAGTAGTAGATTCCGCATACTATTTGGTATATCCTCAAAGTATATACAACACAAGTCTCGAGTGTTTAGATCCTCACAAACCCCGTAAGCCTTTATGTTGTGTCAACCTGCATCTATAGACTCTAGTAGTGGAGAAGTGTATCTTTGCCAAGCTTATGATAGAATGCTCGCCATGACTGAGCAGTTGAGTGATCACCCCATAATAACACATAGATTAGTGAGAGTGAGAGTGTGATTTCAATTCTCTTTTCGTGAGGTGCTCGGTTTGGAAATTTCTAGCTTAGGTATTTTTTAAACTCATATCCTCCAAGTCATCTTGGGAGATATCTTTTAAAAATGATTTAAAAGATCTACTAGTGGCAAGTAGAGTTCAAGTGAGGGGATATTTGATAACATCAAATTAACCTGATATTTTATATATCAAATTCCAATGTTTATGGCCTCATTTGTATTAATATGATACTTAATTTGTTCATATTTGTTCATATTTATATTTCAGGATAAATGAGGTGTTGGAGCGAAAAAGATGCGAGAAAAAGGCCAACAAGTGCTAAAATATGTTATGAAGAATAGTTAAGGCATAATTTAGTTATTGAGGTTACGCCGTAAATATCCAAGGAGTTAGCCTTATTCATGTACTATGAAGATTACACCGTAACTAGTAAATTGTGTTACGACGTAAATATTACACAAAATGGGATTGATGAGATTGAAGAGATTTCGGTATAACTTACTCTTAAGGTTATACCATAATTAATAAATGTGAAAGTTACGGCGTAACTTTGTAATTTAGTTACGCCATAGAGAAATTTTAGGAGTGGAGAAGTACATGCTGACAAAAACTTACGGCGTAACTTAGTGATTTAGTTAGGCCGTAATTAATAACTTGGGCGCGAAGTGTTGAAGTCCAGGGGCTGAAAGCGACAAATTGATACGAAGTTTATTTATTACTCAGGGACCAAAAGTAAAAATAATAAATACGATGGAGAACTAAAGCTGGGCGAATCATACGAAGAATAAATTATCACAAGGACTTGTTATTAAAATACCAAGAACGATCGAGGACTAAAGGTGAAAACTCAAATTAAGTTTAATTATGCCACAAGGACCAAGTATAATAATATCAAGAATGTGGGGCTGAAACCGTCCATATTTTATAAGTATTATACTTATAAATATATTCGGACTAGAAGTGAAACCACGCGCTATTTCAGGGGTTAAAAGTGGACAAAGGCAAGAAAGTTTCAAAGATGGAAGGCATGAAAAAGTATGAAATGGACTATTACGACGTAATCAAAATTTAGTTACGGCGTAACTAAAAACTTTAATTACGATGTAATTTTTCAAGATCCGAATTTCTTTGCGCCGTCATTAGTTACGGCGTAATTAACCCTAGAGGTTACGCCGTAACCTTGTCGAGGCCTATAAATACAACCCTAAATCTACATTTTTAAGTATCTCTTTTCCTCTTCTCCTAGGGGTCGACTAGGGCACCAATCGAGGGCAATTTTCAGCAGTTTCTAGCCATCTTTCAAGGGAGAATTTACTTGCAATGAATGTCTTCATTAGTTCTACATCAAGTAATTTGTATCAAATAATATATTCAATTCATTTATTACTTATCATTATTGGATTAATTTACTGTATGTTTGGCTAAGCACATTTGGTGCTAGCCTTGTTATGATTCCTTTCATGTGTTGATTACGTTTTCATGCTTTTATTATTGCTTCTAGTGTGTACATGCTTAGTTTTTTGATAAATTCTCTAGTTTTGGTAGTTCTGAAGGTCGATTGTATCTCTTGCACTAGGATAATTGATCATAAGACCTTAGTGTGATTGGTTACGAGGATTGACAACCCTTGTGTGCGAATTGACCATAAGATCACCATCCGGGTTGGATGAACTTAAGAATTTAGATGTGTGGCCTAAGTTTTGACCGGCCGGGCCACACAAAAAGATAATCTAGCATGTAGCGGCACTTAATGACTCAAACTAATCTACCGTACTTCCGCTTACTACAGAGGAGAGTGCCTTTGGTTCCGAAAAGGATTCTAGGGAGATTGGCTAGGCGAATTGACCATAGGAGTCTAGTGAATCTTATGCCCTACTTGAAGCGATTGAAGGCTTATTAGAAAACATAGTCATAGCTTTATAGGATGAATAATTAGGTAGCACACTTTCTCCCTACTGCATTCAAATCTATTTAATTTTCGCTTTTCATTTCCGTTTATTAGTTTAATAAATCAATTAATCAAAACCCTTTTAATACGTGACATTAGACTTAAATTAGGATCCTAGCAAATAGTTCTTAGGACGACCTCGGTTTTACCGAATAATACACTACACATGACCGGGTACACTGTCCGTTAGTACATAAGGTAGACAATAGATAGATTAGACAATTATAAATATTAAAACCTGGTCATAAATCCTGCATCATCATCCATTTTATCTCAACTTAAAATATTAATCACAAACTTCACTTTGAAATTGTAGCATCCTGAGGATAGTTGATCATTTATGAATATGAAGGAGTCAAAATTAGGAGATAACCCTAAAACCGATTTTTTCTGTGGCGACAAAAGAGAAAAAACGATACCCTTACACCCTTAATAAAATAATCGATCCTTCTACTTGTTCTAATCCTACTTTCTTCTGCTTGAGTCTGGTCTAATTATCTACTATTATTCCAGGTTCTTGCAATTTGAATTGAAGTTTAGGGTGTCCTAGCTGGTTTGGTTTTTTTTCTCTAGGGTTTCGTTTAAATTAAATTCCAAATCAGCTGCTATGGAGTTCGGTTAGTGATGATATTATGTTCTTTTAATGCATGCCTAAGCTTTGCTTAGGACCTCGTTGTGAATATTGGACGATTGCTCTTCGTGTTTTTTTTTTTTTTTTAATTTTGGTTTTCTCAGTTAGGGTTTGTTACTTCTTGTTTGTCGATTCTGTTTTGTATGACTATTATGGGTGATAGTAATGAGCAAGATTCGGTTATTAATGCTACGTCTCAGCCACCTAATGATTGTCTTGATTCTTCTCGTACTGAAGGACAAGTGGAGCCGATTTCACTTGGTTCGAGCCCTAGTCATGATGCACCTAGTCATGACTTGCCTGACGGTCATGATACTTTCATGAAAATTCATGCTATTGAAAAACAAATATTTGAGGGAAAACTTCTTCTTGTGGGTGACGATGGGCAACCATTAAAACCAGATATGACAGTGGATGCTACTACTTCTACTGGGCTAATCCATTTGATCATCTTAAGGTGCCGCAGTCACAGAAGGAGCTAGAGGAGATGCTTGCTGCTATTGGTTATTATTCGAAACCTCCTTAAGATACGAGGGTTCTTATGGCTTCTAATGTTGATAAGGTTGACACGAATACACATGGGGCTATTGGTATTGAGAAGGTTGGGGGTTTGAAACAACCTTCTACATCGTATGCTGGTGTTACTTCTACTGAACCTAAGAAACACACGTCAAAATTTCGTAGGTTGGAGTGTAATAAGAAATCTAATGGTGTGGATCTTTCTGTCCCGATAAAAGTGGTTGAAGAGGTGAACACTAGGTTTGAGAATACTTTGTATGGGTATTTTCTTGGTCAACGACTTGCTTTTCCTGTTGTTGATTACTTTGTACGCAATGCGTGGGCTAAGTTTGGTAAACAAAAGGTAATGATGAATGCAAAGGGTTCTTCTTTTTTAAGTTCAATTCGAAGAAAGGTGTTGATGATGTTCTTGAAAACGGTCCTTGGTTGATTAGAAATGTACCTATTATTCTTAAACCATGGACATTGAACACCAACTTACTTAAAGAGGATTTGACCAATATCCCGGTGTGGGTTAAATTCCATGATGTTCCTCTGGCTATGTTTTCTGATGATGGCCTTAGTCTCCTTGCCACATTGATAGGCACGCCCAAAAGGTTAGATGCTTTCACTAGCCAAATGTGTAAGGACTCGTGGGGCCGTAGTAGTTTTGCTAGATGCATGATTTAAGTGAAGTCAGATGAGGTGCTTAGGGACTACCTTAATGTTGAGATACTATTACTTGATGGGTCGGGTTCGACTATTGAGAAGATACGGGTTGAATATGAGTGGAAACCACCTCATTGTGATAAATGTAAGATTTTTGGTCATACTCTTATTGAATGTCCTAAAGTTGTTGAACCTCCTACTCAGCCTACTAAGCGTGTTAATGATGGTTTCAAGACGGTTAATAACAAGAAGAAGGGAAAGCAAGGTGGGTCTACTATTCCGGGTCAATCAGGGTTTACTAAACCTGTTGTGGGTAAGCAGTTTCAATATCAACCCAAAAAGACTCCTCCTGAACCTAAGAAAGTGGAAGTCAATAAGAAGAATGCTTCTGATGTGGCTAGTTTGAGTGGAACAACGATCTCTACGTCTAACCAGTTTGATGCTCTTAATACGGATGCTTTTGGTATTCCTTCTAATGACACCAACAAGGATGTGGATTATGGTCGTACAATAGAAGTTAATGAAGATACATCTACTAAGATAGGTACTGCATCACAAGAACCCCTTGTGAGTGATTTGAAAAAGATGGAGTCGGGTGTGGCTCCTAAAACTAGTGCATCTTGTAATCCGCATGCCTCTTCTACTAAGAGAGTTAACCCTTTTTCTAAAGTGGGAGAGATCGTGGATTCTGATTCTAAAGATGAAGTGGTTGCTAACCCATTTGATGAGTCTGCTAATATATTCGATGGTGGCCAAGAATTTGAAGATGAGTATGATGACTATGAATACGATGACTATGCGAACCAGGTTAAAGATCTTCCAGGGAATTTGGACGTCTTTAATGCCATGTATGGCACCAAGCTTCAAGGTCCTAGGAAGTAATTTTCCTTCGTTATGTCCTATGTTATCATTTGAGTAGTGGTTTGTTTCCTTGTTTAGAATATAGGAAGTATCTTGTTATGTAAGCTTTATACCTATGTAACGGGCTGAGATATGGGATTTCACTCAAATCCATTGTACTTAAACGTTTCTTTTTGGTTAATATATTTACCAGGGTGCAGGATTACTCCCCTTTAGCAAAAAAAATCATTTATGAATATGTTTATAAAGAAATTATAACAACTCAAATGAGAGTTGATTGGTCTAAATGTTAATGCGTATGATAATCTGTAGAACATTGGTTACCATTACGGTATATATATTTGAGTCCTCGGTTTTGTAGCAAGACACATATAGCATGATAGCAACGATCGCGTTGAGTTTCCTAACAAGTATAACCTTTTTGTTCATCCCGGGAAAGCATACGGCGAAAATGTTTTAAAGTACAGCCAACACGGTCTACTATTGGAGTTGATTGTTAATCCATCTAAGGCTAGCTTGTTTACGTAATGTCTTCGAATATTGTTAAATTTTGGAATATCAATCTGTGGGAAACATATCATTCTATCAATTCCTAATGGCTTTCAAGTTATGTTCATTGCAGAGATTCTACAGGGGTTATTCATGGACAAAGAATAAAAGGTTTAAAGTTTCAAGAAGCTCGTTTCTGCTGAAGCTTTCTCATTTCTGCTGATGAGTCATTTATAGCCGTTAGAGGGGTCTTAGTGTAACTTAATCTTCTATTTAATAAGTCCCTTAATCTAGGGTTACAGACACTTGAGTGTGCAGTCTTTTGTATCACTCTCTACTCTTCCTTCTGATCATTTCATTGATCTTGTCTTGTCTTGTCTTTACATTTACATGATTATTGTCTCATTGACATTAATCTAATCTTGTAACATTTGGATACTATTGTAAACTTAATCTAAGCTGACTATTGCAGCTTAGATCTGAATAAAGGTTCTATTGTTCATCTTGTGTTGCCTATACTTTCGTACATGGTATCAGAGCTTCAGGCTCATTGATTCTCTTCGGCAACAAATTGGTGGTTTGGGGTTATTGCTATTGGCGTAATCACTGGTTATCTTCTACTTATAATTAGCCCTAGACTAAGTGAATCTAGGGTAATTGTGATTTGTTCTTCCGCTGCATATTTCTCTGTAAGTCTAAGTCTTATCTCCTCTTTAAACATACAGTACTTAAGTCTTTGTGGGTGCAAACGGGTAGACTAACATCTTGATCTGCCACCTTTGAGTGGTACGAATACCTGCTCTGGTTTGCCCTAGTCCACAGGCTTGGTGCTTGTTGTTTCTTATATACAAAGTCTTATTTATTTGTCTATTTGCTCTTATTATTATCTCTGTCTGTGATTCTTTGTCTGTCTTATTATATCTGTCTGTTTTATTGTTTGCATTATGGCTATTGGTGATGATAATGTTGGTGGTGGTGGTTCTTTGTTAGGTCACAAGTTTTACAACACAAGCTTATAAGAGAAGAGATGAAGGCGGATGAACAAGCTAAACACACATACACGCATAAACAATGATACGGTTAAGAATAAGAGTGAATGAGAGAATAACTTGAACAACCAACCCTCAAATGAGGGTTTACAATAGTTTATATAGGCAAGGAGCTAGGGCAACACTCCCTCTCCTTCCCTATTCCTTATTGGGCTTGGGCCTCAGCTTATGGGCCTTCTACATAAGCTGGACCTTAAACAAACATAAAGGCCATAATAAAGCTACCTATTACATATGAAATATAAATACTTGAAATACTGTTTAGGAGTGATTCCAACATTCTTCCACTGAGAAAAGCTTATCCTTTGGAGATGCTTTGTATTTACACCCCAACAATACCAATGGTACTCCCATTATCTCTATTAAACTCACTGGAACAGAAAATTATAAAATATGGAATATGGCCATGACCTTTGCTTTAAGGAACCATAATAAGTTAGGGTTTATTGATCGTACTTGCATAAGAAATTATTCGAACCCTAGTCTTGCTAATCAATGGGATACTTGTAACTCTGTTGTGGTTACTTGGATTCTTAACTCTCTCAGCCCTGAACTATTTGCTGGTGCTATCTATGCTAAAACTGCTAATGAAATGTGGAATGATCTTAAAGATACTTATGATAAGGTTGATGGTTTAGCCATTTTTAATTTGCATAAAAACATAAACTCTCCTAGTCAAAATGGGTCCTCTCTTGCTGATTATTATAACAATCTTAATTCTTCATGGAAACAATTTGATTGTATGATTAGCTTGCCTCCCTGCACTTGTGAGGCTGCAAAACATTTTGAAAAACACAATCAGCTAATCAAGTTAATGCAATTTCTTATGGGTCTTGATGATTCCTATGTCCCCATCAGAAGCAATATTTTAACCAGAGATCCTTTACCTAATGTCAAAACTTCTTTCTCTGTTGTCTCTGGAGAAGAATCTCACAGAAATGTTTCATCTGGGAATAGCTCTGCTAAACCCAATGCTACAGCCTTTGTTGCAAAAACTTCTGATGGTGGGAAATTTTTTGATAACAAAAAAGGTTTTAACAACAAAGTTTCTGGTTTTAATTCTGGTAACAACTCAAATAGCAGAGGACCAAACATGAATCTCAAATGTACTAATTGCAAAAAACCTGGTCACACTGTTGATAGATGTTATGATCTTGTTGGTTATCCTGCTGGATATGTTAAAAGGAATTTCAATGGTAAACCTTTCAGCAGTAACAATGTTTCTGCTGAAACCAATCATATCACTGATAATAGTGCTAACAACTCTCCTGTCTCCTTGTCTAATAAACAGCTCTCCAGACTTATGAGTCTTCTCAATGACAACAATGTGTCATCTGCTAATGCCAACTTGGCAGGTAAAAATTTTTCAGGAACCTTCTTTAATGGCAGTGTCAAGTTTAATGTAAACTTTAACAAATTTTTTAACAACAACACAAAATCCTTATCTGGAAACATCAGTCTTGGTTGGATTGTTGACTCTGGTGCAAATCAGCACATGACTGTGTCTGAAATTTTTTTAATCAATGTTGTTAACATTTCAAATCTTGGCTTAACTGTTGGACATCCCAATGGTACTCAGGCCTTAATTACTAAAATTGGTGATTTAAAGGTCAATAATGACCTAACTCTTTTTGATGTTCTAGTTTTTCCTGAGTATAATGTTAGTCTGCTTTCTGTTCATAAAATTGCTAGAGACAATAAGATGTTTGTTGGGTTTAAAGAATCTAATTGCTATATACAGGATTTACATCAAAAAAGGATTGTGGGGATTGGTAAACAGTACAATGGGTTATATATGTTTGATATTGATTCTACATGTAAGATTATTTCTAATAACTACATATCTGTTTGTCATGTTTCTAGAAATCTCTGGCATCAAAGACTTGGTCATCCCTCTGACCAAGTCCTACACATACTTAAACCCACTCTTAAATTTGATAGTACATCTGAAACTGATCATCTCTGTGATACTTGTAATAAAGCTAAACAAACCAGGGAACCATTCCCTCTAAGTGAACATAAATCAACTAAAATTGGTCAACTTGTTCATCTTGATGTATGGGGACCATATAAAGTCACTAGCAGAGATGGTTACAAATATTTTTTAACCATTGTTGATGACTATTCCAGGGCAGTGTGGGTTTATATGCTTAAGGGGAAGGATGATGTTTATGTTTCCATTGTTAACTTTACTCATATGCTATCAAATCAATTTGAACACAATGTTAAGATTTTTAGAAGTGATAATGGGACAAAATTTGTCAATAATAAACTTCAACACTTTTTCCATGAAAAAGGAATTTTACATCAAACCTCTTGTGTTTATACACCTCAACAAAATGGTATTGCAGAAAGGAAACATAGGCATCTCCTTAATGTAGCTAGATCCCTTATGTTTCAGGGGGAATTACCTCTATATCTTTGGCCTGAATGTGTTCTAACTGCTGCTTATGTCATAAACAGGTTACCCTCTTCAGTTCTGTCTAGCAAGTCCCCCTTCTTTCTTGTGTATGGGCATGACTCTTCACTCTCTCTCTTTAGAGTCTTTGGCTGCTTATGCTATGCCACCATTCTCAACATCTCTGATAAATTTGGTAGTAGGTCTGAAAAAAGTGTCCTTATTGGTTACTCAAATGAGAAAAAAGGCTATAAACTCTTGAGCCTAGAAACAAAAAATATCTTTTACTCCAGAGATGTCAAATTTTATGAAACTGTTTTTCCCTTCAAAATGAAAAATACCTTGTCAAAACCTTTTGTTGAAACCTTTGTGCCAAAAGATTTAAATCACAAAAATTTCTTTGACTCACAAATAAGTCCCAATGATGAAGGGAGAGTGACATCCTATGATGATGGCACAGTGGTAAGCCATCCTATTAGGATTGACGAACCGGTTGCAACATCTATAGATGATAATACACACCCTGAGGGCACCATATCACATGAATCACATCCTGCTAATGCATCTTCTGATTCTACTGATACAACACCCGATTATGCTGAACAAGAAAGAGGCTTGCCAGCCACTACTGCTAGAAGGTCAACCAGAGTCTCTAAGTTGCCCAGTAATCTTAACGACTTTATTGTAGAAGGAAAAGTCAAATATGGTGTTGAAAAGGTTGTTAATTACTCTAATCTTAACAAAGATAATTACTGCTTTGCATCTAGCCTTAATAAAAGTATTGAACCTACCTGTTATGAAGAAGCTATCCTTGATAGTAATTGGGTTGATGCTATGAACTCTGAAATTGAGGCCTTAAATAAAAACCATGCTTGGGATATAACTGATCTACCTCCTAATAGAACTCTTATTGGCTACAAATGGATCTTTAAAATCAAATATAAAGCCAATGGTGAAGTTGATAGATACAAGGCTAGATTAGTTGTTAAAGGCTATAACCAAAGGGAAGGAATAGACTATGATAAAACTTTTTCTCCTGTTGTGAAAATGTCTACTGTTAGGTGACTTATTGCCTTAACTGTAAAAAACAAATGGCCTCTTTTTCAACTTGATGTTAACAATGCTTTCTTGTATGGAGATCTTGATGAGGATATCTATATGACCATCCCCAAGGGGTTCTGTAATGAGAACAATAAGAATAAAGTTTGTAAACTTGTCAAGTCTTTATATGGCCTAAAACAAGCTCCCAGGAAATGGAATGAAAAACTTGTCAGTGTTTTAAAAGAAAATAACTTTGTTCAATCTGTTAATGATCGCTCTTTGTTCACCAAAACAGAGAATAACAAGTTTATTGCTCTGCTTGTTTATGTGGATGATATTGTCCTTACTGGAAACTGCATTGATGAGATAAACCTATTCAAAGAGTTTCTAAAATCAAAATTTCATATTAAAGACTTGGGAAATCTAAAATATTTTCTTGGCATTGAGGTTTTAAAAACTGGGAATGACATATGTCTCTCCCAAAGAAAATATTGTCTTGAACTCCTCAAAGAATTTGGCCTTCTTGGGTGCAAACATGTGTCCACTCCTATGGAACCCAACTGTGTCCTTCCATACATTCCCACTGCTGATGATCCCTTACTTGTCAACATCACTGGTTATCAGAAGTTACTTGGGAAACTTATCTATCTCACCCATACAAGACCTGACATTTCATACTCAGTTCATTGTCTGGCACAATATATGCATTCTCCCTTGAAATCTCATCTGGAATGTGCCCTCAATGTTCTGAGATATCTAAAAGGAGCTCCAGGAAAAGGTCTAAGGTACAATTTCAGCAACTCTGAAAATCATCTTAAAGGATATAGTGATGCTGATTGGGCCAAATGCAAGAAAGCCAGAAAATCTGTCACAGGGTATTGTGTTTTCTTTAATGATTGTCTGATCTCATGGAAAAGTAAAAAACAAAACACTCTTTCAAAATCTTCCACAGAAGCAGAATATAGGTCTATGTCTACTGCTGCCTGTGAAATCATTTGGATTCAAAAAATCTTAAAGGATCTAAAAGTCGATATTAATCTCGCTGTTAATCTTTTTTGTGATAACAAATCTGCTTTACAACTTGCTGTCAACCCTGTTTTTCATGAAAGATCAAAACACTTTGAAATTGATGTTCACTTCATCAGGGAAAAAATTGCTAGAGGTGTTATAAGTGCTAAAAAGATTGGCTCTTCAAACCAAACTGCAGACATACTCACTAAAAACCTCCCTGTCTATCAGCATAAATTTTTGTGCGAAAAATTGATATTGTTTGATATGTTTTCCCATCAGATTCAGGGGGAATGTTAAATTTTGGAGTATCAATCTGTGGGAAACATATCATTCTATCAATTCCTAATGGCTTTCAAGTTATGTTCATTGAATAGATTCTACAGGGGTTATTCATGGACAAAGAATAAAAGGTTTAAAGTTTCAAGAAGCTCGTTTCTGCTGAAGCTTTCTCATTTATGCTGATGAGTCATTTATAGCCGTTAGAAGGGTCTTAGTGTAACTTAATCTTCTATTTAATAAGTCACTTAATCTAGGGTTACAGACACTTGAGTGTGCAGTCTTTTGTATCACTCTCTACTCTTTCTTCTGATTATTTCATTGATCTTGTCTTGTCTTTACATTTACATGATTATTGTCTCATTGACATTAATCTAATCTTGTAACATTTGGATACTATTGTAAACTTAATCTAAGCTGACTATTGCAGCTTAGATCTGAATAAAGGTTCTATTGTTTATCTTGTGTTGCCTATACTTTCGTACAAATATGTTGTCTTTCTTCTCTATTAACTTGCTAGACTTTTATTTTCAGAAAAGAAAAAACAAATTTGGAATGAAGGTGTTATCGCTTAAATGCTTAATGGTGCAATACAAACTACAAGCTATGTATGATCTAGGGATTTCTTCTTTTTTCTACAAGCAAATTTAAGAATGAAATACGCACACACAATAAGGTCCGATTGTTCGAGATTTGTTGTGAATTCATTCACCTTTGAACATGTCATGTTTCTTGATGTCATAAGGAAGAGACTTGGTGCAAGCTCAACCAAACAAGCAAAAGTTATTGAATTAAATTGGCTATATAGGAACACTTGGATCAATATTTGTCACTAACTGAATTGTACCCTACAGCCCTGCCTACGTCAATCCTCCAAACTAAGAAGGATATATATGGTGTCGCAAGATGGGAAGAAACTAATATACTTGGTATATACTTAGAAAGGTAAACGAATTATATAATATTCTCCCGTCTCAAAATAAGTGCAATATTTTGATTTTTTAATTTTTTTTTTTTCAACTTTAACTTTAAATATTTTTTTGTATTATATATTATCTGATATAAAATATATAAATGTAATGAGTTTTAAATATATTTTCATTGATATAATTTTAATCAAGTATTATGAAACATAAAAAAAAAATATTAAAAAAAAAAAAAAAAAAAAAACTTTAAAAAGTCAAAACAGGACACTTATTTTGAGACGAAGGGAGTATATGATAGCGTATCAATATGAATGACTCAAGCATATTAGTTACACGCCAAAGTTAAACTCGTCATAAACATTTAAACAAGGCTCATTATCAATATTTGATAGGAGCACATTCCCTAGCCACGCATGGCCTAGGAAGGCCTCTCAGGCCGTGTCGAATATACGCTCAAGACAATTGTCACTAACGGTTAAGATTAACTATATGCCATATGATAATGGGAGACACATAGACGGGAATATCTGAGAAGTGCACGACCTAGTATGAGCTAAGGAGGAGTTTTCCCTTGTCATTCTTGTATATACACCAGATGCTCAACACTTAGCATGTCTTAATTACATCCGTCTGATCATCTTTGTAGAGTTTATCCTTAAACCCTGGATGCCTCATTATAAACAGAAGGCATCCCATACTCTAAAACAAGTCCAAAATCCTCTCTACACTATTTAACATAGTGAAAACGCACACACTACATGGTTCGTGGTGAGTGTTACCCGAGCTCGTGATTCCTAATCACA
This sequence comes from Chrysanthemum seticuspe, assembly GCA_019973895.1. Taxonomy (NCBI): domain Eukaryota; kingdom Viridiplantae; phylum Streptophyta; class Magnoliopsida; order Asterales; family Asteraceae; genus Chrysanthemum; species Chrysanthemum seticuspe. The sequence continues at coordinate 6,693,680 of BPTQ01000007.1, forward strand.
CATTTGGGTCCTTACTATTTAATACAAAAAACTGAACAATATAACCATCTCAATCACGTTTTACATCTCATACGTAAACAATATTAACATGATCGATACACAAAGTTATTTAGAAATATATGTTTAATTTAGGAAACTTTAAGCTTTACTTCATTTACAGAATTTATAAAAAGAGCTTCTAAATAAATAATCTTACACAATTTATTTAAATCAAATAATATTTTATATAACTTCAAACAATAACATTTACTTTTTAGCTCCCGTTATTTTCTAGGGTTAATAACCTTTTAAAGCACTATACTTGTCAAGAATGGCAGTTCTGCGTAGCGAACAAAAAAAAATAACTCTTTTAGACATTAAAGTTGACATTTTTGTCTTGCTTTACGTATTATGACCATATTATGACCATTTTACTGAAATGAATTTATATAAAATATATGAATTGTTGCAACAGTCTAAAAATAGTCAATTTATCCATTGACCCTAAATTCTTGGTATTTATTTTATTATTTTTTTCATTTTGTAGATGAACTCTGCAATACTGAAATGAATTTATACCCATATCATTTGAAACAAATGGTTGTATGATAAAATAAAGAGAAACGTGTTCTTCTTTTAAACATAGAATCTTAATCCATGCCATCTTTTCATGTTTTAAAGGACAATCATATTCAATGATTATTTGGATTTATTTTTGGAATTTTTATCTATAAAGATGTCCCAAAAACTTGGGATTTTTCTGAATCATTTTCTCATAATTTCTCTATATAATTTCTTGCATTTCCATACGTTGTTTGAAGATCCGGATCAGGTATCATACTTTTGTTTAAATATTTCCTTGCTGAATAACTTTTGTTATCTCTTGACATTAGACATGAACGTTTTTGTAATGTTAAAAGTTACTAAATGTCAGCACTTCATATGGTTTTAGCATCCATATTTGCTTCTACGATTACCATATTATGTTTCTAAGTTTATTGAGTATATACATATATATTTCAAATCTAGAAGTGCTTTATTCTATACTCATATCTTGTAAAACATAATAAATTGTTTGTAAGCGATAAGATTATCGCTTCTGATTTGGTAACCGCTAGAAATTAAAACTAATTGGATTAAAAGAATATGCGTGAAAGTTAATAATAATGTATATATATCAGTTTGTCTAGCGGGTATCCTAAAGGCAATGTTTAATGTGACTATAAATAGCTTTGCGGTTGGAACAGAAGCCTTAAAACACGACTAAATAGTTATCGTGGTTAATGGAAGTCTTAGACTTTTCTTATAAAAAATTGTTTGAGAACTATTACTTAGCCGATTCTTACCATTCGATGCTAATGGAAGTATTAAGCTTTCCTTATGAAACAAATATATGACGTTTGAGAAATGTTTAAATTAACATTTTGAGAATTTCTTTTTGTAATTTTGTCTTGGTATGCAAATGAAAACACGACAGGATACTTAACCTCATGTATACTTCACTTATATAGTTATTAATGTTGTAAGTAAGTACATATAGCTAGGTATGTTTGGTGAAAGCATAGTTGTCAGGATCCCGATCCTGATCTTAGGATCTTACGATTTTACGATAATGCAAAGCAAAAACGATCCGGATCCTACATAGGATCTTTGCAGGCTTAAGATCTTATAGGATCCCGATCTTTACCATACGATCTTACGATCTAATCCGATCCGATCTTACTTTTCTCGGATTACAAACTAAAAAACTACAAACTTATGGGTTGTTTGTTTGTAGAATTCAAGAAACAGCATGTTAATCTTTTTAAATATTTTATAATCATAATTTAGGACAACATTTATATGAAACATTCATAGTATTTTATGGTTATAATGTATTAAAATTTATAGATTTGTATAAAATTACATAAACTATTAGTAAGAAATAACATTAGAGTAGGATCTTAAGATCCCGATCCGATCTTACGATCACGATCTTGCAAAGACAAAAACGATCCTGGGTAGGATCCCGATCTTGACAACCTTGGGTGAAAGTACTTGTGCGTTTTATAAAAACGTTTGTTAACAAAAATGTAGCTGTAATTTTTAAGGTAAAAATTGACATGAAAAAATAATAATAAAGAATAAAAAAAATAATAAGTTAGTAATTTGCTATACTAAATGGAGCGGTGAAAAAAAAATGCTTTTTTAAAAAGCATTAGAAAAATGAGTGATAAAAAAAATGCTAATACTCAAAGCTCTCACTCAAACAAGTTATGCATTCGGTCAAACTGTTCATGTAGCTAAAGTCCCTCAATGCTAAAGGCTCAAAAAAGTTTCAAACAGGTATGACAAATATACACAAATAGTTAAATCCTCAGTTTGATATTTATTGTAAACTGATCATATTTATTATTAGAAGTTGTGTAATATTGTGTATCATTTCATTTTGTAACTACTTGTACTCCCTCCGTCCTAAATTATAAGTCCAGTTTGACTTATTGACTCAAACTTTGACCTTAAATATTTTCGTTTGTATTATATAACACTTGATGAAAATTATACCAAATGAAAATACATTTAAAACACAATCCATCTATATATTTTGTATCAAGTATTATATAATACAAACAGAAATATTTAAGGTCAAAGTTTGAGTCAAAAAGTCAAACTGGACTTATAATTTGGGACGGAGGTAGTATAACATTACTAAAGGGGGTAAAATTTAAACTTCTTAAACTTGTTATATTTAGAAACTTGGCCCTACTTATATTCATTTGATTTAAATGGGCTATCACTTTCCATATACCCTTGAAATGATTGTTTGATAATGAAAAGGCCCTAAATTAATAAACCCACTTTTTGAATTCATTGACTCTTTTTGAATTTATGTGTGAAAAGACTGGAAATATAATTATAATCAGGTCCCTCGACCATGACCTGCATGAAGGATATCGATTTTAATAGGAGTAGACGAGTTGATAAAACTTACTATGTATATAAAGTAAATATTTCCAAAAAACACTCTATTACTTGAGTATAAAATTTCACAAAATGTTGCTGTCATTCCATGCACCAGGCCGGGTTCATGTAAATTTCAACAAATAATTAACTTTTTGAACAAATTATTCATTCCTGCCAGTTAATATTATAATGGATCCTTTCGATCCACCCTTTCGAGAAACCTACAAGACATTATTCGATAGTCATTTCAACAACGAACTATCTACAAAAGGTAACAAAATTGAGGATCTCCAAGAAGCCAATGAGTGCGAGTTTGAGCTTCCATTGGTTGATCTAAGCCGCTTGAATCAAGGTGGCATTGAGAGCGAAAAATGCAAACAAGAAATAGCCAAAGCTTCACAAGAATGGGGTTTTTTCCAAGTTATTAATCATGGGGTTTCACAAGAGGTTTTGGAGAATATCAGGAGTGAACAAGAGAAAGCATTCAAGAAACCGTTTCACGATAAGGTGAATGGCCAGTGTGAGTTGGATTTTCTGGCAGGTAGTTACCGATGGGGGACACCATCAGCAACTTGCCTTCGCCAGCTTGCTTGGACGGAAGCTTTTCATGTGCCATTGTCTGAGATCTCGACCATAGATGGTGTCACCGGTCTTAGGTAAATCTAATGGATTTATATTAAGAAAATTATTTGTTAACTAACAACTGTATTTCCTATCTTCTGTTGTTGCTAGTACACCATTATATTAAAGTTAATTATTTGGCAGTCAATCTAACTTGTTATGTCTCTTTATTCAATCTATACTCCCATTCAGTACAACGATGAAAGAATATACAAATATCGTCTCCATCCTAGCAGAGAAACTTGCAGAGATTTTGGCCGAAAAGATTGGACAAAGGCCCAAAATTTTTAAAGAAAATTGTGTACCTAGCATGTGCTACATCCGCATGAGCAGATATCCATCTTGCCCGATTTCTCCACATGTCTTTGGATTGATGCCTCACACTGATAGCGATTTTCTCACGATATTGCATCAAGATCATATAGGAGGATTGCAATTGCTTAAAAATGGAAAATGGATTGCCGTTAATCCTAAACAAGAAACCCTCATCGTCATTATTGGAGATCTTTTTCAGGTAAACTTTGTTTATGATTAAATTTCCATTCGTCAAGCTTGTTAAAAGAAGCTAATAGTTCATTCAAAAAAGTCTATTGAAAGTTCTAACTAGCGCTTAAATGATAAAAATTTCATTAAAACTCAATAAATCATATCGGTTGCTTATTAACACACCATTAAAACGGTGTTACACAACTTTAAACACTAGGTTTCTAATAAAAGAGCAAAATCACGATCGATTGAGCTCTAAAACTGTGTAGTGATTTACGTCTTATTTTTTTCAGGCATGGAGTAATGGTACTTACAAGAGTGTGGAGCATAGAGTAGTTGCAAATAAGCTCTTTGAAAGGTTTTCAACTGCATATTTCTTGTGTCCATCTTATGATACAATAATAGAAAGTTGTGATGAGACTCCAATTTATAGAAGATTTAGTTTTAAAGAATTCAGGCAACAAGTTCAAGAAGATGTCAGAAATTATGGTCACAAAATAGGCCTTTCTAGGTTTCTTATGTGAGCCAAATTGAACCAAAGCTTAAGCAATTTCCGGGCTTTGTAATAGTACCCCGAGTATAAAAAAAATGATGTGATAATGTTTTAATTGAATGTCTGTGTGTTTAATGACTTTAATCCAATAATTGTGTATTTGAAATGATGTTTTAACTCCTAATGTCAAATTAATTCTTCCTAATGTCCCTGTTGGTGGAGGACGAAAAAACAAGCGTACTAAACTTCCAACACTACCACCACATCCAACAATACCACTATGGATCACAATTTAGGGTTGAGTGATCACAAATACATGTTCTAAGATGATAAAGATATGCTCTTTAAGCCAAATGATAGCAAATTCGATCAAGTTTCTTGGAACTTTAATGGCGGTTTCACAGGCACTTCTACCACATACTATGCAACAACAATCTCATCAAAACTTAGGGTTTTCAATACATTGTTGCCGACTAAAAAAAAAATCTTATTTGCCACTATTAGACGGTATTAAAGATAATTCAACTGTCACAACACAAGAATGATGATGCCAAATTCTATAAATGTTTAGCAACCATGGATGCAAGCTCCAGCTCCAGCTATAAACAATTTCTTGGAATCAAATTGGACATGGAATGACATTGATTCATTGGTTCAATCTGATCTCAACAAATCCTTTGAAGACTCATGAAACCATAAATTATGGAGGTGAGATTATATAGATTAAAATTAATCAAGTTTAGATGATTTTTTTATTAGGGTTTTTCTTTGTAAGCAACGAGTATAGTGTAGCCACGCTTCGCTGCGGAGTCTTGTTCGTTATGTATCTAAATTCGAAAACTACAAAGACCAAAAAGCTTGACGATATGAATTTATTTACTGTCTAGTGGCATGTTATTAAAACAGATTTACTCATATAATGTTTGGTTTGTTCTCTTATTCCTTATAACTTGAAAGTGCTAACTTTAATTGATAATACCAGCATAGTATCCGCGCAAAGCAGCAGCGGTACTTAACATGTCAGTTTTTCTCATACCTTGATCTTTAAGCAGTAGACAATGAGAGTCAGTATTTGACGGTTTACCCGTTTGATAGTTCGAAAAGAGTAGATACGTGTTTGAATTTCCGTAAAGTATATTAATACATCCATACTTATACTCATTTGAACTTTGTAAAACTTGAATGTTTATGATAAAACAACTATAAATTTGTATTATTGTAAGTTTGTAACATCCATTTTAATACTAAAATTTAATGTGTCATTAGGGTACATTATAATGCAATTATTATAGTGTAGAATTTAATTTTATGAATTACTAATTATAGTAACATGTGTAGGCTTATATTTTTAATATTTCCTTTTATAGGAAGTTCTAAATGCATTAGTATGTAGTATAGATTTGTGTTCTTTTTTATATATTTCAGTTCGATTTTTTTAGTATTGTATTGTTAGTGTTTTTTACATTTTATACATATTTAGAATTTTAATTTATTTGATTACAGAAAGTTGACAAAAATTTTATACATTAACTATTAGAGAGGGTAATATATTATTACCAAAAATGGTAACTCAAATTATTACCTAGTATTAGATAAGTAAAAGTAGATACATCTTTCCAAGATAGCAAATAGTATAAATATAAAAGTATTGGGATGAAAATGTAAAAGCATTGTAAAAGAAGTTGTAATCAAAAAACACTTGAGCTCAATCTTATTTGGCAAATTACCATTATGCTAAACAACTTATAGCAAATTAATGACTCAAAAATTTGGATGTATATGTATTTATATAAAACAGATATGCCCTCTAATAGTATTAATAAACTTTGCTAAAATGCACCATTTCTGTTTTAAATGCATATTTATCTAAATATTTGAGTCATTAATTTGCTATAACTTGTTTAGCATAATGGTAAGATGTTTTGCTAAAATGCACCATTTATGTTTTAAAAGAGCTTTGCTACAACCTCCTGCTAAATCCTTCTAATAAATCATCCTACAAATCTTTCTACGCAAACAACAATATTAACTAGTTTTTTCCCACTCATTATCTCAATACATCCAAACCGTCATTTCTGCCCCTTTGCATGATCCTGTAAGTAGGCAGTTTTGTAAGAATATTTAGTAAGAGGCTTTAGCATTTTTGTTATCCAAATTATTGAGTCATTAAATCTTACTATATTATAAAGCATGAATGCTTTCTAAAAATAAAAATACTTAAAATTCAACATTACATAAAATAACAATACTAATTAAAACACATTTGCTAACATTGATTTATCTACTATATAACTTACAAGTCTTAAAATTTAATGTATAAAATACCAAGCAATAATAATATGGTGAAAATATTTAATGCAGTCAATTAATTAAATGCTTAATAAATACAATTAATATAGTTATTAAAACATCATTTACATAAGAAATACAAATTATCAACCATATTGTACAACTAACTTAAACACAATTCCTGCATTAAATGTCACTAATACAAATAATAAATCACACTATACAAATATTCTAGCCCGAACGGGCAACAACCCAAATTGGCTCGAGCCTAAACGGGCTTGGGCCAACGGGCACGGGCTAAACGAAATTTTTTATATCTGTAAATTTATTGTCAAAAAAAATAATAAACTAAAATACACGATTCACCGAATTTTTTTATTTTAGGATACGTATCGCCGCAACGCGCGGATAGCATGCTAGTTTGCTATAAGCTGTTTAGCATGATGGTAAGATGTTTGTCAAACGAGGTTGAGCTCAAGTGGTCCGATCTCATACCCTATTTTTTTTAATTAAGTTACAACTTCTTTTATAATGATTTTACACTTTCATCCCAATACTTCTATTTTTATACTATTTGCTATTTTGGAAAGATCTGTCTACTTTTACTTATATCTAATAATAATTTGATCGAGTTACCATTTTTGGTAATAATATATTACCCTCTCTAATAGTAAGAGTAAACTTTGCTAAAATGCACCATATCATTATTTTAGCTTCATGGTTTTAATTATGTAAATTTTATTTGTTATATCATGTGTCATGAATTGATGAAAGCATAATTAATGAACTTTTATAGTGGGTTCCATTAGGATTTGTGATTAAAAATTTGTAGTGTTCTGCATGTGAAGAGGGGTCTCGTTATAACTCATTTGGTACGAATTGATGTTAATATGAGAAAGAAAGATTCTTTTGGATTTACCTGACCGCCCATTCTTCAAATGGAATTAGTGGGACAATTTATTTTTTCCATCTCTATCGAAACTTGTACTTCTTTCCAGAGACGGACCCAGGCCAGTGATACACCCGACTTCCATGTGAGTCCCGTCCTGCTTGTTTCGTGTCGATATGATGATCTTATACTTTTTGTTATATATGAAAGGAAATTAACATCTAGCTTCGCAATTTCTTGTTGATGAAATTATGCTAGTTGTTTTGAAACAATGTAGCAACTTTCAAGGTTTAAAGTTTAAACCATGCAAAGCCACAAATTATTATATCTTTGATACATAATTACACGTAAGATTAGAGCTGGCAAATCGTGTCTTAACAGGTCCGGTGCGCGCGAATAACATAAGTTTCAAACATGAAAACAACTCGTTTAATACTTAGCTTTGGTGGTTTGAGTATGGCAGATATACGTTTTATTTATCAAAAAGGTTAAATATTAAACCCTAAAATACTAAAAACAAATATTTTAAAAAATAAAAAAAATTGCATGGTACATTTTTTCTTTTAACAGATTTTAACAGGTACCCAATTTGCCAGCTCTACGTAAGATGCTTGTTTTGTGATACACCCGTGGTTGATGAGGGACGGCTATCCCGGCATGGCGTGTTGGATAACTATCGTAGTTTATTTATTATGTTTATTAGGATAAGTATTGGAGTCATTGTTTAGGATATGTTTTGAGTCATGTTAGGATAAGTCTTATGTTTGTGAGAGCATTTTGCAACTAGGAAAACAAGTTCATTTCTTTTTCTAAACCATTTATGGATATTACTTGGTTGTCAAGTTTCTGAAAATAATCTGACATTTGAGTATTGCCAATGTAATGACAAATTGCTATAGTGTATGTGAACACGCGCGTACTCGTGATTATCACATGATACATGCATGCTTTTGTCGGACCTTTAAAGAAGAGCTAAGTGGTTGTCCAATATACGTGTTCTTGAGAGCAACTCGTTTTGTTTTTCCACTGAAGTTAGAAGATGTCGGCACCTTCTAACGTGTAATAACATAGTTCGCACCTTATATACCATTGTTTTATTTGTCTCATTAGTAGTGTAATTGTGAATATGTATGAAGTAATTTTATAATGGACAAATTATCATTTATCATAAGATAAAGACATAAAGTTGATCAAACTACGTACTGTTTTTCATTCTCATTGGAAATTAGAGGTGATTTGGAACTAAATCGGTTAACAGAGCCTACACTAGATTTACTTCTATCAGGCTGTATTATTTGATTGTTTATTTTGGTGAATTGATTTGCACATTAATAACTTTTGATTAGGACACTCTACTATGTGTATTACATACTTGTACAATGTTTACATTATGCTTTGACTGTTATACAATTAAGTCATTAAGTGTTATAATAAAAAATATGAGTATCTCAATCACCTCCCTTTATTTATAGGGTAAATTACAAGTTTCGTCCCTAAAGTTCCTCAAAATTGCAAAAAATACACAAAAAAAATTTGCAAATTTGCCACCGAAGATTACTTGGCATGCAACATAGCCACCGAGAGCTAACGGTCGTTAGTACCCCCTCGTTAAGTGGCCTCACCCATTGGGTATTATTGTCATTTCACTGTTCTACCTATAAGAATGCACGTATTTGAAACCCCAACAGCTCAACTTGCATAGCACATCCTAATAAACTTTTTCTTTCAATAGCTAAATTTGCAACTAAAGTTTTGTTTATTTATTTGTTTTTTTCTCATTACACTTTTCAGTCAAAAAATTTTCTGCACACTTTCTAGTCAAACACATGATGGTCATTTGTGAATGAGGCAAAACCGCAATAACCAAAACATTCTGGACAAACATGAAACCAGGCCTACGGCTCTATTTTTGTCATGCAGGTGGTTTTATTAGCTGGACAAATCCCCAAATGTGTTACCAAGCAGTCGATGTGATTCTTGGCCTCTTGAGGGTGAGGAATGATCTGCAAGAAGAGCTGAAGGAGCAATTGATGTTGATGAGGGAGAAGGATGCGCAGGTGAAGAAGCTCAAGAAGTATCTTGTTTTAAGTTGGGACCCTTTTTTTTTTTTTTTTTTTTTTTTTTTTTTTTTTTTTTTTAGTTTGGTATGGAGGTATTGTGTTGTCTTTTGGGTATACTTGATTTCAAGGAATAAGGTCATCCGTGGTTTGTTTGGACTTCATTATGGTAATAAAAATTTGATGTTTATGGTATGATAGTGAGATCATTGTTTTTAGTTTTTGTTACTTCCAAAAGACAATGTATTTAGTATGGATTGTAGTTGACGGGGTTTTTTGGGTTGATTGAAAACATTAAACTGGTTGGTATTAAACTCTGATTTCTGTAAATGAGTACGATGTTGTCAACTTGAATCAACTTTGACTCAAGATAGTCAACAATTGGCCTTTTAGTTGATGAATCTTTATGCAGTAAATTGGCCTTTTGGTTGCGCAAAAACGTTGACTTATAGTAGTTAATAATTCTTTGGTTGATTGAAAACATTAAACTGGTATGGAACTGTGATTTCTATAAAAAAAATAAAAAATAAAAAATAAAAAAAGAATGAATACATGATGTAAAGCAAAACAACTTTGACTTATAATAGTCAATAATTGGCCTTTTGGTTGCTGAATCATCATGTAGCAAATTGGCCTTTTGATTGATTAACAACTTTGACTTATAATAGTTAATAATTGCAGCAATCTACCTAAACTGAACAACCATCATGGTAAACCCGAATGAAAACTAATGATTACAAATACCATTCCAAATCAACTTGTCTTAATACTATAAATGTATTGTCTACAACACACAAAGTCATAAACATACATAATCATTAAATAGTTTTAAAACACACAAATAGAAAACCATAAAATAAAAGTCAACATTACTTTATTTTATTGCACCATCAGACTGGTGTTAACTCATTTGGTTTACTTTCCTATCTTGCTTCCTCTCTTGATCTTCTTTTTCCTTCGACCTCCACCATTCCCTATTGCTTGTGATCTCACTGGCTGACTTGTGCTTCCTGATACCTCAGTTCCTTATGATCCTATTGGCTGACTTTTCCCTGCTGATACCTCAGTTGCTTGTGATCCCACTGGCTAACTAGTGTTTCCTAATACCGCATCTGATACTCCTTTCTTTCTTGATCCATTATCCTTATTCTTTTTTCATTGACTTGGTTGTCTCTTGGACCTGTACAAGCTCTCATATTATGGCCATTTCCACCACACTTACCACAAGAGATTGTAGTGCCTTCTTTGTCATCTTGCCATTTTTCACTAACTTTTTCAAAGCTTGTTCAGCAATCTCATCATTTTGCATTCTTCTCTTTTTCCTTGGTCTACATATGGGAACATGGTGTTGAGGAGGCAGTAACACGCTAAGGATCCTGCATTTTGGCTAAAAGATTGGACCACTAATTCCTTCAACCTTATACCGATACATCTTCTGCTATGTGTTTAACCAATAACATTGTGCCACCCAATCCTCTGGTATCCCAACTTCTTTGCCATGAGATGCCATGTTATAGATTGCAGCAATAACATGTTTAGATAGAATACCAGTTAGGTCTTATCTCCTACATGTACATTTCCTATGACCCGGATTCACAAAACATTGGTCACTTCAAGGTCCCTTACACTAGTATGTGTCCCCTCATTCCATACAACATTATAATCATTTGCTTCTCGCTTAATGTTACTAAAAATTGCATTTGCAGTTGGGGTTAAGGGACCTTCGCATCTGTCTATCACCTGTTGCACAATGACAATTTTCTTCATAAGATACTCCCTAATATATTCCGAACAACCAATGATTGGTTGAACTCTTCCTCTCGCCAACTTGCTATTAAAAGCTTCACATGAGCTGTTTAGTATGATGTTACATTTAGCTCTCCATATATGTACATAAAGTACCAGCATCAATTTTCAGCATTCAAGTAATACTCCTAGAAAGACATGCTAGGATTATATTATACTTGAAAAATGTGACCTAGACCATGATGGTGGTAGTATCTTTTATAACCAATCATGAGCTTTAATTAGGGGCCACTACTTTGAGCTCCTTCATTATTCGATTAAACCACTATTGATGTTGTTGCACACTTCCAAAGAATATCCTTGTAAATTCTTCCCCTGAATAACTGTTTCATGGTGTCATATATGTGTCTGACATAGAATCTGTGTTCAGCAACAGGAAAGAGTTATGCAATGGCTGGTAATATCCCATGTAGCAATAAAAATAAGATATGAATGTGGGGTTTATAATGTACAAAAATAAATAAGTAAACCATGATTATACCTTTTATCTGTCTGAGATGAATGTGTAGTTTGAATTAGGTTACAAATCAAGGTCATCTCCTAAACTGGAAAGGAATCATAACCATGAACTCTTGCACTCAGCTTCAACAACTGCATAATCAAGTTGATACACCCCATTATTGATATCCACACCAACAACAATTAAGATTTGACCAGTATATGGTCCTTTGATAAAAGCTCCATCCACCCCCAGTATTTTCCATCTTCCTACTTTGTAACCTGCTTTCAAGGCACCAATACAAACATAAATCTATTTGAAAACCCTTGAATTCAAGGTTAAATCAGTGTTTGTTTCAACTTGAATCTTTATAGTTGTATCTCTATTTCTTTCCTTTAACTCCAGCACATAATCACTAAGCATGGCATATTATTCTTCATAGTTACCCAATATATGTTTCATTGATATTTCTTTGCTTTGGATACCTTTGTTCTAGAGATATTGATCTGATTTTTTTTATTTAAATTAATCGTGAGAGCAAGGATCGGGATGTTAGGGTTTGTAACAAGAATTTTACCAACCTCGGTTGATATGAATCTTGTAGTTACAATTTTAATATATCTTGTTCGGAGGCATTTATGTTCATCAGTCAATTTTTGGACACTCTAAGACACTTCATCCTCAAATTTTGAGACGTGTAGAGACCACAAGCATACGGGTTTGTCACTCTGCTCTTAAAACATTTGTTGTCCTTGAAGGTTGTATGTCTCAATCTTGCCCTTTGATTGTGAAGAAGAATGATTATTTTGACAACCTCCTTTCTTTGATCTGTCATTGTTATCTGCATGTTTTCCCTTACCATATCCCACAACAAGCCTACTACAATATGCTATCACTTTTTCCTTATCACACTTATGTACCTTAACATCTCTTCTAGTCTCTAAAGCATACAATTTTTTGTTGGGATTTTTTATCTAATAACCTAGTATAAATTTATAATAATCATGAGTACGCAGCGGAAATAAACGCGTACCTTTTAGCAAATAAGCAAACGAACAACGAAAGCTATGAACACGCGTATGTGTTCTTGAGTAGCACAAAATCCAAACCAATCACCAAAGTAGGTGATCTCTACATGTATCCATACTACACGTTAACCAATATTACCCGGATGCTAGTGCGCCAACGGTACACAAACTACGACACAAGTTCTTGCTTAATACCCAATAAAAAACCAAAACCCATACTAGGGGTTCTTTAAATTTCGGCTAGAGCACAAAGAAAGAAGAAAGAGATGAACAAATAAGGTGAAAATGCCTTGCTTATATAGTGTTTAGGATTAGAGCCTCATAAACACTTAACTTAAGCCTAAGCTAACAAAAGCCCATATTTTCCCTCTTGTTCTATGTATCCCCTAGCTCATATCCCTCATTGTTGACTTTTTGACTAAGTATAATTATTATGTACATTCCATAATAATTAAGAGGCTTAAGGTTAATTATTCATTTAACGAACGAACTAACGACCGTTAAGTGTTTATCATTGAAATTAATATATTTAATAAATATACAATATATTATTTAATATACTAAGAAAGTAATATCTATGTGTATACGTGTGTGACCCAATAGGATCACGTATTTCTAGGCATATATCCGTATGACATGAGCACTTTCCAATAGCTCCCACTTGCGCAAGTTATGATCATATAGTATAACATACTAACATTTGTAAGCTTCTAGTAACACACTAATGCTTTCAGAAATACCTGAGTGTAGTTTTGTTAAACATCTCAGTATTAATGTTTAATTTTTATTCATTCCTTTACTACATATACAGTGTTAAATTGATATGGATCAAAATTATTCCATAATTTAACTACTTTGTTTCTCCTTACTGCAATTGAACTAGATTACCAAAAGTAACAAGAATCATCTTGACTACATTTTGGGTACGACCATGCAAACATTTGATCAACTAAACGAGGGGCCTAGTACTGTAAAAAAAAAATAAAAAATAAAAAATAAAAAATAAAAAATAAAAATAAAAAATTGAGGTCAAGGGCATTTTAGTCATTTTACTTTAAGCTAAGGACTGTATCTGAACCAAAGGTTTTCTACAGGAATGGTAACTGTAGTTTCGAAAAGGCTGGGATGAAAAATGTAATTTCATCCAAGTTCATGGATGATTTATGTAATTAACTCAAATATAAATCATACTACCTCCGTTCTATATTTATTGTCCACATTTCTTTTTTCGGTTGTCCCAAATTAATTGTCAACTTCCATAAATAGATAGTGATTATAGATCAAGTTTATCATATTATCCTCATTTGAAGTTATTATTACAAAGTTTAAAAAAGTTAGAAATTAACTGGTTAAAGGTAAAAATGTCTTTGTGCAAAAAGTAAGAAAGAAAAAGCTATAATTATGATATTTTTCTTAAATAGTGTGTTTTTTGTCAGTGGACAATAATTTTAGAACGGAGGTAATAATAAGTTTAGGGAATGTTGTGCTTCTAATAAAGTGTTTCGACTTTTTGAAATATTTAGTAATGGTTGCTATTTAAATTTTAAAGATAAGGTATTTACTTTTGCCGTTAAATTTCAATGGACTGAACTGTTAAATAAGTGTAAAGTGGTAGCAACTATTCTTATTTAAGTTAAGAGTACTTCGCTTCAAGTTATTTATTCAGGGTACTAAGCTTACATTTAATCAAGTACGTAACTATATTTTAACTTAACAAAAACGTCAAAATTTTTGTTAATGTTTATCAACCAGTGTTTAGTTTTCTATATTTGTTTAAGGTTGTAGTAGTAAGGTGTAATCAATATTACTCTTAAAAATTCGTCAAGTCGACCTTCTTTCAATTCGCGAGTAACTTGAAGAGCCAATGACACAAACCTTAATAAAAGGGAATTGTTTTGCATAAAGTGAAAATTGATTGACAAACTCGATTCTAACATCTAGATTTGTAAATGTAGTTTTCTAAAGAATTACTTTTACAATTTAAAAATGGCTAACAGCACAGCTTGTTGCCGTTTGTCTATCACCTTTATATAAATCCAAATTTTTAATGTACTTAACATACCTATTTGTACTTTTTTTTCAATTAAAAAATTCTTTCAATATATATAAAAATGCAAGACAAACGAGTAACAAATATCTTATTTAATTATACAAATAAAAATTTAAATTGTGCATGTCATTATCTGGTTATAAAATGTGTTTTCTCTTTGTAAAAAGACAAGTATACCCCTAAAAATATCCTATCACAACCAACCAACCCTAGACAAATCATAAAATCCTATACCGACATAAAAATAAAAAAACATTAAAAAAATAGTAAAGCATTAAAAAATGATATCTTCATGTTCATCATCATCAACAACAATGATGACCTTATCCAACCTCCCACAAAACCCTACACCTGATCCTAACAACCTTAACCAACCCAACAACCATCAACCCTCACCTCGTAAGCTCACCAAAGGCAGCTCACAGTTACTCAGATGGTCCAGGGCACGTGCCATAAGATCAGGTGTAAAACTTGACCAAAGACCAGTTGTTCAGAAGCTAGTTACTGATCAGCCCTTAAGAAGGTTAAGTGAAGGTGAGCTGGAGGAGAGTGATGATGATGATGATGATGATGATGAGGGGTGTTTAGCGGAGATGAGTGAGGGAGGGAAGCATATTTATATGGTGTCTGATGGGACTGGATGGACTGCTGAGCATAGTGTTAATGCGGCGTTGGGTCAGTTTGAACATTGTCTTGTGGACCACGCGTGTGCTGTTAATACTCACTTGTTTTCAGGGGTATTTTCGTAATTTTATATAGTTTACTATTACTTTTAGTCTCAAAGTAAATGTTCATGCTAGTATACAGTTTGAGAAAAATATAATTATTGCACTCGTTAAAGTGTGTAGTGGTGTGACTGTGTACATCCTACCTTAGTACCTTCCATACCCAACGCGCCCCCCGTGAGATTGGGTATTAAGTTGTAAGTAGTTTAAGGTTTTTGGGAGTGCATAGTTCTTGGCTTATGATTATTGATAATAAGCACTTAAAAATTTGTGCATAAGTTAGGCATCTAAACACTTCGAAAATGATTATTTCTTCTAAAAATAAGCGCTTAGAATATGGAATCCCAAACACCTTAGCACATCCCCATGATAAAACTAAGCCAATAGACACTAAGCTATTCAAACACTTTAAAAGTGCCTAGTTCTTTTGGAATATGCTATAAGCTAATAAGCACTTAGCGTAGGCAATGCAATCCCAAAAGTAAGCAGTTTGAACACCGAAGTGTTTTTATAGAAAGGTATAAGCTAATAAGCTCTCAAACATGCAATCCCAAACACCCTCGCACCTCCCCATGTGTTTATTTCATCAAACTTAGCCTGTAAGTAAACAGACTCTAAGCTATCCGAACACTTTAAAAAGTGCCTATTTATTTTGGAATATGCAGTAAGTCAATAAGCACTTAGTATATGCAGCCCGAAATAAGCAGTTTGAACATTGAAGTGTTTTGTTATTAGCAGTTTATATTTGTTTACTTTAAAAAGTAATAAACGTATATGCAGTTTTGTTCTCTGTTTTGGATTGCTTATTGGGTTTTGATGCACCTAGTAAGTATTTTTAGTGTTTGGAAAAAGACAAACAACTTATGCTCATCACCTTTATAAAATCGGTTTTTGAGTAAGCTATTGCACTTCAGCTTTTATGACCTCTATAACTAGAATTTGTCAAACACTTGAAAATGGCTGATTAGCTTAATGCGCTTTGTTACAACATAAGCAAATCCAAGCAATATCTCCACCATTGTGTTTGGATACACATAATACACATTTTTGTTGAAAGAAAATATAAGATGCTTAAATGAGCAATCTGAGATACACCCATGATATGAGAAAACTAGAAGTTCTTGCCATGAACTCAAAATTTAAATTAAGGGGTTGTCTGGCTCTGGCATTGGGTTTTGAAGCGGTTCTGATTATTGCGTTTTGAACTAGCAGAATAATTGATTTCTGGCGTCCTGTATGTAATGCACTGTAGATGGTATGGTTAGAGGTACATATGTGATTCATTCTATTAACGACATTAGTAGTTAATGCCTTAATGGTTTTTTTTTTTTTTTTTTTTTTTTTTTTTTTTTTTTTTTTTTTCGACTGGATCCAAGTTCTGATGTCAAAAAAAATCTTAATTTGATAATCAAGTTGCCTAACACTAACAGCTGATTACTATAACATAAAGTACAAGCACATATAAACGTTATCTACTACAACCCGCTTTGTTACAACTAATTTCCTGATTATGATCCATTTATCGAGTTCACTGTCTTTTCATATCAGATTGACGATGTAGAAAAACTCATGGAGATAATAAAGCAAGCAGCTCGAGAAAATGCAATGCTAATTTACACACTAGCTGATGAAAACATGGCTGCATCAGCCCGACACGCCTGCAAAAGATGGGGTGTACCATCAACTGATTTACTAAGTCCAATCACAGAAGCAATTTCATTACATTTAGGGGTTTCACCTTCAGGGCTACCTCGTGGTGCCCCAGGCAGGAAATTCCCGTTAACCGAAGATTACTTTAAAAGAATTGATGCAATTGAGTTCACCATAAAACAGGATGATGGAGCTTTACCCAATAATCTACACAAATCAGACATTGTTCTTGCTGGTGTTTCACGAACAGGAAAGACTCCATTATCGATCTATTTAGCACAGAAAGGATTCAAAGTGGCAAACGTGCCTATTGTTATGGGAGTACCGTTACCAAAGGCTTTATTTGAAATTGACCAAGAAAAGGTCTTTGCATTGACTATTAATCCGGTTGTTTTGCAAACTATTAGAAGAGCAAGGGCAAAAACCTTAGGATTCAATGACAATATGATGACTAATTATTCAGATATGGATCATGTGAGGGAGGAGCTTGATTTTGCTTGCAAGATTTTCGCACAGAATCCCACTTGGCCAGTAATTGGTGTGTACTTTATATCAGTTTCTATATATGCATTGACTATAACCTCTAATTTTCTAATGTTGGTTGTAATGTACGTTTTGTTCATGATGATCACAGAAGTGACCGGGAAAGCAATCGAAGAAACTGCTGTTACAGTATTGAGACTCTACCAAGACCGAAAAAATAGGTGCTCGATGCCACGAATCTCAAAACGCTACTAAAGGTGTATAGGTACTGTTTTGTCTCAAAACACTGTTAGGGACTCATGGAGTAAATAGATGTATGTAACTATGTATATGGGGGTTTGAAAATTGAAATAAAGACAGGGTATAAAATATAATATGAGGTTTGATATTCGGAAATATTGGACTTATTAATTTCGTGTTAGACGAGGTGTTAGCATGATCATCCTTTTTTTCGGTCATGAATGTGTTGTGTTTAATGGCTGTATCTATACTTTTAGCATGTTCAGCAAACTCTTTTTTGTGTCCTAAAAGAAAAAATCAAAGTTGTGTTTGGGTCCATATTGACCCAAAAGGATCTTCTCTTTGGAAAGTATTTTGTTCAAAAGTAGGATGTTACTTTTTACAACATTTGCATTGTTGATTGTTAACTTCAACTAGCTAATGGCTATACATTATTTATACAATACTTGTCATGTACCACAAGAAATACCTATACCTTGTGATGTACAACTAGACTAATATCATGTGCTTTCTTCATAAGCAACCTAAAAGATCACCCAGGGTAACAAACAACTCTCAATATTCTTAACTTTCTACAACCAAATAACCTCCATTGACCATCCCTTCCTTTAGCAGTCACCTTATTTTTGCCACAATATATAAAAACCTAAACCCATCAATCTTCACCCGTCCCCACCGCTACAATGTCTACCCCACATCACCAAATCCACATCCAAAACACTCCTGATAACCGCATTAACCTTGGTGGCGTTATGGACAGCCGCCAAGTGAGGCGGCATCACAAGGCCGAGTACAACAAGCACCATGCTAAAGAAAGTCTAACTACTCGTGTCTCAAAGCTAATATGTGCTGTTTTTCTTGGCATTTTGTTCATAGTTGGTCTAGTGTTGTTCATTCTATGGCTCAGTTTACGACCACATCGTCCTAGGTTCCATATACATGAATTTTCCATTCCTAGTTTAGGTTTAGCCGATGCAAACGGGTTTTCAACTGCCCAAGGGACTTTCAACTTGACTGCCAGGAACCCGAATATTGAAATAGGGATCTACTACGATACAATGAATCTAACTTTGTATTATAAGGATCAAATTATTGCAGAAACGCCATTATTGTTTCCGTTTTATCAGTCTCCTAAGAACACTGCCATTATATATGGTACATTGTTGGGACCTACATTGAAGATCAATAAGGCTCGTTGGATGCAGTTCTTGGCTGCCAGAAAACGTGGGGCAGTGTCGCTTAAGCTTAATGTGGCATCATCGATTCGGTTTAAGGTGAAAACTTGGGGCAGTAGGCGCCACAAAATGCATGCCAATTGTGAAATAAGGGTTGGGATAAATGGGATGTTGCTTCCAAGTGATAAAGGAAAGAGATGTCCAGTTTATTTTAGTTAATTAGGTTACTTTTCTTTCTCCGTTGTAACGCATTCGTGTAAGTACTTTGTACATGAATATAAGAACAAAATTAAGGTGGTTATATTGTGGAATCAAGCTTTCCCAAACACACTATATGGAAGTTTTTTACATTTTTTGGTAACAATGAGAGCAACTCCTTGAGTTGTTAGAACATCTCTTTGTTCTTTAGTTAGACTTTCGCAAATGAAAATTTTTCACCACTGTATTTATCTTTAGCAATTTCAGCTTGAGAAGCTTTTTCTTTAGCTTTATCTTCCTCAGCTTGTCTCTTTGAGCTTCTCTTCTAAAGGCTTTAATTAGTTCTTCTTTTCCCATCCTTCTCCCTCTTTAGAAAACTAATTACATTGTTTATGATCATTGGACCTCACCTATTAGAGATCTCAAAAGACTCGTAACTAATTTTTAAGAATAGAACTAATCTCTTAAGGAAACGAGAACTTATCTGATGAGCTAGGAGATTGACCGGTCAAACTGGTTCAGGTATCGGGTTCAGATCCCCATCGTGTACGGCTTTTCTTGCAATCTCTGATCCTAGAACTAAGTACAGGTTGAATTTGCACGACAATGATCATGGTCTTGTTATCAAGTTGGTCTTCACTTAAGGGTCAAAACATGCAACCAGGGTAGGCATCATCAATCAATTAACCAGCACATCATTACTCAATAAGTAGGCATATAATTCAGGTTGAACCAACTGAATTTTTTTTTTTAGAAAGGCAACAATTCATTAGATCACAAAAAAGAGAACAAACTACAAAACACGACATCCCTCATCAGTTAAACAAGTTAATTAAAAGAGCGAGGGACCCCAAAAAAAGAAAATACAAGCCAATAAACACAAACGAGAATCACGAACAAACTAACTACAACCTGATTAAATGTGGCAACGAATTGGACCCGAACATCAATCAACCCAATTTAAATTTAGGGTCTTAGTTCGGTGTTTAATCCAAAAGAAAGAAGTAAGTTGTATCTCGAACAGTCCACCACATTGTTTTGAGGGGCTTGGAACACGATTTTGTTTATGAATTTCCATAGAAAATAGAAAACATGCCAAACCACTGCTTGCCACACGGGTTTCAAACTATTGGGAAAAACACCGCTCCCATTCACGTGTAAGATGTCCACTTCGCTTTTGTGTGTATATTGTGCATGAATAATACTACCTATGAGTAACAAACGAATCAACTGATTTTATTTTTGGTCAATATTTTAGATTTTACCTATGAGATCTTAACATGAAATATCAAAACGATCGATCGACTTTTCACAAACAAACCTAAATGCCAGCTTGACTCTCAATTCACGAACGATTGACTAAAATCATAATTTTAGAACATGGTGATTTTACGAAAAATCGAGGTTTTTATAAAAAGTTAATACTATGTCGCAAAATTTGAATGGTATTTTCACCCTCTATTAAACACACACCTCTACAAATTACTAATTTGGTGGGCTGGAACTTTTATTTAGTAGGGCCAAGAAACTGATTGGGCCCTTTCGACAATATTTGGCCAAACAAATCCACTAAAGATAATGGGCCAAGACTAATCTTTAGCCTAATATGTCATCTATAAATTCCATTCGTTTAATACTTTATTTTCTTCTGTTTGTTGTTTGTTTTGTCAACTTTGTTGGGACTTTTGATCAATTTTTCGAGCTAGAGTAAGTTTAATCTTTTTCTAAATTAATTGATAAACGTGTTTAACCTATAATTAATTTATATTCGTGTTTCCATACTTTGTTAATTATTAGCATGCGATAAACTGAAGTTGTGCCTGATTTATTTTACCTAATAGAGGTATTATTGTAACCACATTATTCTGTACTTGTAGTTGTAATTTATGCACTTAAATATAGAATTTTATGTTGTATATCCGATCTTGTTTGTTAGTAAAAGAACTTGATGTTTGGTTTCTTATTGTGTTTGAACTTTTGATTTACAGATGCAATTATTCGCTAGGACTCTCGGTGATCAGACCATATCTCTAGAGGTTGAGCACTCAGACAAAATATGCAATCTTAAGGCTATGATCCAAGATAAGAAAGGCATTCATGCAGATCAGCAGATGTTGATCTTTGGTCGTCAGCAACTTGAGGATAACCGTACTGTGGCCGATTACAATATCCAAAAGGAGAATACAATCCATCTTGTTTTGAGGTTGAAGGGAGGGATGCAAGTCTTTGTTAAGACCCTCACTGGCAAGACCATCACATTGGAGGTTGAGAACTCTGACACTATCGACAATGTTAAGGCAAAGATCCAGGATAAAGAAGGCATTCCGCCTGACCAACAGAGGTTGATCTTTGCTGGGAAGCAACTTGAGGATGGGCGTACACTGGCGGACTACAACATCCAGAAAGAGTCCACCCTCCATCTTGTCCTCAGGTTAAGAGGAGGAATGGTGGTATCGGTATTCGTAAAAACACTCACTGGAAAGACGATTACCTTAGACACCATCTTCAACGTTAAGGCCAATATTCGTGGTGGTACGCAGATCTTCTTTAAGACCATCACTGGCAAGACCATCGCAATCGAAGTCGAGAGCTCAGACACCATTAACGATGTGAAAGCTAAGATTCGACCAACCAAGACACAAAGAATAATTTCGACAACATCAAAAAGAACCCTAAACCATCGTCCAAAGACAAAATACAAGACTAACTTCAAACGTTTGATGTAATGAGATAAAAAAGATGAAATAATGTTGAGATTTAGGAAAGTGTTTCTTTTTTCTTTTTGTTCAATAATTGTCTAACATTTGTTAGTATGCCTGCGTTTTATATTTCCGTTTTTTTTTTTTTTTTTTTTTTTTTTTTTTTAAATGGGTAGCAAGTTTTGTTTTGATTTTGTTAGAGCACGAACTAATGCATAAGGTACTCTGCTGATAGCTGAAACTGAGGTAGGCTGGTGATGTGAGCTCAAAACTGGATGATCGTTGGTTATAGCTTCAGTTACGAACGAGTCTTTATGGTTTGGGTGTGTGTCTGTTTTTCTACTTAATCAGTTTACTATATCATGATCCTGCGTTTATTGTCCTGGAATGTGAGTTGCCTTTCGTCTCAATATGACTAATGTAATAGTTAGAGGGGTTAGGTTTATGTGTTTGTGCTGGATGATGGTATGCTTGCGCCAACTATATTATCGTCTAATAGTAGGATCTACCTCGAGTTTTTAAGAGTAGACGAGTTTTGAACCAATAACCACAATGTAAAATAAATTGTACAACGTTGAGGTACTCGTGGTTCCTCGCTCATCTTAACAGATCGAATGCATGAAGTGTTTCATTTTCTAGATACATGAACTCAATGGACATAGACATACCTTCCTCCGTTCCTTGAACTAATTTAGGACTTGGTATAGTAGTTACTTAATGAATATATATCGAGTTTGTTTGCATTGCCCAGACTGTCATGAGGTCTATCCTTTTATATCCATTGACAAGTTTATCCATGGTTCATTAATTACATATTTCTGTTTGTGGATAGCTAGCTATCGCGTATGAATATGATATGAACCTAATTCTTCTTTAATCCGTGCATTAACAATTTTTTTTCGGAAGTGAAATTTGAGGCCCTAAATATACAACGGAGTGCAAATTTTGATTCTCTCTAAAGATTCTAAAGATTTGAGCCATTATGCAATAGCACACCTCGCAAACTCTCATATATTGTTGTATGCAATTTTGAATTCTTAAATCTCGATACACAGTCATCTAAGAATACACAAAAAACAGGATATGATCATATTTCCAAGAATATTTCATCACTATGATCTACGCGTTGCACTCGCGACGTACCCTGTAATCATAATTTTTGGCGAACATTTAAACTCGATTATATGTTTTTCGTGATAATAACTTTATGCATTGTGAGAATTTTAGGAAATAACTTTATCGCACACTATCTCATATAAAAATGGTAGATTACCCATGCATCACGATGCAATAGCGATACGAAAACAGTAGTCAGTAGTATTGCGAAGTTGTAATAATTGATGGTGTACTTGCTAGTTAATAAATGTTGTGTAATATTTGTCACAATATTACCCAAGCCCTTTGGTATAATTGTACTTGTATGTGAGTTGCCCACTAACCTGGATGTTGTTGGGTTCAAGCCTTGTTGGAGGCATTTATGAGATAAGTGGTATTAGTTCGTTCAAATATATGATTAGTAAATCTATACATGACATTGCTTAACAAAATGTAAATTACGGTATTCAAGAGTTACACATATTCATACTCTACAAGTCTATATCATAGCTTCCCAGTGTTATTTATGTGTGTTCGATCAATTCAGTGCCCAGTGATCTTCAACTAGGATTTGAAAAGAAAATACCTTAAATGTAAACAAAGTCTGTGAAAAATACTCAATGCTTCCTGAGGCAGAACTCGGTGAGTGAAGTACCTAAACCAAGAAGAATCCGCACCTCCTACACGAATGACAAAATTATTCGTGTACAACATGGAATTAAGAGGAGAATTTGCGCGTTTGACAAGTCATTTTACATAAACATGTGAATCGACATCAACTATATGATGTCAAAAAGATAAGTTCACAACTAAGGAAATCCAAAGAGACTTCCAACGTACAAAGTTTAACTTTCCATCAAATGGACACCCAAAAAGTGTTCAAGAAAGAATAATAAGATGACTTCAGCAAAAAGCTTTGCTTTTTCAAGAAAAGACACTAACAAAAAATAAGCAATGTACAAATTCCAATGCATGAATGCTATTGGTCTCCCATGCAAAAGTGATTTACATCACTAAAAAGAACCCAAGATAAATCCTTTGCATATTTAATTCACATATAATAAGTCATACATTTCACACAAAGCAGTTACTTAGCACTCAAAAAGCCACAAAGCATTCAAATTTCTCCAATTATATGCCTTTTCACATCCTATATCATCTTTAAGTTAATAAGTTTTTAACATAGTTTGATAAACTCTTTGAAAACATGGTTAGGAGGAAAGGATTAGAAAGGCCTTTTGCTCTCTACTATTGGTTCATTCAAGTTCTAATAGTTTTGAGCATAGTCGCGGTGGTAATTTGGTTAAGCACGAGACCGCGAAGCCCCAAATTCACCATCACAAACGTCTACACTAACCGAAATTTCTCAAAAGCTCAACAAAACGAGACTATTCAAAACAGCTCTCTTGGTTTTGTGGTTGATATCACAAATCCCAACAATGGCATGACCATTTGTTATGTTGATATCATTATGAAGTTACATAATGATGGTTTTCTTGTTGGGAGCAAGTCCGTGGAAGCGTTTTGTCAAGGGCAGAAGAAAACTGTGACGAAGGAGATGTTATTTGATCTTGACCAACAGGTCCGTGTGGGTGGTGATGATGGCTTACGTGTGACCGTGGAGACTATGATCAAGTATCATATCTTTAAGTGGAAGACAAAGATTCGCCATTTGGGGTTTGAAGGGTTTGTAAAAATGGGTACAAACTTTACCGAAAATATATATCTACACAAGACACCATACATGACACAGTGAGTAATCTGTATGTGAACTTAGTGTCTGAATTAGCAATCAAGAGATACGTCTCTTATATTAGTACACATATAAACAATGTTCGGTTCATTTGTTCAAATTCTGTGTTTGATATTACATATAGTAAGAAGCTGAACGCAACGTAATGAATGTATTTAGGGGTAATCATGATGTTATTAAACTTATATCTATATTGGCTATACGATTCACGAAAACAAACAACCAATATAATGTGCAACCCACGCTATTAAGTACGTATTTCTATCTACAATTGCCAGGGTGTTATATATAGTAATTAGTAAGTCGTTAAAGCACTTGTCTTACCCAATTCAACCCGTGAGGTAGGAAAACTTACCCAAATTGATCCTTTTCTACTACAACAGGTTAGGATTGCCAGCTCTATTATGCAGTAATGTTAAATTCCAAATTACTAGAAAACCTGGATATATAACTTTCTGCAACTTTGTTTATATAACAAAGTTGCTAAAACTTCCAAATATTCAAATCATTCAACACAAGTTCATAACTAGTAAGAAGCTTAATAATTTAGTCTGCAAAGGGTATTAATAAAAAATTAAGTCCCGGGTTGATTCAAGGATATGCGCTTGGCACAAGGTGGATGGTGGCTTCATTTTGGATAGTGTAGTCAGCAATCGTAAAGTCATCAAAGAGTTGCTTTGTACCAAAGAACATGTTATGGTGGGACGCAGGAATGCCTACCAAATATTCAATCTTCGCTTTCACTTTGCTGATGGTGTCAGAACTATCAACCTCGAGACTCATAATTTTGTTAGGGAACTGGATAAATATCGTCAAGGATGTAACCACAAGATAAAGGACTGATTCCCTCTTGATATTGTAGTCATCAATGGCAAATCCGTCATTAAGTCTCACTCCGGAAAACATCAGCCTCTGGTGGTTTGGTGGAATACCTACCTTCTCATGAATCTTTGCTTTCACATTGCCAATGGTCTCATAGCTTCCAACGTCCACGCTAAGTGTCTTGTCGTTAAAGGTATTTCTAACAAATATTTTCATCAATGCAACCACAAGATGGAGGGTGGATTCATTCTTAACAATGCAGTAGTCAGCAAGGGTAAATCCGTCCTCGAGCTGCTCTTCAGCAAACAACAGTGTCTGTTGGTCTCGTGGAATACCTTCCTTTTCCTGGATCTTAGATTTCACATTACCGATAGTGTCACACCTCTTCACCTCAAGACTAATAATCTTTCCGGTGAGGGTAGCGATGAATATCTTCATCCGTCCCTTTAACACAAGATAAATTGTGGATTCATTCCGGATACAGCAATCATAAATTGTATAATCGTCCTTGAGGTCCCCTTCGGTGAAATACAGCAATTGTTGGTTCTTGGGAATACCTTCCTTTTCTTCAATCTTGGCTTTGACGTTGCCAATGGTGTCATAGATTGTGACTTGTAAAGTAATGGTCTTTCCGGTGAAGATCTGAACGAATATCTTCATATTTTCCTTATTTGTAAGTACAAGTTGGAGAGTGAACCCCCAATAAACGTTGTAGTTTGAAAGGGTATGGTCATCCTTGAGCTCGTGATCAGCAAAGAACAAACTTTGCTGGAGTAAGGGAATACCTTCCTTATCTTGGATCTTGGTTTTCACGCTCTTGATGGTTTCAGATCTATTGACTTCAAGAGACATCGTCTTCTCATCAAGAGTTTTGATGAATATCTGCATCAATCTTCCCAACCTAAGCATGAGAAGGAGTGTGTATCCCATTTGGATGTTGTAGTCAGCAAGGGTACGGCTATCATCGAGATGCATTCCAGCATAGAACAGCTTCTGTCGGTATAGGGAGATACCTTCGCTTTCCTGGATCTTGGCTTTCACATTGCTGATTGTGTCAAAGCTTTCAACTTCCAAACTGATTGTCTTTCCGGTATGATCCTTATGAATGAATATCTTCATCTGTAAATTAAACGGAAAGACAAAAGACAATACAAATCTGAACAACAACTTCAACTATTACTGAACAGATATCAGATCATAATCTAAAACGACACATTTCATATCCATTATTGCTTATCATTCCAACCAACTATAAATTTGATGCCATCGATCTCTGTAATTTCATGTACCATGCTGATGAAATTCTATATTATAATAAGGGACAAGCTAGCAATTAGTAGTTAGTAGTATCAAATGGGACATTTATATGGAGTGGTGTTAGTAGTAAGATATTCCTTTAGTAATTGCGGGATCATGGAAATATAATAAGTTTGCATGATTTTGTCATTAACATGAACCTACAAATACAAGTAAGTTTCAAAATATCAAGTACTATTGGCAACGTTTTATTTATTGAGATTTAGTAAAAGATATTGAAAGGCTGCTAAAAGGTTTTATTTGCTGCAAAGGAGAGTTAACAGAAGGCTAAACTAGCTTGGAAGGATGTGTGTAAGCCTTAAAAATCAAGGTAGATTGTGTCTTAAGTCATTAGCTCAGGAATGGATGAGGGTATAGGGCAAAGGTCATTATCACCATGGACAAATTTGCATCGTCCACCATACGTGCAAGCAGTAATTTGAAAATTATGACGCACCCCAAATCCCGAAGTACTCATAGTATTAGCTTGTTTTGAGCCCGAAGTCGTGGTCACTAAAACACCAGGTGATGAGGAGGAGTGGGCAAAAGTGGAAGTAGATGGGGTATAATTAGCCATGTCACTCTCCTCAAGATGGATCATAGACGTAACATCGTCAAAAGTGGGAAGTTTTTCCCTATGACGGATGATTCGGGCAATCTCAGGAAACCGAAGGCCATTAAAAGCGTATATGACAAGGCTAGAATTACTTACCGTAGAGCCAAGATTGGCAAGAAGATCGGCTTTGCTCTTGATCTCTTGAACGTGGTCCGTGGCAGAAATGTTGTCAATTTGCATGTTACGGATCTCATTGTCAGGTTGAATCACCTGGGCATCCTTATTGTCATGAAAAATGCTCTTAAGACGATCCCAAACACAGTATGCGGAACTACTATCATCAATAACCATGTTTGCAAGTTTAGGAGAGATCGTGGAATACATCCACATAACCACGAGAGAGTCGTTGGTATCATGATTGGGATCAATAGGTGATGCACTTGTAGATGTGGAGGGGGCGTTTAGATGATGTTCCACTCCATACCTTTTACAAAAACCTTTAAACAAGGCACTCCATGAATTGTAGTTGAGTTTTTCAAGGTCTAGAGGGTCGGGTATGCAAGCCTTGATGCTAGCAAGCGAATAGTCTTTATCAATGGGTTGTTTTGGTGTTGTAGAAGCGTCAACCATCATGTTGCTATGATAAGGTAATTGGCAGCAACAAGCGGGGACGATTAGGGTTTTTAAGGATTTTGATATCAATCATTTACCATATTATTAGCATAATCATCCCTATAAATAAGCCAATCATTGGGCTGAACTCATAACATAATAACTGGGCCTAGTACATATAGTTGGTCAGCTAATAGATAGTACTAAAATAGCAGCGTAGTATGGTTAAGTAAAAAGGTTAGAAAGAAAAAAGATATGCAGTTTTCAGTAAGAATAGTGTGGAAGGATTTGAATATGATGGTGTTCAAACTGGCATTAGTCTTGTGGATAGCAAATACAGAAAAGCTACAAACTTCTGGCATCATCATAAGAACTTCAGGTGCGTATTATGTAATAAAGAAGCTGATTCTCATGACCATTTGTTCTTCGCTTGTGATTAATTTAAACATGTACGGAATTATTTGCAAAAGATGAGTGATATGAAGATAGTTTCATCAAGTTGGCAAGACATTGTTAAGGAAATGGGTTCCAAGCCTTGTACAAATAATATCCGGAGCATATTGAACGATGGAATGCAAACTGTGCAGAAAATGATCAAAATGTTGACACAGGAAGGTAATTCTAGCTTGGTCCAAAGCTGTTTCCCCATCATTAGAAAAGCATGCAACCGCTTGTCCGACCATTTATATTTTATCACATTACAGAAGAAAATCATCATCGTGACTCGCGTCATTCTATCAGTTGTGTATTGTTGTGAGACTGCTGGCACGTAAAGGATGAAAGCGTTTTGACATTTATTTTTTGCACAATGGCTACTTTACGTCTTTACCTATTTTAAGGGACTTGTGGAATTGCATTCAGTGTTTTAAAACCTGGATTACAACGCCGAGTAAATCAGCCGTTACTCGCTGCAAGGTCAAAACTCTATCAAAATTCGGTCAAAACTTAGTCAAAACTCGGGCTTAACTCGGTTAGCTAGAAGTAGTTGAACAATTTTATTAATCTTTCGAAACATATTGCTATGGTCCTCTATTACATAAAATTTTTACCTTCTTCCAGCCTTGCCTAGTGCCGCCTATTGTTTTACTTGGGAATTCAAGGGTTTTGACTTTTTAACAATGGTTTTTACCATTAAGCCATAGTTTTTACCTTAAAGCTCAATATTGTTTTGTGTTACTGATCTCAAATGGCTAACTTTAGCCCATAACTTTGACCCAATTTCACTTCGAAGTCTTTAGACTAATAAGAAACTAGGTTCTTATAGTTTATTTTGTAACAATTTTTACCTCAAACTATATAATTTGTTTATTTACTTTTCTAATAGTGTTTGGTTAAGTTCGTTGGTTTGGGTATGGTTTGACGGAATGAGTTTGATACCCATGAATTAGGCTTCATACATACATACGAAAAGGGTTCGGTTAGAGATCTGTATTCATTCTCATTATGTCCTTCTTTCAAACATAAATACACAATCCATACCATAGTGATTCCTTGGTTAAAACCATACGTCATTTATTTATGAGACTTTTGTATGTGCTAGCTTAACTAGTACAATGGCCACATATATCTTACCAATCCAGTTATTAAAATAGCCATATATAAGAAAGCAAGCAGCAAAAGTTAAAGACTAGAAACAAGGTCTAAATACTATAATGTAAAAAGGTCTGCAAAACCATCACCTTAGTGACAAAGAACCAATTGCAGTGTCAACTGGAGGATATTGACATCCATTGACCAACACAAGATGGATAGTTGATTCATTCTGGATGCTGTAATCAGAAATCCTAAAGTCGTCATCGAGCTGCTTTCTGCCAAAGATCATCCTCTGCTGGGATACAGGAATGTCCATCTTATTTTGTATCTTGGCTTTCAGGTTGCTGATGGTGTCACAACTCTCAACCCCGAGAGTAATAATTTCAGTAGGCAACTTGATGAATATCGTCATCAGTGTGACCACAAGATGGAGTGTGGATTCACTTTGGATATCGTAGTAATCAAGGGTAAATCCGTCACTAAGCTGCACTCCAGAAAAGATGAGCCTTTGGTGGTCTGGTGGAATACCTTCCTTATCATGGATTTTGGATTTCACGTCACGGATGGTGTCAAA
The DNA here is from genome assembly GCA_019973895.1 of Chrysanthemum seticuspe. Classification (NCBI taxonomy): domain Eukaryota; kingdom Viridiplantae; phylum Streptophyta; class Magnoliopsida; order Asterales; family Asteraceae; genus Chrysanthemum; species Chrysanthemum seticuspe. The sequence continues at coordinate 6,724,171 of BPTQ01000007.1, forward strand.
ACTTTCCACCTCAAGAGTAAAATTCTTTCCGTCAATAGTTTTGTTAACAATTATCTTTGTCAATGCAACCACAAGATGGAGGGTGGATTCATTCTCGACGATACAGTAGTCAGCAAGAGTAGATCCGTCCTTTAGCTGCTCTTCAGCGAAGAAGAGCATCTGATGAGATACAGGTATACCTTCCTTGTCTTGAATCATGGTTTTCACATTCTTGATGGTCTCGGATCTTTTGACTTCAAGAGATATGTTTTTTTTAGCACGAGTCTTTATGAATATTTGCATCCATTGCCCCATTTTAAGGACGAGAAGGAGTGTGGTTCCTGTGTGGATATTGTAGTCAGCAAGAGTATGGCTGTCATCAAGATGCATCCCAGCAAAGAACAGATTCTGACGGTATGTGGAAAAACCTTCCTTTTCATGGATATTGGCTTTCACGTTGCCGATGGTGTCAGAGCTTTCAACTTCAAGGGTAATTGTCTTCCCGGAGTGGGAATTCTTGATGAATATCTTCTTCATCTGTAAAAGCATAAACAAACCACAAAATATATATGAACAATAAATTCACCAACTAATAACAAATCTTGCTGAACGGAAAGACATCATACTTAAGTATTGCATCTGTCCTATCACAAAAGAATGAATTATTGTAGGCTTTGTGTTTACTTTTGCTTGCTTTTAATCTATGTCATTTCAACTTTCTACATTCCTTCAGCATTAAGTATGTGTACGTTACTTTGTCTCATGACCCAATTCTCAGTTGGGTACAGTGAGTTTTTACTTGTGTGGATCAATCTATCTATAGCAGTCGATTCAATCTGTCCATAGCAGTTAATACTTAATCCAAATGCAAATTGTTATTTTTATAATATTGTCAAATAGAAAACAATTGATTTTTCAACACAAAAACTGAAAACATTTGCGACATTCAATAGCCGAAACAAGTTACATACTCTGGTATCTCTATAAAGTAGACGAAATTGCTCAGTGTAGATATCAGTTTCAACATATTAACGGCAACTAAAACCAATCTGTTTTGGACCAATATGTGGTCAACCTACAGTTAGCTGTTATATCAACTTCAAAGCATGTTTCAAAAAGGTAAAGAAATGCACATTACACGTCAAATTTGAAAATGATGAAATCAAATACGTAGTATCTTAGTTTGCAGGGATTGAAATGCCACAACAATCAACTACTACTTCCTAAATTCATACTGTAATCAACATCTAATATAATTCAAATACGAAGACATGTAAATTGTATACTAAATGTGTATGAATGTTAGAATGTTACCTTAGTTCCCTGCAAGAAACCATTAATCTCTCAATAGTAATTATTGTTCTCAGTGTTCATATGTGGTGACTGAATAATCATGGATGAGAATTGGTATTTAAGCTCAAATCCAGATGTTTCATCTTACATAGAAGATGTAACAGCTAATTTAATAACATATTTACATAGCATATGATCATATTAAATAAAGACTCTTGATATGACCATTATTTTGACTTTTGAGTGGAAGACTTTTCATGCTAAACTTTTGACCACTGCTTCTCCAATACGAAAGAAATTTGTATTGGGTGAAAGACTTTTTATGCCAAAAGTGGTCACATCCTGAAGCTTGCAAGTAAAGAGCGTATGCTTTTTTAAGTACACAACGCAAAAAAGTGTCCAACCAGCCATTTGAAAACACATTTTTCCAAACCGTATCCAAACAAACATCATCAACAGTCTTTTACGTAACTACTGTGGTTAATATAGACTGTATGAGGGAACAAGTAATGAGATTGAGAGATAACAAGAACACGCTAATGAGAAAGTAAACAACTCATCTACAATGCTTAAGTTGACAATATAATCACTTGTTTGTACATTATGCACCTCCATCGTAAATAATAGTTGACCTTAACATAGTGATTTAATTGAAAGAAAAGCAAATAAATTGCAATCAGTTAACATGAATAGGAAAATTAATAACCATTATACAGCACATGTAAGAAAGTCCTGAACTTTCATACCATTTTCATACTAAAAAACGAAAAATTTATATGTTTGACTTTCATAGTCAAAGTAGCAACAAGTACTACTTACCCAAAGCCATTAAACCAGCAACTGAAAACGCACACAAAAATTGATGGCAGGATTATGTTGTAGTAAAACCAAAAATCATGACTGTATGCAAGGATATGCGGAAATTAGTAAAAGTCCTTCACTTTATGGGCTTCTAAATACAGCTTTTAAAACAAAATTTTGCAACCTGCCTCTTGATGGAAATACTTTTGGGCATAAAACAGTTCAATCTTGAGTTCTAAATCACATAAAAAGATTGGTATCTAATGCAGAGCTATAAAGCGCAACTTATGAACCATACGAGTTCTTTCAAGTTCAAATAAGTTTCCAACAAGCCATTTGAAAACACACTTTCCAGGCCATTTTGGCACGAGCCTTATCCATATACGTAAAAAGCAGCCTTTCAGCATTTACATAAAGGGAACAATTACGTAGCAGTGATTCAAAGAAACAACATCACACAGGGAAAGGAATAACCAGCACAAATCAACAAAACAAAGCCATCCAACTATGAGGATTCTCATATTGTTGTTTTAGACAAGAAACAACATGATGGTACGTCACAAGGCATCATCTTTTGTTTCAGTATAATCGAGTATATATATGGAACATATAATAGCCCACTCAAAGACGACGAACTAAGTGCAGGGTAGAATTATTCTGGACGTTGTAATCTGCAAGAGTACGGCTGTCCTGCAGCTGAGTACCAGCGAAATACAGATTATGATTGTCTAACGGAAGACCTTCCTCATCCTGGATTCTGGCTTTCAAGTGACCAACGGTGTCAGAGCTTTTAACATCTAGAGAGATGATAGTATTTCCACTTAGGGTCGTTATGGTTATCAGCATAAAACCCTTCGATCCAGGAACAAGACGGAGAGTGGAGTTCCAATGGATGCGGTAGTCGGCAACGGTACGACTGTCCTCGAGCTGCTTTCCTGCAAAGAGCAGCCTCTGCTCGTCTGAAGGAATACCTTCCTCATTCTGTATCTTGGCTTTTATGCTTGCAATGGTGTCAGAGCTATTGACTTTCAAAATGAGGTCCTTTCCAGCAAGAATTTTGACTGATATCTGCATGAATCCTATTGATCTCAGGAAAAGATGGACGGTGGCCCTATGGTGAATGCAGTAATCAGCAAGGGTACTATGACCGTTATCGAGCTCTTTTCCATCAAAGAACAGAGTCTGCTGGTCCAAGGGGATACTTTCCTTATCATGGATCTTGGCTTTCACTTTGTTGATGGTGTCAGAACTTTCGACTTCCAGGGCGGTCGTCTTTCCAGTGGCGGTCATGACAGATATCTGCATCTAAATATACAAAACTGTAACTTCTTGACATATATTCCAAAAATATCATAGCAAATCTTGTTATTATCACAAACCATAGGAATCAACTTAGTCTTAAACATGATAACAACATAGAAACTTTTAAAATCAAAATTTGATATAGCGATTAACTTCCAAACTAAATGTCATATCAGTTTTTCATTCCTTTAACCTTACATATGTTAGTTTTAACAGATTATCTCTCCATGCCGTTTTTACTTTCCACTTCTAGTCTATTAGTTGATATATACATCATAGTTTTCATCAAATATTTACGGATACGTATATGAACCACCAGAACAAGAAGCTCATTTCAGTCCAAGGTTTAGTAATTCACTAAAAAGTGGACTCGAGATTCTATATATCTGTATTTTCTCCATCCGGAAAACTCGATACGAATTGTTCCATCTCTTTTCCGAAATATCATATTTGAATCTAAGTTTTTGGTAAGTCGGGAATTATGAGGAGATTGAAAGCTTCTTTTACACTTACGATAATTCTGAACATCGGTGAACATGAATCTGTTTGTAGGGACTAGGGAGGGACTTGCATTGTTTTTGAAGTCAATCAGTAACTTGCATTTTCAGATATAACATGGGGTTGCACTTATATAAGGAATCCCAAACGTCCTTTAACAAACACTCTTTTGTTTAGGATTGCATTATAGGGGGGTTATCTTTCAATTGTATTTGCCATAAGTACATAACTAGAAACCAGCGGTTGACAACCGTATGAAAAAAGTGATTTTCAAGAAATCGCAGTCTTTATGAAGCAAGTTGTGACCTGCCGTTTGAAAACACATAATCTATTTAAAAATGCAATCCCAAACATCCCCTGAGTGTATGACTACAGCTAAATAGCTTGGGCTTATTAGCTAGCTTAAGTTATTTCAATAAGCTGTCTGGGACCGCCTTATCAGGAAGAAAACTTCAGCTAATAAGCCGCTTCAGACACATCTCCTGCATCTGTTTTTACACCTCATAAGCTAATAAACTGTTTCTTTTTAACTTACAAATAAGCACTGTTTCAGCTTCATGAGGTGTTTGTTGAAGCTTATTAGTGGCCTTATAAGCTTATGTGATTTTGGCTTATTTTCATAATTTCAAATCTTCTGGCTTATTTTGAGACATATGGGCTTATATAAACTTATTGTGATATACATAGTATGCTTGTATGAGCCCATATGTCTCAAAATAAGCCGGAAAATTTGAGCTTATAAAAAATAAGCCAAAATCACATAATTAACAAAAAAAGCTTAAACAAACACCCCCTATGTTTTGAAACCCCACAAGCTAATAAGCTGTTTAATTTCTTTCTATAAGCATGAACATCCAATTTATACTCGATGCATTCCTTATCATATGCCTTATGTTATGAAACAGGACGCTACCTAAACAGGAGGAGTGGGGCGACTCACTATGTGATCCTATCACTTTTGTACTGTACTATGCTACCTAAACAGGAGATCACATACTTGTTCCAATATAGAACCTTTCAAATATAGTGGACTACTTGTCTACTTATATAATTAAGTGTGAAAGTTGCTAACCTCTAAGATAATTAAGTTTAGACATTAGTCAATCATGCACAACAGTTATGAACCTAAAACATGTTATGTTCATACATGAAAGAAGCATACTTAATGTACTACAAAACCGAGTGAAATGACCACATATACTACGAAAGCACTGAAAGTAGTGCTTTGCTATGATAATAGTAAATTTAAACAAACTTACAAGTCTATTTCGGTCTGCTCGCACTGCTGGAATGTCAATGTCAGATCTTGAAAACCCCTGCAAAAAATGAACTTTTCAGAAACTTAATGTACCTGACTTCTATAAAAAGTGGTTACCATGAAAAGAGGTTTTTTGATCAAGATTCAGTTCGATACTATAAGGCTTACAGTAAAGCAAATATAGTTTAACAGGGTAAGTTGAATTATTATTACAGATCATTTAATCAACAAGACTTTAGCCATACACAAAAGATAGAGGGAGGTACACCGATTTCAAGTACTCATATTGCTCAGTAGTGTGAATTTCACAAAATACTAATAATGACGACTACTATTACAAGATTTGCTGATACAATAGCTGTGTAAAGGGCTTTTAAAATTATCTATCAGCCACTAATGAGGAGGAAACATCACAGCATGCTCAAAGACATGTCTAACACCTAAACAAATTCCTTTAAAAGTTTATAACTTAAAATCTATCAAGAGCGCCTCCTCACAAGGTCCACAAGACTAATGAAATCAATAGATCGTTTGTTTTAGATCACCTTCCAAATCTGCATTTTATCAACAAAAGTAATGAAATCTAGCTGATCAAAACGCTCATGTGCAATCTACAAACAAACAGCAACTAAATAAATCAGATTATCCAAACGCTCCAAGCAATCAGATTACTCAAAGTATTTAACCAAACACCAAATATCCACTAAAACACTCAGTTTACTCTTAATAGCCTAAATTTAATAATGAAACAAAGTTTTAGTGCACTTTCTGAGCATCATATCCACTAAAACACTTACTAAAAAGCATAATCACTTAATCAGGGTAATTAGCAGTTAAAGCAACAAAACAAGCCCTAAATTTAAAATCATAAAAATCAAATTAAAATAACAGAATAATTTTAGCCCTAAATTTAACATAACAATCAAATGAGAGCTTGAGATCCGAGCCGTAACACAAATGAGAGCAATGAGAACGAGAGCTTGATGAACAGTGAGATGATGAGAGCAATGAGAACGAGAGCTTGAGATGATGAGAGCAATGAGAACGAGAGCGATGAATTTACATGGTGGATAAATGAGAGTGATGATGAACAGTGTTTGGAACGAGAGCGATGAATTTATATAGTGTTATGAGATCGGGTCGGGTCTTTTATATAAGTTTGATAAGTTTTTTTTTTTTTTTTTTTTTTTTTTTTTTATATATATTTTTGAGGAGTTATTTTTTATAGGGATTAGGTCGTACAATAGCAACGTATTTTTCAAAATGTCCTGTTTTAGTACGTGTACTTTTTTTAAGTTGTAGAATAGCAATGTACTTTTTAATGTGTTCCAATTTGGTACGTGTACTTTTTTTAACTTCGTAAAAGTTGTAGAATAGCAATTTACTTTTCATAAGTGTTCCATTTTGGTACGTGGATGACGTACCAAATTGGAACACTTATAGAAAGTACATTGCTATTCTATAACTTTTACGAAGTTAAAAAAAGTACACGTACCAAAACAGGACACTCATTAAAGTACATTGCTATTCTGCAACTTAAAAAAAGTACACGTACTAAAACGGGACACTTTGAAAAGCACATTGCTATTGTACGACCTAATCCCTTTTTTATACGTTTTCTAGATGTTTGAATAACAAGTTTTTTTTTTTTTTTTTTTTTTTTTTTTTTTTTTTTTAACATATTGAAATTTGAAAGTGTTTTAAAACCCAGTTCAACCGGTCGAACCGGTAATAAGATATAATGATATATTGATATATCAATCACATGCATATACATGGGTACAAGTTGAAGGCAATGCATGTACATGGTTACAAGTTGGAGGCCAACTTGGAGAACAAATCTGATATTCGATTCTATGAATATTGGCTTAAATATTTTATTCTCCACTTGATCACATATATCCTATCTTTAAAAGTACTATAAATAGCAAAGGATACGGGAGGATCAAAGGACACTCTATTTCTCCACTTCTTCAATCTACTATCTCCCTTCGATTGGCTATAAAGAATATAGACAAGCATAGGAAAAATCACTAAAAGAAGTCATGTACAAGAATTCTCATAAATGTGAGGAAAATATCTCGAGCAGGTTATTATTCCGTCAAACGAAATCTTTCAACTCCAACTCGGAATTGTGGCGTAAAACTACATATATAATATGAAGTTACCTTAGGGGAATCGCCATCCGAGAAATTAACAACCTTAACTATCCCTCGGGATAATATTAAAAGTAGGTTCTCTTCGTATTAATCGCATATTCCTTAAATGATGGTGAAGTCATGAAATACTCTAGTGATTAAAAGTCCACATGACTTGACTCCAAGAGACCCGTGATTTTACGTATCATCAATTGGCGCCATCCATGGGACCCGAACATATTTCTTCAAAAACCAAAACAACCCATATTGCTACCCGGCTAGCAACGACAAAACCATAACCATGAGTGAAGGCGATCCGGTTCAAACCGCTGCTCAGAGAATGGCGGACGATCCCGACGAACCAACTGTTGAACCCACGCCCGTCAACCACGAAACGGGAGGACCTAGCGACACGATCTTAGAACCAGATCAGGAAGATCCGATCATGCAATTTGTAGTCCATAATTTTGACCTGATGAACGCCATGTACAAAGCCTTCACCCGAAAGCTTAAAGACGTTCCAACCCCGCCAGCGTTTACAAATGCAGATCCTCTTATTATAGAACCATGGAACTCAATTCAGATGACGTGCAACCAGGTAAGGCCAAAGAAAACGCTTTCGTCGAAAGTGACAATGGAGACCCCTCCAAAAGTCGGGACGCTGTCAGAGCAACACCCATCACCAATACAGTTAAAGGGAAAAGCGCGATGAATAATGATTTCTATCACGAACCCTTCGTATTTAAAGAATCAGACAGGTACGTGCGTGACCTGGTGGCCTCCCCATTTACTAAACGGATCCGAGACTATGATATGCCAGATGGTATCAAGGTCCCTACCAACCTACGTGCATACGACGGCACAACAGACCCGGATGACCACCTGACAGTCTTTATGGGAACTATGGACGTGCACAAGCTCCCGGAACCTGCATGGTGTAGATTTTTTCACATCACACTATCCGAAGCAGCTAGATTTTGGTATGACAACCTGGCGCCAGGAAGCATTGATGACTTCCATCAATTAAGGGACAAGTTCAGGGCAAACTTCTTGTAACAACGAAGGTTCCAGAAGACCCAAGCAGAGATCCTCGGTATAAGTCAAAGACCTGATGAATCGCTAAAATATTACGTGGCCAGATTCAGCAAGGAAACCTTGCATATGGCTGATCGGTCTGATGTCATGGTATCGGGAGCATTCATTAGCGGACTGCGCCCGGACGCTTGTTTAAAGACTTAATCGCAAAGCCACCGACATCGCTGGAAGATTTGTTTACACAAACCCACAACTTCATACGAGCCGAGGACGCTAATAATGAGAACCGTCTTCGAGAGCCCCGCCGTGAAACGAAACAACACACGATGTATAAAGACCTCCCGCGAAGGCCAAAAGATAAGCATGTCTCCAGGTCGGCCAGTAGGCATATGGAAAATCATAGGGCTCCCCTCGACACTTTCACTCCATTAATAAAATCCCCTGCAGAAATATTGGCCACCTCTGAAGGAAGAGCCATGCTCCGACCACCGCCAAAAATGTTCTCCCCCGCTAACAAAAGGGACCGGACAAAATACTGTGAGTTCCACGAAGATCACGGTCACGACACCAATGATTGCATAGATCTCCGAAAAGAGATCGAAGCCTGTGTTCGAAAGGGTCGTCTGGCCCACTTGGCCAAAGGAGCCAAAATTCATAACAGCCAAGGTAATCAATCATCAGGGAGTAAAGACACACGCGACCCGCAGATAGAATGGAGGAAGGCAGACACCGATGTCAGACCAAAAAATGAGATACACATGATCCGAGCTGCAAACGCATATGTAAAGAGATCAAAGGTCTCATTTCCAAGCATCACATTCTCCGAAGATGACCCAATCCCGGAACATTGCACTGGGGATGACCCTCTGATTATCACGGCAGATGTAGGAACCACGCAAATCCATAGAATCTACGTGGACGGAGGAAGCTCTGCTGAAATCATGTACGAACATTGCTTTGAGCAACTCACATCAGAAGAAAAAGAGGCACTACGACCACCGACAGCTCCGCTCATCGGATTCGCTGGTCAGATGACATGGCCTATAGGGCTTATCACCTTACCGGTCACTTTACACGACTATCGCGGTCATATCAGCAAAACAATAATGGTAAACTTTATGATTATAAGAGCTCCCTCGCCTTATAATATCATCCTAGGACGTCCAGGGATGATGCAACTTGGTGCGGTCGCCTCTACCCTACATGCCTTGATGAAATTCCAAAAGCAAAGAGGCATCGCCATAATAAAGGGTGAAAGATTTCAATCGAATAGTTGCAATCAGATTTCTCGAAAAAGAGATCGTCCCGTTGAAGCCAATGACGCTGACGATGTAGAACGTATTGTTGTCAATGACACGTACCCAGATCAAACACTGGCAATCGCAGCCGACCTTCCAAAGATGCTAAAAGAACAACTTTACCAACTCTTACATTCTAACAAAGATATATTTGTATGGACGCCCGCAGATATGACAAGAATCCCAAGAGAACTCGCAGAACATAAACTTAACATACACCCGCGAGCATTCCCTATCTGGCAAAAAAGGCGGCCCATAGCAAAAGAACGAAGTGAGGCGATTACAGCAGAAGTATCCAAGTTAGTCGAAGCACGAATCCTTAAAGCAGTTTTCTACCCAGATGGGTCTCCAACCCCGTAATGGTAAGAAAACCTGATGGAACATGGCGTATGTGCATTGACTTCACAAGCCTGAACAAGGCTTGCCCGAAGGACAGTTACCCGCTACCTGAAATAGACCAGAAAATAGAATCCTTGGAGGGGTTCAAATTAAAATGTTTCCTAGATGCGTACAAAGGCTACCATCAAATACGCATGGCCAAAGAAGACGAGGAAAAGACGTCTTTCCACACGGAGCAAAGGACGTTCTGCTATGAAAAGATGTCGTTCGGGCTAGAGAATGCTGGAGCTACCTATCAATGACTAATGGACAACATGTTCGCTAGTCAACTTGGTTGAAACATTGAAATTTATGTCGATGATATGGTAATAAAAAGCAAGAATGAGGGAAACTTAATATCAGATATTTCTGAAACTTTTGACACGCTCCGTAAGGCGAACATGAAACTCAACCCAAAGAAATGCACATTCGGAGTGGAAACAGGACAATTCCTGGGATACATGATAATCAATGAAGGGATCCAAGCAAACCCGAAAAAAGTTCAAGCCATAATCAATATGGCCTCCCCACGAACTTTACGTGAGGTCCAAGCACTCAATGGCAAACTCGCAGCACTTGGACGCTTTCTAGCAAAATCCGCGGAAAGATCACTGGCGTTCTTTAAAACACTCAAAGGTTGTCTCAGCAAAAAAGATTTCCAGTGGAGCCCTGAAGCAGAGGTAGCCTTCCATGAGTTAAAGAAACATCTACAGTCTTTACCAGCACTAACAGTGCCAAAACCCGGGGAAACACTCATCCTCTATCTAGCAGCAGCTACCGAAGCAATAAGTGCAGTTCTTTTAGCAGAAAGGGGGAACGTGCAAAAGCCGATATACTTCGTTAGCAGAGCTTTGCAAGGTGCAGAAGTCAATTATCCTAATCTCGAGAAAGTAGCTCTCGCCTTAGTACACGCAGCACCACGGTTGCTCCGTTACTTTCAAGCACACACGATATGTGTCATAACTGATCAACCGATCAGACAAGTCCTGCTAAAGCCCGAAAACTCAGGGCGTTTAGCTAAATAGGCCATTGAGCTGGGAGAGCATGAGATAATATACAAGCCTCGTTCAGCAATAAAAGGTCAGATCCTTGCAGACTTCTTGGCAGAATCCCCTACGATCGACAAGTCTAATGTGGAGGATGTCGTTAGTGTGTCAAAGAAAGACAACCCGCCAACGTGGACACTCTTCACTAATGGCGCATCCAGCATAGAAGGATCTGGAGCTGGGTTAATCTTAACTGACCCTAACGGCCAAGAGATAACCTATGCTCTTCGATTCAACTTTAGAACTTTTAATAACGAAGCTGAATATGAAGCCCTTGTAGCAGGACTAGAACTCGCCATTCAGATGGAAGCTCAAAGGCTGGATGCATACACCGACTCTCTGTTAATTGCAAATAAAGTGAAGGGATTATATGAGGCTAGGGAAGAGATAATGAAAAGGTACTTATCCAAAGTTCAAGAATTGCAAAAGCGTTTTCACAACTTCTCAATAACACAAATCCCTCGGTCAAAAAATAACCGCGCGGATGCTTTAAGTAAATTAGCATCCTCTTCTTTTGCCCAGTTGACAAAAAGTGTCTTGGTCGAAATTGTCCAGCACAGAAGTATAGACGCGAAACCCGTCAGCTCGGTCGAGGAACCGGGCCCTACCTGGATGGATCCGATTGTAAATTACTTAATAACTGGAACCCTACCAGACGACCCAGCAGAAGCAAGGAAAATAAGGATCAAAGCACCACAGTATTCACTCAAACATGATGTACTTTACAGGAAGGGATACCTAACCCCGTGGTTGAGATGTGTTGGTCCTGAACAAGCAAGTTATGTCTTACGCGAAGCCCACTTCAGGTCGTGTGGCTCACATGCAGGAACACAAAGCATCGCTCAAAAGGCAGCAAGACTTGGATATTATTGGCCTACAATGTATCAGGATGCTACAAAAATTGTAGAGACATGTCGCAAGTGCCAACAACATGCTCCGACGATACGCCAACAGCAATGTGAACTTACAAGCATCTCGAGCCCCTGGCCTTTCTACCAATGGGGAATCGACATAGTAGGGCCATTCCCGGAGGCTCCGGGATGAATCAAATTCCTGATAGTCGCAATCGACTATTTTACCAAATGGGTAGAAGCCGAGCCAGTAGCAACTATAACTGGCCAGAAGATGCTGTAGTTCGTATGGCGCAACATTGTTTGTCGCTTTGGTATTCCAAGAATAATCATCAGCGATAACGGGAAGCAATTTGCCAGTAACCCTTTTCGAGAATGGTGTGAGGAACTTAAGATCAAGCAAAACTTCACATCAGTCGCCCACCCGCAGGCAAACGGACAAATTGAGGTCGCTAACCGGACCATACTACAAGGTCTAAAGACAAGACTCGATAAAGCTAAAGGACAATGGGTTGAAGAATTACCAAATGTTCTTTGTGCATATGGAACAACGGCTCGTGCAGGAAATGGATGCACACCTTTCAGTCTGGTCTATGGCTCAGAGGCTATTTTACCACCAGAAATCGGTTTGCCAACTTACCGAATCAGCAACTTTGACCCAACAACAAATGAAATGGACCTTCGCCTCAACCTTGATTTACTTGAAGAACGACAAGAGTTATCCTCATTGCGAAATGCAAGATACAAAATACAAACAAAAAAATATTACAACAATAAAGTGAAACACAACCACCTTAAAATCGGAGACTTCGTTTTAAGGAGAAATGAGGCAAGCAGGCAAGAAAGGCAAAAGAAGCTAGACCCAAACTGGGAGGGGCCGTACCAAGTAACGGGCATCAAACGCACTGGAACGTATGTCTTAGCAGACATGAAAGGTCGCCCTATCCCGCGGACATGGCATATTAGCAACCTACATAAATTTCGTTTTTGAAAAACGAACAAAGCAAACCCTCAATCAGCACATGTGCTCTGTGTATATAAATAAATTCATGCAAATTTGTGCTCTTTATTTACTAGGAAAATAAAGAGAAGTACCTTTGAATATAAGAGTACTATGAATGTAAACCTCAAAATACGAGTACGACTCGTTTGTAAATTATCAGTATAATAAATAAATACTTATGGCTATAAAAATGCCAATGTGATGCATCACTATTCCGACGTTAGAGGAATATATTATATACATCGAAAATGTATATGTCCATGAGACACGGAAAACAAAACAACGCACTTTAAAGGACGTCATAAAAAAAAGAATTATGTCAGTCTAATATGCGAATACTCGAAAAATACAAAAAAAAAAAAAAAAAAAAAAAAAAAAAAAAAAAAAAAAAAAAAAAAAAAAAAAAAAAAAAAAAAAAAAAAAAAAAAAAAGTGTGACATACTCACACAAAAGAATCAAGATCAACAGTAGCACAAGATCAAACAAAGAAAATTGTGACATATTGGTTTGGAGTTAAATGCACATCCCAACTGTTTCAAGATAAGAAAAGTTTCGGAATTATTCATAAACTCAACAGGGATAAACCCTATAAAAAAATGGCCAAAAGAATTCTTAAAAGTGTATACACTCAACAACAGAAAGAGATTGGCTAAAACCAACGGTAAGCTACAACAAGAGCAAAAATGATATCACATGAATTTGCAACATTGCAAATAGACGTACAACTACAAACATGTGAAAAACACTTTTTATCAAAAGTTGAAACACATGTAGTATTTTACTCACTTCAAAATGGAAATACTTTTAGTACTTTACTCACTTCCAAAAAGGTGGAGATCATCTTACGTGATGTACATGAAGCCATATTATCAAACTATCATGGTGAACTTATCGAAATATGCCATAATACTATATAATACAAAAAAAGTATGCATGCCTTCATTCATGTTTTCACATGCAAATGACCAACATCCTGCATACTGCAAATGTAACTATATTACATACACCAAAAACTATTTACATTTCATACATTCATACTAACTTAGCACAAACACATGGTATGATTTTTAAACACCTAAAGTAAGTTATTTCAAATAACGCCATAAATGTTCACATATTTACTACATAGAAAATAACATTCTCACATCGTACCAGTAGTTTAAAAACATCGTCTTTATTGATAAAGTGGTACATAGACGACAACGGCACATAGACCGACTACGTAAGCTACCCGAGAGCTTACATGGTGCAAACCTAAAACATACATATTCGAGTTAGTAGCCATACAGTACATGGAAAATCGGCTACAAGCAAAAGCTAACAACCTTCATAACAACCGCGGCATCTCAGTGGTAACCACGCCTCCTACGGAGACGGGTGACCTCTGAATCCAACACCCTGATTTGAGCCCTCAACTCCCTGTTCTCGGCCGCAAGACGGTCAATCTCGAGACGACATAGAGCACTATCCCTGCCATGAGCCTCCAACAGTCCGTTAAGTTCATTACATCGACGTACCGTCGAATTCCTTTCCCTCCGAAGGTCTCCCACAATAATAGTCAGCTCCTCATTTGCGGCAAGTAACGAACGGTAACGCTCCTCAGATAGGTTCGTATTCACTAGGGGCTCGAAGTTATAATTGGAGTCAAAGGGTACCAGTTGGCCATAGTAGCTAGCACCGGGGAGCGTACCAAGATCCAATAGTTGGCTCATACTCTCCTGAGGCTCAACAACGCTTGGTGCGCATTGCATCAAACAAGGCTGGACTTCAACACTTGCATCTTCGATCTCCTCAACCTTAACAGCAACATCGAAGGACCTTATTTCAGGTGGATAGCCTCCGGTATCCTGAACCAAAGGAACCCCCTCTGTAGCCAGGGTGGTCATCGAACGCTGAACGGAAGTTTCAGCGACATAACCGGTTCCACCTGCTCACATGAGTAAACCAAATATAAATACAAAAAATAAGAGAGAACTAACACTACTCAAAATTAAATGAAGAGCGGTACGGGCTAGATTGCATAAAGTATTGGTGAGCCTAAAAAGAAAAGAGTATATAATATATATATATACTGATGCAACATGTATGATTGGTCAGATGAAGCATGTTCTATTATTAGTTAAAGTGCTGAGGGGACCAAGATAGTACACAAATATATAATAAAGGCTTTAATATAAGAAACGTATTGTACCATCATAGGTTAAGGAAACACTTTCATTGGTTAGCTTCCAATAGAAGTTGTAGCTTTCCTCTTCTTGCTCCATGATTCGAATATGTTCAGTTACTTGAGTAAAGTGGTAAAACAGTTTACCACATATATAGAATGAACAAAGTTTGACACGTAGCTTGTTGAAATATAAAAAAGCCAACATCTGTTTAAGCTACTATAGGGGTAATCATTACCTGCTTTATATATATCCTAAAGTATACTATAATACTATTTATACATCGGATGTAATTTGATGGGAAAAGGATACAAATGTAACATTAAAGTACTCGGTTGGGCTATCCCATACGAAATTTCTAAGGCTCTAGATGAAATTAAAAAGTCTGTCGAGAGGACACTGTAAAGTGTCGCCTTTTATAAGATACTCTCGCATCTAACTATTATTTTGTCGCAAAAAATTATGTGTACATACGCATATATTAGCAATAAAAATTTTGGGGCCAATAAAAATTTTGGAGTCCTGAGCGGTCACTCACCTTGCGGACCCTCAAGGATGGCCCTGAAAAATAATAATAATCAAAAAAAAAAGTAGATAATAAGGAGAAACAATCAAAGACTATGCATTCTTCATTTTATGAACATGACATAGTCTCGGGGGCTTGATGGGATATCCAAAATAAATAATAAGATATAATGATATAATGATATATCAATCACATGCATATACATGGGTACAAGTTGAAGGCAATGCATGTACATGGTTACAAGTTGAAGGCCAACTTAGAGAACAAATCTGATATTCGATTCTATGAATATTGGCTTAAAACTTTATTCTCCACTTGATCACATATATCCTATCTTTAAAAGTACTATAAATAGCAAAGGATACGGGAGGATCAAAGGACACTCTATTTCTCCACTTCTTCAATCTACTATCTCCCTTCGATTGGCTATAAAGAATATAGACAAGCATGGGAAAAGTCATTAAAAGAAGTAATATAGACAAGGATACGGGAGGATCAAAGGACACTCTATTTCTCCACTTCTTCAATCTACTATCTCCCTTCGATTGGCTATAAAGAATATAGACAAGCATGGGAAAAATCATTAAAAGAAGTAATGTACAAGAATTCTCATAAATGTGAGGAAAATATCTCAAGCAAGTTATTATTCCGTCAAACGAAATCTTTCAACTCCAACTCGGAATTGTGGCGTAAAACTACATATATAATATGAAGTTACCTTAGGGGAATCGCCATCCGAGAAATTAACAACCTTAACTATCCCTCAGGATAATATTAAAAGTAGGTTATCTTCGTATTAATCGCATATTCCTTAAATGATGGTGAAGTCATGAAATACTCTAGTGATTAAAAGTCCACATGACTTGACTCCAAGAGACCCGTGATTTTACGTATCATCAATAACCAGTTAGACCTGTCGGGTTTTAAGTGACTTGAGTCGACCGGTTCTCGAAACCCGACCGGGTTAGGTTTTTTTCATCTTTTTTTATAAACTAACCGGGTTGACCCGGTGGTGAAACCGTTTGAAAAAAAATAGTTTTTTTAACAAAAAATCGGGTTGACCTGGCGGTCGAACCGGGAACCCGGTGACTTGACCAGGTCGATTAAAAAACCCGGTTTTCAAAACATTGGTTTCAAATAATATGTTAGGGGAGAATACATCAAAGAAAATTAAATATGTTCAATTTTGCATATTTCTCTATAATACAAATTTTATCCATAACACGTTTGATAGTGTTTACGATTTTTAGATTAATATACGAATATGCAAGTTTTAATAAGTACATATTTAAATGCCCTTATTCTTAGTCATTTTATAGAGTTAGCAATACGTGAAATAGTGACCAAAATTTCGTCACTAATACTTAATGACGAAATTTCTCGTCACTATTCATGACTAAATAGTGACCACTATAAGTTTCGTCACTGAGTTTCTACCGATGACCAAAAATAATGACGAAAAATTATATCGTCAATACTTTCGTCTAAATAGTGACCAAAAGTTATTTTCGTCACTAAATTCTCGTCACTAAAGCTACTTTTTCTTGTAGTTAGTTTGAGATGATTTTGGGGTTTAGAATTTTCACTCTATTTTTTTTCGGGTAACCCAAATATGGTTTTGTGTTAATGATCTCAAAAGGTTAACTTAAGCCCATAATAACTTTGACCCAATTTCAATTCAAAGTCTTTAAACCAATAAGGAACTAGGCCCTTATAGTTTATTTTGTAACAATTTTTACCTCAAACTATATAATTTATTTATTTATTTTTCTAATAGTGTTTGGTTAAGTTCTGGGTTTGGGTATGGTTTGACGGAATGAGTTTGATACCCATGAATTAGGCTTAATACATACATACGAAAAGGGTATGGTTAGAAATTCATACTATGTGCTTTTCTCAAACATAAATACATAATCCATAGTGATTCCTTAGTTAAAGCCATACGTCATTTATTTACGAGACTTTTGTTTAGCGATTTGTATGTGCTAGCTTAGCTAGTACAATGGCCACATATATCTTACCAATCCAGTTATTAAAATAGCCATATATAAGAAAGCAAGCAACAAAAGTTAAAGACTAGAAACAAGGTCTAAATACTATAATGTACAAAGGTCTGCAAAACCATCACCTTAGTGACAAAGAACCAATTGCAATGTCAACCGAAGGATATTGCCATCCATTGATCAACACAAGATGGATAGTTGATTCTTTCTGGATGCTGTAATCAGAAATCATCAAGCTGCTTTCTGCCAAAGATCATCCTCTGGTGTGATATAGGAATGTCCATCTTATTTTGTATCTTGGCTTTCAGGTTGCTGATGGTGTCACAACTCTCAACCCTGAGAGTAATAATTTCATTAGGCAACTTGATGAATATCGTCATCAGTGCAACCACAAGATGGAGCGTGGATTCAATTTGGATATCGTAGTAATCAAGGGTAAATCCGTCACTAAGCTGCACTCCAAAAAAGATGAGCCTTTGGAGGTCTGGTGGAATACCTTCCTTATCATGGATTTTGGCTTTCACGTCACAGATGGTGTCAAAACTTTCTACCTCAAGAGTAAAATTCTTTCCATCAATAGTTTTGTTAACAATTATTTTTGTCAATGCAACCACAAGATGGAGGGTGATGGATTCATTCTCGACGATGCAGTAGTCAGCAAGAGTAGATCCGTCCTTTAACTGCTTTTCAGCAAAGAAGAGCATCTGATGCGATACAGGTATACCTTCCTTGTCTTGAATCATGGTTTTCACATTCTTGATGGTCTCAGATCTTTTGACTTCAAGAGATATGGTTTTTTTAGCATGAGTCTTTATGAATATTTGCATCCATTGTCCCATTTTAAGGACGAGAAGGAGTGTGGTTCCTATGTGGATATTGTAGTCAGCAAGAGTATGGCTGTCATCAAGATGCATCCCAGCAAAGAACAGATTCTGACGATATGTGGAAAAACCTTCCTTTTCATGGATATTGGATTTGACGTTGCCGATGGTGTCAGAGCTTTCAACTTCAAGGGTAATTGTCTTTCCGGAGTTGGAATTCTTGATGAATATCTTCTTCATCTGTATTGCATCTGTCATATCAAAAAACAATGAATTATTGTAGGATTTGTGTTTATTTTTGCTTGCTTTTAGTCTGTCATTTCAACTTTCTACTGTTGGAATTATATAACATGACAAATCATAAATATAAACAATAAACATCTAGTACACATGCGGAAGCGTATAGGAAAGATTAACGAATAATTAATCAACATAAACAAGAATATGCGTACCTTTCTTGACTCTAGCCGAACAAAAATCAAATCCACAAAACTAGCAATTGGATGAACCCTAATTAGGATTTATAGGATTATGTGAATTACCCCTTACCGTTTTGTAATCCAATCCAAGATACAATCAATAGTGTGATTGTACCACGTTCTTGTACACACGTACTATTAACGAATTAAAGTAAATGCTAGTTTAATTAACACAAAACATTTGTTAAGAAAAAACAAAAGTAATCGATCCCTAGGAGTAGAGATCCGATCGTATGGACTAAAAAACACAAAAACAAGTTTAGGTTTTTAGGTTTAGGTGTACAAGAGTAAATAACAATGACCCTAAGCCTTGTATTTATACTTGTAGAAACTTAGAGTCCAAGTTAGGGTAGGATTGGGTTATGGTAACCCCCAAACGATTTGTTTAGGAAACTCATAAGGTTTCTAGAACCTTCTTGACATCTAATTTTATATTTAGTCATTTCATTTAACATTTAACGACCGTTAGTTCATTACGTTTAATTACTTAACGTTCGTTATACGTTTCGTGTAAATAATAACTAAATATAACATTTTATATTTAATTATTAAACTTTAATTCTCATACGTAAAGTGTGCAATCCCGTGGTCTCGAGTTCGATCCTAACACACATATATTAATATTTTGTCCATTAAACCAACATCTACATTCCTTCAGCAATAAGTATGTGTACGTTACTTTGTCTCATAAACCAATTCTCAGTTGGATACAGTGAGTTCACTAATAGTAGATAGCAGTTTTTACTCGAGTGGATCAATCTATCTATAGCAGTCGATTAAATCTGCCCATAGCAGTTAATACTTAATCCAAATGCAAATTGTTATTTTTATAATATTGTCAAATAGAAAACAATTGATTTTTCAACACAAAAACTGAAAACATTTGCGACATTCAATAGCGGAAACAAATTACATACTCTGGTATACCTATAAAGTAGACGAAATTGCTCAGTGTAGATATCAGTTTCAACATATTAACGGCAACTAAAACCAATCTGTTTTGGACCAATATGTGGTCAACGTACGGTTAGCTGTTATATCAACTTCAAAGCATGTTTCAAAAAGGTAAAGATGATATGATGAAATCAAATATCTAAGTTTGCGGGGACTGAAATGCCACAAAAATCAACATCTAATATAATTCAAATACGAAGACGAAGAAGGGTAAATTTTAAGCTAAATGTGTATTGAATGTTAGAATGTTACCTTAGTTCCCTGCAAGAAACCGCTAAATGTGTATGGTGACTGAATAATCACGGATGAGAATTGGCATTTAAGCTCAAATCCAGATGATTCATCTTACATAGAAGGCATAACAGCTAACTTAATAACAGATGATTCATCTTACATAGTATTTTTAACTTGACTGTTGAGTGGGTGACTTTTCATGCTAAACTTTTGACCATTGCAACTCCAACACGAAAGAAATTTGTATTGGGTGAAAGACTTTTTATGCTACAAGTGGTCACATCCTGAAGCTTGCAAGTAAAGAGCTTATGCACTTTTAAGTACAAAACAAAAAGTGTCCAATCAGCCATATGAAAACACACTTTCCAAATCCTATCCAAAAAGGCATCATTAACATAGCTGTTAAGTAATGTGGTTGATCAAGAATTCAAGACTGAATGCTTACGTTGACAATATACTCACTTGTTCATACATTATGCACGAGCATCAGCACGTCAATCGTAAATAACAGCTAACCTTAACATAGCAGCGATTTAAAAGGAAGAAAAGCAAATAAATTCTAAGCAGCTTACATCAATAGGAAAATTAATGACCATTATACAGCACATGTAAGAAAGTCCTGAACTTTCAGACCAACTTCATACTCAAAAACTAAAAATCTATATGTTTGACTTTCATAGTCAAAGTAGCAAAAAATACTACCACTTACGCAATGCCATTAAACCAGCAATAGCAAGCACATTCAAAAATTATGGCAGGATTTTGTTGAAGACTTAAAGTAAATCCGAAAATCATGACTGTATCAAAGGCTATGTGGAAATTCGTACATTAACAAGTCTATCAGTTTATGGACTCTAGGAACAGCAAATGCAAAACTTTCCTACCTTCTGATAGAAATATATTGTTATCATACACCATAATCAAATACCAAAGGTTCAGATGCTAAAATAACTCGGGTATTAAACAATTCAATCTTGAGCTCTTAATCGCATATAAACCTTGATCGATATCTAATGTTCAGCTATTAAAGCTGAACCTATGAACCATATATACGAGTTCTTTCAAGTTCAAGTCTATTCCAGAGTCAGGGGTTAAGCTCAACATTGCTTCTTAACACCAAGTGTTTCAGTGTGTGATAAGGTCAAATTTTCAGTAACCCTTCATAGAACATCAGAAGTCAATACACAGGTTGTTAAATATACTTTTAACAAAGTTGGTACCAAAAAAGAACAAACGACCGTAAAACTTAAGCAAAAGAGAAGATAAACAGTTAGCCAGCCGGGATACTTTGTCGATAGTGCCGGTTGTTTTAACTTCAACGGTAAATCTAATATTAATTAAGCACACGACGGGTAAGGTTTAGTCCCGAGAGTAACACCGTCCTCAAGCTGCTGCTTTCTAGCAAAGATGAATGTCTGCTCCTCTGGTGGAATACCTTCTTTATCCTGGACCATGTCTTTCACATTGCCAATCGCCTCGGAGCTCTTCACATTCATACTGATGGTCTTTCCAGTTAGGGTCTTGATCAGAATCGGCATCCATATACTCGATTTAACAGCAAGATGGAGTGTGGATTCCTTCTCAATAAAGTACTCAGCAAGGGTATGACCGTCCTCGAGCTGTGTTCCAAGGAAGAACAGCCTCTGCTGGTGTGAAGGGATACCTTTCATATCATGAATCCTTGCTTTCACGTAGCTAATGGTGTCACGTCTTTCAAGTTTCAGAATGATGGTATTATTTCCAGTTACAGTCTTGACGAATATTTTCATCAATCCCTTTGGTTTAACCACAAGATGGAGGGTGTAACCCAGGTCGCGGATTGAGTATTCACCGAGGGTGCGGTCATCATTGAGCTGGTTTCCGAGGAAGAACAGTGTCATCCAGTTTGGGCGAATACCTTTCTTATCCTGAATCTTACCTTTTATATCGCGAATGGTGTCGCTAATGTAGTTGACGTCCAGCTTTATGGTGGTCTTTCCGGTAAGGTTCTTGACATATATATATATACCTCCAGCAGGATGAGAAAACGGAACAAGATATATAACTGATTCATACTCGAGTAAGTCCGCAACGGTACGCGTACACCATTCATCAAGTCTCCTTTGGTTAAAGATAAGCCTACGCATGCATGGAGGAGTGCCTTCTATTTTACATATCTTTTTTTTCATTTCCATGATGGTGTCGGAGCTTTTGACTTCCACAATAATGTCGTTTCTAGTCAAGGATTTTACTATTATCGGCATATAACCTCTCAATCTAGACTTAAATTCAAGAGTAGATTCGCTAGGGATAAAACGGCCGGAGAAAGTAAGGCCGTCCTCGAGCTGCCTACCCTTATAGAAAAGCCTCTGCTGGTATGGGTCAATACCTCTCTTACCCTGGATCATGGCTTTCACATCTCTGATGGTGTCCGAGCTCTTGACTTGCAGAAAAATGGTTTTTTCAAAAGGGATTTTGATGAATATATGCATGAGCTCACTTGATCTAAGCAAAAGGTAGAGTGTAGATTCATTCGGGATAAAGTAATCAGCAAAGGTACGGTTATCCTCCTGAAGCTGATCCCCAGCGAAAAACAGCTTCTGCTGATCAGACGGGATACCTTCCTCGACCTGGATCTTCGCTTTCAGGTTATGGAGAGTATCGGTGACTTCGATTGCCAAAGTGATGACCTTCCCTGTGACTGTCTCGACGAATATCTGCATCTAAATTTACAGAAAAGAGAATAGTTACTTCCAAAAAAATACTCCAAAAATATCATAGCAAATCTTGTTATTATTACAAAACCCTAGAAATCAACTTAAACATAATAACAGCATATAAGTTTTTCATCCATCGAACTTAGTTTTAACAGATTATCTCTCCATGCCGTTTTTACTTTCCACTTCTAGTCTATTAGCTGATATCTAAATTATAGTTTTCATCAAATATTTACGAATATGTATACTAATGAAAGCAGAACTCGGAAACTAATTTGGATAAACCCTAATTCAAAGTAGATAAACGAGACTCACCTTAAGGGAATAAAACCAACAATAAATAAAAACTCTAAAAAAACAGCTATATTAATTATTCCAAGATGTATTACAATGATAATGATTCATGTATTTATAAGAAGTAAAACTTAGGGCATCCACTATGGTTAAATTTTATAAAGCTTTAAGAATTTAATATTTCATGCCACATCATTATTTTATAAACCTTTTGTGTTAATAAACATATCTCCACTATGGTACAAACATTTTAAAGCTTTGTAATTTTTTCACATAACACATGCATTTAATATCTTGAGATTATGAAGAGGTCTAAATTTTTAGACCTTTTGCATGCCACATAGACATGAAATAAAAATTCACTATGGTTGAAATGAATCATAAACCTTTTCAACAATTATAAACCTATTCTTGGACCTCCCATAGTGGATGCTCTTTGTAGAAAACTAGAAGGGGGGTTGAATAGTTTACCGATTAAAAACTTTGTTTTGAAACTTATTGAAAGATCAATTGATATTGATCTTAAGTATGTTAATGAAATATGCAAGCAATTTGTAATAAGTAAGTAAGGAAAGAAATGATCAAACCACAACAAGTTGTTTATAGTGGTTCGGCCTACAAGGACTCTTTTTCCTTGCCCTACTCCACTCCCCGAGTCTCACACTCGAGAGTTTAACTTCACTAGTCAACAAGCTCCTTTCACCGGCGGAGAAAACCTTTACACTTCGCTTACACTATTTCCGACACTAAGCTAGATGTCGAGTTCTTTCCAAGGGTACAACTACTCCCACACACAATGTATTTTGAGGACTAAAATACTAACCACTCACACTCACAAGATTATGATGGTTTGATACAACAATGAAGTATGGATCAACACTAGATCATACAACACTAAACAAACAAGACTTCCAACTTCTCGTTGAAGCTTGAATATGACTTGATCTTCTTTGCTACAAAAGAGATCACTAATATGATATGAAACTGAGTTAGAAAGGTTAGAGAGAAGATATGTATGAGAGTATGTTAGAAAGGGATGAAAAACTACTTGGCTTGGCATTGCTATTTATAGCCAATTTGGACAGGAGCGTCCACGGACCGCGGACCCCTAAAAAGGGTTCCGCCCGTGTACCCAATTGGTACCGCCAGTCTGACAGTCAAGATATCAAATCTTGCCTAAAGTCAACTCTATCTAAGTAAGATTGTGTAAGATATGAAGAGTACAAATCTTCACAAAATATCTAATGGAATCTTCCAATGATCTCCATGATGTAATACATGATGTTAAAATGTTGTATTACTATTAATAGAAATATGCAAATGCTTAAGTAGTGTTTGGTTTTAAGAACCTAACACATTCTACAAACTACTTATCATACATAATGATTAGAGTCATATCAAGATGTTACTAATCATAAATGTAAATGCTTGAATGATGAATATATTGTTTGAGAAAGCTTGTTTTAATATCTAATAAACTTGACAAGCTTTAAGCTTTTATAAATTAAATTTACTTTTGTCGTTAACAAAACTTAGGCAAAGATCAAAAATATAAATAACGTTTAATGACGATATTTGTATTAACAATCTCCCCCTTTTTGTTGAGGACAAAATATAAATTTTATTTTTATAAAAGAGACAAAGTTTGTACAAGAGTTATAAAAATATTAGTTTTAGAACTTTGAAAAGGAAATGATAATATAAGTGTATGAATTTTGACTTTTTATGAAAGTCAAAGAATTCACTAGTTGATGCATGATGTTGACTTTTTCAGAAAGTCAAAGTATGCAGTTTGACCCTTTTTTAAGAAAAGTCAAGTATTATCAATGAGGGTTCCTGTTTGACTTTTAGAAAGTCAATTGTATGCAGTTTGACTTTTTCAGAAAAGTCAAATATAAATAATTTCCAAGTTCTATATTTTCTCCCCCTTTTTGTCTCAACAAAAAGAAGAGGTTATGCGGAATGTAATGAGCCCGAGCTTATTATCTCCCCCTTGTTCAAAGCTCCCCCTAAATTGGGTGCTTTAATGGGAAGATACATGGATTGTGAAAATAAAGCTACAAAAAAAATTGTTAGTAATAATGATCATTCACAAGCATTTCCAAGCACTATGTAATGACACCAACAACATAATAAACAACATTCATTTGTTAAAATTTTTCATGAGTAAAGATCATGAAAAGAGAACACAATGATGTGTTTCTAGTACAAGAAAAAAAATTATCTAAAAACAAAAATAAATAAAAGACTATTCTAAAAACCATCCTAAAGAGATGGTGGATGGGAAAGAGCGTTGAGACGCTCAAGAATGTGGTTGAGGATGAACCTCATTTCTTCGTGGAAGTCATGGACCATAATCCGGGTCCGTTCCACGGTTTGACCCGTTTGCTCACAAGTTGAGCAACCATGCCTTGGTGGGTAGAAAGTTTGCGGAGGTTGTGGTGGTGGAATGGTGGATGTGTTGGTGGTGTTGGGGATGTTTGGAGTGGTCATGATGGATGCAAGCAAAGCACTTTGCATTTGCATTGTCTCACTTAAGTGAGAATCCACCATGCCTTTGAATTGGTGGAGGTTGTGGAGTTCGGCTTGAATCTCCTCTCTAGTGGGATTGTCATCCCACATGCTCTCCGGGATGTCCTCAATATGAGGGGACATTGATGATGGAAGTGGATGATCCCCGTATAAAGGACCATGAATGTCCTTGTGAATGGGGTGGAAAAGGAGAGGTCTTGGCCCTAATGGGGCGTTTGGGTCAATGGATGACCGAGGTGATTCATGAGCGATTCGCTCAATGGTGCCAAATGATGGCAATGGTGGTGGGTGACTTGGCCTAGGAGGCAAGTCTTCCAAGTCCTCTAGGAAAGGATTTGGTGATGTTGGTGGAGTAGAAAATAACTCCATGGGAGTGAGAGTGGGAGACCTTGGTGAAGGTGGTGATGGTGTTTTGGATGTTTGGATGGGTGCCGGTGGAGGTGAAGTAGGTGCTTTTGATGGTGGTGGAGTGGTGATCACAATGTGTGATGAAGTGGGTGTAGCCAAGGTAAGGTGTGTATCATCTCTAATGGGAGATGAGATGGTGAGTGGTGAAGATTCGGATGATGAGCTAAAATTAACAAAGCAACAAGGCCTTACACTCATTCTAGCGGTTTTCTTGCAAGGTTTTGGTGATGATTTAGTCATTTTTATCTTGGGTTTTGATTTGCTAGATAGTAAGTGAGAATGAGGAAGGTGTGAGGATGATCATGGTAAAGCCTTTCAATTTATAGAGGTAAGAAATTGTTGAGAAAAGGTTTGATTTGATGTTGAACCATTGAAGAGATGAGGTTCCTAATGATTTGGAAGTGGGTTGAATGCTAGTCATATCACCCAAGTCAATCCATACAAAGAAGATGGAGTGAAGAAGAAAAGATATGCAATAAATGTGTTCTAGTGAGTGGAATTTCCTAACATTCAGATTACCCACGGATTTGAAGGTACCAAAAATTTGGTTCCTTCCTTTATGCCAAAGGGCTCCTTGGGTGGATTTTTCAAATTTTTGAATTTTGGTGGGAAATGGATTTCTTACATCCCTTAGTGAATAATACTAGTTCTAATAACAGTATAAACTAGTTAAGATTGATTTATAAGTGATGGAAGATAATTTGGAATTACGAAAGAGTCGAAATTCAGAAAATTACCTGGAGGATCCACGGCACCAAAATCATATACAGACGGAACCCAAAAAAGGGTGCCGTCTGGTCCGCCTGTACAGATACGGCGGTACCAAAATTCATAAAGGACGGTACCAAAATAATGGTGCCGTCTGATCCGTGGAGTGCTGAAATTTGGACAGAATGTTTCTGAAAAACTGAAATTTCCGAAATCTGAAAATTTATCTCAAAACCTGTTATACTAAACATTTCTAGTTAGGAAAAGTGAATAACACATATGTAAACACATTGGAGCATAGATTAAGAGCAAGACTTATTGATTTTCACAATATAGTGAAAATGGGTAAAATTTGATAGCATACTTGTGCTATCCCCCTGCATGAGATTGTTAGCATACACCATTGTTTCAAGTTATATTATCATCCTACATAATAAAAACAACTAAATAGTATCAAACATCAACGATAATGCATTGTTCCAAACACTCCTTAAAGTACCCTTATTTGTCCAACTTCTTGTAAATCTTGTTCATCATCCTACCAAGGCACTTGAACATTCCCTTAGTTTGCTTGAATTCTGCTGATTCATTCTCAATTTCGGGAAGAGATGTGTAATACTCTTGAGGTGGAAGACGAGAGCTTGGAAGACCATCCTCGGAGCTATTTGATGATGATGATGAAGGAGTTGGAGGTTTAGCTCTTTTGCCTTTAGTCTTAGCAACTCGAGCATCACTCAAGGGCACAAAGATGTGAGGGATGAGATCATATTGAAGGTGCATCCCTTTTGGGGTTGGTGGAATTGGAGCGAAGTTTCTATATAGACGGGTGAGAAGCATCCCGTATGGAAGAGCAACGGATCCTTGAGTTGGAATATCAATCATTCTCCTAGCTATGTAGTAGGCTAAGTTGAATGGTTGTCGGGTGGACAAGTTGTAAAGCATGTGACAAAGACAAGCGTTTATGTGATCCCTATTCCCTATGGTGCTAATGACGTTTGCTCTAAGTAACTCCTCCCATTTCTTAAATTCGTGCTTAAGTTCATTGAGCTCCATTCCATATGGATCTCGGTCTACCTCTTTTCCCTTTCGGGTGACTCGGGTTGTATCCGTTTTTGGGTTAAAAAGGTGTTCACGGATGACATCCTTATCGGCTAAACGGGTTACGTATGGAAGAGAGCGGTCATTGATTGCATCAAGGGCGGTGAGTGACCACTTATCCGTGTAGACACAAGTTCCACGGTTGGGAATTCCTAGTACTCTAGCAAAGTCACTTAAAGTGATGGTGTAGTCATTTTGGTTGATTCTAAAGCTAAGACAAAACTCATCATCTTCATCACTAAAACCGGTCACACTAGCATAGAATTCTAATACGAACCTAGGACAAATTGGTTCATCAATGTCAAGAAGACAATCGAATTGAATGGCGGCTAGTTCTTCACGAAGATTGGTATGCTCAAGGAAGGATGAGTGAATGGTTCTACCCTCGTGGAAATACCTTGATTCTAGACCCCTAAATATTTCTACTTGTTCCTTGGTGAGTCCTTTGGTTTTGTGGTGTTTGGGAATGTAGTTAAGGGTGTCTTTGTGATCATAGAATCTTGCGGCTACCATGATTATTCCTAAGGATAAGAATTAACATGTTAAAAAATTTAGATAAATTTTAACGTTTTTGATTCTAGTGTGTGCCTATATGAAAACAATTTGGAGTTGCGGTTATCTCGACTCATTTTATGCACAAAATGGTTTTAGTGGAGTGTTTGGCAAATACCATGAGATAACCCGAATGCTCCTAATTCAATGTTGCTATATTTGAATATACCCGGGAGTGCATATTAGTTATGCAATACCTTTGGTATTCAAGAGCATGCAAGTGATGAAAATTCTAACGTTTCTATTTGTATTAGCAATGAAAAAATGTTTTCCTACACGTGAGAAGCTTTTCAAAACTTTTGACATGGGGTGTTTGGTTGTTTGAATAAGGCCTTATATTTATTATCTATCAATTAGTGGGAAACATGATTTTGTTTATGCAATATGATAATGTAGTACCTAATTTGAGTGACTAGTTATGTAATTTGCCAATTGAATTCATATTTGGTATAAAAGCATACATAAAACCCCATGTAATGATTTGTGATAGTTTTGTGCATAAATAAGAATCCTAGACTCAGAATTAAGAGATGAAATGTAGTTAGGATACTTACAATGATGTTATCTTCAGTGATTAGTGAGTGGGAAGATGACAATAATGAGCTTGGTTTAAGTTTTACACGTTTTGGTAAAGTGGGTTGTGAGGAAGAAGATGTTATGTATAAAGCTGTTTTGCTTCTGTAGACACCACGGACCAGACGGTACCAAGTTTTTGGTTCCGTCCGTGTTGTCGTTTGGTGCCGTGGCTACAGTAGCAGAAATAAGACAAAATTGTTTTGTTTTGACTATTCTAATGTTTTAGGCTATGTTTATCCTACATGCTTGGTTCCATTAACCCTAAACCAAGTCTAAGAAGATTAAAAGGTTCTCGTTTAAGAGGTTTAGTAAGGATGTCGGCAATGTTGTCTTCGGAGGATACTTTCTCGATTGAAATGTTTCCTTTTTGAACATTGTCGCGAAGAAAGTGATGACGGATTTCAATGTGCTTTGTACGAGCATGTTGAACGGGATTTTTGCTGAGATCGATGGCTCCTTTATTGTCGCAAAGTATCACAATGTCGTTGAGATGAATTCCGTAGTCTACGAGGGCTTGCTTCATCCAAAGAGCTTGTTGACATGCTTTTCCGGCTGAGACGTATTCGGCTTCAGTAGTAGAGATGGCTAAAGCCGTTTGCTTCTTTGCAAACCATGAGGTGAGACAATGTCCAACAAAAGTGCAAATACCACTTGTACTTTTTCTATCGACATAATCACCGGCATGATCCGAGTCGGCATACACTATGGTTTCTATACCCGTTCCTTTGGGATACCATAATCCTAAACACGTTGTTCCCTTAATATATCTAAAAATCCTTTTTAATGCTTCTAAGTGTGATGCCTTTGGGTTTTCTTGAAAGCGAGCACATAGACAAACACTAAACATAATGTCGGGTCTACTAGCCGTAAGATAGAGTAGGCTACCAATCATTCCTCTATATTTAGTGTTATCTACGGATTCACCTTCTTCGTCCTTGGTGAGTTTAGTGTCCGAAGACATGGGTGTTTTAGTTGGTTTGGAATCTTCAAGACCAAATTTCTTAAGCATATCTTTTATATATTTAGATTGGTTAAAGAAAATACCATCCTCTAGTTGTTTAATTTGAAGTCCTAGAAAGAAGTTTAACTCACCCATCATACTCATTTCAAACTCGTCATGCATGATTTTAGAGAAATCATTACATAGTTCTTGACAAGTTGATCCGAATATAATGTCATCAACGTATATTTGAACAATAATAATTTGTGATTCCTTTTTCTTAGTAAAAAGAGTATTATCTACTAATCCCATAGTATATTTGTTATCAATAAGAAAAGTCTTAAGACGGTCGTACCAAGCTTTAGGTGCTTGTTTAAGGCCGTATAAAGCTTTCTTGAGTTTGAAGACATGATGTGGTTTCTCAAAGTCGGTAAAACCGGGAGGTTGAGCAACATACACTTCTTCGTTAATAAACCCATTAAGAAAAGCACTTTTGACATCCATTTGAAATAATTTAAAATCATAAGCACATGCATAAGCAAGTAATATT
Organism: Chrysanthemum seticuspe; assembly: GCA_019973895.1. Taxonomy (NCBI): domain Eukaryota; kingdom Viridiplantae; phylum Streptophyta; class Magnoliopsida; order Asterales; family Asteraceae; genus Chrysanthemum; species Chrysanthemum seticuspe. The sequence goes on from BPTQ01000007.1 coordinate 6,754,587, forward strand.
CTAATAGATTCAAGTCTAGCTACCGGTGCATAAGTTTCATCATAGTCAATTCCTTCCTGTTGATTATAGCCTTGTGCAACAAGCCTAGCTTTGTTTCTAGATACTATACCATTTTCATCCATTTTGTTTCGAAAGACCCATTTTGTTCCAATTATAGTTTGATCTTTGGGTTTTGGAACTAGTTTCCAAACATCATTTCTAACGAATTGGTTTAATTCTTCTTGCATGGCCATTACCCATGATTCATCTTTTATTGCTTCATTTATGGTTTTTGGTTCAATGGTGGATACAAAACAAAAATGATTACTTTGATTTTGAGCTTGTGATCTTAAGGTTCTTTGATTAAGTTTTCCTATGACCTTTTCTAATGGATGACTTTTAGATTCTTTTATGTTGACAATTTCCTTATTTAATGGTTCATCTTCCTTATTATTATTAATTTGACTTTCAATTATTTGACTTTCAACTAAGTCATCATCTACCAAAGGTGATGTCTTAGAGGGAGGTGGACTTTCGTCAAATGTTATGTTCAACGATTCCTCGACTATCATTGTTTCTTTATTTAGGACAATGTAAGCTTTACTAGTTTGAGAGTAACCAAGAAATACACCTTCATAAGACTTTGGGTCAAACTTGGTGAGATAATCCTTAGTGTTAAGAATAAAACATTTGCAACCAAAGACTTTAAAATATCCTAATGTTGGCTTTTTACCTTTATAAAGTTCATATGGTGTTTTGTTTAGGAAAGGACGTATTAGGACTCTATTTAAAATATATGTAGAAGTGTCAACGGCGTTACACCAAAACTTTTGAGGAATGTTTTGTTCATTAAGCATTGTTCTACTCATTTCTTGAATTGTTCTATTTTTACGTTCTACTACTCCATTTGATTGAGGTGTTCGTGGAGCGGAAAAGTTATGTGTTATACCATTTGTATCACAAAAGTTTCCAAATTGAGTTTCGTTGTCAAATTCACGACCATGATCCGTTCGGATCGACACAATTTTAACACCTAGAAGATTTTGAATTTTCTTGCTAAGTATTTCAAATTTATCAAAAGCTTCATTTTTGGTTTTCAAAAATAACGTCCAAGTAAACCTTGAGTAATCATCTACTATGACCAAAGTGTATAAGTTGCCTCCATAGCTTCTTATAGCGGATGGTCCAAACAAATCCATATGTAATAATTCTAGACACTTAGATGTAGATACCATATTTTTAGATTTGTGACTACTATGTGTTTGTTTACCAATTTTGCAAGCGTCGCAAAAGTGTTGGTCATATTTTAGTTTTGGCAAATTCCTAACTAACTCTTTTGAAGATAGATTTTGTATAAGTCTCATATTAGCGTGACCTAAGCGTCTATGCCAAAGAGATGAGCTATCGTCTAATGTTGTTAGGCAAAGTTTGTCATTATATGTTTTATCTATTTTCATGACGTATATGTTATTTTTCCTAACTCCTTTAGCTATGGTGATACCATCTTTTAGTATTTTACTACCATTTTCATCAAATAGTACTTTATACTTTTTATCGCATAGTTGGCTAATACTAAGTAGATTAAATCCTAACCTATCCACATGAGCAACATTTTCAATAGTTAGAGAGTTATGAGCAATCGTACCTTTGCCAATGATTTTGCTTTTGAGATTGCTACCGAAAGTGACATTACCTCCGTCATACTCTTGGTATGATGAGAAGAGACTTTTGTTCCCCGTCATGTGTCGTGAGCATCCACTATCTTTTATCCATTCATCAGGTTCCAATCCAACTTTCAAACATACCTAAGAAGCGAATAACTCAAACATTTGGTCCCCAATATCTCATGGGTCCGTTTGGGTTAAACATACCATTTATTTGATTCATGTATGGAAATGATGGATAAGGGTTCCATGGCATGTAATCTGGAGTTTGATATGGTCTAGGAATGTTTTGATTCCAACCGTTGTGTTGGTAGTTAGGTTGAACGTTGTGGTTGCTCTTAGGAAAGGGGCGTTTGGCAAAAGAGGTTTTATATCGTTGTTGAGTAGTTTTTGATCTAAATTCATTTTTAACAAGTCCTACTCCTGATATAATGGCTGGTTTTAGTTTAACATTATCATTGGTTTTCTTTGTTATTTTAACAAATTCAGTACGGTCCGTATTGCGAACATTCTGTTCTGCTGAAGTACCCGCGGTACCCTTTTGCACAACGGACGGAACCCTTATTTTGGTTCCGTCTGGTCCGTGCTGTACTGCAGCAGTTTTGACAGAATGTTCGTCTTTTTCGGCCGTTTTGTTTTGACTCTTTGGAATTAATACTTCATTGAAACCTAGCCCATTCATGTCTCCTGGTGTTTTATGGATTTTAACTATTTCATCGGCAAGAGCGATGTTTTTGTTAAACCTTTTAAACTTAGAGTTATTTTCTATTAAAACTTCTTGTGTGAGCTTTAGTTTTTCTATTTCAAGATTAAGCTCTTGACATGATTTACAATCACCGTCATTTGCTTTTCCTTTTTCAAGACGTTTTGCTTTTTCTTTTAACTCATATACCTCATTTTCCAAAAACTCCTTTTTGGTTTTTAAAAATTTATTTTTAGTTATGATTTTTAGACTTAGCTCACACAATTGATTATATTGTTTTTGCAAGGTGTCATCATCTATAGAAGAATAAGAAGAGTCGGAAAGTACCTTATTTGACTCATGTGCCATTAGAGCGATCTCTTCCTTGCTTGATTCTTCATCGTCTTCACTATCACTCCAAGCACCACTTACAAAAGCTCGTTGAGTTTTGCTTTTAGGTGGCTTGGGACATTCTCCTATAAGATGACTTGCATCACCACATCTAAAACACTTTCTTTCACCTTTAATCTTCTTATCATCCCGATCTTTTCGGAATGACTTCTTTTCTTCTCGAGGTTGTCTTACAAACTTTCCTCTTCTTCTAAAGAACTTCTTGAAATCTCTAACGGCCATGGCATACTCCTCATCTTCACTATCGGAACAAGATTCACCATCATCGCTTGATTCCGCCTTTGCTTTAAGAGCAACGGATTTGATCTTCTCCTTTCTTCCTTTGATGATCTCCGAATCTTTCTCCATTATCATTTCGTGAACTTTGAGGTTGCCAATTAGCTCGTCTAGTGACATTATTGAGAGATCTTTTGATTCTTCAATAGCGGTCACTTTAGCTCTCCATTTGGGATGGAGTGCTCTAAGAAATTTCCTGACAAAGTTCTTACTACGAAAAGATTCATCAAGTGCTTTAAGTGATGTAATGATAGTGTTAAAACGAGCAAACCCACAATCAATGATTTCATCTTCAGGGATAACAAATTGTTCATATTGTTGAACAAGAAGATCAATTTTGTTATCCTTGACTTGTGAATTACCTTGATGTGTGACAATTAAAGATTCCCAAATATCTTTGGCGGTTTCACACATAAAAATTCTTTCATATTCTTTTCTAGGTAAAGCATTATAAAGCATCATTTTAGCTTCATTATTTTTAGCAACTAATTTCTTTTGTTCATCAACGGAAATATCCTTTGTTGTAGAACTAAAATCTCCTTTGACAATAATAAACCAAAGATCTATATCTTTTGATTTTACATATGTTTCAAAACGGTTTTTCCAATAGATAAATCCATTGGTTTCAAAAAGTGGTGGTCTTTGCATAGATTGCCCTTCTTTAAAGTTTTCAGAATCCATGGATCGTTTCAAGTTTATAAAATACAAGTTATTTTAGAAATTCTTGAGCAACGAGGCTCTGGTACCAATTGTAGAAAACTAGAAGGGGGGTTGAATAGTTTACCGATTAAAAACTTTGTTTTGAAACTTATTGAAAGATCAATTGATATTGATCTTAAGTATGTTAATGAAATATGCAAGCAATTTGTAATAAGTAAGTAAGGAAAGAAATGATCAAACCACAACAAGTTGTTTATAGTGGTTCGGCCTACAAGGACTCTTTTTCCTTGCCCTACTCCACTCCCCGAGTCTCACACTCGAGAGTTTAACTTCACTAGTCAACAAGCTCCTTTCACCGGCGGAGAAAACCTTTACACTTCGCTTACACTATTTCCGACACTAAGCTAGATGTCGAGTTCTTTCCAAGGGTACAACTACTCCCACACACAATGTATTTTGAGGACTAAAATACTAACCACTCACACTCACAAGATTATGATGGTTTGATACAACAATGAAGTATGGATCAACACTAGATCATACAACACTAAACAAACAAGACTTCCAACTTCTCGTTGAAGCTTGAATATGACTTGATCTTCTTTGCTACAAAAGAGATCACTAATATGATATGAAACTGAGTTAGAAAGGTTAGAGAGAAGATATGTATGAGAGTATGTTAGAAAGGGATGAAAAACTACTTGGCTTGGCATTGCTATTTATAGCCAATTTGGACAGGAGCGTCCACGGACCGCGGACCCCTAAAAAGGGTTCCGCCCGTGTACCCAATTGGTACCGCCAGTCTGACAGTCAAGATATCAAATCTTGCCTAAAGTCAACTCTATCTAAGTAAGATTGTGTAAGATATGAAGAGTACAAATCTTCACAAAATATCTAATGGAATCTTCCAATGATCTCCATGATGTAATACATGATGTTAAAATGTTGTATTACTATTAATAGAAATATGCAAATGCTTAAGTAGTGTTTGGTTTTAAGAACCTAACACATTCTACAAACTACTTATCATACATAATGATTAGAGTCATATCAAGATGTTACTAATCATAAATGTAAATGCTTGAATGATGAATATATTGTTTGAGAAAGCTTGTTTTAATATCTAATAAACTTGACAAGCTTTAAGCTTTTATAAATTAAATTTACTTTTGTCGTTAACAAAACTTAGGCAAAGATCAAAAATATAAATAACGTTTAATGACGATATTTGTATTAACAATCTCCCCCTTTTTGTTGAGGACAAAATATAAATTTTATTTTTATAAAAGAGACAAAGTTTGTACAAGAGTTATAAAAATATTAGTTTTAGAACTTTGAAAAGGAAATGATAATATAAGTGTATGAATTTTGACTTTTTATGAAAGTCAAAGAATTCACTAGTTGATGCATGATGTTGACTTTTTCAGAAAGTCAAAGTATGCAGTTTGACCCTTTTTTAAGAAAAGTCAAGTATTATCAATGAGGGTTCCTGTTTGACTTTTAGAAAGTCAATTGTATGCAGTTTGACTTTTTCAGAAAAGTCAAATATAAATAATTTCCAAGTTCTATATTTTCTCCCCCTTTTTGTCTCAACAAAAAGAAGAGGTTATGCGGAATGTAATGAGCCCGAGCTTATTATCTCCCCCTTGTTCAAAGCTCCCCCTAAATTGGGTGCTTTAATGGGAAGATACATGGATTGTGAAAATAAAGCTACAAAAAAAATTGTTAGTAATAATGATCATTCACAAGCATTTCCAAGCACTATGTAATGACACCAACAACATAATAAACAACATTCATTTGTTAAAATTTTTCATGAGTAAAGATCATGAAAAGAGAACACAATGATGTGTTTCTAGTACAAGAAAAAAAATTATCTAAAAACAAAAATAAATAAAAGACTATTCTAAAAACCATCCTAAAGAGATGGTGGATGGGAAAGAGCGTTGAGACGCTCAAGAATGTGGTTGAGGATGAACCTCATTTCTTCGTGGAAGTCATGGACCATAATCCGGGTCCGTTCCACGGTTTGACCCGTTTGCTCACAAGTTGAGCAACCATGCCTTGGTGGGTAGAAAGTTTGCGGAGGTTGTGGTGGTGGAATGGTGGATGTGTTGGTGGTGTTGGGGATGTTTGGAGTGGTCATGATGGATGCAAGCAAAGCACTTTGCATTTGCATTGTCTCACTTAAGTGAGAATCCACCATGCCTTTGAATTGGTGGAGGTTGTGGAGTTCGGCTTGAATCTCCTCTCTAGTGGGATTGTCATCCCACATGCTCTCCGGGATGTCCTCAATATGAGGGGACATTGATGATGGAAGTGGATGATCCCCGTATAAAGGACCATGAATGTCCTTGTGAATGGGGTGGAAAAGGAGAGGTCTTGGCCCTAATGGGGCGTTTGGGTCAATGGATGACCGAGGTGATTCATGAGCGATTCGCTCAATGGTGCCAAATGATGGCAATGGTGGTGGGTGACTTGGCCTAGGAGGCAAGTCTTCCAAGTCCTCTAGGAAAGGATTTGGTGATGTTGGTGGAGTAGAAAATAACTCCATGGGAGTGAGAGTGGGAGACCTTGGTGAAGGTGGTGATGGTGTTTTGGATGTTTGGATGGGTGCCGGTGGAGGTGAAGTAGGTGCTTTTGATGGTGGTGGAGTGGTGATCACAATGTGTGATGAAGTGGGTGTAGCCAAGGTAAGGTGTGTATCATCTCTAATGGGAGATGAGATGGTGAGTGGTGAAGATTCGGATGATGAGCTAAAATTAACAAAGCAACAAGGCCTTACACTCATTCTAGCGGTTTTCTTGCAAGGTTTTGGTGATGATTTAGTCATTTTTATCTTGGGTTTTGATTTGCTAGATAGTAAGTGAGAATGAGGAAGGTGTGAGGATGATCATGGTAAAGCCTTTCAATTTATAGAGGTAAGAAATTGTTGAGAAAAGGTTTGATTTGATGTTGAACCATTGAAGAGATGAGGTTCCTAATGATTTGGAAGTGGGTTGAATGCTAGTCATATCACCCAAGTCAATCCATACAAAGAAGATGGAGTGAAGAAGAAAAGATATGCAATAAATGTGTTCTAGTGAGTGGAATTTCCTAACATTCAGATTACCCACGGATTTGAAGGTACCAAAAATTTGGTTCCTTCCTTTATGCCAAAGGGCTCCTTGGGTGGATTTTTCAAATTTTTGAATTTTGGTGGGAAATGGATTTCTTACATCCCTTAGTGAATAATACTAGTTCTAATAACAGTATAAACTAGTTAAGATTGATTTATAAGTGATGGAAGATAATTTGGAATTACGAAAGAGTCGAAATTCAGAAAATTACCTGGAGGATCCACGGCACCAAAATCATATACAGACGGAACCCAAAAAAGGGTGCCGTCTGGTCCGCCTGTACAGATACGGCGGTACCAAAATTCATAAAGGACGGTACCAAAATAATGGTGCCGTCTGATCCGTGGAGTGCTGAAATTTGGACAGAATGTTTCTGAAAAACTGAAATTTCCGAAATCTGAAAATTTATCTCAAAACCTGTTATACTAAACATTTCTAGTTAGGAAAAGTGAATAACACATATGTAAACACATTGGAGCATAGATTAAGAGCAAGACTTATTGATTTTCACAATATAGTGAAAATGGGTAAAATTTGATAGCATACTTGTGCTATCCCCCTGCATGAGATTGTTAGCATACACCATTGTTTCAAGTTATATTATCATCCTACATAATAAAAACAACTAAATAGTATCAAACATCAACGATAATGCATTGTTCCAAACACTCCTTAAAGTACCCTTATTTGTCCAACTTCTTGTAAATCTTGTTCATCATCCTACCAAGGCACTTGAACATTCCCTTAGTTTGCTTGAATTCTGCTGATTCATTCTCAATTTCGGGAAGAGATGTGTAATACTCTTGAGGTGGAAGACGAGAGCTTGGAAGACCATCCTCGGAGCTATTTGATGATGATGATGAAGGAGTTGGAGGTTTAGCTCTTTTGCCTTTAGTCTTAGCAACTCGAGCATCACTCAAGGGCACAAAGATGTGAGGGATGAGATCATATTGAAGGTGCATCCCTTTTGGGGTTGGTGGAATTGGAGCGAAGTTTCTATATAGACGGGTGAGAAGCATCCCGTATGGAAGAGCAACGGATCCTTGAGTTGGAATATCAATCATTCTCCTAGCTATGTAGTAGGCTAAGTTGAATGGTTGTCGGGTGGACAAGTTGTAAAGCATGTGACAAAGACAAGCGTTTATGTGATCCCTATTCCCTATGGTGCTAATGACGTTTGCTCTAAGTAACTCCTCCCATTTCTTAAATTCGTGCTTAAGTTCATTGAGCTCCATTCCATATGGATCTCGGTCTACCTCTTTTCCCTTTCGGGTGACTCGGGTTGTATCCGTTTTTGGGTTAAAAAGGTGTTCACGGATGACATCCTTATCGGCTAAACGGGTTACGTATGGAAGAGAGCGGTCATTGATTGCATCAAGGGCGGTGAGTGACCACTTATCCGTGTAGACACAAGTTCCACGGTTGGGAATTCCTAGTACTCTAGCAAAGTCACTTAAAGTGATGGTGTAGTCATTTTGGTTGATTCTAAAGCTAAGACAAAACTCATCATCTTCATCACTAAAACCGGTCACACTAGCATAGAATTCTAATACGAACCTAGGACAAATTGGTTCATCAATGTCAAGAAGACAATCGAATTGAATGGCGGCTAGTTCTTCACGAAGATTGGTATGCTCAAGGAAGGATGAGTGAATGGTTCTACCCTCGTGGAAATACCTTGATTCTAGACCCCTAAATATTTCTACTTGTTCCTTGGTGAGTCCTTTGGTTTTGTGGTGTTTGGGAATGTAGTTAAGGGTGTCTTTGTGATCATAGAATCTTGCGGCTACCATGATTATTCCTAAGGATAAGAATTAACATGTTAAAAAATTTAGATAAATTTTAACGTTTTTGATTCTAGTGTGTGCCTATATGAAAACAATTTGGAGTTGCGGTTATCTCGACTCATTTTATGCACAAAATGGTTTTAGTGGAGTGTTTGGCAAATACCATGAGATAACCCGAATGCTCCTAATTCAATGTTGCTATATTTGAATATACCCGGGAGTGCATATTAGTTATGCAATACCTTTGGTATTCAAGAGCATGCAAGTGATGAAAATTCTAACGTTTCTATTTGTATTAGCAATGAAAAAATGTTTTCCTACACGTGAGAAGCTTTTCAAAACTTTTGACATGGGGTGTTTGGTTGTTTGAATAAGGCCTTATATTTATTATCTATCAATTAGTGGGAAACATGATTTTGTTTATGCAATATGATAATGTAGTACCTAATTTGAGTGACTAGTTATGTAATTTGCCAATTGAATTCATATTTGGTATAAAAGCATACATAAAACCCCATGTAATGATTTGTGATAGTTTTGTGCATAAATAAGAATCCTAGACTCAGAATTAAGAGATGAAATGTAGTTAGGATACTTACAATGATGTTATCTTCAGTGATTAGTGAGTGGGAAGATGACAATAATGAGCTTGGTTTAAGTTTTACACGTTTTGGTAAAGTGGGTTGTGAGGAAGAAGATGTTATGTATAAAGCTGTTTTGCTTCTGTAGACACCACGGACCAGACGGTACCAAGTTTTTGGTTCCGTCCGTGTTGTCGTTTGGTGCCGTGGCTACAGTAGCAGAAATAAGACAAAATTGTTTTGTTTTGACTATTCTAATGTTTTAGGCTATGTTTATCCTACATGCTTGGTTCCATTAACCCTAAACCAAGTCTAAGAAGATTAAAAGGTTCTCGTTTAAGAGGTTTAGTAAGGATGTCGGCAATGTTGTCTTCGGAGGATACTTTCTCGATTGAAATGTTTCCTTTTTGAACATTGTCGCGAAGAAAGTGATGACGGATTTCAATGTGCTTTGTACGAGCATGTTGAACGGGATTTTTGCTGAGATCGATGGCTCCTTTATTGTCGCAAAGTATCACAATGTCGTTGAGATGAATTCCGTAGTCTACGAGGGCTTGCTTCATCCAAAGAGCTTGTTGACATGCTTTTCCGGCTGAGACGTATTCGGCTTCAGTAGTAGAGATGGCTAAAGCCGTTTGCTTCTTTGCAAACCATGAGGTGAGACAATGTCCAACAAAAGTGCAAATACCACTTGTACTTTTTCTATCGACATAATCACCGGCATGATCCGAGTCGGCATACACTATGGTTTCTATACCCGTTCCTTTGGGATACCATAATCCTAAACACGTTGTTCCCTTAATATATCTAAAAATCCTTTTTAATGCTTCTAAGTGTGATGCCTTTGGGTTTTCTTGAAAGCGAGCACATAGACAAACACTAAACATAATGTCGGGTCTACTAGCCGTAAGATAGAGTAGGCTACCAATCATTCCTCTATATTTAGTGTTATCTACGGATTCACCTTCTTCGTCCTTGGTGAGTTTAGTGTCCGAAGACATGGGTGTTTTAGTTGGTTTGGAATCTTCAAGACCAAATTTCTTAAGCATATCTTTTATATATTTAGATTGGTTAAAGAAAATACCATCCTCTAGTTGTTTAATTTGAAGTCCTAGAAAGAAGTTTAACTCACCCATCATACTCATTTCAAACTCGTCATGCATGATTTTAGAGAAATCATTACATAGTTCTTGACAAGTTGATCCGAATATAATGTCATCAACGTATATTTGAACAATAATAATTTGTGATTCCTTTTTCTTAGTAAAAAGAGTATTATCTACTAATCCCATAGTATATTTGTTATCAATAAGAAAAGTCTTAAGACGGTCGTACCAAGCTTTAGGTGCTTGTTTAAGGCCGTATAAAGCTTTCTTGAGTTTGAAGACATGATGTGGTTTCTCAAAGTCGGTAAAACCGGGAGGTTGAGCAACATACACTTCTTCGTTAATAAACCCATTAAGAAAAGCACTTTTGACATCCATTTGAAATAATTTAAAATCATAAGCACATGCATAAGCAAGTAATATTCTAATAGATTCAAGTCTAGCTACCGGTGCATAAGTTTCATCATAGTCAATTCCTTCCTGTTGATTATAGCCTTGTGCAACAAGCCTAGCTTTGTTTCTAGATACTATACCATTTTCATCCATTTTGTTTCGAAAGACCCATTTTGTTCCAATTATAGTTTGATCTTTGGGTTTTGGAACTAGTTTCCAAACATCATTTCTAACGAATTGGTTTAATTCTTCTTGCATGGCCATTACCCATGATTCATCTTTTATTGCTTCATTTATGGTTTTTGGTTCAATGGTGGATACAAAACAAAAATGATTACTTTGATTTTGAGCTTGTGATCTTAAGGTTCTTTGATTAAGTTTTCCTATGACCTTTTCTAATGGATGACTTTTAGATTCTTTTATGTTGACAATTTCCTTATTTAATGGTTCATCTTCCTTATTATTATTAATTTGACTTTCAATTATTTGACTTTCAACTAAGTCATCATCTACCAAAGGTGATGTCTTAGAGGGAGGTGGACTTTCGTCAAATGTTATGTTCAACGATTCCTCGACTATCATTGTTTCTTTATTTAGGACAATGTAAGCTTTACTAGTTTGAGAGTAACCAAGAAATACACCTTCATAAGACTTTGGGTCAAACTTGGTGAGATAATCCTTAGTGTTAAGAATAAAACATTTGCAACCAAAGACTTTAAAATATCCTAATGTTGGCTTTTTACCTTTATAAAGTTCATATGGTGTTTTGTTTAGGAAAGGACGTATTAGGACTCTATTTAAAATATATGTAGAAGTGTCAACGGCGTTACACCAAAACTTTTGAGGAATGTTTTGTTCATTAAGCATTGTTCTACTCATTTCTTGAATTGTTCTATTTTTACGTTCTACTACTCCATTTGATTGAGGTGTTCGTGGAGCGGAAAAGTTATGTGTTATACCATTTGTATCACAAAAGTTTCCAAATTGAGTTTCGTTGTCAAATTCACGACCATGATCCGTTCGGATCGACACAATTTTAACACCTAGAAGATTTTGAATTTTCTTGCTAAGTATTTCAAATTTATCAAAAGCTTCATTTTTGGTTTTCAAAAATAACGTCCAAGTAAACCTTGAGTAATCATCTACTATGACCAAAGTGTATAAGTTGCCTCCATAGCTTCTTATAGCGGATGGTCCAAACAAATCCATATGTAATAATTCTAGACACTTAGATGTAGATACCATATTTTTAGATTTGTGACTACTATGTGTTTGTTTACCAATTTTGCAAGCGTCGCAAAAGTGTTGGTCATATTTTAGTTTTGGCAAATTCCTAACTAACTCTTTTGAAGATAGATTTTGTATAAGTCTCATATTAGCGTGACCTAAGCGTCTATGCCAAAGAGATGAGCTATCGTCTAATGTTGTTAGGCAAAGTTTGTCATTATATGTTTTATCTATTTTCATGACGTATATGTTATTTTTCCTAACTCCTTTAGCTATGGTGATACCATCTTTTAGTATTTTACTACCATTTTCATCAAATAGTACTTTATACTTTTTATCGCATAGTTGGCTAATACTAAGTAGATTAAATCCTAACCTATCCACATGAGCAACATTTTCAATAGTTAGAGAGTTATGAGCAATCGTACCTTTGCCAATGATTTTGCTTTTGAGATTGCTACCGAAAGTGACATTACCTCCGTCATACTCTTGGTATGATGAGAAGAGACTTTTGTTCCCCGTCATGTGTCGTGAGCATCCACTATCTTTTATCCATTCATCAGGTTCCAATCCAACTTTCAAACATACCTAAGAAGCGAATAACTCAAACATTTGGTCCCCAATATCTCATGGGTCCGTTTGGGTTAAACATACCATTTATTTGATTCATGTATGGAAATGATGGATAAGGGTTCCATGGCATGTAATCTGGAGTTTGATATGGTCTAGGAATGTTTTGATTCCAACCGTTGTGTTGGTAGTTAGGTTGAACGTTGTGGTTGCTCTTAGGAAAGGGGCGTTTGGCAAAAGAGGTTTTATATCGTTGTTGAGTAGTTTTTGATCTAAATTCATTTTTAACAAGTCCTACTCCTGATATAATGGCTGGTTTTAGTTTAACATTATCATTGGTTTTCTTTGTTATTTTAACAAATTCAGTACGGTCCGTATTGCGAACATTCTGTTCTGCTGAAGTACCCGCGGTACCCTTTTGCACAACGGACGGAACCCTTATTTTGGTTCCGTCTGGTCCGTGCTGTACTGCAGCAGTTTTGACAGAATGTTCGTCTTTTTCGGCCGTTTTGTTTTGACTCTTTGGAATTAATACTTCATTGAAACCTAGCCCATTCATGTCTCCTGGTGTTTTATGGATTTTAACTATTTCATCGGCAAGAGCGATGTTTTTGTTAAACCTTTTAAACTTAGAGTTATTTTCTATTAAAACTTCTTGTGTGAGCTTTAGTTTTTCTATTTCAAGATTAAGCTCTTGACATGATTTACAATCACCGTCATTTGCTTTTCCTTTTTCAAGACGTTTTGCTTTTTCTTTTAACTCATATACCTCATTTTCCAAAAACTCCTTTTTGGTTTTTAAAAATTTATTTTTAGTTATGATTTTTAGACTTAGCTCACACAATTGATTATATTGTTTTTGCAAGGTGTCATCATCTATAGAAGAATAAGAAGAGTCGGAAAGTACCTTATTTGACTCATGTGCCATTAGAGCGATCTCTTCCTTGCTTGATTCTTCATCGTCTTCACTATCACTCCAAGCACCACTTACAAAAGCTCGTTGAGTTTTGCTTTTAGGTGGCTTGGGACATTCTCCTATAAGATGACTTGCATCACCACATCTAAAACACTTTCTTTCACCTTTAATCTTCTTATCATCCCGATCTTTTCGGAATGACTTCTTTTCTTCTCGAGGTTGTCTTACAAACTTTCCTCTTCTTCTAAAGAACTTCTTGAAATCTCTAACGGCCATGGCATACTCCTCATCTTCACTATCGGAACAAGATTCACCATCATCGCTTGATTCCGCCTTTGCTTTAAGAGCAACGGATTTGATCTTCTCCTTTCTTCCTTTGATGATCTCCGAATCTTTCTCCATTATCATTTCGTGAACTTTGAGGTTGCCAATTAGCTCGTCTAGTGACATTATTGAGAGATCTTTTGATTCTTCAATAGCGGTCACTTTAGCTCTCCATTTGGGATGGAGTGCTCTAAGAAATTTCCTGACAAAGTTCTTACTACGAAAAGATTCATCAAGTGCTTTAAGTGATGTAATGATAGTGTTAAAACGAGCAAACCCACAATCAATGATTTCATCTTCAGGGATAACAAATTGTTCATATTGTTGAACAAGAAGATCAATTTTGTTATCCTTGACTTGTGAATTACCTTGATGTGTGACAATTAAAGATTCCCAAATATCTTTGGCGGTTTCACACATAAAAATTCTTTCATATTCTTTTCTAGGTAAAGCATTATAAAGCATCATTTTAGCTTCATTATTTTTAGCAACTAATTTCTTTTGTTCATCAACGGAAATATCCTTTGTTGTAGAACTAAAATCTCCTTTGACAATAATAAACCAAAGATCTATATCTTTTGATTTTACATATGTTTCAAAACGGTTTTTCCAATAGATAAATCCATTGGTTTCAAAAAGTGGTGGTCTTTGCATAGATTGCCCTTCTTTAAAGTTTTCAGAATCCATGGATCGTTTCAAGTTTATAAAATACAAGTTATTTTAGAAATTCTTGAGCAACGAGGCTCTGGTACCAATTGTAGAAAACTAGAAGGGGGGTTGAATAGTTTACCGATTAAAAACTTTGTTTTGAAACTTATTGAAAGATCAATTGATATTGATCTTAAGTATGTTAATGAAATATGCAAGCAATTTGTAATAAGTAAGTAAGGAAAGAAATGATCAAACCACAACAAGTTGTTTATAGTGGTTCGGCCTACAAGGACTCTTTTTCCTTGCCCTACTCCACTCCCCGAGTCTCACACTCGAGAGTTTAACTTCACTAGTCAACAAGCTCCTTTCACCGGCGGAGAAAACCTTTACACTTCGCTTACACTATTTCCGACACTAAGCTAGATGTCGAGTTCTTTCCAAGGGTACAACTACTCCCACACACAATGTATTTTGAGGACTAAAATACTAACCACTCACACTCACAAGATTATGATGGTTTGATACAACAATGAAGTATGGATCAACACTAGATCATACAACACTAAACAAACAAGACTTCCAACTTCTCGTTGAAGCTTGAATATGACTTGATCTTCTTTGCTACAAAAGAGATCACTAATATGATATGAAACTGAGTTAGAAAGGTTAGAGAGAAGATATGTATGAGAGTATGTTAGAAAGGGATGAAAAACTACTTGGCTTGGCATTGCTATTTATAGCCAATTTGGACAGGAGCGTCCACGGACCGCGGACCCCTAAAAAGGGTTCCGCCCGTGTACCCAATTGGTACCGCCAGTCTGACAGTCAAGATATCAAATCTTGCCTAAAGTCAACTCTATCTAAGTAAGATTGTGTAAGATATGAAGAGTACAAATCTTCACAAAATATCTAATGGAATCTTCCAATGATCTCCATGATGTAATACATGATGTTAAAATGTTGTATTACTATTAATAGAAATATGCAAATGCTTAAGTAGTGTTTGGTTTTAAGAACCTAACACATTCTACAAACTACTTATCATACATAATGATTAGAGTCATATCAAGATGTTACTAATCATAAATGTAAATGCTTGAATGATGAATATATTGTTTGAGAAAGCTTGTTTTAATATCTAATAAACTTGACAAGCTTTAAGCTTTTATAAATTAAATTTACTTTTGTCGTTAACAAAACTTAGGCAAAGATCAAAAATATAAATAACGTTTAATGACGATATTTGTATTAACACTCTTATAAATAAAGAAACCTAATTATAGTAAAGACTAATTTAATATATTCCTAGATAATACTCATAATTATCATAAAAACGAATTAAGTAAATAAAAGGAACATTCTCGAATGGATGTCTCTACGACGTAATAAGGAGATATTTCCTTCTATGGCGTATAGACATAAAGCCTCAAATAAAATCTTATTCGAGAGCTCTACGGCGTATTGCGGCAAATACCTTCACACCGTAGAGGCCACAACTTCTACGCCTTTTGTCCTTGAATCTTGTCCCCATCATTCCCTCTCTCTTAAAAAAAACTCGACCCGAGTTCTCATGTGTAACTTTGCTCGTGGGGTAGACCTTGAACACTTGATTGATGACTTTAATCTTCACACTCTCACAACCCGATATTTTATGCATCAATCTCAAATAATCTTCCTTCTAAGTAATTGTTTGAAGAATATCTGTAAACTTTGAGATGCCTTAAATATCTAACCTTTTTCATCTTGTTTTCATCAAGGGCCTGTTTGGTTTGTTAAGGGAATTGGATTTAAATTTGGTGTAAGTTTTAAGAAAAAAAAATATAAGAGAGAAAATATATGAATATCTATTTAATCTATTAAACATGGGTTTATGATAATGTCATCTTTAACTAGGTGGAGAACTTTTATTGATGCATCTAATTAAAAATTATTAAGTGTTGACATAATAATTATAAAAATGATTTATTTTAATTTAAATTAATATTCATCCCAATTTAAATATTTTTTTGGCCCGTTATTCTCTTGGAGAAGATAAAAAACACCGAGACTTTTTTTTTTTTTTTTAAAGAAATCAAAAGTTTTCTCAAGTTTCTATGTCATTTGAAATTCAAATTTAGAGTTAATTGCATTTTTGGTCCTTGTGGTTTACCAGGTATAGCGATTTTAGTCCAATAGCTTAAAAAGTAACGGATCCACTCCGAAATCCGACTACTCGTAACAGGTTTAGTTCACTTTTTCGTTGACCGTTAGTTTTAAACCCTCGTTAGATAATGAGTTAATCTCCTCCTCATATGGCAACATTTTAATTATTAATAACGATGTGGGGATGTGTCGTTTAGCATTACTAGGTTTTAAACCCTCGTTAGATAACGAATCGTTTGTTTCAAGGGGCATCTTTAAACTAGCTCACCCAGGATAGCACATGATCGGCCCTGGTGGCACCCGCAATGGGTGTGCAAAAAGTTCGGGATGGAGTTCCTTAAGCTCGAGTTTGGTCATTATTGCACTTGCACATAGGGGTTGAGCTACCCCTTAGTCACAACAATAGTGTTATAGTATTATGTGAGGCAAGAAAATATTATAAGTATTTAACAACGGGTAAAAACCCTTTATTAAAAAAAATTACAAATACTTAATAGAAGAATAGCAAAAGAAAACTAAATAAACAACAACAACAACAATGTAGTTAGATAATGCATATATACATGCAAGGATAAAAGTTAAATACACTTTCAAAAATTCTAACAAACATTTCTTTTAATAGACAAAAAAGTCACTTAACTTATACCTTTGAGTATTTTGTGGCTTTTTAGCTTACTATAAAACACACTATTATAATTGGCAAGTACTCTTGTTTAAAGGTTACAGTTAGAAATTGTAGTAAAGTATATCTATGTGGCAAGTTTGATAAGTCAAAAGCAAAAGATTAATTTTCTTTTTTGAGGATGAGAAGACTTAAAAGGTATATTTTTTAGAGAAGAAACTTAAGCGAAAAAAGATATGTTAGAAAATAATTTATAAAACTAAGTTGGAAATGACATGTTGGAAATGACAAATATTAATTTATAAAACAATTGAAAAAAAAACGCAAACTAAAATGACTTACCTAAACAAAATTTTATTAGAAAATTTTGATAGATAAAAAAAATATATTGAGAATCGAATATCACAAATTATAATAACAAACTTTTGTGTATCATAAAAAAAATAAAAGAACCCATATTTAAATTAAGAATGGCAATTATGGTAATTTTTAAGTTTAATAAATGTTATTTCTAGCAAACTACACGCCCGTCTGAATTCAAAATATAAATACAACGACTACAACATACTCTAAACACAAAATACAATTGTGGATCAAGTGTTATGTAATTTTGGTGGGAGTGATCGTTCATGTATCAAGAAAAAACAAGATGCTAAAAATTATGATTTTATTTTATTATTATTATTTTTTTCATTTTTGTTTTTTTTGTTTTTTTTTTTTTGCTTTTTTATAGCAATGTAGATACCAATGGACATCTATCTTAAGCTTGTGTGCATCGGAGAAAAAGTCGGCCCTTTTGAAGTTGACAGAAATGATACCAACCAAAGTCTGAAAGCGAAGATCCAGGGACGCATCCACCGTGGTATGTAGTTGTTGTTGACCTCAGAAAGAAATCAACTCATCACGAACACCAAGACCTTTATGGAGTACGACATCTGTGATGATACCATCTTCTTTGTTAATACTGGATGAATGCAAGTTCATGTATTTTTTATCCAAGATGAGAGGACAATTACCCTTGAAGTTGAGTTGTTTGATATCGTTGATACATTGAAAGCTAAGATGTGGAGGAATTCCTCATATAAATCACTGACTGAAAGGGAACTACAGCAACGAATATTATTATGTTGTGATCAAGTGATTATCAATTGTAATCATATGATTATCACTTGTGATTAAGTGATTATGATCAAATAAAGTGAGTATGATTGTGTTGTAAGGAAATATGATTGTCTACAATAATCATAAAATTTTTGGTTTGACATCAGTTATTAACGCAAATAACTTTGGTTTTGAATGATATTAAACCTTAGTATATAGTAACAACTTGTTTGTAACAACACTTGGGGTCATGTATAAATTTGGAACAAATGAGACAACTTGGCACAACCAGACTTTGCCTGAAGCAAGAAAGTCGCACTCTAGTGAATTATCTCAGAGTGGAATTCGTGATACCTGAGAAATATAAGGTCGAGTTATCGTTTTAGGAAAGTAAGGTTCATACATGATCCACAGAGATAGCCAAAGCCAATTTGAATTTTCGACTAGCCTTAAAAAACCAGAGTAACCCAAATACCCGGTCATTGAAATCTTCGCCCTTGGGTAATACCCTAAATCTACATCATATGAAAGTTCCAAAACCATAACCTAACTTAAATATCTACATTTTAAGTTTTTTGATATTCATTTTAGCTTTTGATTTGTTGTACCAAATGGGAGGGTATCATTTTTTAGGCATCCACCTCATCAATAGACGGTAGTTATTATACTAATCAAAGCTATTGCTATATGCCATCTAAAATATAGAGATATATGAGAAACATTCTAAACTTACAAGAAAATTATGACAAAACTTCTATAAATTACCATCCATATTCATTGTCCTTGTGTGGTTTCTTGCATTCACAATGGTATCCGCCATCATTTGGTATTAAGAGCACATGTACAGGGGAAAAATCACGCAACTTGGAAAAGCCAAATCAAGAGAAAAAAAAATAATAATAAAATAAAAAAAAGCTTGTTTCAATTCGTCATATTCTACAGAGTCGTAAGATGATTGGCGGCTAGCATTCGTTCACAGTTGGAATTTTGTGATTTTTGGGCACGAGTTTCAGGACACATAAACCTACGATCTCACCGTTCGGATTCATTTTCATTTTTTCTTCATTAACCTATTTACAACTTTTTTTCACTTTGCTTTTCTCTTTAATTTTCATGATCCAAATATAAATTAATGACCCCTTATACTAAATTGCTCTTTATTTTTACTATCAACGAAACTAGGGTCGAGCAAATCGACTGGACTGATCGAGAAAACCGACCGAACCGAAGGATCAACGGTCCCATCTCTGTCCCAACTTTTTTTTTCTTATTTCGGTCTCGATCCAGTCCGGCGTACAAACCAACCATTTTCCCTTCTTGGACCGAACTGATAGAAAGACCGGACCAAACATATTCGGTCCGGTTCTCAATCTAGGTTTTTGAGCTATTTCGGTCTCGGTCTTGGCCGGTCCAGTCCGGCCAGTCTTAGACCGATACTCACCCTTAAATAAAACTCTTAACAACAAAATATTTTTATTTTTAACTCGTGCAAAAACTTAGGTGATGTTTGTTGTGAGGTTTTGGATGTCAAAGAAGGAAATGATTGAAAAAGAAATTGTTTGTTTTGGGTACATGAGTGTTAAAACATTACTTGATTGTCATAGATGGTTCCAACAAAAGGCAAGAGAGAGGCTTGGATTCAAGCATATTTTGTCGGTGCCTACTTTTTTTACGTTATTTTATTTGTTCCCAGCCACTATAATTTTCTTTGTGGGCCATCATTCACAATAGTTGTCACTTTCTTATGCAAAAATAATCAATTTTCTTTTTTCTTTTTTTAACAAAAGTAATAAATATTCTATTATAATAACATAAAATTTTAAACCATTCCTAACTATATTTTATAAAAGAAACGGACGAAACGTCGAAAACGTGGAAAAAAGCAAAAACAGACGGAAACGTGGAAAAAAAGATGGAAACGTGCAAAAACAGACGAAACGTCGAAAATAGACGAAAATGTGTAAAAACAGACGAAAACATGTAAAAATGGACGGAAACGTGTATAAACGCACGAAAACGTGCAAAAACAGACCGAAACGTGGAAAAACAGATGCAAACGTGCAAAAACGGACAAAAACGTGCAAAAACGTGTAAAACCAGACAGAAACGTATAAAAACGAACGAAAACGTGTAAAAACTGACAGAAACGTGCAAAAACGGACGAAAACGTGTAAACACAGACGAAAACGTGTAAAAACAGACGAAAACATGTAAAAACATACGAAAACGTGTAAAAACGGACGAAAACTTGTAAAA
Source organism: Chrysanthemum seticuspe (assembly GCA_019973895.1). Lineage (NCBI taxonomy): Eukaryota > Viridiplantae > Streptophyta > Magnoliopsida > Asterales > Asteraceae > Chrysanthemum > Chrysanthemum seticuspe. The sequence continues at coordinate 6,775,054 of BPTQ01000007.1, forward strand.
TTAGACCGAAACGTGCAAAAACAAACGGAAACGTGCAAAAACGAAGTAAAACGTGTAAAAACGGACGAAAACGTATAAAACCAGACGAAAACGTATGCAAGCGTATGAAAACCGACGAAAATAGAACAAACATGAAATGCCTATACAAACTCAAGGACCAAACATATAATTTACTAACGAAATGGTTAATGGAAGTTAGAAAAAAAAACCTAAATCGGCCCGAAAAAAAGTCGAATACCTTAAATTGAAAAAAAAGATAATAATTATAATAATACTTTTAATGAGGCGCTTTATTTCACAAACTCAAAATCTGCTACTTACCAAGGGACAATTCCTAGCCGTTGGATCAATCAAACATTTTTTAAGGATTAAAAACACGGAGGGACCATTCTTGCCAAAAGCTGAAACTTTCCCCACCAAAAAAACACAACACAAGCACTCATTTCACCATCAAAAACAAAACCTCCCTTTCTCTCTCTTAATTCTCTCACTAAAAACAAACCCTAACTATCAAAATCAGCCAACAATTAATCGTCAAAAAAAAAAACACAAAAATGCAACAATCTTCAACTGAAAAAGCAGAAGCACAAAAAAAGGATCAAAATAAACCTACCGACTCCGAAAATGATGGTATGAAGCTTCAAACTAATTATTTAGATGTTATTTATGTATCTCTACTGATTTTATACTTATTTATGAATGTTATTGCTATTTATGAACATTTTTCTGTATTTTTTTGTTGTATTTTTTTTGGTGCAAAGGTGAAATATATTATTATCTCCAAACACTTGTACAAATCAAGCTATATATAATCTGTTTTGGACAGAACCCAGAAACAGATAACAACTCTTATATCTAAAAGTACATCATACTAGCTGAAAGAACTATACATCCTGCATCACAGTGACAAGATCATCAATTTCACCAATCATTCTATCAGACTTTTATAAGATTCACCTTTATTGCACCATAACCATCTAGCTACATTTCCAAACTCTCTCCACCTTGATCATTCAACCTTCCACCACAATAACCAAGGCAGAAGGAGAGCTTGACATCACTAGGAATCCATAACCTCTCCACCAGTAAGGGCTATACCACCTATGCTACATTTCCATTTACTACAATGGCTTCACATAGATGGGAACACACACCTTACAGTGAGTACCACCATTACCCCCTATGGCAGTGTATAGATAGGACCAAGTAGGTTCATCTTTCACTCCTCACTATTCCTATCTTCATACACTGCCCACCAAACTCACTTACCCAACTCACATTGGAAACATACTTTAGGGACTTTTATTAAGAAGTTTCCCTAGAAAGCTTTAAATCACAGTTTCATTTACCTAACAAAGGCCTAATAAAACTGTTATTGAAGCTTAGTAGAGGAAACAACTCAAAAAAAACCAAGGTACAAGGCCATCAATGTGTAGTGAGTTCAAAACATAGACTTCAAGATCTGATTAGAAAAGATCTGAGCTACCATGGTAAAAAAAACCAAGACTGCATATATCCATTTCTGGCCAAAAAACACCCCTGCAGTCATCAAACAAAACTTCATAGAGTGTTTTAGTCATCAAAACTATTCAGCAGCTATACAATCCATAAGCATACATCCATGCTCAATCATTACTTCCCAATCTTTTGCATTTAATCTTCCATTTAGCTTCCACATTTCTCACATTCCAACTATCTTTCACAGTTATTCCTTTTAGCTTGTACTTGACATTATCCACAATTCTATTGTAGACCTCATTGCTGCTGTAATGTACATCTTTAAAGATTTTGCCATTTCTCTCTTGCCAAATGAAATAGATACATGCTGCAAGTGTCAGTCTTTTAACAACCCATCCAATGTTCTTATTTTCACAATCATGGGCAAGTTTTTGAATCAGGTCTTGCCAATTACTTTCCTCACAGTTGATCTCAGTCACATCCTTTGCTTTACTCCATACCTCAGAAGAAAATTTACATTGGAAATACAGATGCTGAAGATCTTCATTAGCATTTTGACATAATGGGCATCTATTGACTATGTATAGACCCCATTTTGCCATCTTATCTTGAGTACTCAATCTATTTTGTATAGCTAACCAGAAAATGAAGGAATGTTTAGGTATACATTGTGCATACCAGATCAATCTCCACCAGCTTACTTTTTGCACTTCAGTACTTAAATCAATGGTTGCAGTTTTGACAGAAAATCTAACTTTTTCCTCATTCTTACTGATCCAATACACTATATCACTACAATCATTCTGGACAGTTGGGTCTTCAATGCTAGTGATTAGAGGGAATTTATCATACCAATCTTGTGGCCATTTCCATTTTCCATTATGCATCATATCACTAACCTTAATATTCAATGGTAGTCTTGCATCATATATATCTCTATGGGTTATATATTGAATCAAAGGACCCATCTCATTCCAATTATCATACCACATTGAGATATCTCTACCATTGTTAACCAAATATTTGACATGGTTTTTTATTTTGTCCCTAATCTTGAGTAGGTTTTTCCAACCCCAACTATCGCCATCCTCAATACTTATTTCCCAAATACTTTTTCCTCTTAATTTCACTGTTTGCACCCATTGAGTCCATAAAGTATCTTTTTTGATAGCAATGTTCCGTATATGCTTAGCCAACATAGCCTCATTCCATTTTTGCAAATCCTTAAGACCCAAGCCCCCTTGATCTTTTGGTCTACAAAATAATATCCCAAGCAACTTTAGCTTTCCCTTTAGAAGACTCACCTTGGTTCCAAAGAAATCCCTTTAGAATCTTGTTAATCTCCTTAATGGTTGTAGCTGGAATTAAGAAAACTGATGACCAATATACATGAATAGATTCAAGAACTGCTGCAATGAGCATAAGTCTACCAGCATAAGATAGAAACTTATTCCTCCAGTTGTTAATTCTTTTCTTGATCTTCTCCAATAAACAGCTACATTCTGTTACTCCCAATCTTTTTGCAATCAAAGGAACACCTAAGTATTTTACTGGTAATCTCCCCTCAGTAAAAGGAATAATCACTTTAATAGCTTCTTTTTCCTCTGCATTCATACTTCCAAAATAAACAGTGCTTTTGGATTGATTAGGGACCAGACCTGAACACCAGCTAAATTCCTCAAGAGTTCTTTTGATCACATTCACTGAACTTGGATCTCCATGGCACATAACTAGAAGATCATCAGCAAAACAGACATGTGATAATTTGTTCTTCTTGCATCCAAAGTGATATTGAAATTCTTCATCTCTATTGATATGTCTATTTAACATTAAGGAGAATATTTCCATAACCAGTGTAAACAAATAAGGTGATACAGGGTCTCCTTGTCTCAATCCTCTACCACCTTTAAAGTATCCCACTCTATCACCATTGATGCTTAAAGTAAATGCAGTGGTTGTAACACACTGCATTATCCAATGAATCATCTTCTCATGGAATCCAAAACCAACAAGGATACTTTTAAGAAACCTCCATTCAATAGTGTCATAAGCTTTCTGAAGATCAATTTTGAAAGCAACTCTCTTAGGACCACTTTTTCTATTATAGCCTTTCATAATCTCTTGAGTCAAAAGAATATTATCTTGGATTTTCCTTCCTGGGATAAAAGCACTCTGGTTGCTACTCACCAAGGTACTCAAAACATGTTTAATTCTGTTGGTGATGATCTTACTGATACATTTGTAAAGAACATTGCAGCAAGCAATTGGTCCAAACTCAGAAACTTTATTAGGAGTTAGAACTTTTGGAATTAGAGTCACAAGGGTTGCATTAATCTCTCCAAGTAACTTTCCTGAGGAAAAAAAAATTCTTTAATAGCACAGCAGAATTCATTCTCAATAACACTCCAAGCCTTTTTGAAAAAAGCAGCAGAAAATCCATCAGGCCCAGGTGCTTTTGCATCATCAATATCAAATAAAGCTCTTTTAATTTCTTCACAAGTAAGATTACTGATCATGCCCATAGCTTCTTCATTACTCAGCTTATTCACAAACAGACCATTCCTATCAATATCTTGTACCTCATGACTTTCCCCAAGAAACTTCATAAAGTGCTTCAGAAACAATTGAGGAATTTGATCTCCTTCAAATCTTGTCCCTTGCTCATCACATAAAGAATAGACTTTACTTCTGTGGACCCTTCTTTTAAGAACTTTATGAAAGAAACTTGAATTTTTATCTCCTTCACTCAGCCATTTGATTTTAGCCTGCTGGCTCAGAAGATTTTCCTCATCTAATTCTGCATCAATGAAATCTTCAACAAGCTTAGCTTCAATAGATCTTAGCTGATGGTTTTGAGGATCAAGATCAATAGCAGTTTGAATTTGTTGTATTTGACTTCTTAGACTTTCAACTCTTTTGAATAGGTTACCATTGCACCAAGCTAACTTGTTCAAGGGAGCTTTTAAGCTTTTTAACTTCTTCACTACTTTATACATAAAATGCCCTTCCACCTCATTACTCCATCCCTTTTTAACTATATCAATGAACTCCTTCTTCCCAGTGATGAAATTTGCAAATCTAAAAGCTTTCTTCTGTTTTTTAATACCTGTTGGAATGCATAAAATAGCTGGAGTATGATCAGATATTTTTTTGTTGTATTACTGTCATGAAATTGATGATTATGTATTTATTTGAGATTTTGTTGTCATACTGTAAAAGAAGAAGATATTTATTAAGATTTTACAGTTTTTGCTGATTTTAGATGTTTTTAGATGTTTTTCCTGATTTATTAAAGATTTTGGAAAAATATCATTAGTGATAAAAACAGTTGTGGTAGATGTGGTACTGATTTGAATATAGTGAAAAAAAAAAAAAAAAAAAAAAAAAAAAAAAAACAGTGGTAGTGGTTTAGTTTTGATTTTTGGTAGTGGTAGTGGTACTGGTAGTGGTGGTGGTGGTGGTGGTAGTGATAGCTTGTTACAAGTATAATTTTTTATATAACTTATGATGCGTTTTTGAGTGTGACTGAGAAAAATTTTATGGTATATCACTAGTGATAAAAACAGATGTAGCGATTATTGATTAGTTATCACATGATTAGTGATCATGTAGCGCGATAACTTATACATTTTTAGTGTTCTTCGTGGTAGTGGTGGTGGTTTAGTTTTTGACTTTTGGTAGTGGTAGTGGTAGTGGTACTGATGGTAGTGGTGATGATGAAGAGCAGTCGCGGATAACTTAAATATTTAATGGTATATCACCAGTGATAAAACAAATATAGTGATTTTTTTTTAACAACTGTGATGATAAGCCGTTATACTTGAAATAATTATATTTCAAATAAATCTTGATTAGAATTTATAGTGTCTTTTTGTTTTATATAACATAAGACATTAAAATTTTGATTTTGAAAAAAATGTAGAAGATGATATTTACAAGCATCTGGAGACAATACAAGCTTTAAACGGTCAGTTTTTGTCTGCTAATAAATCTTTAAACATAAAACTTGCAGACATTATGTTTGTTTCTAAAAAAATTTGTAAATGCAGTTTTGTCGACAAGCAAATTTTTGAGCCTATATCCAGAGATTGATAAGGAAAAAGGTAAATTGCAACATATAAGCATGTCTCCTTTAGAAAAATATCAAATGTGATAAACCTTGTATGTATGCGGCATACTTGTTTTGACATTTAGCTTCTGTGTTATATCACCTGCGATACAAATTGATATGACATACTTGCAGTAGAATGTTATAAAATTGTATGACGCATAAACATTCAGAGTTTATATTTATCAGGAATAAATATTCATAAAAACTTACTTGGGATTTGTTTTGTGCAGATTGGAATACAAGTCTAAATGAAATGAAAAAGAAAAGAAGTAAGAAACAACCTCTAGTTCACAAAGTCACCATATCGGGAAGCGTTTTGCTGTGTAGTCAAAGTAGTCGTAAATCTAGTGTTTTGGAAGAGATTTCTTAAAGCAATTGTTGCATATTTAAGAAGAATGGTCGTGTTTGCAGTTGTTTCGTATATTGACTGAAAATGAGTTATAGTTGTTGTCAATTTATGTTGCTGAATTCTGAGTTATAGGTTTTTGTGTTTTTTGTTATGATAGTGCTTAAGTATATTAATGTAGATGTTATATTGCTTTTAAATAAGCTGTTAGTTTTTGATTGGATGTGTTGTTGTTTCAGTTTAGTCTTTTTGTTGAATCATTTGTTATATTGTCACTGGTGATATTTTTGATTCATAGTATCACCAGTGATATTTCAAGTAATGTATAGTATCACCAGTGATATTTGAAGACAATTTTTGAAGTTATTGTGTTATGCTTTTTGACTTTGTGTTTTATCACCTTCTTTACAGCTTCTAGTGGTTTGAAAACTCCTCCTTCTTTTATTCATCATGATTTTATTGATACTCCTGGTGGATCGGTTTTTTGGGTTCCTAGAGTTGCTGCTAGTGTTCTACCAGTTTTGTTTAGTGTTTATGATTCTGTTGAGGATTGCATTAGTATGTACATGAGATATGCTTCAGAGGAAGGATTTGGTATTAGAAAGTCTACTCAGAAAAGATTAAGGGATGGATTTGTAAAAGAGAAGTATTTAGTTTGCAATAGGGAAGGGTGTCCAAAGAAAATTCGTTTGAATATGTTAGCTCCTAAGAGATATAACACTGCATATTACATATACCATATATGTATAAAAACAAGAAATAAAACTACAAAAATAAAAAACTTGACATATCTAAAAATCAAAGAAAGTGTTACATCAAATTTAACAGAACATCATAAGTGGTATAAACATCAAAATCAAAACCAAGTGTTGCCTCATTTTTAACAGAATATCACAAGTAATACCAGATACAAAGAACTGTATGAATCACAAAAATCCTCATAAAATCATTCCAAACTATTGAGCATAAGTTTTTTTTTAGCAATATTGAAAAGCTATGAATTACAAGTGTTACATCAAACAAAATAAATTAAAAAAATATATAAAATCAGACTTCGACTGCAGCAGATTCACCTTCAACGGAGCCGCCTCCAGGAACACCGCCCCCCGGGGCAATGACTAGAGAATATTGGTAACGCACTAGCCGAAACTCCAGGAGCCCAAAACAACTTATCCCCCAGGAGTGTCAATAAACTCATGATGATTAAACGACTTATGTGTTTTCACACTATAAGAAGCTGTAAACAAAGGTAAACATACTCACAACTTAAAAAAAATAAGATTTAAGAATAATTATAAAACAATAACAATGAAATATCACTAGTGATAATTTACATGACATATAATAAAGTTTAACCTATAAATATCAAAACGTATAAAAAACAAAATATCACAAATGATACTACAAAGCTACAGTTCAAAAGCAAGAATTTTGTTTATTTGTAACTATTTTATACCCAGTTGATTCCCTCTCAATTTCAATTGTACATTAAATATCCTATTGGGAACTGAACTCACAAAGATATGTGCATACTATAACAATTATGTTGTACCATTCAAGACGAGACCAAAGATGTAAAGGTAGATAACACCTAGGCAACGACCTCCACAAGGATAACAACCAAAAGCATTTTACTAGGAAATAAATATATCATAAAGTGTTTTACCTTGTCCAATAAGGTGAAAAGGGCCTTGAATGGTTCTAAAACTTTTCCAACAGGTTTTGCAGCATCATTCTGAGAGAAAATTTAGTTCAGTGTTAAAAAGTATAAATTGCAATCACTAGCTTCACCACGCATCTCAGAATACATATTTACTGTGATCTCGACAAAGTTAAAGCATTCATACATCGCATACATTAATAGAACCTATCTTAACAAGCACTAAGTTTCATAAGAAAAACATTACCGACCGCATCTCCAGTTTCAAGCCAAACAGGAGCTGAACACCCTGAACTCCGGTTAGCTAATTTATTTCCATAATTCAAACTTCCATGCCCACCATTATAAGCATCTGCCAAAACATGAGAGCTTCTACTGCATCCAATGGTTGTATCTTGAGAAGCACATAAAACAACAAAATTATAATATCATTAACTTCGGATATCACTGGTGATACCACACGTACGATAGAGAGCAGATTCAAAAACAACAATCAGACATAAAAATAGCATTTCAGTGCTGTTAAAAACATAAATTCAACTAACAACTTAATTAATAAGTAAAATTTCAGGAGCATATAACAAGATTATCAAATATTTTTCACTCACACATTTTATCAAACACTTGGTGTGCAACTTGATAAGAAGGATTGTTACACAACTTGATCCACATAATTAACAAGTGATTCAACATCATTATCAACCACAACAATATAAATCAAATAAGCTTCTGAAACAAACGGTTCATTCAAATCAAAATCTGCTACTTACCGGAGGTGATGATGAGATAATGATCGGAACGATGATGGTGATGATGATCAGAAAGTGATGATGATCGGAATGGTAATTGTGGATCGGGATAACTAATTTTTGGAAGGAAAAAATGAGAGCAGAGGAAAACACATACAAAGTGTGTGTAAAAAATGACGAATGGTAAAAAGAAAAATAAATAAAGGCTTTATATAGTTGGAAGATTAAGGTTAAACATATTAAATCTTAGATTAATCTCAACCATTAGATCAATCCAAATAGAAGGTGGGGATTTGTACTTTGGTAAGCACCAAAATAAGAGTATGCAAATTAAAATTCCTCTACTTTTAATTGAAATTTGACATAAGATAAATACCTTTTTATGCAGTTTGCCAAAATACTATCATTTATTCTCTTTCTCTTACTTTTTTTTCAAATCAAATTTAAATCCAAATCCTATCCTAACCCTTTTTAAACCAAACGCACCCTTAATTGAGTCACACAATCTAGTCGTCTAGCGTTGACCATTTTGGCATTTTCTCTACTTTTTCCCACGAAAAAAAACAATTTCAAATAAGCACTCCGACTAAAGCAATCAGCTCCATCTTCGTTTTGTTCACAAAAATCATTAATTAATGGCAATTAATCTGAAACGATTAGCCAACATTATTAGCTCCAAGAAATCACACATTCAACATTCACCCACTTTTTTTCCGGAATCTCTAATCCCAAGTTTTACCAGCTTCCGTGAATTTTCTGCTTGTTCAGCTGGTGTAACCGGACACGTGGCATCCGGTGGGCAAAACCCATTTTTTATTTAACCAATTTAAGATTGTTTGGCTGGTTTTTATTGTTGTTTTTTATCTTTGCATATCACCTGTTTGATGAAATGCCTCAGTGAATATACTAGTTTTCAAAGGTTGCATTGTCTGTAAGTCACATGTAGTTATACCAAAACTTTATTTTTGCGTCTCCCGCATAGTTTTTATGTGTTTTATTGTTGCATATTCATAGTATATATGGCGATCTATGGTATAAACGAAATGTTGCTAGAAACCGTTTACTATTATTTAAATTTATAGGTTATGACCAAATAGACTGCATTAGAAAATTGTGACGTGTGTCGTGATGTGTTCATCGTTTTCTAACTTATATATGAAAACTTATTTGAACTCTAGTCTATATAATCATAAGGTTGATAGAGTACTAACTCACAATTGCAATATTAAATATGTGGAAATGCAAGATTAGAAGATGTTGATGATGAAAAGGAAGAACATGAATTTTTGAAGTGGCACAAAGGAGGAGGGATGTTTCATAAGTCAGCAAGGATAGATCCCACGGCTTCAATAGATTTTGGTGCCGTAGTCCACTCGGGGTCTCTTGTGGGTGGAAATGTTCATGTAGGATCAGGAGCTGTTGTTGGCCCAAATGTGACAATTGGTCAATCGACAAAGATAGGGTATGCTCATTCCCCCATCTTGATACAGTTATATCCTGGTCATATGACATACCAATATATTGGTCAATGGAGTTTTCCTATGATTAAAATAAAAGGCCATGAATACTGAACTATTATCTGCTTTTTAATGTTTCTTACTATTCAAATTATACTTCTGGACATATGGTACTAAGATTGACCATCTGTGTTATACTTTGAAAAATTATGTTTTGACTCCGACATTTCATCAGGTATAATGTTGCACTTGCTAATTGCACGATTGGTGATTCATGCGTCATCCATCATGGAGTCTGCGTCGGTCAAGATGGTAATATCAGTTGGACTTAACCTAGATAAACTTATACAGAAAGAAGTATCCATATAATACTTTGTGAATGATCTTCAATAAAATTTCACCAGCTCCTGGTGATAATATATACCTAAATTTCGGAACTCTAAGAAAGTAGTTCTTTTCAGGTTTTGGTTTTTACCTTGATGACCTGGGCGCCATGGTGAAGAAGCCTCAGGTTAGTAATCTCATTTCATATGACACTGTATATCAATTTTCACATTTCCTTCATTGCTCTATTTGCAACTTTGATACGTTACATAAAATCAACTAACCTTGACATAGTTCTAGTTTTCAAACGTCAAAATAGCCTTTTCCATAACTGTTTGTAGCACATCGACATTTATTGCGATTTGCATCCACTTGCTTGTATTTGTTAATCTTCAGGACCTGAAAGCTCATATAGGGGATAATGTCGAGATTGGTGCAAATTCATGCATCGATAGGGGCAGGTAAGCTTGTTAGTAGACTGTAGATAGTTGGATACACTTGCAGGTTTCAATATATATATATATATATATGATAGTTACCTATTCTTTTTGCAGTTGGCGGGACACTACCATAGGTGATCATTCAAAGATAGATAATTTAGTCCAGGTATGTATTGTGTTTCGTTGAATTGTTATTTGTTAGATTGCACTATGAGTTTATAAATTTTACTTTCCAGATAGGTCACAATGTAGTGATCGGCAAGTGTTGCATGTTATGTGGGCAAGTTGGCATCGCAGGTTCCGTAACGTATGTTTTGTTTTTTCTCACATCTATCTAGTATGTTTATTATTCTATGGACTCAGTTGATTTTAATATAAGATACTCCATATGTTTTATGACTTTTCTGTCTCTTTAGGATGGGCGATTATGTAACTTTAGGTGGAAGGGTCGGAGTCCGTGATCATGTCACCATTGTATCAAAGGTACATGTTCAATTGCTTGAAGAATAGCTAATCTGGAATTAAATGATGTTTACAAATGAAGAAACCCAAAAGAATTGTGTTCGAAATGCATATCTTGTGATCGATATCTCTTGGATGCAGGTGCGTCTAGCAGCTGCCAGTTGTGTGACCAAGGATATTACTAAACCCGGTGATTATGGAGGTTTTCCAGCTGTAAGGACATTTATGATGTTTAGTTTTATTGATTTCATACATATAAGTGGACTTTAGGCAGATCATTAGCCCTTAAACTGTAACTTCCATTTGCTACAGGTTCCAATTCGTGAATGGCGAAGACAGGTTGCTGGTCGTTGCCAAACCGTGAAGTAAAAGATTCCTTGCTTAAACACTGCAACATCAGAGCCTCTTTGTAATTGCTTTTTGTTTCATATAATGAAAAGTATGTGAACTGTTTACATTTGTCATTAATTGTTTCTATCATAATTTTGATTGTATAGTTGTGAATTGTGATGGACTTTTTGTTGACTGACTTGACTCCAGCCTTATCTATTGACGGGCTGGGCCAGCCCAACAAAAATACAAACACTAGTTATTTAACATGCAAATTACTATATATAGGGTATGTTTGCGCAATGGGCTGGGATGGGGCTTATATTATAAGCCGAAAACTGAACTTTATATTTTTATAAAATTGTTTGGCGAATTAGTTGTACCTGAAGTTTATTAATGTAAAATCATATAAAATTACATCAAATTAAATTGATATATATTTTTAGCTTTTATCTAATAATTTTATTATATTTTTAAAGGTATTTAAATAATTTAACTAACCATAAGCCCTATAAGCCCCTTTCTATTTGCTTGAGCTTATGAAAACTTATGACTTATTTTTTAAGCCATAAGCCTCCACAAACCTGTGTGACAAACGGAACTTATTTTATAAACTGATTTTTTTTAAAAGTTTAAGCCCCGATAAGCCTCTGTAAGCCCCTGTGCCAAACATAGGCTTAGTTCAGTTTAGGGTGTAAGGTGTTATAAATTTATTTACAAGGACCTAAAATGGTATGCTAAATGTTAAATTAGCAAGTTACCTATTTTATGCAAATCATCTTATATAAATATACCAATTTTCATCAACCAGACACGACTGAGAAACTAATTGACATCGAGAGATTAGCGGTTTTTTGCAAGAGAACAAGGTAACAAGCAAACCTGTGGGTTTTTAATTTAATTTTAAATTTTTATTCAATGGATGTTAAGTTTGTGAGGCAAGGGGATTTTTTTTTGTGTGAAGTGAGTTAGTAAATTATTTATTTGTTCAAGTTTATCCATTATGTTAGTTGATTAATTAATGTTTAGAAGCTGATTATAGATTAAACCTAAGCAACTGAAACAAGTTTTTCATTGGTGTTTTAACCTAATACCAGTGAAGTAATATTGATAATCCATTTATGTTGTTGAGTTAAGAGATAGTTAATTTATGATAAATATATATATCGATAAATCTGAGTTAGTAATTGCCTATGCTATGCTGCTGAATCATTGTGTTCTATCTCTTCTCGAACGATGTCTGTTATACACTTGTCGATCATATGCTTCATTTATTTTGTAACATTTTTTATCAACTTCGGGTGACTTTCGTGTGAATAGATACTCTAAGATGCGATTAAATCATAATCAAGATGTTAATAAATCCCTTTTTCCTTAAAATATCTTTTTTTGTGACTAATAATACCTTGTACATATTTATATGCTTGCAGACTAACTATCAATAACCGTCATGGATAATTACCATGATGAAAACGACATCTTTGATGGGAAGTCGGGCCGTAATAGACCCACCCTCTTTCTTGGAGGCGTTGGACCGATGCAGATATGGATTGAGACCCTCATCGGTGTGACCATGACTCTTAAAGTTGAGAGCTCCAGCACCATTGGCGACATTGTAACCATGATCAGAGACAAGTTAGGGATTCCCCGATATCTCTCGCATACGATCTTGGTTCACGGAGAGAAGGTCATCAATGGAAAATCTTCTGTTGATGATTGCCACATCGAGATGGGATCCACTCTGTTGTTCTTTGTGGCACGGATGCAGGAGATATTGGCTGAAAGGCGGCAGGAGGGAGTTGTTCTTGTTCAAGACCATCACCAGAGACGGCTTTTATTTACTCAAAAGCAGCTCATTCTGCAAAAGTTATTTATAATAAAATGGGATGATGGAAAGACCTTGGCTCTAGAAGTCAAAACCTCCGACACCATCATCGATGTGAGAATTCAGATCCAACGTGAGCTACATATTCCTCTATGCATGCAGAAGCTCTTCTTTGCTGAAGAAGAGGAACTTGAGGACGATTTTACCCTTGCTGACTACTACATCCATAACGAATCCACGCTCCGTCTTAAGCGTAGACCACAGAAATATATCCTGGTATTAGTCAAGAGCACCGGATCAAAGACCACGAGACTTGAGGTAGAATACTCCGACACCATCCACAATATGAAAGCCAAAATCTATGATAATATTCCCTTGGACCAGCTGACCTTGTTATTGGATGGGAAGCAGCTCGATGACACCCGTACACTTGCTGACTACGGCGTCAATAGACGATGCACTCTCTATCTTGTGCTCGATGGTACCATTGCTGATTGCTACATTCATGAGGAACCTACTACCTTCTCTCTTCTCTTTGGCTCAATGGGACCTATGAAGATATTAGTCAAGATTCTCACTGAAAAGAAGATCAAGTTGGAAGTCAATCGCTGTGACACCATCGCAAAAATAAAAGCTAAGATAGAAGATAAGGAAGGTGTGCCTTCATGTGAGCAGAGGCTGCTCTTTTTAGGAAAGCAGCTCGAGGATAGCCTTACCATCGCCGATTGCTGCATTTATTGGTACTCGGTCATCCATCTTATTCATGAATACAAGGGGATGAAGATAAACATTACGACCCTTAGCGGAAATAATACAATCTCTTTACAAGTTGAAAGCTCTGACACTGTTGGTCACTTGAAAGCCAAAATCAAGGATGAGGAAGGTATTTCATTGGACAATCATGGTCTGTTATTCACCGGTAAACAGCTGCAGGACAGCCGTACCCTGGCAGATTACAACATCTGTAATAATTCAATCTTGCAATTGGTTCGTCGTCTACATTAGTTGGGAGGCTGAATGTATTACTGGTTATTTATTTTCTTATTTATATGCTCTTCTTTCTTTTGAATCATAGCTCTTATTATCTCTTAATCTCGTCAGCTATTCACACATTCAGTCTTGATAAACTACTACACTACAGGCTACTTTTTTTTGTTTTGTTTTATTTCGAATATATGCATAAGCAGTTTACAATTAAGTTTCTTTTGTGTCATCATATCAAATGATTAACTATGGCATAATAAAATCTAAAATGGATCAACTAGTTCAAATTCCATGTAGCACGGGTAATGACATCCAAATTTCTAGTTTGTTGTGGTGATAAGCTGATCATGTGTATGTTATCATTTGTGTTTTAAAAAAGAGTTTCTCATTTTACTAGTACAATTTTTAGCACTTCATATTCATCATAAAAGTTGAAAATAGAAACTGGAATCTGCTTTCGGTTCGAATTATGTATGTATGTATGTTAAGTTTGAGATATGATACAAGTTTAAGCACCAGTTTGTGGGTGGTCGACTCCACCTTCCCCCAACTCGTAGGCTTAACATAACAACGATAACCACCGTGGAAGTTGAAAGATCTGGCACCATTGACAACATGTCCAGTAGCTTAGCTATCGTCTTCTTTTTTTTTGCTTCTGTTTTACTGCTGTTTGGGATTGTTTATGTAAGTGCTACTGTAGTATTTTTAAAACAGATTGGCTGTACTCACTGCTTAATTGGATAAAACCAACTGCTTATCTGCTAGTAAATAAGTGCCAAGCTACTAAACTTGTTAATTAACCAGTCTACAGTAATAAGTAAACCCAAACACCCCCTTATCTACTATAGGCTATGTTTGGCAAGGGCTTAAATGAGGCTTATTTGAGCTTGGGCTTTTAAAATAAGCCGGCTAATAAAATAAGTCTCGTTTGTCATAGGGCTTATGGAAGGGCTTATAAAATAAGTCGGCTAAAAACTTTAGCCCCATAAAAGGGGCTAAAAACTTTAGCTCGGGGCTTTTAAAGAATAAATTTCTTATTTACCCACAAAAATTTCTAACATATACAAAAACTCATTTAATTATGTCATTTTAAGTAATTTTGCAATAATAAGACCCAGCCCCAGCCCATTTACCAAACAAGTTTATAAAAATACAAATTTTAATTCGGCTTATAATGTAAGTCTCAGCCCCAGCCCCAAGCCTATTTCACCAAACATACCCTATATATGTGGAAAACTTATACAAAGATCACAAACCACAAGAACACTAATGTTTCATACAACCAACCTCCCCAACTTTTTATTCACAAAATCTAACAGTTGCTTCAAATGCAACTATAGGTTTTGAGTTCAATACAAATTACAAAGAAAGAAAACAAGAAACTTAGATCTTCAAACTTAACAACGAGAAAGAAGATTTTCCCACGGATTGCTTTAACGGAACAAAGAGAAAGATACATTATATAGCTACACTTCTAGGGCATCCGGATAGTAAGAATATCAACACTTTGCTCCATAACTTTCTCATGGAAGTATAAATGATCGCCTTGGCATCAGGATCAGATGATGAGGGGACCAAGAAATGTGCCTTCTTGCGAGGTGGAAATGAGGCACTGCGACACATGGTGAAAAGCAAGTAGTGGAGTAGAAGATAATATTATAACGATAGTAGTCTGGTGGTGATACAAATGGAGTTGAAACGGGACATACTCGTTTTCGGGTAGTGTTAATGAAGAGATGACTTCTACGGTGAAGTTAGTGCAGCAGGAATAGATGGGGTGGGTGCAACTTCACCCTCCTGGAAAGGGCTTAGACTCCCCAGAAGGAGCTACTAGTGAGATGGGAGCTGGTACTATCGGGGGTACAAATATGGTAGTGGAAGACATGGCGTCCTCGATCTCCAAGTCGGACGTTTAGACAATGGGGTGGGAAGCAGAAGACATGGCGTCGTAACGACTAAGTAACATATAATGACTAATGTTTAAATAGTTATGCATCATCTGCTAAGCAAATCTCTATGAGCACTTGTAATAACCCTTCAATATAAGTTATTAAAATATGTTAAGAAGTGTTCGATCGGTTATGCATCATCTGCTAGGTAAATCTCCATGCATGACGTTGGTAAAATGTAGGCACGTAGGCGTAAAGTAATGAAGCGTATAATGGTGAGTTCAATGAGAAAAGTGTTCCTCTTAGGTAAAAAGTGTTATAAACAGGGAGTATTATGATGCCAGTGCGTTGTGTGTAAAAGTAAACCTTTATACTTTTATGATTTTCAATGTTCTGAATACTTACGTAAATTTTACCATTTTCAGAAATCAAGTGGAAAGTCAACCGGACATCATTCTATTATAACTACTCTCAGTATTGCAATGTTCACCTCTGAGTCGGACATAGGTGGTCAGGCTATGTCCTACTGTCTCTGGTTGAATATAGGTGATCAGCCTACATTCACCCGAGGTTCAATGAATTTTGAAATACTTAGCTTAGTTAAACTAGTAACATGCCCCTTACTTGTAAATGTGGTTTCGAATGATTAAGACAATTATTGCATTTATGTAGGGGAGAAGGCGTAGCGCTGTGGTACGTAAACATACGTATAGGAAAAATAATCATAGCTCATAGTGGTAATAATAAAATACATATCTTATCAAGTATGACTTCAACAGAGTTATAAGTGAGTCATCAACTTGGCAGGCAGGCATGTGTCGGTCATAGGGTTAAGTTTTTGAAAAAGTGGTTATAGTCTAAGTTTGAAGAATACCCATTTCTCTATAACCTAGGCTCTGATACCAATCTGTAACAACCCCAAAAATGGTTTACAGCGGAAGATAATGTTATTGGGGGTGCTACTCGATTGATATCATAACACAAAGCATAGAACACTAGATTTCCTTAAAAGATTTCATTTATTGAAATAAAACAGGGTTTACAACATTGTTTTTGTGCCGAAATATAAGCCCATAATGAAATTTACGTGGTCCCAAATGTATATCAGAGTCGTCTATAACCATGCCATGCCAATGCCCAAGCGCCCCAAAGTGTAGCTATTGCCTTTTTATCCTGAAAATGCTAAAAAGTCAACACAAAGGTTGAGTGAATTCATAGTTTTAGTAATAAAGAAATTGATCACAAGATTCCAAGTTCAATAAATAGTGGGCCATGATGTTGCACCCAAAATCGTAAGTGGTTATTATTGCCCTAAGCTCATGACATGAAAACGTTAACTGAGTATCGTAAAATTAATATAAAAGTAATAATGAGTTTTGCTATCTATCCGGCTAGCACAAAGATATGTATGTAATGCGTTTGGCTATCTATCCGGCTAGTCACAAAGACTATCTATCCGACTAGCCCAAAAATGTAATGTGTTTGGCTATCCATCAGGCTAGCACGAAGGCTATCTATCTGGCTAGCCAAAAAAGAAAATGTAATGCATGACTTAGGCAATAATAACAATCAGGCATAACATAAAGTTTTCAAGCAATTGTAATCATAAAAGTAGTAGTAGCATGTATCCTCCCCCAAAGAGTTTATAAAACAGTTAAACGAGTAGAAGTGGGGCTATGAACTCACCTCGGTAATACAGTAGGCAATGTACGTCAATATCATGTACGTAATGGTAATGGCTTCAACACGAAACCCAGATATAGTATGACAAGTCTCAAATCTCGATATATTCAGTTTACGACCCCAAATAGTTATGTTTGGAAAATGATTCGTTGTGAGACACTTGTATCGTTTCTACTTGTGTAGTAATGCTTAAACTTCAAAAATAGATGTTTCTCAAGTATTTAAGTTTTTGTAGCTTATGTAGAGTTTGATAAGTTAATTTGATTCTCGATACATAAAATGCAGTTGTCAAATATTTGTAAGTATCGACTCTTGGAATAAGGATGAAAATATACACAATATATTTACATACGAGTTGGCTTGAATATTGGCACAAGTACGATCGAAGTGGAAATAAATACAAGTTGAATTGTATTTATTAGATTTGTTTGGTTGTCAAGATGTGAAAATATATATATAGTATATATTTTATAGACGTCTTGAGTAAATACTATATTTGGATAAATATATTATTTGTAATTTACACGGATGAGGTTATCAAGTATGCATTAAACAGATTTATTTAGCGAAAAGTGGTAAGTAATATAAGTTCTATCAAACTTATAAAGGTTTTAGGGTGACAAGTGTCACTTGTTAAACTAGAGGGATTTAATTCGTAAAGGTAATATAGATTTCAAAGCTTATAAAAAGTTTTAAGGCAATTGGAAAAGAATTTAAAGTGGAGGGACTGAATGTGTAAAATTATTTATATAACTTACTGAATGTGTAAAGTTATTATGCAGTTAAGCTCATTTCCAAACAGGCCTAAAGGGGGTACTTCCAGGGCTTGCACAAACTTCTAGAAAGTGAACTATGGGGTGAGCTTCTCACCAAATGATAACAAGCTGACAAAGAGCACTTGTACCAAGAATCAGACCATAATAAGCTAAAATGAGCTTTTTGCGAGCTTATGAAAAGTGTGGGTTGACAACTGATATTTTACCTTTTTAAATTTTATTGAAAACCTTTGTGACAGACCACTTTTGAGCAAGAGTAAATTAGACCTAAAACTTTTAAGACATTATTAAACTTACTAACAAATAACACAAAATTTTATTATATTTTAATATTTTGAAGAATTTTTATATAAGCCGAAATTAAGGTAGAAAATAAGACAGTTAAGCTAATTTGGAATTTTGACTTTTTACAAAAGACTTGAAAAATCAATTTTGACTAAAAAATTTGACTTAAATTTGACTCAAACCTGTTGTAACAATACTTTTAGCATCCAAATGACTCCTACTTGAGACTAATAAACTTAAATGACACAATAAGCTAATAGACTGACTTGACTTAATTATTTTAACAGACAACAACCAAAATTACCACTAAAGTATTTAAAATGACTCTAAACTTGTTTAATCCTACTGACTTAACCTAGGTATTACCAAATCTAATCAAAACAAAGACTCAAAGACAAATGAACTGATTTTTTTGCTGATTTTAAACAATGATCCAAACACCTCCTTAAATACCCATGGTTGAGTTTGAGGATTATTGTGACCAAAGTTTCTACTGATTTAGACTCTAAAGGATAAAATGACTTATAAAAATCAGATCTTTAACCCTAAATAAGCTGAGAAATAAGCTAGGCTAAAAGTTGAATTTTTTGTAAAATAAGTAAAAAACAAAGGATAAGCTCAAAATAAGCATTAGATGAGCTTATCTGAGCTTATATCTAACTACAAGAGAGTATTATAACAGAATTAACCATAAAACATCATTATTGAAACCTCGACTTGCATAATATAGAAACAATAATTAAATAAAGGACTTTTATTAAAATTGAAAATGGATTACAAGACTGAAAGTAAATTTTAAAAGACAATACAAAAAACTTTGAATAAGCTAAAATTGCACCATTCACAACCTTAGGATCAATTTGGTGACTTGTTTCCTCCAATCAAAAGCTTTAAAGCTGCCAACATGTCATATCTGCCAGGTGTGTCAGATTCTCTAGAAGCTTTGAAAGATCCTTAGTACGAGGAAGATTATGGGGTGAAAATGGGCAGGGTAATATTGGCGGGTAACTTGGGAGGAATGAGAGTGGTAACTTGGGAGGATGGAGAGAAAACTTTACTCGTCCGTCCCATTTTTATTGTCTCATTTGACTTTGACTAGTTTTTCTTGTTTAATTTTGACCATTAATATATTTATTTGTGTTATATAATACTTGATGAAAATTATACTAATGAAAAATACATTTAAAGCCCAATACATTCATATATTTTTCATCAAGTATTATACTAGTATAACACAAACAAAAATAATTATGGTCAAAGTTGAAGAAGAAAACTAAAAAAGTTAATAGTGGACAATAATTTTAGGACGGAGGGAGTATTTTTTTATTGTTTGACTTTTTGACCAGACGGGTTAAGTAGATTATGGATTGGATCTGGTGTAATATATGTATAACCGGTTAATGGATTTGGACATGTTAAACTTATACCCGGTTTTAACACAAGGACTAATTTTGCAAAATATGGACTTGTGTTGCAAAATAAAATCCAAAGGGTTTAAAGTGTAACTTGGTGGAAATTAAGGGTGTCTGGTGTAAATTTGAGATCTTCAAGGTTCATTAGGTAACTTGAGCTCAAATTCATCCAAAATGTAGAATCCATTCTCCCCGCCCTCGGATTTCACACTTTTTCCAATCTCGTGCCCGTTTTTCCTCCGTTTTGTCTTTTCTTATCCATGTTGTGATATCCGTTACCTACACATGCATAAACACAAAAACATAACATATTTGGCATTATTAGGGTTAGTTTTTGGTCTTTTTGGTTCGGTGCTTACACCAAACATGTTGATGCAGGGCATTTTCGAGCTCTAACTCCTCTACAACATGTGGTCCTCGTTGGTTTATTGTGTCGTTGCCACGTCCGGTGAATCTACGAGCTATATAACCAAATGGTTGTCCATGTCCACACATTTGTGGAGTAAGTATAGCCATTTATATTAGAAAATTGTGCATAAAAAGAACAACTTTAAACACGTATATCTCCAAAAACACCAATGGCGAATCCGAACGGTGAGATCGTAGGTTTATGTGTCCTGAAAGTCATGCCCAAAAATCACAAAATTCCAACTGTGAACGAATGCTAGCCGCTAATCATCTTACGATTCTGTAGAACATGACGAATTGAAAAAAGTTTTTCTATCTCTCTTGATTTGGCTTTTCCATATTGCATGATTTCTTTTCCCCGTACATGTGCTCTTAATACCAAATGATGGCGGATACCATTGTGAATGCAAGAAACCACACAAACACAATGAATAAGGAATTCAATAAACCTTAAAAGGACGCTCAAACGGGAATTCAAGAGATACTCTCTTTTCCTATTAATTTATCATAACATGTTTTTCTTTTTTTATTATTATTATTTTTTTTTAACTTTAAGTTTTTTACCTTTAAAGTTTAAAAGTGACTTGAAGAGAAACCCAAAAATCACTAATAACCTTTAAATAAGAAAACAAAATGTAAAATATAACTCCATAAACATAATTCCTAGAAATAACACATTTACCAATACTACAAGGAGAAAGAGTGCGGTCAATGCAAACTACAAGGACTAATTTACTCTAGTTTTTTTTATTACCATAAACTAAATAAGACTTTAAACCGACAACCATTGTAACCAACCGGGTATAGATATAAAAAGGGAGGGAGGGGAATAAGAATCCCAAACATCCGAAGACTAACCGCTTTTTTTGATTGTGTAAGTACTACTGTATTTGTTTTAATTAATTGTTCTGCTGGTGCATCCCAGTTTTAACAATGGTACATTACTTTTTTATGATTCAATTATATATATATAGAATTTGATTTGACGTATGAATTTTTGACTACCAATTATGTGTTTTTATATTTTTAATAATAATATGATTAGCTTTTTCTATAGCTAGAGGAGTGGAGTGGGAGCCCCGTACTACCCTGGCTTCCCACTAACTTCTTGTAAATTCTATGGGTTTTTTATAAAGTGATGTTGAAAAAATAATAATAATAATTCAACTCTAATTAAACTTATACATAACCGGGGAGGGCGAGTCTTTTGATTCAGATGTTATCTCCGTGACCCTTCCCGAGCCATCCAAAATGCGTACCTACCTTATTTATTTATTTATTTGTGTGTGTGTTGCTGCAGATTGATTATTAATAGCCGTTATGAATCTTAATAATAATAATTCCTATGATGAAAACGACATCTTTGATGGAAGATGGGGCTGTAATACACCTACCCTCTGTCTTGGAGGCGTTGGGCCGATGCAGATATGGATTGAGACCCTCACTGGTTTGACCATGACGCTTCGCGTTGAGAGCTCCAACACTATTTCCGACATTATGTCCATAATCAAAGACAAGCTAGAGATACCCTACTATCGTCTTTATCATAAACTCTACGTTCACGGACTCGAGGCCGATAACAACTCTACCCTTTATGATTGCCACATTGAGATGGGATCCACCCTTTTTCTTCTGTTACCGGAACTCAGGCCGACGCAACAGATACTCGCCGCAAGGCGCAGGGACGTTGTTCAAGACCATCACCAGAGGCGGCTTTTATTTACTCAAAAGCAGCTCATTCTACAGAAGTTATTCCTCATAACAGACGATGCAAGGACCTATACTCTTGAAGTCAAAACCTCAGACACTATCCTGGATATGAGACTTCAGATACAGCGTAAGCTTCACATTCCTGTAGACATGTACAAGCTCTTATTTGCTCAAGTGGAACTTGAGGACGGTTTTACCCTTTTTGACTATTGCATCCATAACGAATCCACACTTCATCTCACGCGTAGATCAAAGCAATGTATCATGGTATTAATCAGGACCAGAACCATCACCGGATCAAAGATCACCAGTCTTGAGGTAAAATACTCTGACACCATCCACAATGTGAAAGCCAAGATCCATGATAAGGTTGGTATTCCCACAGATCAACAGACTCTGTTATTAGACAGGAAGCAGCTCGATGACAGCCGTACACTTGCTGACTACGGCGTCAAGAATGGATACACCCTGTATCTTGTGCTTACTACATGGAGTGGGTTGATGCAGATATTCGTCAAGACGGTTCATAATAGAAAGACCATCAGTCTGGAAGTCAAAGGCTCCGACACCATTGGCGACCTAAAATCCATGATTAATGATGAGGAAAGTGTTCCCGAAAATCAGCAGATATTGTTGTATAATGGAGATCAGCTCAATGACAACAGTTGTAGCCTTGCTGATTGCTACATTCACAAGGAATCCACCCTCCATCTTTTCCTTGCATCAACTGGTCTTATGCAAATATCAGTCAAGATTCTCACCGGACAGGAAATCAAGTTGAAAGTCAATAGCTCTGACACCATCGCAAACATAAAAGCTATGATACAGGATAAGGAAGGCATGCCTTCATACGAACAGAGGTTGCTCTTTGCAGGAAAGCATCTCGAGGACAGCCGTGCCCTTGCTGATTATCGCATCCATTGGAACTCCATCATCCATCTTGTTCATCAATACACAGGATTGATAAAGATAACCATTATGACCTTCAGTGGAAATAAAACCATCTCTTTAGAAGTTGAAAGCTCTATTACGGTTGGCCACTTGAAAGCCAGAATCCAGGATGAGCAAGGTATTCGATTGGACAATCATAGTGTGTTCTTCGCCAGTAAACAGTTGGAGGATAGTCGTACCCTTGCAGATTACAACATCTATAATAATTCAATCCTGTACTTGGTCCGTCTATGGACATCATGATATCTAAGAAGGATTTTAGTAGTTCTAATGTGAACTTGTAGCATTGACATACTTTTTATAGTTGGTTGTAGTGTGTTACAATATTTATTATATTTGATGTTATCATTTGGATTTAAACTTAAAACAAGGTTTGTTATTCTCTGTGTGTCTTGAATGATATTTAGCATTGACATACCATTTGATGTTATCGCCTCACCTGCCTTTTTACGTTCCGCGTAATTGGATTCTTTTTTACCGCTGTAGTACTTGTATATAATCTTATTTTCCTGCTAGGTTTGAATGTATGATGGCGAGAAAGAAATGATGTTACTCTCACAGTCCAAACTGGGTACGTTTGCCTTATTCTTGTTCTTTTTTTGTTGTATTTTGTTTTGTTCATAATGATAACTTCCTAATACTAGAATTTGAATTTTTCTAATATGAAACTACACTTAAAAAATGGTTTCGAATTTTGAGAAGAAAGATGAAATCTTAATGAGAAGAATAAGATTTGGGCCATAGAACTCCATTGATGATTAAGCAACAATCACTTATAATCAGTTACAAGATTGGAAAGATTACAAGCGAGAGAGAATTGTTTAACAAAGTCTAACTCAATCTGTACAAAATGAAGACTTATTATATACTGAGAGCGAAAGAGACAATCGCGTGCCAAACATGGGTCTAGTTAGTAAGGATGTTGAGTGAATGCACGTGCTAATCACATGGATCGGACTTAAGTGGATGGACGTGCAAGTCACGTCCGTACTAATTAGAGACGTATCAATCCATCCTCCTTGAAAAGATGCTTCTCCTCAAAGCGTCGAGCGCAGCTTTTGAGGACCCATCCACTAATGCATCAAAACATAAACAATAGCACTAATGCCCCCATTCTGCAGCCTTCTTGAGGTTCCACATCAAACAAACCATCATCATTACAGTCCATTTTGGTGCATGTGTTGACATATGTTTTGTTACAATATGCTGGTAGATAACTTGTCTTGAATAAGTGAGCCACATGATGAATACTGTGTACATATCTTCATTCCAGAACATTAGCTCTACACATGACTCTTTCTTTCTTTTCTCTTTGGCCATTTCCATATGTCAATTTCCGCTTTCTATGCTTAAATTTGCATTGTGTACCACCTATATATTTTTTTTCTTTCCTTTTAGGCCATTTCCATATCTCAAAATTTAAATGACTAACACCAGCTGCGTTCTTAATAGTAAGTTTTAATTGTGAAAACAATATCATCTAAGTCACTCAAATTCCTTTCAACCTCATCAACTTGTACAAAAAATTCCTAGTAATTTATGTCTTTCCTTCTTAGAACCGGTAACCCACTCTTAACTTGACTCACCAAGCATTCACTCTCCCTGAAAAGGAGGTCCTCCGAGTTTGTCAACTTTTGTAAATCCTTTAGTTCCCATTTCTAAATCTTCCATCCGCTTCCTCTGCTCTATCAGCATATCATCACCATATTGAATGCTTCCTGGCAACCAACCAGCTTTAAGTAAAGTGAGTTGAAGTTTAAACTGTCTTGTATCATAATGTGTTTCACTTGGACAACATGCACACTCTTCATAGAGTCACATAGAACCAGAGAATCTTCACGTTTCAAGGTAGTTACACTACCTGATGTATCGGGTGGTGCATTTGTTTGGTCCAACCGCCACTCACGAACGTTATCTTTTCCCAACGCGATATCATGATAAGTACCAATTAGTGAAGACCTTTGGTGACACGTGAGGGGCATGAGCTTGGATTAAACACGGGCACTTGAGGTGCACGTGTTCTTACACTTTGGGTCTTAACTAACTTTGGCGTAAAAAATCCCTGTTAAAAGTTAGTTAATATTTCATTTGTGAACATTTCTCTTTCAATTCCAAACTCATTGTAAAGATTGTGACATTCTGTTACAACTCAGTTACATTCAATTGAAACTATCATTTCGATCTTGATTCTTATTGCGATAGATCCTAACTAGTTTCTAGGAACATCAAGTAATCCTAGTTGCTACTTATTAAGTGGTATCAGAACTGCTATCCTCGCACTCCGATCATCTTCTCCGGTCAAATTCCGGTAAAGTGTGTGCTATTCCGTTCAGAAATACGATAACTGTATCAAGATGGGAAACTCCATAGACCATTACATTGGTATGTCATATGACCAGGATATAACTGTATCAAGATGGGAGAATGAGCATACCCTATCTTTGTCGATTGACCAATTGTCACGTTTGGGCCAACAACAGCTCCTGATCCTACATGAACATTTCCACCCACAAGAGACCCCGAGTGGACTACAGCACCAAAATCTATGAAAGCCGTGGGATCAATCCTTGCTGACTTATGAAACATCCCTCCTCCTTTGTGCCATTTCAAAACATCACGTTCTTCCCTTTCATCATCAACATCTTCTAATCTTGCATTTACACATATTTGATATTGCAACTGGAGTTAATACTCTATCAACCTTATAATTATATAAACTATAGTTCAAATAAGTTTTCATATATAAGATAGAAAATGATGAACACATCACGACACACTTTACAATTTTCCAATGCAGTCTATTTGGTCATAACCGATAAATTTAAATAATAGTAGGGCTAATGGCACCAAAATGTATCATAGTTGTCACTTATTCCTTCTATATGTATCGAACAATTTTTTTTTCTATTCTGTGTACTAAACTTGATTTTTTGGGCTTTTTTTTGTGTACTTTATGACTATTTTACCCCTCCCGGGTTAATAAATGAGGGGCAAAATGGTCATAAAGTACACAAAAAAGCCCACAAAATCGAATTTAGTACACATAATAGCAAAAAAAATTGTTCTATACATATAAAAGAAAATCATGACAGCTATGATACATTTTGGTGCCATTAGCCCATAATAGTAAACGGTTTCTAGCAACATTTCATTTATACCAGAGATTGCCATATATGTGAACACAAGCAAACTATGAATATGCAACATTAAAACGCATAAAAACTACCAACAATATAGTTTCGGCATAACTACATCTGACTTATATTCATTGAGGCATTTGATCAAACAGTTGATATGCAAAGATAAAAAACAACAAGAAAAACCAACCAAACAATACTAAATTGGTTAAATAAAAAATGGGTTTTGCTCACCGGGTGCCACGTGTCCTGTTACACCAGCTGAGCGAGATGAATATTTACGGTAGCTGGTAAAAGTTGGGATAAAGGTTTCCGGTAACAAAGAGTAAGAATGTTGAATTTGTGATTTATGGAAAATGAGGTTGGAGATGGTGTTTGAGGACTTAATAATTTTGGCTAATCGTTTTACATTAATTGCCATTAATCAAAGATTATGAAACTGATTGCCAGTCGAAAGTGTTCTGGGTACTGCTTAATTGCTTATTAGGATTCTTTTTCTCTTTTTATTCTTTTTTTACTTTTTATTTTTATTCACTCTCATAATTATTGACTTTTATGAAAAGTGTGGCACTACATTTTTCAATTAATCAAATATCATGCTGAGTCACAAAACTCTTTTTTAATCTGTTTTATATTTTTGAGTTTTAGATATCATATCTTAAAATTAATGAATTTTTTTATTTGATTTTGTTTGAAAGAATCTTAATATCTCATTATTGTTTATTACTATTATCTAATATAACTAAAAGGCAGGACACGAGTTCTTTAAATGACACGTGTCTCAACATTAATTGCCAACTTTCGCAAGTTGGCAAAAATAGTCCCTGAGGTTTAGGTGTCGTTGCAAAGTAAGTCCAAGTTGGCAAAAATAGTTTCTAAGGTTTAAGTGTCACTGCAAAGTAAGTCCTTTATAGCAATTTGGCAAAAATAGTCCCTATCCAAATTCACGGCTACAAAAGCAATCCCGCTGCATCGCGCGGGTTTCCACACTCGTATATACTAAATGTGGGGGGAAGAAAACAGTAACAAGCAAAGGCATTAAATGCAAACTTTCTCAACTTGGCAGAAATAGTCCCTGATGTTTAAGTGGCGCTGCAAAGTAAGTCATTTAGCATTAATTGCTATATATAGCAATCTGGCAAAAATAGTCCCTAAGGTTTAAGCGGCGTTGCAAGGTAAGTCCTGTAGCAAGCATTAATTTCAAACTTTCAAGTTGGCAGAAATAGTCCCTGATGTTTAAGTAGCGCTGCAAAATAAGTCCTACAGCATTAATTGCTATCTATAGCAATCTGGCAAAAATAGTCCCTAAGGTTTAAGCGACGTTGCAAAGTAAGTCCTGTAGAATTAATTGCTAACTATAGCAACCTGGCAAAATTAGTCCCTAAGGTTTAAGTGTCGCTACAAAGTAAGTCCTTTGAAGCCAATCCTGCTGCATCGCGCGGGTTCCCACACTCGTTTTAGCTAAGAAAAGATTCTGACAAGTTTTTTGAATTTGCTTAAATTAATAAAAGAAACAGTGGAAATAAGATGTTTAAGATGGTATATCATGAAATGACCAAAAGGCCTCACATGACATGCACGTGAGGTGTATTAAGCATTAACAACTGTTTTTAACGTATCAATGGTCAAAGGACTAGTCCGTTAAAAATGGACAACTACAAGAACGAGCATTGTAATTATTAAAGTTTAAGGATGAAAGATGAAAAAATGTAAACTATTAAGACAAAATTTGTAATTAACTCATAGTTTAAATTCCATCAACTTATATCATAACACAAGAAAATGTTTTGATGGGTGATGCAAACGAATATTTGGGTTCTATAGAGATATCAAAACAATGTGTTAAATTAAAAAAAAAAAAAAAGATAGAGAAAAGATACAGGATGTTAAACTTCTTTTCAATTTAGATTATATTAGAGGTAGAGGTGTGAAAATCTATTCATATGCAAAGAGTTAGTCTGTTACCGGCAATTTTTTAAAAGTTAGAGGTTTTTTTGGATTGCATGGACATTCTCAATGGGTCTAACCAAGTATAAATAATAGTAGGCTTTACCGCTTTACGAATAACGTGTATAAAAGGCGGTAGACTTCAATTAGTTCACTTGTGCGGTAAAATCACCATAATGGTTTTTTTTGTTTTTTTTGTTTTTTTAATCAATATTTTTAAACTTTATAAAGCGTGTATATATATAGACATAGAACTATATTGCTCGTTTTAATATTTAATTTGTAAGATCGTCTGTTTTGTCACGTGCCCGTTTGACCCATATTTCAAATTTTGCTCATTTGACCTGTGTTCGCTAGGACCCGAGCCCGTTAGGCCCGTTACTAGAGCCTGTTTGGACTGTTATTCGAGCCTGCATGACTCGCCTATTTTGCCACCTCTAGATGAATGGGAAAGGGAAAGATTAGTTAGGTTAATCGGCCACGTTGCCCTAGTTCTTCCCGATTCATTACTTCGTAATATTCTAATTTTGCTTCTAAAGGATGGCTAGTTTTTTAATTCACTTCTGCCCTTTAAGAAAAAAAATGTACGTGCTCCGTATTTTTTTATTTTGTAATAATATAATTACTTGTTGGTTTATAGTTGATTAATACAGCACCTATCATTTACCATCTATTTAATCCAGTTTACAATAAAACTGTCGTAATTTACGAGTATGAAATGTTACTATCGTATGAGCACATATATGAAATTCTTACTTAAATTGAAATTTTAATAATTACTAGTGATTAGTTAATGGAACTGGTTTACAGACATTAAAAATTGATTAGGACACTCCAGTGCATGCGTTAAATACTTGTACAGTATTAACATTTTACTTTGACTGTTTGTATAATAAAGTGAACAAACAAAAATTTGAAGTGCGCAAATTATATCCTTTAATTAAAAGCAAATTACCAATACAACCCAATAAAACACCATGTTTACGAGATTAAACCAAAAAAATTATATTTACGGAAACGTACTAAAAGTGGCATGTCAAGCTACTATCATCCATTTTATTTTTTTAAATAATAGGCAACCCACTTTTTGTTCATAGGACCCTTTTTTCAAGTAAAACATCATACGTACTAGATAAATGAGACATGGACTTAAACTTATGCTTAAACTTAGACCTAGAATCAAGTGTCAGCATCCTGATGAGTTGTAAAATAAGTGGGTCCCTATCTGCAGCCATCAAAATACTGACACTTAGTTTCAGGTCTAAGTTTAGGCCTAAGTTTAAGTCCATGTATCATTCTTTACGTATTAATAGGTATTCTTTTTCCTTTTTCAAACCACCTTTTATCTACAAACAAGTACTTAAAAATAAAAATAAAAAATAAAAAATAAATAAAAAAAAAAATAAATAAAAAAAGTACTTAAAAATAAAAGTGAAAAAAAAAATGTGTTGCAGTGATTTAACTAGTTGAAATGAAAAGAAGTAGGTAGATAGGTGCACAAATAGCCAGCTTTGCTTTATAGATTGTACACCATTTGACTTTGTTATTCTAATTTATCAGGTCGCGTTTACAGTTGTGGGTCGCTATTTAATTGGGTCGTGTTTTACTTTATTAAATAAAATTTTGGTCGCGTTTTATTATAAGTCGCGTTTTACTTTTGCTAAGTGGGTCGCGTTTTTAAAAAATTCTGTCGTGTTGAATGTCACGAAAGACACATGTGTAGGATGAAAATTTTTTCTACAAATGAATCTAACGGATGACATTCAAAAGATCATTTCGGTAAAAAAAATTATGCGACGTCTTATTTCGTAAATGAATAATGGATATGGTCCGTTTAAAAAAATTTCTCTTTAATTGATACTCGGTATTTGATACTCCAAAAAAGTTAATACTCCGTATTTGATACTCCAAAAATAAACTTAATACCAATATGTTTTACTAATTTCGACTATTAAACACGTATTCCTTGTGGAAAGTTTTTTGTTCCGTAAGGTCCAACTCAACAATTCCTTGCTATATTTGTGGAAACATGTCCTCCATTATAGTTGTCTTTTTCACCAACTGCATATGCACTAGCTGGCTACCCTGTTGGAAGGTCATCACGTGAATTTTGGTGTTGACGATTAGGCTCGTTGTCTGTGGGGCTAACTTGCGGATGGGGTTATTCTTGGTGTACATAGTCCAGGCAATGATAATTCTTAAGGCTACGGTTTTCGTGAAATAATATTTTCATAGCCATTAGTTTCATGGTTAGAGCATTCGTATTTGAGTCAATAGACACAGATTCGAGTCTCATACTTGTTGGGATTTTATGATCTACGTTAGCTAAGTAACGCATATGAGTACGCAGCGGATATGGATATGGTAATCGTAATTAGGTTAACACGTATTAATAAACAATTAATGAATAAAAAGTAAAATATAAACCTAACCTTTCATGGCAATTGAACGGAAGTGTAACGAACAAAAAAACCAATATGAAACCCAAGTATCTAAATTAGACACCTCTACGAGTATCACACACAACACGAAAACCGTATACGTTCGATAAAGAAGCTAGTCGAGAACGTATTTAAAACCAATCAACAATTGAACACACTTGAATATTACATGAACAAGAAAACCACCCAAGACTTGCTTGCTTCTTGTTCGAGAACCAAAACAGCCAAAAAGCTGTTGTTTTCACCTTACCCGATATCGGACAAAGAGGTCCGATATCTTTATGCTTCTATCCGAGATATAGATCATGACTAGGAGCTTTTCCAGTTTGTTTCTGCTACACTTCGACCAGGAAACGCAGGAACAAGTAACACCAATTAATCAAACCTCAAACACTTGGATCGATTACAAGTTTAGGATTGAAGAAGAACCAAACAAACCTTGCACGACTTGATAAAAGTCGACTAAGGTTTAAGCAGGGAATAAATTGGATCGGTTAGGGATTAGTAACAGATAATATGATGCGTATGTTTGGCAGAGGGGTGTGTTTGTTTATATACAAACCAAATCGCCCTCTGTCTTGGGTCATTGCTTGTTCGACAAGTTTGAAACCAAAGCAAACCCACATACTCCTTGTCCGATCAGCTGTAGGATTCTAAGGCCCAAGGCATATCCTTTTCGACCCAACTGTGAACTCAAAACAAGCCCATGTTGGTGGTTATTCGTCCCAAAGCAGGGTGAAGATAATCAATTCAGCAGAAATGTGCAACTCTTCAGCAGAAACAAACAAACTGTTAGCAGTAACAGATACCACTTGGTGGTTACCGGATATCACTTGGAATCGTGTGATCACTTTCCAAAGTAAACTATTCGACCCTAATGCCTAGGTATCACGAATATCTACTTGGGATAAGACCAAATGCAGTTAGAGAATTAGGCACAATTCTTTAACCCTTGCGCTTATAAGTGTTTAGTGTTTTCTGTGTGTTCTTCATGCATGTTCAGATCTCCTATTTATAGGAGGTTACTCTTGACCGTTCCAATGGAATTATGAGTATTAATCGGCCCATTAATAGCCTCATAATTATCCCCATTATAGCCGTTAGTGGTTACATGACCAATTAAACGTGGTCATAATGATGCAGTTGTAACTGTCATTTATCAGTACTTATATCAGTACTTTCATAGTGCTTTCACTGGTTACACTGCTTCAGTGGAAACGCGTCAGTGAGATACCACTTCAGTGTAAACACAACTTCAGTGAGATACCACTTCAGTGGAAACACCACTTCAGTGGAAACACTGATCCTGCTGAAGTACTACTTCAGTGGAAACATTGATAATCAGTGTTAACCACAACAGTACTTTCACCAAGCACTACCAATACATACCACTTTTAGAGTCAGGGTGTTCATGGACCTTATGGGTGTACACTCCGTACCTCCTAACCCATTACAAGGTGTGAACCATCCCACAAGTGCACTAAATTTTCCAACAATCCTCCCCAAATTTAGTTCACTCCCTTTGCATGTAAAATAAACATCAAGCAAAACATGTGCATAAACGAAAATGTCCTGAGGATTGAATTTCCATCTTAGTAATTACACGTTCAAATATTTGAGAATCAGGGTGTTCTAAGAATTGAACCCTTCAACCCATTTGAATACCTGAAGATAACTACACACAAGTTTTCAAACACTTAAAAGCTCCTGACACTATACAAGCCATGTGTCCATATCCAAATTCATAAATGTTGTAAAAGCTAAAAGTCCAAAAGCTTCTTGAAGCGGCAAAACTTCAACATTTACATAGGTGGTTCCTCTTTATTCATGCTCCTGCCAAGCACTTTTTCAAAGATATGTTAACCATTAAGAAGTAAAGACTTCATCCTCCTTTCAGCAGGTTCCGAGCACAACCTTGGGATGTAAAATAAACATGTGCTCCAGTCCACTGAATGTTCAGCTTTCCACATTGAACTCAGCTCCCAAGTTTCCTTAGGAGGGAGTTGGGTGTCCTAGCATTCAGTGACTAAGTTAGACTTAAACCCATCCCTTTAGCAGACTTTATAACCAAGTCTCTAGCCAGACCCTTCGTCAAGTGATCAGCTAAGTTCTGTTGAGATCTCACAAACTCTATAGATACCACCCCATTCATGATAAGCTCACGAATCATGCTATGTCTGACACCTAAGTGTCTAGACTTACCATTGTACATTTGGCTATAAGCCTTAGCCAATGTAGCTGCACTATCACACCGAATAGAAATAGGTGCTATAGGTTTAGGCCACAATGGAATCTCAAGAAGCAAGTTTTTCAACCATTCAGCTTCTTTACCAGCAGCTGCTAGAGCCACAAATTCAGATTCCATTGTTGAACTGGTGATGCAAGTTTGCTTCTTAGATGCCCAAGAAATTGCACCTCCACCAAGTAGGAATACCCAGCCACTGGTAGACGAGTTGTCTTCAGTGTTACTGATCCAACTTGCATCAGTGTAACCTTCCAACACTGATGGGTAACCAGTATATGAGAGACTATAATCCATAGTTCTCTTCAAATACTTCAGTACCCTTTGAACTGCTTGCCAGTGATGAGCACTAGGATTACTAGTATACCTGCTCAATTTTCCCACTGCAAAACCAATATCAGGTCTTGTACAAGTCATGGCATACATCAGGCAGCCAATTACCCTAGAATACTCAAGTTGAGATACAGCCTTGCCATGATTAGGCATCAGCTTCTCACAAGTATCCATAGGAGTACTCACTGGAGTACAATCAAAGTAATTGAATTTCCTCAGTACCTTCTCAATATAATGAGACTGAGAGATAGAAATTCTATTACTTTCATGTTTAATCCTTATACCAAGGATAACATCAGCCTCCCCCATGTCCTTCATGGAGAACCTTGATGACAAAAATTCCTTTGTCAAATCAACCTGATTTTGGTCAGTGCCAAAGATCAACATGTCATCAACATAAAGACAAATGATGACTCCTTTACCAGATTCATCAAATTTGCTATATACACATTTGTCAGCTTGGTTAAGAACATAACCACTAGACAAAACCACTTCATCAAATTTTTGATGCCATTGCTTAGGTGCCTGCTTTAGTCCATAAAGAGACTTAATCAGTTTACACACCTTGTTTTCATTGCTAGGCATGATGAAGCCCTGAGGTTGGTTCATATAAACCTCCTCTTCCAATTCACCATTCAAGAAAGCTGTTTTCACATCCATCTGATGAATAACCAGATTGTGAATAGATGCCATAGCAATCAGCAGTCTTATGGTACTGATACGAGCCACAGGGGCATAAGTATCAAAATAGTCTATTCCTGACTTTTGTTTAAAGCCCTGAATGACTAGTCTAGCCTTGAACTTTTCAATAGTTCCATCTACCTTCATTTTCCTTTTGAAAATCCATTTGCAACCTGGTGGTAGATCAACCAACACCCAAATGTTGTTGCCCATGATGGAATCCATCTCATCATTAATTGCTTCTTTCCAGAAAGCAATATCCTGGGACTTCATTGCTTCTTCAAATGTCTTGGGATCATCCTCAACAATGAAGTAATAGGAGTATTGGTCTGAGACCTCATCCCTGGTGCCTTCAAATAAGTATAGTTGAAACTCAGGTCCAAATGACTTTGGAGTCCTGACCCTTTTGCTCTTCCTGAGCACAGGTTCGGGTTGCTGAACCACAACCTCATCAGGGACCACTGATGGTTCATCATCAGGTACCTCTGATACACCAGTGTCATGAGTTCCATTAGGAATCCTCTGACTTGGTCTAGGGACTGATGAGAATCTATTCTCATCAAAATCTGCATCCCTTGATTCAATTATTGAGTTAATTGAAACATATTCATTAGGTTCAATAACATAGAACCTAAAAGCCTTGGAATGCTCAGCATATCCAACAAAGATGCAGTCAATGCCTCTTTCACCCAAAGTCTTTTGCTTTGGATCAGGGAGTCTTACAACAGCCCTACAACCCCAGACCCCGAGATAGTTCAGGTTGGGTTTCCTTTTAGTCCAGAGTTCATAAGGGGTAACCTTGTTCCTTTTGTTGGGAACCCTATTTAGCAAATAGCAAGATGTTAACATAGCTTCACCCCAGAACCCTTGACTCAGTCCTGAATAGGACAACATGGAATTAACCATCTCCTTCAGCACCCTATTTTTCCTTTCAGAAATACCATTTTGCTGAGGAGTATAAGGGGCAGTCATTTCATGGATTATTCCAACAGACTGAAAGTACTGAGTATCCATGTACTCACCTCCCCTATCAGTCCTTAATCTTTTGATCAAAGACCCAAGTTGTAATTCAACTTCAGTTTTAAACACTTTGAATTTATCTAATGCTTCATCCTTGGTATGTAACAGATAGACATAACAAAATCTAGAAGCATCATCAATAAATGTCACAAAGTACTTCTTATTCCCCAAAGAAGGAGTGGCATGCAAATCACACAGGTCACTGTGAATAAGCTCCAAGATCTTAGTCTCACGACTAACACCCTGAAAGGGTTTCTTGGTTATCTTGGTCAACATGCAAGTTTTACACTTTTCAGTGTCCATGTCAAAAGCAGGGATTAAACCATCCATAGACATATCTTGCATCCTTTTATAATGTACATGGCCAAGTGATCTGTGCTAAACCGTCAAGTCTAATCACACAAGCTAGCCACTTGTGAATGGCTAACTGTAATAGACTTAAAACTGCTTAAAACACAAATACAATGAAGTCCTGGAGAATAGAATGAATTCCCGGGTCGTTTAGTCCCACGGAGACTCAATGGTGTGTCAAAACTAATTCAGATGATAGAGTGATCACTAAGGATAGTGATCAGTAAATGTTTTGGATGAGAAATTACACTACTGATTGATTGGAATGAGATTGGGAACAGAATTGGAAAACACAACAATCAGATAAAAGAAACGTAAAATGTACGTTTAAAAACTACGTACACGTACAAAATAAAAAGTGAAATCTAAGAAATAAAAGACCTAAAAATATAAAAATGACATTTTTGAAATCCTAAAAATAAAAGAAAATTATTAGAAAAAGAAAATTATTTTTATAACTATTTAATTAATTATTATTAATTAAAAACTATTTTAACTATTTAATAAATACTCTAAAATAGAAGAAAATACAAAATAAGGCTAGAAAAATAAAATTATGATTCAGAAAAATCTAAAATATTATAAAACTAATTTTAAAATTAAAAATATATTTTTCACACTTTTTATCTAATTATTACTAATTAATTATTATTTAAAATACACTTAAATACTAGAAAATATAAAATAAAACTGGAAAAATGAAATTTTAACTTGGAAAAATCTAAAATATGATAAAACTAATTTTAAAACTGAAAAGATATTTTTTTATGCTTTTTAATTATTTATTACTAATTAATTACTATTTTTAACTATTTAAAATTATAATAAATACTAAAAAGATTAGGAAAATTATGAAACTTTTTCTAAAAATACTATATGATGACAGAAAACTAACAAAAGTATAAAAACAAGATTTGCTTATTAATAAGCTAAAAAGAAAAATCAAAAAGCTAAAACCTATTAAATAAATGCTATCACTGATTTTAAATTGATATTTTCCTGGATTTTCTTTTTGAAAACTACTTAAATACTAATTATATGAAACTTTAATAAACACAAAAAATTTACAAATCACAAATAAGCTGTTTGACAAGCTTATGAGCTCAACAGTAGGCTTAAGAGCTTATTTTGGTGAAATAAGCTCAAACAAGCTTGCTAGCTGAAACAGAAGCTTAAAATAGATGCAAACAAGCTAGATGAACTGAAATGAAGCTAAAAGAGACAGATAAGCACACTGATAAGCTAGAAACAAGCAATAAGCACTTATGACACTAGAGTTGAAAAACAAAAATGGGACAAAGTTTAAGCTAATAGCAGCCCTACCAAACAAGCTTCAAAATGAAAAACAAGGCTTGAGACCTCAAGATGGCTTGGTTGGCTACTCAAAGAACCAAAAATCACAAGCTTTGGTCAACTAATAAGCTCTGTACAAGCTTATCAAGTTGGACCACCCAACTGTGCACAGGGCATGGTTTTCAAACAGGTACCAACAATAAGCCAATTAAAAAGCACTTTATAAGCTGAATAACAGAGAACTAGTATTTTTCTAATTTTTTTTAGCAACTAAAGTTTAATACCCCAAGAGCTTTTAAGCTAAATCTTACTATTAAACTTACACTGAAATTCCAAAGTTTATTCAAAAATGACCAAATGAAAATTTGACTTTTCTAAAAACTAACTAAGTTTGACTTTTATGAACTTTGAATCACTACTACTCACTGATTATGTTGTTTTAAGATGTAATAAGACTAATTTGAGTAATTTTAACAACTTGTAATCACAAAATCATGACCATGAATTACTAACATCCAACAGTAAGCAAAACAGATATGATCAAAAGAGATTTTGACTTATGATGAAACAAGAACTGTGTTTCTGATTTGTTTGAACTAATTGGACCAAATGTGACACAGAGCAGGTAATAACACTGACTTGAGCACTCTTGAGCACAGTTAAACAAAGTAAACCAAACACACCTTATTGAAACTGATTTGAAGATTTTCAAGGCTAATCACAAATTAAAACCATGAGACTGACTATAGACCTTATAATATCATTATATGAGATTAAATAAACATGAACAAACAGTTTTAACAATATGAAACACAAGAATTATGATGATGCTAATTTGACTGATAAAACTAAGTTTTTATAAACTACAACTTTAAAAGAACAACCACTTGATTTTAATGCTTAAACACACTTAACTATATCTAATGAACAATAAGAAACAGAAATTCAAGCTAAAG
Organism: Chrysanthemum seticuspe; assembly: GCA_019973895.1. NCBI lineage: Eukaryota > Viridiplantae > Streptophyta > Magnoliopsida > Asterales > Asteraceae > Chrysanthemum > Chrysanthemum seticuspe. The sequence goes on from BPTQ01000007.1 coordinate 6,812,715, forward strand.
AACAACTACCACAGTGAAATGCAAAAGTGAATAAAAAGGCTTACAAAGGCTTCCAAGCTCAAAACTTGAGAACAAGGACCAATTAACACCCCTATTAGCTTACCACTAAGCTTCTAACCCAAGGCCATCCATAATCTACCCTGCTCCAGCTGTGAATACCATTTCCAACTGATTTTTGAATTTTAAACTATTTAATTTGTATTTTTGGTGAATTTTGATTTTTGATACTAAACTGGATTTTATTGTTTCTAAAAGCTTGAAGAAGCTTTATAGGAGCTTACATGAGCTAACTCAGTCCATAAGAACACCTAACAACAACATTTGATCATTCATGAAATTTTTGAAATTTTAAAAATGCATAACTGAAATTGGAACTTGAAACTAGAATTTTATTACTGAAAAGGATTGAAAATACACTAAAAATACTTAAGAAAGTATTTGGAAGCTAAGAAATACACTGGAAACTTGAAAATGACTAAAACGACATAGAAACTTAAATTTTACACTAGATATGTTGATACATTGCTCTTTCTTCCACTTTTATAGACTTTTTGCACTCTCTGATGTCCTCTGAATCTATCCCACCAATTCTGAGCCATTGGATCTCTCAGAAACATCATAACCATCCAAGTGGATTTTTGGCGCCATTTTCTTCTTAGCAGGTTTAAAACATTAATTGGGGTGGGTTTGAGTCAATTAAGGATTTTTGGTGTTAGTGGAGGTGGAGGGGACAAGGTAAGGGGAGGGGTGTTGAAAAAGTTGGAAAACCATCACTGGTTTTGGGATTCAGACATGGGAGAGGGAGAGCTACAGTGCCTGGCGGTATTTTTCTTCGTTTGACTTTCGTTGACTGGTGTATAATAACGGGGGAGGTCAAAAGGGATTATGACTGGGGCCAAAATGTATTGGCCTGGCTCAAGGGTCAAGCCAAAGGGTCAAGGGGGTTGGGCTAAGGTTGGGCCAAGGTTGATTTGGGCTTTGATATTACAAAGGGATCCGTTTGGTTTAGAATAAGCACAAAGACCAAATTTGCAATTTATCCAAACTTCAAGGACTGATCTAGATACTTTTTCCAATGTTATTACAAGGACCAAACTTGACAACTTTGATAGTACAAGGACCCTTTTTGCATAAATTCCATTTTTAGAAATCCAAGGACTATTTTTGCAATTTTTCAAAGTTTAAGGACCTTTTCCGCCATTTGACCAAAGAATCATTCAAGGACCATTTTTTAACAACTTAGAATATTTCAGGGACCTTGAATGACAAAATTTCACATTTTTGAATTCCAGGGACTAGATTTGACAACTTTTGAAACTTGAGGGACTAAAACTGCCAATTTTGCAAACTTGATACATTTTTCATCTGAATTTGATATTTTTGCATTTAAAACACATAAAACACTGATTTGTGATATTTTTATCATTTTGATGCAATTCTGAGTGTTTTCAGATGTTTTTGCAGTCTAGATAGTACAAAAATGATGAGTATTTAGACACTCATCAATCCCCCACACTAAGATATTGCTAGTCCCTAGCAATCTTTTGAGAAAAACTTAATGGATTTGAAACTCTTTACCAAAAGCCATTACTTCTGGAGTAGCCAAATGTTTCAGTTCAAGTAAGAACCATGGTACACCGATAACCATGTGATTTTGCACATTCAACTTTGATTGTGACACTTTAACATATGCATTAAATTGTTGTACTATGTATATATGTACTTTAAGTAAGTACATAAGAGTGCAAATCAAAACATCATATTTGCAACTTTTAATTATATCGACTAGTTTAGTTACTCAATACACCAATGTGAAACGTCATTACGTGCACGACCAATTTTCATGATTGACTATTAGACACGTAATTACTATAGGAAAGATACGTAGCACATTTCTCTTCAAAATTTATTTCCAGTGAGGTATAATATGCAGCATTACTTCATTGTGCGGATGATACTATAACAACTTTTCATATTATTTCATAGCAGTGGCGGAACTTGAACGTATATTGTGAGGGGGCCGAAAATATAAAACTTTAAAACGCATGTCTTTGAGCTCGAGCCCGGCTCGTGAAAATTTTCAAAAGCTCGGGCGTGACTAAGGCTCGACTAACTTATATAATGTGTTAAATGAAATAAAGCACGAAAGCTTGTTAATCACATTAGGCTTGAGCTCGTTTATTTTTAAGCTTGTTTATACATGGTTATATGTATAAAAAATATATATGTGGATATATTTTTAGGGCTCATTTATACTCGCGAGCCTACTCAAGCTTTATATATAAAGCTTGGCTCGAGCTCGATTATTAAACGAGCCCAAACTTAGGCTCGAACTCAGGCTCGAGCTTGTTTAGGCTCGGATCGTTCGAGCTTTTTACTGACCTGATCTCAAGCTTTTCACGTGCGGCTCGGCTCGTTTCACCCCTAGTGCAAAGGGTGAATCAAAGGGTACTTGAAGTGACTAGCATCCGATGGTGATCGTTGGACGTTTAATGTGGACCAATGAGGAGATAACCTGCGTTTGGTTATTGGTTTCCCAGAATTTGTTGAGATCATGAACGTGTTGCTAACAAACTAGATCAAGAACTGTCAATGTATCATGTACATCCTAGCTGAGAACAATTTATTGTTACTTAATATGCTAAGTATTTAATGAGTAGTCTTTTCTTACAAGAGATAAGTGGGAGTGTTGTTTCATTTGTTATGAACAAGAATTGAGGGAATGAATATGTTCTTCAATTGATTATAATGTATGAGATACAAACGGGTATATATAAGATAAACATTAGGGTAAAACCCTAATAGCTAATTGGGTCATGGGCTTCTTATGGGTTAATATGGGCATCCACATAATATTATTCATAACACTCCCTCTTGGATGTCTATATTATTAATACGCTTTAAGAATGCTGCCTCATTAAAAACCTTGTCAGGAAAACCCAGTGGGACAAAACCATGACTAAGGACAAAAAGAGTGCAGCGCGTATTGTCTCCCTCTGATGACTATATCACTTGAGCTCTTTGAGTCGTTGCATTCCAATGTTGTAACTTAGTTTCCTAAATGTTGATGTAGGAAGTGCCTTGGTAAATTGATCCGCCAAATTGTCGCTTGAACGAACTTGTTAATATCACCATTCTTCTGTAAGTCATGAGTGAAGAAGAATTTTGGTAAAATATGTTTCGTCCTATCGCCCTTGATATAACCTTCTTTAAGTTGAATAATAAATGTTGCGTTATCTTCATGCAAAACTGTTGGTGCCTACTTTTCTGAAGAATTTCCATATGATCTACGTATGTGTTGTATCATACTTCTTAGCCAAACACATTCTCGACTTGCTTCACGTATCGCTAGAATTTCTGCAGGGTTGGATGAAATCGCTGAGATCGTCTGCTTAACTAAACGCCCTGAATTTGCGGTTCCTCCACTTGTAAATGCATATCCAGTTTAAGATCGACTATTGTGAGAGTCATACATTATGTAAGATATGTAATCTTCTAATATAACTCAAATACATGTAATCATTATCCTATAAGATATGGACATCCATATTATAATTATCCATAACACTCCCCCTTGGATGTCCATTTGAGGATTATGCCTCATTAAAACCTTACTAGACAAAACCCAGTGGGACAAAAATCTAGTGAAGGAAAAAAAATTACATAATTCCTTTATACGCTCGGGGATGTTGCCTCATTAAAAACCTTGCCGGAAAACCCTGTGGGGACAAAACCGTGGTCAAGGGAAAAAGAGTGCAACGCGTATCCCCCTGATGATCACATCACTTAAGCTCATTGAATCAATGAATGCACCTTAATGTGTCTTGATAGAATCACATGAATAAATACTCTATACATGTTGTTCGCATATCCAATTTAAGGATTAAGATACGTCATACATCTCATTTAAGTACATCCTTGTACTTCACATATATACATTTTAGTATGACACATGTAAATTGATATTGTGATCATCATCTTTAAAAGTAAAGGGGTCTTTCTTCATCAATTGGCCTCATAAACATGAGCGTCATTTATCCATATAAAGATATATAGCATCTTTCTTTAGCTTTCATTATGAAAAATGATTTCATCTTTAAGATGTTTAATTCATAAAACAAGACAAAACTTTGTATTTCATTTGAAGGTATTCAGCCGTCTTGAAAATCTTCTCATGGAGTTCCATTCACATTTACCTCATCAAAACATATGTAACTTATACCATATTCAAATAAAAATCTCTTTAAAACTAACATGGGTAAATTTTGTTATTTCAATGGCTCATTTTTAACCCATACCATATTGCCTTTCACTTATATAGTGATATATTCATCTTGATCATGATCAAGTGTTATCCTTGAAAACTTTCTTATATGCTTTCAGTATGTTAAATCACGAGACATGCTTCATGCATTTTATATCCCTCATGGAATCTCAACTTCAAATGAGCTCTATTCATTTTCTTTTAGACGCATATCGATTAGTTATCATATCGCCAGACTTATAAATATTAAATAGATTATTGGATCCACCACATGAGATCATGTCTCTATATGCAAAGTCTTTGCGAAAATATTTGTGTGCCATCAATTATGCATTAAATATAATAGTTTCAATACTTTGATTTCGCTCTCTCATAATGACCAATGCATATCCAATAATTTTACACATTCATATGTACGGACTTCAAGTCCGAGTAATCATGTCTCATCACAAGAGATTTTAATCTTTCATTAGTTCTTTGCGTCTTTACTTATTTTGGCCATTCATTTATACATCTGCACTTTCTGCAGGTATGCTTCCATGATCCTCACCATGATTATAGCGCTATCTTATTTATTTACATAATCATTACCATATGTATTATTGTATACAATATCACCATCGACGTCGATTCATTTATATTTTATTGATTCCACACTTTACTAGACATTGCAATATATCATTTATTGATATCTCATAGTTTTTCAAGTACCCGGGGTTTTTCAATTACCTTCATGTCTAGTGTCTCTATAGGAGAATTATTATAGGGTCTTTATTACCTCGATTAGACCATCTTAATTTTCTTGCTCCATTTTATCTATTCATTCGAGGACTTTTATTTGGAATCGATTAGTCTATCACGTTGCAGACGTGCCATAGACTTACTACCAATCATTGATTTTCATTTTTGGACATACATTACAATTGGAGCACTAGCAGCGTATATATGATCTAGTCACTTCTTTATGTCACTAAACAAGGCTGGCAATTACTAGATCTGGAATGTAAATTGTCCCTTCAAGTTCATATTCATTGGTCTGAGGATCAACATTTATATTATAATTCATTCCATATCTCTCGCTGCTCATTCTCCCCCTGAATGAATTATCAATTACAACATCCCATTGTTGTGCGTTGTGGTGGATTTTCAATACAAGTTTCGCACATTTACATAAACTTTAATGGGAAACATATGGTTCATGACCATAAACCATTTTATTGGGGAGTATTCATTAATCTTGTTGGCATGATGCGAATTTATATTCATATTTTATAACATGCCCCATAATCTAAGATTTTTTTTCATAAGTATTGGCTTTGCAATCAACTGAAGACATTTTATGAACGTTTCAACAAAAGCAATTCGCGTCTGAACCTGGGCTACATAAAGTTCAACACTTATTCCAATAATCGCTCAATACTTAGAAGTATTCACCACCATTCTCAAAGATATACTTTGGAAAACCATGCTCGTATATGATAAGTCGAGCCACTAAACACGCTAACTTTAAGTTGCGTCCTGCATAATCATTTTGACGATGCATCGCTTTTAAACTCAAAATGATCCACATGGCGGATGTATAGGCCTACATACATCCCCGTTATATTCTTTCCAAAACTTCATAGGACAAAGTCCTTACTTTAATTTGGTGGTGATAAATAAACAATTAACTTCCAATGAGAATAATCAAATCTATCTTTGAAGAAACTCATTGTTCTTCTATACATTTCGCATCTTCATTGACCCGGGATGGTCTAACCGGTCATGCCACTCAATAAAATAATCTTGGCTCATAAACCATGATTTATGACCACATGTGCTTCAAGAACACTCGAGTAATATCTAAAAGTCAAATAATATGGAGGGACTAATACATTGTTGCATTTATACTTTTGTTTCTCCAATCAAATTATATAAGCACTATTATGGCTTCCACATAATTTAATACAAAGCATTTTCAAGGCTTTAAATATAATATGCACATTAGCCTAAACCATAATTAAAGAAGAAAACATGTTCAATACGAGTGAAGTTGCTCTATTTGCGTAACAATATATGCTCTTAATCAGTTTTATAAGCAAATAGAATTGCATGATAGATAAGTCACATATATAAATATATGAGGCAAACTCAATGTAATATAATCTGAGTCAATTAAAACTCCTTATTCACTCACAACTTTAACAACAATATTGCAAAATTCACCACAATTATGGTCATCACATCTTTTCCCTACTCCACAAAGGATAATTAATATACTCTGACATTTAGAGAAAAATGGTTCTCATATCATGACACTTACATTGATCATCATATCATCATATACACTTTGTAGAGTTGAGCATATTCAAAAAATAGGTTTAATAGTAATCTATTTGAGCTCGTTATTTTACATAATTTGAAGCAATTAAGCATCAATTATTTATAGCATGACTTCATCGTCATATAATATAAACACTTATTTAAAATGATAGACTATAGTGCATCAATGAGATGAGATATAGGGAGTATCATAACATATACTTCATATGGTGTCACGATTAATCTGCCTTAACTTATCCAAAGTAGACAACTTTCTTTTATTATGGAAGCTTGATATTATTCGACCAATCAACTTATCCAATTAACTTGCAAAAATCGTAGATCAAAAGAGTAAGTCATGTCACATTCGTCACATTACCAAGCACATATCACATTCGTCGGCATCAATCACATACACATAGATCACATAGATCACATAGACAATTTAACTTTCGTGAATTTCGTGATATATTATACAAAACGACAAGCACATGAATTTATCACATTAGAGAATATATGGCGCTGCTAAGTTCTATCACATAAATAAGTTGTCTAATGTTTAACATTGCATCATAAGCAAATATTTTAATATAACTATTTATTTTTACTTAATTCCTTGGCAAGTCTAGACGTAGCATTAATTTTTATAGTGCTATGCGATAACAAATCATTTGGCAAAAAATAAATGTTTCAATGAAGAAATTCATATTGACAAACAAGAGCTAATTAACAGTAGACGCATCACATCACACCTTATTAATACGGTGGCTATGTTTTTATTCATACGGGGGCTATTTTTTTTTTTATTTTTTTTTTTTATTTTTATAATTTTGTTTACATCAAAAAGCTATAAACCTGAAAATGCGGAACTGTAAATATAAAGTTTAATAAGTCAAACGCTTAAAACTGTCAGAAATACGGAACAGAAACTGACAAAAAAACTGTGTTGTACTGGAAAAATGAGGGGGACAAAGAGGGAATATTCCCTGAAAATTTGCAGGCCTACGGGTTAGACCCCGTAGGAATAGTACCTTTCTATATAGTACAAATTGTAAATGATCAAATATTACAAGCACAAATGGCTCACCATTCTGCTCCACTTTAATACTTAGGCAATTAATTTAATATTAGTTTATTTATGTTTTCGCAAAGAACCTACAGTAAATCTTATTAAAAGCAAATTAAGATTAGCGCAAAACAAAAAAACAGAAGTTCTTAAAATTTTAATCATCATAACGCATGAGAACATTGCGGTCTAAACTTTATGTTACGGATTAAGATCGTATAACAAATTTTCATAAACGACGAGTTACAAGTTTTATAGATATCATAAAACCTGTTATAATTATACATTAGCAAACAAAACCTAGATAGAGTGTTATCAAATTCTTAACAAATTCTTCAGGTATGAAATATTTAAATAAGTGCTCTTTAATTGTTGAAGTATCTTTAAATTCAAGAATCCAATTATTTAATTGAGTAAATTACACGGTTGGTCCCTAAGGTTTGTCAAAAGTTTCACTCACAGTCCCTGAAAGTTTAAAGTTGCATGGATAGTCCCTATCTTTGAAATGAATAACACCTATGGTCCCTTATTTAACTGCTGTTAACTAAGTTCCGTTATAATTTACACTTTTAGCCCTTTTGGTTAACAATCGTTGCCTCGTCAGTCCTTTATCATAACGGAAGTTTATAATTTAAAGATTTTCGAATTTAGGCACGTTTTTATACGTTTTCTTACGATTTCATCCGTTTTCGTCTGTTTTTATACGTTTTCGTCCGTTTTAATACGTTTTCGTCCGCTTTTATATGTTTTCATCCGTTTTTATACGTTTTCGTCCGTTTTTGTACGTTTCCATCCGTTTTTCTTACGTGTTCATCCGTTTTAATACGTTTTTATACGTTTTCGCCCGTTGCTTACATTTTTTTATATTTTGGTCTGTTTTTGTACTTTTTTGTCTGATTTTATACGTTTTTCTCACGTTTTATCCGTTTTCGTCTGTTTTTATACGTTTCATATATTTTTATACGTTTTCATCCATTTTTATCTGTTTTTGTCTTTTATACATTTTCATCCGTATTAATACGGTTTTATCCGTGTCCGTCCATTTTTATTCGTCTTCATATGTTTTTATTCGTTTTCGTCCATTTTAGTACGTTTTCATCTGTATTTATACGTTTTTAGTTGTTTTCGTCCGTTTTTATTCGTTTTTGTCTGTTTTTATTTTCTTTTGTCTATTTTTATACGTTTTCATCCGTATTTATACGTATTTATCCATTTTCGTTCATTTTTATTCGTTTTCGTCTGCTTTTATCCGTTTTTGTACTTTTTCTTATGTTCTCATGCGTTTTCATCCGTTTTTATACGTTTTTTAAATATTATACGTTTTCGTCCTTTCGATACGTTTTAATTTGCTTTTATCCGTTTTTATACATTTTCTTTTGATTTTCTTACGTATAAAAAAGTATGAAACATATAAAAACGTAAGAAAATGTATAAAGACGGATTAAAATGTACGAAAAACGAATAAAAATGGATGAAAACGTATAAAAATGGATGAAAACGTATTAAAACATAAGAAAACGGATAAAAATGGATGAAAACTTATGAGAACGTAGAAAAACGTATAAAAACGGACGAAAATAGATAAAAAAACGTATTGTGAAATTATATGAAAACGGATAAAAAGTATTAAAATGTATAAAAACGGATGAATACTTATAAAAAAGGACCAAAATGTGAAAAAAAATATAAGCAAACGAGCGAAAACGTAGTAAAACGGATGAAAACGTAAGAAAAACGAATGAAAACGTATAAAAACAGATGAAAACGTATAAAAACGGATGAAAACGTATAAAAGCGGACGAAAACGGATAAAAACGGACGAAAACGTATAAAAATGGACGAAAACGTATAAAAACGGACGAAAACGGATGAAAACGTAAGAAAACGTATAAAAACGTGCCTAAATTCGAAAATCTTTAAATTATAAACGTCCGTTATGATAAAGGACTGACGAGGCAACGATTGTTAACTAAAAGGGCTAAAAGTGTAAATCATAACGGAACTTAGTTAACAGCAGTTAAATAAGGGACCATAGGTGTTATTCTTTTCAGAGATAGGGGCTATCCATGCAACTTTAAACTTTCAGGGACTGTGAGTGAAACTTTGGACAAACCTTAAGGACCATCCGTGTAATTTACTCTATTTAATTTGAATGGTGGTTAAATATCAAACGTGATTAACATAGATGACTACATGAGTAGTAAATTTAAAGTAACTTACAGCATCAAGAAGATAAATCAATCATAGTATTATTACAATTATAAAGCAACATAAAAGAGAAAAAAAAAAACGATCTACGATGTGAAACAAATTAAGCAATCAACAATTCAAAACATATGGCATATAATACATATTTAATTTACTGTAAATACTCATTCAAAAAGAAGCCACGTGAGTATAACTGTACATTCATATATATGAGCGTGATATTAGTACTATATTAAAAATCCGTGACATACCTTGGCGAAACAGGAAAAGAAAATAATTTGCAACTACTCATACGACAAAAATATAATATAAAGTATAGCTTAAGACGAACAGTGAATCAAAGTAGAAAAACAAAACCGAAGTTTAAATACGTACAAATTATATGTGTAAAGGGTTGAAGACAAAAAAATCAATATTAATAGCACGGTAAAGCCATACAACAAACATTACTGATCATATTTATTAGACAAACAATATTAACTTACAAACTGTGTTAATAAGAATATGTGCATCAGTGCATGTGTTACATTAAAAGATCATAAGAATATCATATTAAATTATTAAGTGAGTGCTTATTAAGAAACATAGCATGCCGAATCATATATGTAAAGGCTCGGAGACATACCTGTGAAAAACGAGAGAAAACAAAAAGTCAAAAAAACCTAAAGCTTTTAGAGCGTGCTGATAACGTGTTATGAACAAGAATTGAGGGAATGAATATGTTCTTCAATTGATTATAATGTATGAGATACAAACGGGTATATATAAGATAAACATTAGGGTAAAACCCTAATAGCTAATTGGGTCATGGGCTTCTTATGGGTTAATATGGGCATCCACATAATATTATTCATAACAACATTCAAAATAAGAATAATTTATTGTTGCTCAATATGCTAACTATTTAAAGAATAGTCTTCTCTTACAAGAGGCAAGTAGGAGTGTAATAGATTATGAATAAAGTCAATAGCAAGCTACAATACCTTATAAAGACACTAGCGAAATATGCACCAAGTCTGAACATACTAATGTTAAGCTGTAGGGAAAATACTTGTCATTTATAAATCTGGTAGTTTTCCTTGATATTTTAAGAGTAAACGTTTTCGTGTAGATACCAAAGAACTAAAACTGTGGGTTCATGTTAAACTCAGAATTCGATAATTGGCAAGAAGCATGAAATCAAAGATGCAATCCAAGATTGATAATCATTTTTAGAACTTGGTTAATCTTTCACTGAACAATGAGATTGTAAGAATAAAATAAGTATTCAATGAGAAGATTTATATGGACATAAATGTGAACTACTTTAAATTTGCCTAATAACAAGAGTTATCCTTGATACTAAAGCAATTGATATGATTAGATTTTCTTTCATTTGCAAGCATTAAAGAATCAAGATTATTATTATCATACTAGACTTCATGATTATGAGATATAATACATGGCTGTCAAAATAACTTCTTTATTTGTCACCTTAGCTAGGACGTGGTGCAAATCAAAAGGTTTATGAATCTAAAATAATCTTTGTAAAATGTAAAAGTTGCAAAGATCCATATGTAGATTAATGCAAGCATCCATGAGATTGCATCTTTGGTTTGATAATATGAATTTATTCGAAAAACAAAGATAAATTCCAATATACACACTAGAGCTAGTGGAAGCATTATGTATGTTTTTGAATCTCATATGTTGTAAATGTATTAGAAATATCATTCTATTTAAGCATGAATGTAAACATTAAATCTAGAATGTATTTCTATTGAATGATATACAAACTTTGGATGAGAAGTTTACAAGAACAAAAGTATGCGATTAACAAATTAAATTTATAGTACAACATAACATATTATTGAGCGAGCCTCAAAGTTTTATCACCTTGGATAAAATTGCAAACATGTATGCATGTATCAAGTTTTGGCTAAATATGTCATTATATATGTTATTTTAAGACTTTGTTTATTATCGCATTAAAACAATAAGATCTAAATGAAAGTTATTAGATCGTCATTATTATAGAAACATTCTAAAGTTCCTTTAAGGACTATAAATATATAGTTGATGTCATACACTAATAAATGTTTTTCAAACATAATTGAGATGGTACCCAATCCTAGTCATACTATAATGTTATCATTAATAATGGGCACGTTCACTAAAATGCTCAATGGAGAGTATAGTTGCAATATTTATTAAAAGATTAAGTATTCTTTACTGCTTAAGAAGCTGATTATAAAATTGTACAAAATAGGAATATTTGTTGAACTTCCTAGTTTCAAACATCTTATACGAATGTACATTGTAATACTAGTATTGGTATTCTTTTGATTAACGAACATCGCATTATTCAAGAACTTCACTATTTGTGAATTTTAAAATTAGTATTCTCAAAGTTTTAAAAATTCATAGCCTAGTTAACTTGTTTACGAAGCCCAAGTCTTTTAATAAGTGTGATCATCACACTTAAGGACATAAGACTTTGACTAGCTAGTTGTTAGTTTATCTTTTAATTTAGTGTTTTTAATTAAATGCAAACACATATTATTTATTGAAATTGATGTACTTAATGTTGCGGTCATTTTCTTTTATATTCATCCTTTGAAATATTTGCATGTTTAAATCCATGAATAATTATTTATTCTAAAGTATCCATTGTCAGTTGATGATATGAGAATACATCAAATTAAGACAAATGTGAGAGTGTTGATTATAATCCCTGATAGCTATCATTGACTCAGGTTGAGGTATCATCTCTGCTAATAGTTCCTTCTTATCCCTGGTCAATTTCGCATTGATATCCTTGAGTTTTATCACTCATACCCTTAGTTTGCTTTAAAGAGTAGAGCATTAAGAATTACAGTGCTCTCTATTTGATGCTGCTGAAGGAAAATAGACATATGATCCTTGACTTTTCAGGTTTAGGCAAACCTTCCAAAATCAAAGGTTGAGAGTCATTTGCGACCAGTTTCCTATTCTAGGCTATTCTAGGTAAATCATCAGAGACTGTTTTCTCAGCTTTTCTAGTCAATAGTCTCCTCCAATCAAAATACAGGAATAACCTTAATTAATTAGTTGTATGTGAGCATAACAACTTCATCTTACAACTAAATTACAAAAAAGAATAAGAATAAAGACAATTATGGCTTGATTCTATGTTGCTGGTGTCTTTAGGTGAAGCTTCAGAAGGATCAAGGACTATCTTGTAGACTAAACACTCCCTGATGAACTTGATGCATATTCCCTAAAGATATCTCCTCATCCCCGGATGCTCCCTTCTTCCATTTACTTCTGTTGCTCAAATTTGCACTTATGCATCATGCTTCTTTCTCTCCGTTGGTAGCTCCTGAGAGTGAACATAACTACACTTATAGCTTATGTCTTGATACACATATTTTTACAAGAGCTTTTGACCAGAAGTTTCTAAGATGAAAACATTTACTCAGTCACTTCTGACCAAAGGTACTTGCAAGGAAGTTATACTTTGAAGTGTGGTTAGGTGGAGATGAAAAGGAAGCATTTGGAGCTTTTTGTTATACGAAGGAGTGTGGAGGTACTCAATCGTATAGACAAGAAGTGAACTGAAGGTATGGGGAGAACAAGTTTGGTGGGGTCTTTGTTGAGGGTCGGGTTTGAATGGTATATGTTGAAAACTCTCAGACCTTGACAGATCTTTTAGCACTCGTGGATCGTTAGTGTTGCCTATGTAATCATAAGCAAACTAAAAGACAATCTCTACAACTAGTATTCTATAGCTGAATGTAAATACAAGTTGTTATAACTAAGAACACTTAGATCCTCTATGGATCTTTTATTCACTGAAACTCTATGTTTCGAAATGAGTTATCTATTACAAACTAAGAGGTTCCTTTTATAAACAAGGAACCCTAATCTATTACTACCCAATCGACTAAGCATGCAAGCATGCATTTAATGACTAATACACTAAACTATATTGAGCAGTACAATAAAACCCATGCTAACCTCGAGCCGTTCAAAGATAATAATGAGTTAGCATTTAATTCATAAAGTGCATGCTGATCCTAGTCAGCTTTCACCCTTCAGCAGTAACACGGCAACGCTTGTACTCTTCAGTAGAATCACTTCTTCAGCAGATTCTGCTTCTCCTTCAGCAGAAACCTTCGACAGTAATGACAGCATAAATCCTACTTCACATAATTCCCAACAGTATATGCCAATGTTCAAACCCGTTTGGTATTACTGGCGGTCATTCAAGAACGGATATAGATCATGGAAGTGATCCACCTGCTCTGATACCGCTTGTTGGTTCGATATATTTGTGTGAAACCATCAAACGTATGAACAACAGTTTGAGCAAATGAAAATAACTGATTAACATTAGAAACGAGAGCATGTTTACACAATCTTGACTTGTTACTAATAATAATACCCATTTGTACATTACAACTGTATTAGTCTCACTTAGAGGTTAAGGTGAAGGCTTTACGAGGGATAATTGAGGAATACTATCCCTGGTAATGACAAGTGTAACTCTTCATTTATAAAGAGGAAGATTCTACACTAGAAGAAGATGAAGATTCTAGTGGTCAAATCGATTGCTTATCACTTGTACCATCCTCCCTTTATATACTAGGGAGATACACTGTTAGTAGTTACGAGATAATAGTAACTTGCAAACCAGAAGCAAACTAAAAGTAAGGTGCACATGCCTTTGTGTGGCTAGGGTTGCCTTACTGTTGCTTACAACTATTTGTACATGTAAGTTGTTTTCCCTTCTATCGATGAGTCCTTATCTTCCCAAGGGTTTTCTCGCTTTGCTATCTTGAATTACTCCCTCCCAAGTGTGTCTATGAACTTCAGCCAAATTCTTCTTCATATTTAGCGAATATCTTTCACAGGAAAGTTAAGTATACGCTAACTATATCTCATCAGTGTTAACTAGTCAGGCTGCATAGATCTTCAGGATGATTTTAAGTTGATAAGTTTTTTAGAGTCCTAGAGACATTTGTCAGTCCCCTAATACTCTGGTTGTTTGTAACTCCTTGTACTTTGTTAGCTGACTCCACAACAAGTTACAAAGTATTTATTCAGTTTAGTCTTCGTCTTCTTCGAAGCTTGACTGTATTCACCAAGAAGTATACAACATATCCGAGTCATTATGATTTGATATGTGAACACACTCAGTGCGTTCTTTAGGCAGAACCTTTGTTCTTTACATCAGTGGTTGAATATATATCAAGTTGTCTGACTTTAACTCTTTTGAGGTTGCTCGCTGAGGTGTATACCTTTGCGAGTATTTTGATAGCTGATTGTGATCAGCTGTGCTGATCCTTGTCAGGAAGTAAACTTGCTCATGGATTACATTTTGACTTTATCAAAGAGTGGACTGGCTCTCTGATTTTATCAGCTAGTGACTTAGGCTATTCTTTATGCTTCAAATACTTGTGAGGGATAATTTTGTCAAATACTGACTCAACAATTTATCAATTGTCAAATAAATATTCAGAACATTCATTATACCTGTTAAAAAGACGTCAAATTTTGAATAAAACGAGTCCAATACTACAGTGCTTTTGAATTACTTACGATCTTATAAGTTACTATCATTTACCCTAGTAAAGATTTGTAAGCCAATAATGATGTAGGTTACATTGATTTGGGTGAGATTTGTGAACAACAATTGCAATTGGTCCAAGTGATAAGAAGTTTGGTTATTAACCATTAATTGTAAGTATTGGAATCGTGCAAGCTTGTATTTTAATGAAATTTTTACGACTCCATTACATAACTTCTACTTTTAAATATGCTTTATACACTTTAACTATCTAATTTTTAATTTTAACATATAAAACATTCTTTTGATATATGTAAACCTGATATTTATTTAGAATTACTAATATCTTATAAGTAAGTTAAGCATGCCTAAGTTATACTTCATACTCATTTAAATGAATTAATTTTTTGTTATTTATAAAAATTAGGCATAGCAAATGTCATGCGATGTAATAATTTTCTTATGACATCAAATAAAAACGAATTGGAGAAAAGATAAAACCAAACGACACTAGTAGACGCAAAATGCCAAGGTGGATACTAAACCTCTCGCCATTATTAGTGTGTACCCATAAAGCCTCGACTACTAAAATTTAAATGGTAAGCACAACATGGTAGACGATTTGCGAGTGTCTGCAACGATAATATAGTGACATAATATATTCGAATGTAATTCATGATAAAATTAACCGTAACTTGGTTATATTAGTAGATTTCTAGGAATAACATATATGAAAAGTGTATTCACGGTTATAAGTTGAACGTGATTATACAATCGTACTAACATTTAATGCGTTATACTAACTGATGAGTGTGTAAATACTCATCATTTTTGTACCATATAAACTGCAAAAACATCTGAAAACACTCAGAAACGCATCAAAATGATAAAAATATCACAAACAAGTGTTTTATATGTTTTAAATGCAAAAACATCAAAATCTGGTGAAAAACATATCAAGTTTGCATAATTGGCAGTTTTAGTCCCCCAAGTTTAAAAAGTTGTCAAAAACAGTCCCTGGTAAAACCAAATAAAGAAAAATATCATTTTAAGTCCTTAGGGATTCAAAAGTTGTAAAAATTGGTCCTTGAGATTCAAATTTAAAAAAATTACAACTTTAGTCCCTGGACTTTGGAAATTGGCAAAATTAGTCCTTTGAAAATAGGAAAATGGCAAGTTTAGTCCTTGCACTATTGAGGGTTGTCAATTTTAGTCCTTATGGTAACTTTGATGAAATGGCAGAAATGGTCCCTTGAATTTCATGAATTACACATTAGGTCCTTATAGATATTAAACCTTTTTAACCATTTGACCTTGTCAATACCCAAATAGACCCCTGCCAATTTACCCCTTGTGAGCCCCTGTCAAAAACCCCTTGACCCTTCCTTTTTGACCCTTTGGTCAAAGAAAGTCAAAAAAACCAAAAACGCGCCCAACACCTGTCCTGTACATCTTCCACCTCTTGCTTCCCCGACCAACACCCTGCAACCCATCACCTTATCCCAAACACCTTTCCCACACTCAATCATCACCCCTACAAACCCACCCCCCCCCTAGTGCTAGTTTTCAGAGCCTACCAGTTGAATCTACCACTTCCCGCCAAAATGAAAAAATGGCCAAAACACTCACTTCTCTCCCATTGGCCAAAATGGGAGGTGGGATTTGATCAAGAGGCCACGTGGAGCTCAGTTGGAGCATAAAAGAGGATCAAGAACCAACAGAAGAAGTAGTAGTTAATTTTCAATTTTCATGTATTTCGTTTTTAAGACTAATGTTTTAATTTAGCTTAAAAGTTGTAATTTCCAGTTTTAATATATCAATCTTAAGTTGAAAGATCATTGTACTAAGTTTTTGAGTGATAATTCAAGCTGATGTTAAGTTTTCAATTTCATGGTTCACTGTTTAAATTTTAAAAATCAAATTGCATTATTCAAGCTTCAATAAGCTTATTTCTTAGCTAAAACCAGCTTATTCAAGCTTAATATAGCTTCTGTAAGCCTGGAGTTCAGTTTCAAATGCAAAGGGTTGAAAGTCAACAAAAGTCAACAAAGAGGTAAAATGGTTGCAAGTTTGATGCAGGGTGTTGCAGAGATGAAATGGGTTGGATTTGGATTAGTATAAGTGTAGTAATGGTGTTGGGTTAAGCTGCATAAACAGCTTGGACTTTTGTAAGTTAGTACCCTCAAACTCAGTTTTTCCATTTGCAGCTTGTGTGTATATCTGTATCTGTGATCATAAATGGTTTAAACATGTTTAAATAGTAGTAATTAGTTCAACTTAAGTGATATTAATCAGTGGTCTGTGCTAGTTAAGTAGTTGGTCATTAAAAAGTCACATATCAGTTAATAAACTAGTGTTTGGATTTGTGCAGTCAACTGAGGTAAAGGTTGTCTGTGTTATTGTTTACACTTGTCTCATGTCTCAGTGGGTCTTAAGTACTCAAACATGCAATAAAATCCAGTTCTTATTCAGTGAAAAGTCAAAAGTCTCTTTAATCCAAGTTAGTTTATCCACTGTTGGAATTTAGCTTGTCATATTCATCACATTAGCTTAATACTTGGTAACCTAGCTTAATATAATCTCATTTTAGCTTAATACTACAGAATCAGTAAGTAGAATCTAGTTAAAATTCAGTTTAGTCAACTGTTAGTGATTATCAAAAAGTCAAAAAAATTTTTTAGTCTTAGCAGTTTTTGGATAAAATAGATTAATCTATATAGGGTTTAATATTAGTTTTCAATACTAGAGCTTTTAGGATATCAAAAATTTAGTTGCTTAGCTTTATACCTGTTATTTTTATAATTTCTAGTTCAGCTTTTTAGTGGCTTATCTATTAGCTTCTTTCAAATACCTGTTTTAAAAAAGTGTCCTGTACCAAGGATATTTGTGTTGACTGCTCACTTTCATAAGCTCACACAGAGCTTGTTAGTTGTCTATATCATGAGTATTTTGGTTCTTTGGATAGCCAACATAGCTGTCTTGAAGTCATAAGCTTAATTTTCCATTTTGTAGCTTATTTAGTTAGGCTGCAAGTGCTTTTTATTTTGTCCATATTCTGTGTACATCAGCTGAGCAGTGGTTTTTCCAAATTTTCAAAAGCTCCTCAAGAGCTTATTTGTGAAAGCCAAACTTTGTCAATTAGTTTTTTAGAAAGCTTATCTGGTAATCTTGATAATCCAAGTTTCTGTTTTTAGTTTCTAGCTTAATATAGTGCTTAAAAATAAGCTTAAACTGCCTAGTAACTCAAAGAAATGTCCTGTGCAAACAGTGAAGATTTTTGCTTATTTGGGTTGTTCATTGCTTATTTATAAGTGAATTTGCTTATTCAGGGGTAATATTAGCTTATGATTAATTGTCTAGCTTATTTCCAGTTTTGCTTGTGCTCATTAATAGCTTATTAGCAATTTTACTTAACACTTGTGCTTATTTCCCTTTAAAACTAAACTGTCAAGTATCCTAAGCTTATTCTCAGCTTATTAGAAGTTTTCATAAAAAGTTTTAGTTTTAAAAAGTGCTTATTATCATGTGCTTAACAAGTTTGTAAAAAGAAAAATCGAAAAAAAAAAATAGTTTACAAAAAAGTGCCACTGCTGGGACTCGAACCCACGCCACTTAGCTCATCACACACACTCTTTACCATTGCGCCCTTGGGACTTTCTCGTTAAAACCTTGCATAACTTATCCTTTATACACGTTTTGGCCAGTTTAGCTTATTTAGCTTCTTAGCTTATTTGTAGCTTATTCGAAATACCTTTTTCAGTTTTTGTATTTTTAATAAATCTGTATTAGTCTTAAGTATTTTCTGTAAAAAGTTGAGATTTTTCTAATTAGTTTTAATATTTTTAATCATTTAATTAGTGTTTTATAGTAATTAAATCATAATAAAAAATATAAAAGTCAAAAAAATATAAATCTTTTTTCTAAAAATTTCTTTTATCATATAGTAAGTAAAAAAATTAGTTTTACACTCGTAGGCTTTTTATTTCATAAATTTTACGTTTTTGCTTACGCTCCAGCGTAATTTTTGCAAATAACGTACGTTTCCATTTTAAGTAACATTTTTAGATAATTTAAGGATACGTTTTAGTTAAGATAGTTTATTTAAGTTATTTAGTTTTATAAAAACACAAAAACATCATTTTAAATATAGTGATAGCGTTTATTTAATAGATTTTATCTTTTATTTCTTTTAATTTGCATTTAAGTCGCTTTTATTTGCAAATCTTTTCTTTAGGTAATTATCCATCGAAAACCTTACTGATCACTATCCTTAGTGATCATTCTATCATCTGAAGTTGTTTTAAACACCAATTCATCCTCCGTGGGACTTAACGACCCGAGAATCCCCTGTATTCTCTGATCTTAATTGCATTTGTGTCTGAGCAGTTTTAAGTCTGTTTAGACTTGACGGTTCGGACGCAATCACTAACAGTAACTTACAAACTTATTGTGGGCAGGTTGATTGGCTTAACAGGTTTGTGTAAACAATATACATGGCGCTTCTAACATGATTTGATTCTTGCGTACCATTTTTTCCCTAACTATTTGACGTGTTTGTAATTATGCACACCAAAAAACTATACATACGTTACGGCCACTTATAAAAAACATAATACATGTGGAGCAAACAATTACATAAACGCCCAAAAAAGAAAAAAATTATTTTTAAATAATTTCCTGCCACAAAAAATACAAATACAGATTAAATTAGTTCCGCCGCAACGTGCGAGAACTTATTCACTCGTGCTTATTTTATTTCAAGAATTCAAGCTCATTAAATTTTATTTTTGCAACACCATGTCGATGGTCACCCAAAACTTAATCATATTTTTCGTGGTTATTATCATAAATTCAAATTCAGCCACTCTTTGGGTCTCTCCACCACCACCACCACCATCATCACCATCAGTGTCATCTTCGCCACTACCACCATCAAGGTCATCTCCACCACCACCACCACCACCATCACAGTCATCTCCACGACCAAGGCCGTCTTTGAGGGTGTGCAAGGTGAGCGACCGATCAGGGCCCTAGAATTTTTAGGGCCCCAAAATTTGTCCTGTTAATAATTATATGCATGTGTAGACATATTTTTCACGAAGAAAAAAGTATTTAGATGGGAAAATTTCTTAAATGAGTAATATGTTAGAACGTTTAGATAACTAATTGCATTATATTTTATAAACGGTGACACTTTATATATACTATTGCTTAATGAAAGGCCTCATTATATAATTTCGTACAGGCCCTAGAAAATTGTCGCCGATTCATGGGACAGCCACAACTACCACCATCAAGGTCATCTCCACCACCACCTCCATCAAGGTCATCTCCACCACCACCACCACCATCATTAGAGTCATCTCCAAGACCACCACCATCATGGTCACCTCCACCACCACCACCACCATTAGGGTCATCTAGACCACCACCACCACCATTAGGGTCATCTAGACCACCACCACCACCATCAGAGTCATCTCCATCTCCACCACCACCACCACCAGAGTCATCTCCACTACCGCCACTGCCTCCAGGTACATATCTACTTTTGCCACCATCTTTTAGACACGTGAAATCCAGGACAACACAAAGGATATGTTTTTACAAGTATCCACCAAAGCTAAATGGCATTTGGCCTAGTGTATGTGAGTAGTCCATCAAACAAGAGGTTGTGAGTTCGTCTCGATTGACACATGTGTAAATTCTTACATGAGATAGTAGGTGGTTTACGTGCGTGAATAACGTGTTTTCCTAAATAAATACAAATAACCTGCACAACATATGCCGAAGCACCCTCCTGCCCCTACTTTTGCTTTGCCCTCTTGATATTATGCTACAAGAACTTGTATAATGACACTAATGTTTTGTGAAATTTTCAGGCAAAAGTAGTAACACAACGACAGTAGTCATTGCTGTTGTTGCAAGCATTAGTCTTGTATTATTGTTAGTGACTTTTGTTATCGTCTTCATGAGAAGAAAAAGAAAGATACAAGGACGTCTGCCAGAGAACTTATGTGTGTTTTTTTGCTTCTTTTCATTCTTGTTGCTTAATTTATTAAGATAAGATTAGCTTGAATTTACAATTCTTATTGTGATGAATATTCTAGTTTACGAGGATGGAGATACTCAGGAAATTATTACAGTCGAATCTTTACATTATAACTTTGAAATCATTAGAGAAGCAACTGATGACTTTTCAGAGAACAATAAACTTGGCCAAGGTGGATTTGGTTTAGTTTATAAGGTAAACATTACATAACAAGAAAATTACTGTATGTGAAAAAACAATTTCAAGAATTTTAACACCACTAATTCCTACTATATGTTTTAGGGTACGTTACAAAACGGAAAAGTAATAGCAGTGAAGAGACTGTCTAGGGATTCGGGGCAAGGGGAACTAGAATTCAAGAATGAGGTCTTGTTACTTGCAAGGTTGCAACACCGGAATTTGGTTCGGCTCCTTGGGTTTAGCATAGAAGGGTCCGAACGCCTTTTGATATATGAGTTTGTACAGAATGCAAGTTTGGATCAGTTTATATTTGGTAAGGTGACTCTTCTTGAAGTTATGAATTGTACATTTTTACTCTATTGATTATATTCTTAATTCTTACCTGATTAAATACTTTATTAGATCCTGCAAAACGTGCAACTCTTGATTGGGAAAGAAGATTCAAAGTAATAGGGGGTGTTGCGAGGGGACTATTATATCTACATGAAGATTCTCGAATAAAGATTATTCATCGAGATCTAAAAGCTAGTAATGTTTTGTTGGATACCCAAATGAATGCAAAAATTGCAGATTTTGGTATGGCAAGGTTGTGTACACCTGAAGAAACCCAAGTCAATACTAGCCGAATTGTCGGAACCTAGTAAGTCTCGCTACCAAAACAGCTATTTATGCTTGTATTTGACCGTCATGTCGAGTTAATCTCAATCTACGAGTGTCTTATAGCGTCCCGTGGTATCCATGAGATTGTTATGGTCTTGTGAGATTGTATATAGTGTGTGAGTTTGCCTTTCAAAGAAAATAATAGATAAATAAATAACAATTATTCTTGTTAGTCTAGTGGATACATGGCACCAGAGTATGCAATGCACGGACAATTTTCAGTTAAATCAGACGTGTTTAGTTTTGGTGTACTAGTTCTCGAAATTGTGACGGGTCGCAAGAACCATAGTTTCCAAAATCGGGTGATGATGGAGGATCTTCTTAGCCATGTAAGTTTTGAAATAAATTACTAGTATATCTTTTTTGTTAATTTTAGCAAGGGCCCTTATAGCAAATAGGTAGTAGTTCTCTGTTTTACATTGACTTGCTATGTTGCAATTCGTTTGTTTTCAGGCATGGAAAAGTTGGAGAGATGGAACTGCATCAACTTTAATCGATCCGACATTGTGTTCTACTTCTATTCGTGATATGATGAGATGCATTCACGTTGGTCTATTATGTGTTCAAGAAGACCTTAATGATAGGCCAACTATGGCTTCAGTTTTTCTCATGCTTAGTAGTGCTAGTATAACCCTCCCGGTCCCTTCAGAACCTGCATTTTTCATGCACTCTACTACAAATAAAGAGAAACCGCTATTTGAACAATACTCTTCAAGTACGAGTGATCCTGGCCATTCTAAAACTAAATCAATATCTTCTCGACCATATGCAGGAACAGATGATGTCTCTATGGAGTATAAGACCGGTAGATGAGTATTTCTTCCTTGTAATGTATTCGTTACCGGAAGTAAATCTGAATATATATAGTAACGCCGGTGGCCCTTTATAACTTGAACAACATTGAAATTCTAATGAATAATAGCATCATGCGAGGAGATAATTGTACCGAACAACAGATTTGCAAACATATGCTTCGTGTACTTTTTTAACATAGTTAATTGTTCATTTTACAAGTCAATGCGACCTGCCGACCTCAAAAACTATTTGTGTAACAAATTAATTCATAACATATAAATTCATACACAGTAAATACTGGAGGTGTAAATTTTATTGAGGGAAACTAATTAAAGATATGCATGTTAACAAAATGATCTCCCATAATTTGAAATGTACAAAATGATCTCCCATAATTAATACCGGGTATTATTATCCCTACCCCCCTCCCACCTACATATTACCCGCTTATCCCTACCCCCCTCCCACCTACATATTACCCCCTCCCATGTAAATTTGAAATGTACAAAATGATCTCCCATAATTAATACCGGGTATTATTATCCCTACCCCCCTCCCACCTACATATTACCCGCTTTATTGACATCAGAAAACAATTTTTATGATTTTTTGTTTTGTATATTTTTTTTTTATATTTTATGTTTCGTACTTTTCTTTTTACAGTTTGTCACTTTATTAATAGGGTTTTTCTAACATGTGCCCCGGGGCACATGTTAAGCACACAAAAAGGACGGCGGGACCCATAAAAAAGCACGTCCGGACCCACAAAAAATACACTTTTCAAATAAAATATGTGGGTCCGGACGTCCTTTTCGTGAGTCCCGCCATCCTTTTTATGTGCTTAACATATGCCCATGGGGCACATGTTAGAAAACCCTTATTAATAGGATAAGACCTTTTTACTTCACAGCTTTATGATAAAAATAAAATTATATAAATAAGATAAAAAGTAATGAATATTACTTGTAATTTAGGGGTACCAATATCGAATCCTATGTTTATGGCAATGATTTGTAATCCAAAGAAGTGACACTTGCTGTATTTTTGGAAATATGTCCTCCATTATTGTTGCTGTCTTTTTCACCAACTTGGTATGCACCAGCTAGATACCCTATTGGCCATCTCGTGAATTTTGGGGTTGACGATTAGGCTCGTTGTCTGTCGGGCTAACTTGCGGATGGGGTTATTCTTGGTGTTCCCACATGACTACATGAGGTGCGAACCTTTTTGTGGTCCGAGCATTAACAATTCTTAAGCTACAGTTTTCGTAAAATAACAAAATTTCATTGCCACTAGTCATGACTTACTAAACACGTTGATTATTTATTATAGCTATTATATCTATTTGTTCCAGTTTCTATATAATTGCCATGCGGGATTTAAAAGTTTGAAAATGAGAAATAATTTGCACATTCAACTTTTTGATTTAAACACTCTAACTTATGTATTAAACTTTTGTACTGTTTAATAATGTTATACTTTAACCAGTTGAATACAAGAGTGCAAATCAAAACCTCGTTTGTGCAACTTTTAATTGTATCGACTAGTTTAGTTACACAATACACCAATATGAAACATCATAATTACGTGCACGACCAATTTTCATGATTGACTATTAGACACGTAATTCCGATAGGATACATAGGTAGCACGTTTCTCTTCAAAAAAAAAATCCAGTGAGGTATAATATGCAACATTACTCCTTCGTGTTGCTGAAACTTAAAAAAAAAAAAAAAAAAAAAAAAAAAAAAAAAAAAAAAAGCTTTTCATATTATCTTAGTCAGCAGTTTTGAAGAATTCAAACGAATAACTTTTAAGCAGAAGTCTAAAGCTGACCCGGTAAGAGATTGACCCATAGTCTCATTTGTCAAAGATTTTCATTTAATATATATTTAAAACTAAATCATGTTCTTATTTAATTTCAAGAATTCAAGCTCATTACATTACATTTTTGCAACACCATGTGGATGGTCACCCAAAATTCAATCTTATTTTTCGTGGTTATTATCATAAATTTAGCCACCCTTTCGGTCTCTCAAGATTTTATGTTCCATGTTTGCGGTAATAACGCAAATTTTACAACAAATAGTGTTTACCAAAGGAATCTCGACAATGCTTTGTCGTCACTCACATCTGATACTAGCACTAGAGCCGGGTTCTACAACGGGTCTGTTGGTCAAAGCCCTGATCAAGCCAATGCGATCGGGCTATGTAAAGGAGATGTTGAACCGAACGACTGTAGAAGGTGCATAAATGAAGCTATAACACAATTAAGACAAATTTGTCCTAATCAAAAGGATGCAGTTGGGTGGTATGATACTTGCATGTTGAGATACTCTAATGCGACGATCTTGGGGGTTTTAGACGCTAGTGTTGCACGCGCATGGTACATGGCTAATCCTGGTAACGCGTCAAACGTGGCCCAGTTTAACCAAGGGCTCAGACAACTTTTTGATCAACTAAGAAATGATGCTTCTAGAGGTGGATCTCTACGTAAATTTTCTTCCAATAGTACAAATGGTCCTGGTTTTACCACGCTCTATGGGCTTATGCAGTGTACACCGGATCTATCTGAAATTGATTGTCACAATTGTTTGGGTAGCGCAATAAATTATATCCCAATTTGTTGTGATAGTAAACGTGGAGCAAGATTTTATTATTCTAGTTGCAATATGAGATATGAAGAATATAGGTTTTACACTGATACTGTCAACCTAGAACTACCATCACCGCCACCATCACCAACACAATCATCTCCACCGTCACCATCACCATCAGGTATATATCTACATTATCCTCCATCACATAGATATCATCAACATTATGCTTTAAGAATTTGTTTACTTTTTGCTAATCTTTTTATGACAAGTTTAGGAAAAAGTAGTAACACAACAATTGTAGTCATTGCCGTTGTTGCAAGCATTAGTCTTGTGATACTAGTCGTTGTTTTCGTGATGGTGTTAATTAGAAGAAAAAGAAAGATCCATGTACGTCCGCCACAGATTTTAGGTGTGTGCTTTTGGGTTTTTTTGGGATAATTACCTAGAATTTTATACAACTTGTCACTTTTTCTAATTGTGGGTAACCTCTTTTTTTCGCTATTACATACCCTAAACTTTGGATTTCGATTTTTGTGTGTATTTTGTTCATGTAATGATCATTTTACCCTCGTTGCCAATAGATTAGCTATAAAATATAAGGATAAAATGGTCAGTTTACATGAGCAAATTCACACAAAGGTCGAATTTTAAAAGTTTGGGCTATATAATAGCCAAAAAAAAAAGAAGGCGCACAACACACAATTAAAAAAAGTGACAATTTAGATACATTTCTAGGTAATTATCCTTTTTTTTCTTCCATGATACACCATTGGGGTTTTCGCTTGTTTGAAACTTGTGAAATACTTCTAGTTTGCGAGGATGGAGATACTACTGAAACTAGTAGAGCGGACTCGTTGCAATATAACTTTGGTATCATTAAACAAGCAACGGATGACTTTTCGGAAAACAATAAGCTTGGTCAAGGTGGTTTTGGTTTGGTATACAAGGTAAACAATAAACTGCAAGAAAATTGCAATTTGGTATGGAATATAAATTATAAAGACCACGTTGAAATTTTTAGTTTAATTTGAATTTTTTGGAACAAAACTTGTAGGGTAAGTTACAAAATGGACAAGAGATAGCAGTGAAGAGGTTGTCGAGGGATTCAGGTCAAGGTGACGTAGAATTTAAGAATGAGGTCTTGTTACTTGCAAGGCTGCAGCACCGGAATTTGGTTCGACTTCTTGGGTTTAGCTTAGAAGGATCCGAACGACTTTTGATGTATGAGTTTATGCAAAATGCAAGTTTGGACCAGTTTATATTCGGTAAGTTTATACAAACTATGATAGAGTTTAGATATTCATTCTTTCAATTACAACCTTACTCTTATTTAGATCCTGCAAAGCGTGCGACTGTTGATTGGGAAAGAAGATACAAAATAATAGGAGGTGTTGCGAGGGGACTTTTATATCTACATGAAGATTCACGACTAAAGATAATTCATCGAGATCTGAAAGCTAGTAATGTTTTGTTGGATGCCCAAATGAATGCAAAAATTGCAGATTTTGGTATGGCAAGGTTGTTCACACCAGATGAAACCCAAGGCAACACTAGTCGAATTGTTGGAACCTAGTAAGCCTCACTATTGAAATAGAGTTTGTTATGCACATTCTTGATATTTATATTGACTTACTCGCAGTCTAGTAGTGTTTTATAGCATCTATATATAATTTACAAGTATTCTTGTTACCCTAGTGGATACATGGCACCAGAGTATGCGTTGCATGGACAATTTTCAGTTAAATCCGACGTGTTCAGCTTTGGGGTGCTTGTACTCGAAATTGTAACGGGTCACAAGAACCATAGTTTTCAAAATGGAATGATGACGGAGGATCTTCTTAGCCATGTAAGTTTTGACATAAGATTACTAGCATATCGTTTTTGTTTTTAGAATTGATTTTTCATGTGGCAATATATATGTACGTTTTCAGGCATGGAAAAGTTGGAGAGATGGCACTGCGGCATCAACTTTAATTGATCCAACACTGTGCGCTACTTCCATACGTGATATGATGAGATGCATACACATTGGCCTATTATGTGTTCAAGAAGACCTTAATGATAGACCAACTATGGCTTCAGTTGTTCTTATGCTTAGTAGCTTCTCTCTAACCCTCCCGGTCCCTTCAGAACCTGCGTTTTTCATGCACTCAACTACAAATACGGAGAAACCACTTGTTGAACAGTGTTCTTCAAGTACGAGTGATCCAGGCCATTTTAAAAATAAATCAACATCTTCTCGACGATCTGCAGAAACTGATGATGTCTCTATGGAGTACAAGACCGGTAGATGATCAGTATTTGTTCCTTGTAATATATTCGTTAGCGAAAGTAAATCTGAATTTATATAGTAACGCCGGTGGCCATTTATATCTTAAACAACATTGAAATTCTAAAGAATAATAGCATCGTGCAAGGAGATAATTGTACCGAACAGCAGATTTGCAAACATATGTTTCGTGTACTTTTTTAACATAGTTGTTAATTGGTCATTTAACAAATCAATGCGACCTGCCGATCTCATAAACTATTTGTGTAACAAATAAATTCATACACCCTAAAGACTAGAAGTATAAAGTTTATTGAGGGAAACTAATTAAAGATATGTTCGTTAACTTAAAGAAAAATGCAAAGCGGTAAACAAGCTAAATTGTTTGGGATCGACTCGGAAAGCTCGAAATGAGTCGAGCTCGAACTTCATATCAAAAGTTTGACGCAAGATTATATGTGCATTTATATATTTCAATACACTCTGTATACGTATTAATTATTACACATATACTTATATAAAATTTTATATAGACGACAACCAAAAACTAAATAAACGTAGGAGCTTGAGCTTGTAATATATGTCACGAGCTAGCCAAGCTCGAGCTAATAATAGAAGACTTGAAACGAGCTCGAACTCGAGATATAGCAGGCTTAGCGTTTCCACCCCTACCCTTACCAATTATTATCTCATAAATTCACTATGAATCTGTGACGCACTTTGTTTCACTAAGGTTATAGCTTCATGCATTTCTTTAAAAAGTCGTATATAAATGCTGACTATTTCAGACTCATGTCAACATCTCACAGTTGCATGCATAAAACATAAACGACCATTTGGATTCCATGGGGAAATTAGAACAAAGTCATGTTTAATCTATGGAAATAAAACACATGCACTTGGTAATGCATGATGTCAATATTTGTTATTCTAACCGGGTTGAATGGCTATATGTTGCCCTAGTTCTTGGTTCATCACTTTATTAATTTCCTTCTGACGATTTGCTAGTTTTCTAATACACTACTTCTTTCGAGAAAATATGTCATTTAGTATTATTATAATTTGTTAGTTTGTAGTTAATTCATACTGTAAACACAACATATAATACTCGTAATATTTTGTCGTCAATAACTTTTATTTATTACTATGTTATATATTCTTGTTTCAGTTTCACTATGATATTGACGTGATGACGATAAACAATTCTATCTATTTTTTGTCATATATAAAACTTTAAAGTTCGATAAATAAACACATAAATGGAATCCTTACCAAATCGAAAGAATAAATACACATAATTTAACGTCATGACGTGTACGACCAATTTTTCCGATTAACTATTAGACACGTAATTCCTTTGGTCCATACAGGAAAAGTTATAGAAACTTAAAATATACGACGTAATAATATAAAATAGTCGACGTTGAAGAGTGGAAAGGTACATTCAGTGGCCAAAGTCAAATTATACTTTTTTTTTTTTTTTTTTTTTTTTTTTCTAATTCTTTTATATTTCGATAGTTATTTCTTAATTTGGTAATCCTTCCGTGTTTAACGATGAAGTATATAAAGGTCAATATACAATTTGCTTATTACTCCCTCCATTAGATAAAAAATGTGTATCTTACTATTAATATTTGTCTTAAAGGGATTGCATTTATTACTAGATTTTTTATTTTTCTCTTACTAAACGAGCACCCGTGCATAACAACGGCATTTTATAACGACATATTATTTTGTGTTAAAAAAAAGTTTATGGGTTATAAACGTAAAATAATAAAAGTTTGAAGATTTGAAGATTAAAGATAATGTTTTCAAACCCGGTTCGACCCGGGTGTTTCAACCGGTTGAACCTTTCCGGTAAACTTAAACCAGGTAAACCCACCAGATTTGAAGCGTCCCGGGTCAACCCGGTTTTCGATATGTAATAATAATTTCCTTTTAAAATATATGTTTTCAACATTTCATTTTTTAGTTTCAACTTTTTACTTTTTACTTTTGATTTTTCCTTTATATATAATATAGCAGGGTACCCGTGCGTTGTGGCGGCGTGTACCCTATGACGATTAACCGAAGAAATAGATCTTGATGAGACATGATCCACCAGTTTGTATAAGTTTCAACGGGTCCTCTCTAGTTTGTTTTCAGATGGCTTTTATTGGTTAGCCGAACCGGTGGTGACACCGGTTACCGGTTGAACCCGTTGGTCCGGTCCGATTTTCAAAACTATATTTACCATCAACTTGTTAGCTTGTATGAAGCTTTGTGTGTTTTATTAATTTGTATAATGTGTATTATAACATGTACTTTTCATTTTAGGGTGTTTTAAAAATACATTAATTAGTGTGTTTAATTATTTTATATTTTGGATTATGTTGTAGCTTGTTTAAATTGTACATTGTGAAAATTTTATCGTACTTTTAGTAAAGGGTGTTTTAATTGTTTGTTTTTAATTTGGTAGATATGCTTTTAATTGGTTGTACAATGTGAATAAGTTATTGTACTTTCGAGTAATAGGGTGTTTTAATAAGAGTATTAATTACACCATACATTTCTCTCACTTTTGACTTTCAACATATCACTTTTTAAGTTTTGACTGTTTTTCTTTTATATGTAGTATAGATATAGATAATCTAAGCATACATTAATTAGTCATTTTTAATTTCTATATTAAATATAAGGGTAAAAATGGTTTTTTATTATTTAAAATTAGCATTAAAAACATGTAATAATTTCTCAGTTTTTTGTTTGTAAACCTCTTTTTAAGACGAAGAGAGTATGATTTATCTACTATTTGTTCTGTGATGTATTATCATAATTTTAGCGTTGATAATACTATAGTTTCCAGATCGTTAGTTTGTTTGTTAAACAAAGTATAAAACAGTCATATGCAAACAAAATGTTAACTCTTTACCATATTATTTTTATTAAAATAAGTTAAAGAATTAAAAAGTGTTATACGGATTTAACGCTAAATTATTTCTCTTATAATCCAAAACATACATTAATTAGTCATTCTTAATTTCTATATTAAGTATAAGGGTAAAAATGGCTTTTTATTATTTAAAATTAGCATTAAAAACATGTAATAATTTCTCAGTTTTTTGTTTGTAAACCTCTTTTTAAGACGAAGAGAGTATGATTTATCTACTATTTGTTCTGTAATGTATTATCATAATTTTAGTGTTGATAATACTATAGTTTCCAGATCGTTAGTTTGTTTGTTAAACAAAGTATAAAACAGTCATGCAAACAAAATGTAAACTCTTTACCATATTATTTTTATTAAAATAAATTAAAGAATTAAAAAATGTTATACGGAGTTAATGCTAAATTAAATGACAATAACAAAGCTTTCATGTTCTAATGAAAGCAAACTTAAACAAGGAATAAGTTCAAACAAGGAATAAGTTCAAATAAAGTAAATGCATCTCATAAATGATTTCAATAAATATGGAAATGATAAACATTTATTTCGACCAACATTTTCTTTATATAGTAGAGTACGAGGATATCACGTGTTGAGTTGTTAAGACGTGTCAAGCATTTAATTTAATGAAAAAGTACATCTTCCATTAAATACTTCTATTTTTAGAAACCCATGAACCTTGCTTTAGTGAACAGTTCGGTCGACTGTTCACTTCCTTTTCATCAATTCGAACTTGATTTGACTTTATCCAAAACCCACTTTATCTTGCTTTTTTGCATTTTGAAAAGTTCCGCCTAAATATCTAAGAAGATATTTTTGAGTTGTCTAATGATAAAAAAGTTGATAGGTTCATTAGATATTGTCAACCCCTGATAAACCTTTGTCATTCAGCTTCAGTTTCATCTACGTAATAGCTGACTTTATATTAAATATAAAGAGTATATCTTTGACTCATTGACGATGTCACTAACTTAAACTTTATTGAGGTTGTTCGTTGATTTCATTATAACCGAGTTTTTTTTTACTTAAACTAATTTATGTTCATATAATAGTTAGAGGCTATTAGAAACTAAATGGACCCAACAAAATATCGCTGGGATTTAATGAAATAACATTTTTTGTATTTTCATAGCCTCCAGTCTTGAGTACTTGCATACAACCCGATACATTTAATTGGATATTTAAAAGCTAGCTTGACCCAGTACAGCTCATTTGTCAAATCAAATTCTTATTTCATTCCAAGAATTGAAGCTCCATCAAATTTCATATTTGCGACACAATGTCGAAAGCAACCATGAACTTGATTTTATTTCTCGTCATAAATAGCTTGCCGGACGGCATGTCCTATGCCGTCCGGACGATTAGTGACAGTATCCAGTTTTTAAGGGATTCTTACCACGTGGCCTGTCCACTAGAGTGGCTATAGGCTTGTAAACAGGTAATATAGGTCTGCACGAACAGTATCTCTACAGTGACGAAGGTACATAGTTGGGGTAGTATAAATACCCCAACACATTTAATGATTTGGGAGATAAATACACACACACATACATTAATCATTGCATTTATTGCTACCTTTACCCTCCAGCTTACTCTCACGCCGGAGCTTGGTCCTGGACATCATCCAGGACGAGGCTAACGTGTGATTACTTGTTGTGCAGGAAGGAAGGCTCTTTTCCTCCGGCATCGTTGACTGAAGCAAGACTTTCTAGCCTGATTGAACGGTAGGAATCTGCCTCAACAAATTGGCGCCATCCGTGGGACCCTGATTCATTCTACCCGAAGATCGGATGACGGGTGCTGGACCACCACCTCCACCGGAGCCCGATTCCCCTCCGGAACATATAGGGGGAAGCGGGGTTTTCAATAATCAAACCGCAGGGTTACCGGAGGAAATACAAGCCCAGATGGCTTCTTTGGAAGCTCTTTTCAGAAAATACAACGCCGCGGGGGCCGGAGTCGTCAAACCGACTCGTCTCACCTTCACAGACGATGACAAGATGGAGGTAGACACCGCGCCAAAACCCAAGGACGATCTCAGCAAACCCTTTAAGGAATTGGCCCGATCACCATTTACAAGAAGGATAGTAGAGTTCGCTGGTCCCAAATGTATAATGCCTACTAACTTAAAACTGTACGATGGGTCAGCCGATCCGGATGATCATATTAACCGCTTCGTCGGGGCAGCAAATCAAGGAGAATGGCCAATGCCAGTATGGTGCCGAATGTTCCAACAAACCATGGATGGAGCGGCACAGGCCTGGTTTAGCAACTTGGAACCAGGAAGCATTGATGGATGGGGTGAACTGAGGGACCAGTTTACCACAAGGTTTTCCCTTCGGCAAAAGAACATAAAAGACCCTACAGAAATCACCCGGATTGTCAGGAAAGCGAACGAGACCCTTCCGGCATTCAAAGAAAGGTGGACCGACGAGGCCAGCCGGATCCCAGGAGTACCGGAGCTCATGAAAATATCAGCGTTCATGAACGCCCATCGGTGCCCCGACTTGTCTAAAAAATTCTCCGATCAGGTCCCGAAATCTGTGAAAGAGATGATGACCAGGGTGGACGATTATATCCGGGCAGAAGAGGCTTATAAGAACACCGAGCTACCGAGGGGAGAAGCCCCCGACCTATCCCGGAAGCCGAACATCCAGGCCCCGAGAGATAGGAACCTCAGGGGAAGTTTCAATGACAGGAAGAGGGGCGACCGGCGGCCCTGGGAAAGGAATGATTCTCGACAGAGAGAAGTCTTCTCCCCTTATGTCTCTCCTAAAGCCGAAGTACGACCCCGAAACGACTTCAAGCGTAACGACTTCATCAAACAGGATGGTAATCGGATCCTGCTCTCCAGCCTTACCAAACAACCCAAAGAAATACTTTCCACCGAACACCATCTAAACTTACCTCCACCACCCCCGTTACAAGGAAAACCAAGCAAAGAAAATGAAGATCGGTTCTGTGAGTATCATGGAGAAAGGGGTCATCTCACCAATGACTGTTATCACTTAAAGAGGCAATTGGAAGTGGCTCTCGAATCAGGGAAGTTGGATCACTTGGTCAAGAACGTCCAGCAAAAAGGAAGGGAGAGGCCGAGAGGCCACAATGGAAAAGGAAAGGTGATCAACATGGTCCGCCAACAATCGGAAGACCGTAAAAGAAAGGGCAGGTTCTATGACGAAGGCTGGATGAATACCCCTATAACCTTCCCCCGGATAACCACAGACGACCTATCTGATGAGCCATTAATCGTGGAAGCCGAAATAGAAGGGTATTTTGTGAGGAGAGTGTTCGTAGATGAAGGCGCTTCAGTCCAAGTCATGTACGAACATTGTTTCAGGAACTTTTGTCCTTCCATTCAATCCCGGCTGAAAGAAACTAGTTCTCCGCTGGTAGGATTTTCCGGTGAAGTCATCCAGCCAATGGGGAAGATAGAACTGGAAGTCCGCATGGGGGACCAGGGTCTTTTCCGGACAGTGATAATGACGTTCACAGTGGTACAATCGCCTTCTCCCTATAACATAATACTGGGCCGAACGGGTCTCAAAGAATTAAGAGCCATACCCTCTACTATTCATGCAATGATGAAGTTCCCCACTCCGGGAGGGATAGCTACTCTGTTTGCTAAACGGGCGGTAGTTATGGAATGCAGGAGATTTGAGGAAGAGCAGGATCCCCGGAGAAGCTGCTCTTCCGAAAGGGAAATAGAAACTTGGGACCAAGAATACGAAAGCCAAGAACAGACGGAGGACATCCTAGTTAACGCAGCATACCCAGAGCAACGAGTAACCATAGGAACCAAGTTCTCACGAGAATGCCAGAGGCAACTCATCGAGACCTTGAGGAAGAATAAAGATATTTTTGCCTGGGAGCCGGTAGACATGACCGGAGTGCCAAGACGCCTCATACAGCACTCTCTCTGCGCGAACAACTCCGATACACCGGTGGCTCAAAAAAGGAGAGTATTCTCACGGGAAAAGAACCAAGTAATTAATAAAGAAGTGGAGGAATGGGTCAAAGCCGGCATAGTCCGACCTGTAAGGTACCCGACATGGATAGCCAATCCAGTGTTGGTCAAGAAATGTGACGGAAGCTGGAGAATGTGTATTGACTTCAAAAACCTGAACTCCTCATGTCCGAAGGACTACTATCCTTTGCCAGAGATAGACTGGAAGATTGAATCCGTCATGGGGTATAAATATAAGTGTTTCCTTGACGCCTACAAAGGCTACCACCAAATTCAGATGAACAAGGACGATGAGGAGAAAACGGCTTTCTACACAGACCGAGGGACATACTGTTATACAAAAATGCCTTTCGGACTAAAGAATGCTGGGGCAACCTATCAACGGCTGGTGGACTTCGCCTTTCAATCACAGATAGGGAGAAATTTGGAGGCGTATGTAGACGACATGGTCATAAAAAGCCGAACAGAACGAGAAATGATCGCTGACATCGCGGAAACCTTTGACAACCTTAGGAGGATAAACATGAAGTTAAACCCGCGGAAGTGTTCTTTTGGTGTGGAGGAAGGTAAGTTCCTTGGCTACATGGTGACATCGGAAGGAATAAGGGCCAACCCGAGGAAAACAAAGGCTATAATGGAAATGAGATCTCCGGAAACCTTAAAAGAAATGCAAAGCCTGAGTGGAAAGCTAGCGGCTTTAAACAGATTCCTATCAAAGTCAGCGGAAAGAGCCCTCCCTTTCTTCGACACACTAAAGAACATCACTAAAGAGAACCGGGATGAATACCGATGGACGAAGGAAGCCGAGTCGGCTTTTCAGGAGATGAAAAGGTTGATACTCGAACTACCTTCTTTATCCACTCCGAAGGCAAAGGAACAATTTTTCGTATATCTCTCGGCCTCAGTTGGAGCCGTGAGTGCAGTACTACTGGTAGAAAGAAATGACAGACAGCTGCCGGTGCACTATGTTAGCCGGACACTACATGAAGCAGAGAGGCACTACGCCCCTATGGAGAAGTTAGCTTTGTGTCTGCTACACACATCCAGAAGGCTAAGGAGGTATTTCGAGGCTCACCCCATCAGGGTCATCACCGATCAACCCATCAAACAAATACTGAACAAGCCGGAAGCCTCGGGAAAGTTGGCCAAATATGCTGTGGAGCTAGGAGCATACAACATCACCTATGCTCCTCGCAACACAATAAAAGGGCAAGTCCTAGCGGACTTCCTAACAGAAGTGCCGGTGGAATCCAGAGGTACGCCAAGTCCGAACGTTATGGAAGTAAAGGAAGGAGAATGGTTGTTATACACGGACGGAGCTTCGAATAACAAAGGATCCGGAGCAGGTCTGGTTCTTATCAGTCCCGAAAAGGTAGAACTGACTTACGCCCTCTGCTAGTCAGATTAACGGGGAATTCACATCGGTGTTCAAAACTCAGGTGGGCATGCGAATTCTGGAACTAAAATTCAAAAGAACGCTAGGAATCCGGCCGATCATCCCGGAGTATGAGACGGAGCAACAACCACGATCCTTTCAAATCGGCCTCCCGCATTCAGTCAAGATGGAAAAGCCCTGACTATTCTTGGTCTGGACGAGGCCTAGGAAACAATAAGCTTCGAGGCAGGCACATATTGTTGGTAAGAGGAAGGAAATGAAGGTATTGCAAGCCTGAACCGCATGGAGACCTAAGGTGGCCGTGAAGACAATCCTTCAGGCGATCCTGAACGGGAAAATAACACAACGCTCCTCGTATCCACTACAACATACGAGGATCGAGGTGTCGTATAAACCGGTTGAAAGGGCTCCGAAGGCCGAACAAGTCATAAACAAACTAC
>BPTQ01000007.1:6849378-6895634 GCA_019973895.1 Chrysanthemum seticuspe
CTATAATGGAAATGAGATCTCCGGAAACCTTAAAAGAAATGCAAAGCCTGCCTAAAGAACATCACTAAAGAGAACCGGGATGCATACCGATTGGACGAAGGAAGCGAGTCGGCTTTTCAGGAGATGAAAAGGTTGATACTCGAACTACCTTCTTTATCCACTCCGAAGGCAAAGGAACAATTGTTCGTATATCTACTCGGCCTCAGTTGGAGCCGTGAGTGCAGTACTACTGGTAGAAAGAAATGACAGCCAGCTGCCGGTGCACTATGTTAGCCGGACACTACATGAAGCAGAGAGGCACTACGCCCCTATGGAGAAGTTAGCTTTGTGTCTGCTACACACATCCAGAAGGCTAAGGAGGTATTTCGAGGCTCACCCCATCAGGGTCATCACCGATCAACCCATCAAACAAATACTGAACAAGCCGGAAGCCTCGGGAAAGTTGGCCAAATATGCTGTGGAGCTAGGAGCATACAACATCACCTATGCTCCTCGCAACACAATAAAAGGGCAAGTCCTAGCGGACTTCCTAACAGAAGTGCCGGTGGAATCCAGAGGTACGACAAGTCCGAACGTTATGGAAGTAGAGGAAGGAGAATGGTTGTTATACACGGACGGAGCTTCGAATAACAAAGGGTCCGGAGCAGGTCTGGTTCTTATCAGTCCCGAAAAGGTAGAACTGACTTACGCCCTCCGGCTAAACTTTCCTAGCACCAACAACGAGGCAGAGTATGAGGCCCTACTAGCCGGCCTAAGGATCGCAAGAAAACTTAAAATCAAGGTCTTAAGCGTACGGGTGGACTCAAAACTTGTGGCTAGTCAGATTAACGGGGAATTCACAGCTACCAAGGAAAGCATGCAGAAATATTTAACCCAAGCGAGAAAATACATCTCCGGCTTCCAAAACTTTAAGATTCGCAACATTCCGAGGGCCCAAAATCAGAAGGCAGATATATTAAGTAAACTAGCGGCAGTAGCCTTCGATCACCTGACGAAAAAAGTGCTCGTAGAAGTCCTGGAAAAGCCATCAAAAGATGAAGAGACAATTAATACCGTTGTAGAGGAAGAAACGGACAATTGGATGACACCGATCATCAGGTGTCTGGAGGAGGGAGTGTGGCCGGAGAATCCAACCGAAGCTAGAAGCTTAAGGATGAAAATCCCCCAGTACGTTATGGAAGAAGGGGTCCTCTTTAAGAAAGGCTATTTGGTACCGATGATGAGATGTGTAGGACCATTGCAAGCAAACTACATCATCCGGGAAGTGCATGAAGGTTGCTGTGGGATGCACGCCGGACCGAGAACCATCGTGGCCAAACTTATGAGGCAAGGATATTATTGGCCCACCATGCACCGAGATACTCGAGAAGAAATCAGGAAATGTGACTCTTGTCAGATACACTCTCCGGTACCCAAACTACCCAAAACGCCACTGACGTCGATCATGTCCTCATGGCCCTTCTACCAATGGGGAATGGATGTGTTAGGCCCCTTTCCGGAAGCACCCGGCCGCATCAAATATGTGATTGTGGCCATAGACTATTTCACTAAGTGGATAGAAGCGAAGCCGTTGGTCAAAACGACGGGCAAGGATGTCATAAAATTTGTGTACGAGAACATTGTATGCCGGTATGGTTTGCCGAAGATTATAGTCATTGACAACGGAACCAATTTCGTGAACGACCCGTTCAAGAAATGGTGCGAGGGGTTAAAGATCAAACAAATAAATACGGCCGTGGCACATCCGCAAGCTAATGGACTGGTTGAACGAGCGAACCGAAGCCTGATGGATGGGATAAAAACAAGGTTGGGTAGAGAAAGATCGGGATGGCTAGATGAGCTACCCAACGTCTTATGGGCGCACCGGACGACTCTCAAAACATGTAATGGAGAAACTCCTTTCAGCCTAACGTATGGAAGTGAGGCCGTAATCCCAGTGGAAATAGGGATGCCTACACACCGGACGATGATGTTTCGAGAGGATCAGAACGAGGAACAACAACGTCTAAACTTAGACCTCTTACAAGAAAGAAGGGAAAACGCTGCCATCCAAGAAGCTAAGTACAAGACACAAGTAGAGCAATACTACAACCGGAGGGTCAAGCCAAGGAATTTCAAAATAGGAGATTTCGTCTACCGCAAGAACGAAGCAAGCCGGGTGGAAAATCTAGGAAAGTTAGGACCCAATTGGGAAGGGCCCTACCGTATAATAGGAGCAAGTGAGAATGGCTCTTATAAGTTGCAGACGATGGAGGAGAAGGAGGTCCCCCGGACCTGGCACGCTACAAATCTTAGAAACTGCTTCTTATAGTTGTTATTGTGACAGGAATCCTATTGTCATTTTGTAATCCGAAAGGACTATGTATAATCAACTAAATGATGAAAGTTTCCCCATGGTAGGGAGGCGATTTTCCAAATATTGATGATAGTGAAACAATTCCGACGGTTGGCCCCCGTCGAGTACGAGAAGTAACAATTGATGATAATACAATAATTCCGACGGTTGGTCTCCGTCGAGTATGAAAACATAAAATACGCAAGCAATGGATGCCCTCTAACTTCATGAGGATGCCCGGACATCCGGATGCACGGCCGACGCGGCCGGATGCCCTTAGAATAACCTAAGGAAGGCGCATACCCAAGTAATGGATGCCCTCTAACTTCATGAGGATGCCCGGATACCGGATGCACGGCCAAACACGACCGGATGCCCTTAGAATAACCTAAGGAGGGTATTACAAAGAAAGGGCTAAAGGAACACATATCAAACAAAAAAAATATATATATCATACGAACAATTATACATTCATAACGTTATTTAAACAGTGAACGAACAATGTTAGTTATTACAAGACGATCATACGAATAAGTGTTTACAAAATACAAGTCCCAAAAATGTCCAGACTCAAGCATTTTTCTCCGCGGTGTCTACCGGAGTCTCGGTAGTAATAGGCACCCCTGATGGTCCGGGCATATCCTTACTAACGGGAACCTCCGGTTCCAGGTTCATCAAATCTCCTAGAGGTAAGCGGCAGGAGTCGGCGAGCTTCTGAATGAAGGGATACTCGGCTTCAAAAAGTTTATCATATTCAGCCCTCCACAAGCTGGGAGCATCCCTGTTGACCTTCCGGATCTTCTGCAACGCGACCTCCATTTCCTCCTCGGTCCTGTTCACCTTGGCCCCGGTCACAAACCCTGCTTGGTAGGTTAAGCTGTACACTTTAGCCATGCTTTTTTTGTACTCAACACTACCAAACAAACGACGGACAGCCGAAGGCAACAACATCCGGACAGCATTTTGCTTGACCACCTCACTCTGAGCGACCTCGGCTGCCAACTTGCCGTTCTCCGTCTGCAGAGTGGCCAGAGACTGGTCCCTGACGGTCAACTCGCTTTCCAGCTTCTTTATTTTTTCAGCCTGAGCCCTTGAAGTCTCTATCCACTCATTCCGATCACGAGTCACCCTATCAACCTCTTCCTCCAGATCTTTCTCTTTATCAACACTGGCTTTCAGATCGGAGTCCAGCTTCCTCATGTCCTCCGTCAACTTTTTGTTCTCACCTTCGGCAGCTCGGAGTTTTTCCGCGAGCCCCTCGCAACCTTGGTGAGCTTCATTTAGATAGAAATAACCGTTGGAAAGATCCCGGAACCTCCTTAACAATTCCCCCTGGACAATCACACTTTTTCCGAAGTCTTCGTATGCCTGCCGAATGAGATCTATATTGTTTATTTGTTCCAAGGCCTCTCTCTCGGCCGGAGTGGCAACATTATCAATCATCTCACGGCAAGACCGGTATGTGTTTATCCGGACGTCGTCGCGGAGGCCCCAATGGGGAAGGAAAACATTTGTAGCTTCATCTACAGCGAAAAACAAAAGGAGAAGTTGAGAAAATATTTTTTCAATAAGACAAAGGCGACAGTAAGATCTAAGCATACCCGAATCTAACAAGTTGACTCTCTCAATGTGGTCAGGACCGTGGCTACGAGGGGCCGATTGGCCTAGAATACACCAAAAAACCAAATTAGCGATTAGAAATGATAAGATGAAAAAAGAGAATGCATGTGCTCCAAATGCTTACCATCAGAGGCACGAGGCGGAGAGTTCACCGGATGAAACGGCCCTCCTCCTTGGGACGGCGGCGGCTGTTGTAATTGACCACCGCCCCCGTCCACGTTTTCGCCCATACCTTCTCGGGCCACGGGTACACCCCCTCCCGCGGCAGCAACAGCAGGAGTCCCCTGCTCAGCGGCGAGG
The DNA here is from genome assembly GCA_019973895.1 of Chrysanthemum seticuspe. NCBI lineage: Eukaryota > Viridiplantae > Streptophyta > Magnoliopsida > Asterales > Asteraceae > Chrysanthemum > Chrysanthemum seticuspe. The sequence goes on from BPTQ01000007.1 coordinate 6,853,634, forward strand.
TTCAGATTACCCCCTTGATCATTCGGATCAGCCTGGTTGATGGGATCCGCATTAACCACCGGAGAGCCCGAAGAAAACTGCTCAACAAAACCAGTCCTTCTTTTCTTCTTCTTACTTTGGGCCCTGGATGTGCCCTCACCACCCTTTCTTTTAGCCGCCTCCCTTTCCCTTTTCTCCCGGGCTTCCCTTTCCTTTTTCTCCCTAGCCGCCACCACATCCGCATCGGCTTCCTCTGCACGGAGGGCTAGGAGGTCCTTGGGGGGAAGGGATGCACCAACCGGAAGAGGATCCGTTGTCCTTTTTGGCACTTCCCGGGTTGGGTCAACGGCTGGCCCCTTGCTCACCACTGTATCATCCCATTCGGGAAGCTCAAGAAACTCGGACATATTGATAACTGCAAGAAAAAAGCTCATTAAAAGCAGAGCACAAGATAATAAACACAGCAAAACCTAGGGCACAAAACAAATGATTACCATGGCCCTCGGCATCCTTTAGAAGAGGCTCGAACCCCGGATTCTTGAAGACCGAAGACAGATGGCACATCCATAGCAAACTCACGGTGGGTTTTCGTAGCAAAATAAGGGTACCGCTCAACCTCTCGGCATCTGGCTCAGAAAAACCGTCCGGGTAGGGATCCGTTATCTTGGAATCTTTGTGCCTCCAAGCCATGGCTTGCGGAATTGCCCTACGGTCAATCAAGAAAAATTTCTCCTTCCAGTGTTTAAGGCCAGTCAACACTTCCTTAAAACATTTATAAGCTTTTTTTCCCGTCCTACTCTCAAAAGAAAACCAATGCCCCTGTTTGCACAAACGGTAGAACGCCCGGAACAGGGAAACCCTAGGGCGAATGCCCAAACTATAACACCTAATCTCAAAAAGGATCACTCTGTTCAAGCCTAAGGGAACCAGTTGGGAAAAATGAACTCTGAAATGCCTGATAACATTCAGCAGAAAAGTAGAGAAGGGAATCCTAACACCTCCGGTATCCAACTGTTGAGGATATATGCCAATCGTATCCTCCGGAAGTTGGTCCATCGTCATGTTAGCCGGAGGAAGACGAGGGCGAAGGTCAAGAGGGATACCATATTCCACGATTATATTGTCAAGCTCAGGTTGTGTTAACTTAGATGTGTGGATATGCATATCGAACTTCGGAACTACCGGAAGCTGCATAACCTCGGTCGAAATAGGGTTGCTCTGTTCTTCGGTCAGTTGTTCGGCCATTACTAAAAGGATGCCGGAAGGGATATACAAATAATTACAAGGAAGAACGAAACGAACCTTATAGACTCGAAGAAGAAGATATTCCGGAGAGCGAGAGCAGTGTAAAAAATCAGTAAGATGTGTGAGAAAGTAACTGTGGTAAAAAGCCCTTTTATAGGCAAAAGAAGAAACCCTAATAAGCTGTCAAACGTCCCATCAGTCAGTAAAAAGTGACGTGGCATCATCTGGCCCGTCCACGTCAATCTCGGAAGACGAGAATATACGGATGAAAGCCCAATAGGCTGGCAAGCCCATCATCAGCCCAAAAGACCGAATACCATTATAATCCACCGCGAGGTGTTCTAAAAAACACAGTCCGAGACGTTACAAACTTGCAAGTATTGCACCACCGGCTTACACCCGGTAATCCAATACTGGGGGGGACATGTTGACGTATATGTCCGGAAGACATGGTGTCCGGCATCATAGCTTGCCGAACGGCATGTCCTATGCCGTCCGGACGATTAGTGACAGTATCCAGTTTTTAAGGGATTCTTACCACGTGGCCTGTCCACTAGAGTGGCTATAGGCTTGTAAACAGGTAATATAGGTCTGCACGAACAGTATCTCTACAGTGACGAAGGTACATAGTTGGGGTAGTATAAATACCCCAACACATTTAATGATTTGGGATATAAATACACACACACACACATTAATCATTGCATTTATTGCTACTTTTACCCTCCAGCTTACTCTCACGCCGGAGCTTGGTCCTGGACATCATCCAGGACGAGGCTAACGTGTGATTACTTGTTGTGCAGGAAGGAAGGCTCTTTTCCTCCGGCATCGTTGACTGAAGCAAGACTTTCTAGCCTGATTGAACGGTAGGAATCTGCTTCAACAGTTACAAAGAATTAGTTACGAAATGAATCAAACCCAAAGAAAAAAAATAAACAGGATACACATAAAATCAAACCATAACATATGATTGTATGTTTTTAGATAACATGTACTTGTTTTTCAGCTAATTTTGTTATGATAGGTAAATCATTAACAATTCTTGTAAACAAATTATGATAAATAATCCGCATATATGAAATAAAAATGATTTTAAAGAGCATACAATTCGATCTTCCATATCTTCCCTCGTGTTGCTTGGCTCTCATGCTATATTCTCCGTGACCGCCGGGCTGATCACCACCTTCCTGACCACTCGCACCAACACATATCGCATGACACATGATACTACCTTAATTCCGAGACCACCTATTTCAATAAATGACATAACGACTTCTTTGTTTGTGTCAAAAAGTAAAAGCCGAAATGAAAGATGGTTTCGAGCATGACTGATATGATCTTCACTAGAGCTTAAGACTGGAAAACATTTGGACCACCACCGGCCAATGCCAACGACTGTCGTCACCACCATAGCAAAAGGTTGTTATACTTGTGTGTTGGCAATTTTCGAACAAATGTATCCTTACATGAGATTGTTAAATAGAAAAACTATAAAGATAAATGCAAAAGGTGGTTGAAGAAGGTAGATGGGGAGGTAGTAATGAGTTATGAGGCATTAAATGTACCTACTGGCTTGAAGCCATAATTGAAACAGTTATAGTTGTGTTTTCATCTTGTCCATTGAATTTGACAAGGTGGCAATCCTTGTGAAGTTATCTAAAGGCTTAAATGTTTCCTTTAACTAAACCTTTTGATCTTGTCATTTGCCATTTTACATTTAGCCTAGATCCATGACCCGTGCCACTTATAGTTTTGATGCAACTGGGTTTGTGTGGTCTAGTCTGGTGTTCAATACTCAACACTGTTGGTGTCAATGTAAGCAGGGGGGCCATGGCATTGGCCGATGGTCTTAGAAGAGCGATAACAAATCAATTAGCATGTTTGTTTGAACACTCGAATCAACTTGTATACTGATAACACATTCTGTGGTGGTGTGGCTTCAGCTGAGGCACAAGGCCAATTTGGATTCCCTGTCTTTTTCCTCAGCTCATAGACGTACGCCATCAATTTGTCCTGCTTCTTTTAGTTTCCTCATTTGATAAAATGATCTGTTGATGGCCTTCAAATGAGACGTGCTTATGCTCATATATACATTGTCCACTACCTTATACTATCCGTCGATGCAAATGAGTTGTGCTTATGCTCATTGTTTATCTAACGAAAAAACATTTGGAGATCGATACACACTTAGCCTTAAGATATAGATTTCACGAGTTCCGCCTTAAAGACATCAATCCAATCCAACCCTTGCATATATTAATCAGTTAGTGTACGTCGAACGTAACCCTTAGCCTAAACGAAACTTCTGACTTTTGGATCGCATAAAAGGACGCCCATTGACTTAAAAGGGTTATTTGTCTAAGCTTTTTTGATGGGTTTGGGAGCTTGCTCTTTTTTTGATCTTATGAGCTTATCCACATAAGCTTACGGACTTTGTTAGCTCATAAAATCCATTGGATAAACAAGCCTATAAAAATAAGTTACCAGTTTTTTAATAAATCCGTAAGCCTATCAAATAAGCTTTGACAAACACCTCTTAAAACTACTTATTGAGATAGTCGCCTATTCTAGCCTCGGGGTTGTTTGTTCAATCTTTTTTCTTAGCTTATTAACTTATGTTGTGTCGACTTATGTTACATAAGACCATTAGTTTGTTGTTTCTTTAACTTAGCATTACCTTGTGCACCATATAAATATTGTGCACCATATAAATATTGGGTGCTTATCCATGTATATATTTGTTTCGAAAATAAAAAATCAAACTTGTTCATAAACTATACTCATAGTTAGCCGTTAGGGGTGTCAAATGTGTCAACCCGAACAAAATCCAACCAATCCGATAAGCCTATAACACAACCCTGTAAACCATTTGACAACACCCCTGCTCGTAGTAATTTCCGGTTAAGAAATTTGGTCCTATATTGCTGTGATTTGAATGCCTAACAACAAACACATGGCTAAATGTCACATTTGACTTGTTAAATATGAAATGCATATGCATATGACATGTTTCAAAAAATGCAACATTGGATGCTTTTTAGTATAGTCATTTCAAGATATTCCAATGATTCTAAAAGCCCCAGCTAGGAATTATAAAAAGTAGGTGAAAAGAAATTGAATGTTAGTAGGTTCTCTTTTATAAACAAATGCAGTGAAATGGTATTCAATGATCTCATAAAGTATTAATAAAGTGTAATATTCAATGAAAGTAGGTGGAAAGAAATTGAAATAGGTTATGTGAGTTGAGATCAATATAAAACTCATATTTGTCATAGAACAAATGAACCAATTATAGCATTCCATTTTTTTATCTAAATTAATAAAAAATCATTTTTCACATTTTTTTTTAAAACAACATATCTTACAAACGGTTAATTTTCAAACTATAAAAAATACACCATCGCGACGAGAATTAAATTATCTTTTTATAGATATATACTTTTATATATTTTCGACAAATATTTTTTTTCAAAAATTCCGTCTGAAAAAATCATATATGATTTTTACGAATCATATATGATTTTCAAAAATCATGTATGATTCGATTTTTACGAATCATATATGATTTGTGAAAATCATATATGATTCGTAAAAATCATATATGATTCGTAAAAATCGAATCATATATGATTTTCACAAATCATATATGATTTTTATTGACCGAAATTTTGAAAAAAAAAAGTTGTTAAAAATATTTAGTAGTGCATATCTATAGAAAGATAATTTAATTCTCGTCGCGATAGTATAATTTTTATCGCGTAACGATTAACGGTTTGCGAGATATTTAATTTTTTAAAAAAAGGTGAAAGTTTATTATAATAAAAAAATGAATGGTTATTATTGGTTCATTGGATCTATGGTAAATTTGAGATATATATTGAACTTTTGCCTAGGTTATGTTATACATACCCCGTGAATGTGACATCAGAGGAGTAAAAGGTACAAGAGATTTACTTATTATTATTTTTATTTTTTTAGTTTACACTATAATACAGTTTTTTTTATTAGTTTATGTTCCGTGTTTTCAGTCAGTTTTAAGCTTTTAACTTATTAAACTTTATATTTTATGTTATGTATTTTCAGCTTAATAGTTTTTTTATATAAACAAAATTATAAAAAAGAAAAATAATTTTGAAAAAAACGGTGGGGGGGGGGGGGGGGGGGGGGTTGGTGGGGGTGGTGGTATGGATAATTTGTCTCAATTGAAACATTGAGTGTTTGTTAACTTTTTACAGAGCTCTAGGTGGTGATAGTAATGTGGTGTTTGGGATTGCGTTTGAAAGTGACTTATCTGATTATTGCGATTGAAAAACGCAAATAATCAGTTTTGAGTGTTTGGTAAATATTTTTGGCAATGTAATTTTGCTACTGAAAACACAGTTTTGCATCCGGAGGTAGGGACCAGAATTTTGCAACTGTGGTTTTGCAAACCTGATTTTGTGCAAACGTGATTTTTCCCGAACACCCCCTAAGATGGAAGTGTGGTAAGGCATGCGGTTTAAATTTGGATACCATAAAGTGTGTTATAACTTTTCCTTGGATGTTTATGGCCATCCTTGTTTCATGCCTGTTAGTCTGTAACCATAAAGACCAGCTCAACAGCTCTAGTACCAGAACCAGAACACTAATTTCATGTAGAGTAAATTGTTCCTTGTGGTTTCATTAAATTGATGATTCTCTCCTTAGAGAGAGCTAGGTGAACTGAGCCATAGGCACCAGTTATAGGCGACGACACGTTAGCTTTTTGCCCTATACCATTGATATAACACAAAACAAAAATAACACCTTCCGCAATTGCATTTCTATAACACACCACTAAAATACCTAACTTTACACTTAAAAAAAAAATTAAAAAAAAATAAATAAAATCGGTGCCATTCAAATAGTGATGGCCCCTATGACGTCGGTGTATGTGCAGCCATGTTGCCGTCATAGGTGCAAGCCACCTATCATTACGTGCTTTGTTTGCTAACATGCTACTAACATGTCGAAAAATATCTAACAAAAAATGTGTCATCTTTTGAACCATGTTTGGCATGGTCTAATCAAAGTCAGTCTAATCCGGTTTGACCACGTATTTTAATGGACGCATAATTATCATATTATCATGAGTTTTCATGTAGCAAACTATGTGTTCCTCATGTTTATGGCTGCTTAGCTTTCGTCATTTTTCCCGCTAAATCATGAAATTAAAAAGTTGCAAACTTTAGTCTATATTTCATTATAAATATTCTTCATGCATTGGTAACTTTCCGCATATAGTTCCAAAACAGGTGAAGTTTTTAAATATATACAAAGTTTTGTTGCCTTGTAAACTTATATTGAACGATGCAGCCTAGTGTTTATATAGCTCAAATTTAAAGGCCCAAAAATTACAAATACAATGTAAACTCGTTCAAATATGCTTCTTTTGTCACCAAAATAGTTGTTAAGGAATGACTTAACGAATATTACTAAAATAAATAATCAGAGGCCTTAGAAGACAAGATATATATGGCATATGTCAAAGGATATTTAGCTTCCACTCTAAGGGGATCATCAACAAAATACCTCATATAGTGGACCTTCCCTTCTCCCCGGTCGTGTGAAAGCTCACCCGGTGCAACCGTTAAATCTGCATTGAATATAAAAATAAATGTGCCAACAAAATAAATACTAACAAGAGTCGCCAACGAAAGTAACAGACACTAAGTGCAAACTAGCATACATAATATGTGAAATAGAAACTCTATACATAAGAGAGATTGGCTTTTCATTGTAACTAATTATCTTTCTTGTTAAATTGCAATAAGATAGAAGAATATAAATCCAAGTTGGTGGCATAAGTTCAATTAGAAAATCAATTTTCTAAACCCAGAAAACAAAATACTTAGTTGTTTGATAAAACGTGCAGTGGAAACATTTGCCATTATAAAAAGTTTGACAAATACTCCCTCCGTCTCATATTAAATGTCCAGTTTTGACTTTTTTAAGTCTTTCTTTTACAACTTTGACCTTAAATATTTTTGTTTGTGTTATATAATATTAGATAAAATTAATACGTAGTGGAAATACATTTAAAACTCAATCTATTTATATATTTTGCATCAAATATTATATAACACAACTAAAATTATTTATGGTCAAAGTTAAGAAAAAAAACTTAGAAAATTCAAACTGAACATTTAATATGAGACGGAAAGAGTACATAAATATTTATACATGTCTACATCATATTCAAAGTTATAGAAACATATATGGTTGAAAACTGAAAAGCAACAATATAAATCCTATTAGTCTTCATTTGAACAAACAACAAGAAAATAAAGTCTAAAAGTCACACTAAATATAAGAACCATGAAATATAAAGAGCTTTAGTGGAAAAACGTCCACAGAATAAATTTGGTGAGCTCAATATCATCAAGGCAACACAATATTTTTAATTTTTTTACCATTCAAACCGAGAAAAAACTACCAAGTGCAATATAATTAATATCCAATGGCATTTTAAAAAAGAGATTACAAGAGTTATACCTGCCATCAACTATTTTAAACAGAGGAATCCTGGTCGAAAAACAAACATGTAATATCGTCTCTAAGAAAACATCGACTAAATGGACCACAAAACCAATTATTCCAACTTTGATCAACATGAGCCAACGCTAGCAGTAGCAGAAGATGAAGATCTAGAGGCACATTTGGAGACCACAGCTCATAAGAAAACAACAAATGTAAAGTGTAAATGTTTGTGAAAGTTGGGATTTAGATGGGGGAAGGTTTAGTAATAAATACTTCGTATATCAAGTAGGAGGGGGTTGATTTGTATGGTTCGATCAATGCTTTATGTAATAGTCTCATGTTTCAAAAAATGCAACATTGGATGCTTTTTAGTATAGTCATGTCATCAAAAAATTAAAGTAAATTAACTCCAAATATCATCTTCCATGGTGTATGAGGGAGGTTAAGACGTAGATAGTCATACCCTTACCTAAGGTAGCGAGGCTGCTTCCGGTTCTATCAAAGGTAGAAAAGGACCTATGGCCTTGCAAGGGGTGAGGATCAAATCCTTGACCTCTGTGTCCAGAGGCAAGGGTGTTAACCACTTGATCCAACCTTGCTCTTATAATATAGTCATGTCGACAATAAGTGTTAATCTTGGTAGTTGGGGCATGTCTGCTTGAGTTTGTCTGTGATCGTATCTTAAAACTTTATGAATCCTTCATTTATTTAATTATTTTTTTATTTAAATTGGTCATGTATTTTGAGTAGCATGTTTTTGTAGAGACCAAATTCCACATTCGCGGGTGAAAGAGTGCAATACGACGAAATACAACAGGGCTGGTTGGAGCGGAGCTAATGCAGTAATGGTGTTTGGAGGATCATCAAATATGGTTTAAGACATAAATGATAAGTTTCTTTGTGTATTCATACTATCATGTGTTTGAAGGATCTCCATATATGCGTTTCATCTTCTAACTCAGTTATTTGACCCACCACATATATAAGACAAGTACGTTTTGGTTTAAAGTAAAGGTTATCTAGTAATACTCATATATATTACATCACTACAACTTAAATCAGAAAGAAAAAAATGGTTAAAGAAAAAAAAAAATGGTTACCAGTCAATAGTTAAGTTCTAGTATTAACGAAGGGTGGAAAGACATGACAATTTAATTATCAATGTATAGAGCTCTAGGTTGTGATAGTACAATGGAAGTGTAGGTAAGGCATGTGAGGTTTAAATTTTGATACCATAAAGTGTGTTAACTTTTTTTTGATGTTTATGGTCATCCTTGTTTCATGCCTGTAAGTCTGTAACTGAAGAGACCAGCTCAACAGCTCTAGTACCAGAAAACTAATTTCATGTAGAGTAAATTGTTCATTGTCGTTTCACTAAATTGAAGATGTGCACGGAGCCATAACGCGTGAGTTATAGATGACGTCACGTTACCTTTTACTCTATAACATTAACATTCCTATAACACACCACAAAAAAACCACACTTTACGCTTAAAAAACAAAACAAAAACACACATACTCAAACTCGACGCCATTCAGATGGCGATGGCGCCTATGACGTCGGTGCCTGTGTAGCCATATAACGCCACCATAGGTGCAAGCCACCTATAATTACGGGTTTTGTTTTTTAATAAAAAGTTAAACAAACATGGTACTATCATGCAGGGCCGTCTCGTGAATTTTGGAAGCCCTGTGCCAATTTGAAAATATAGGCCTCTTGAAATCTGAATATTTACATGTGTGTAAAAATAACTATAGATAAAAACATAAAAACATGTCTATAACATAAAAACATAGTTTATAACATGTCTATACTCATCATAGATTACCAATTACGGAGTAAATCGTTGGACCACTTTTAAGACTTCATTATAGAAAAATTTATAAAAAACTTAACTTTAAAAGACAAATTGGACTAGTTTTTACAACTTCCCTATACTTGGATTGAATATATATATATTCATTTGTACTTATCTAAGGAAAAAACAAAAAGTCTAGGATAATAAGTGAAAAGTTTATAAAACTTAGGGTGCAAAGTGTGAATATAACCCTTGTTATCATCTTCCTCAACATGGTTGCCATATGTTTTCTTTCTATCACTGAAAACCAACGTATGTTTCACTTATAACATCAAAATCTTAAGGTTTAGACTATATTTGCATCAGTTTTAACTTATACCACGAACTAAACCAGCCTTGCATTACAACATCGGAGGCCCCAAATTTTTGGGGGCCCTGTGCGATTGTGCACTCTGCACACCCTAAAATCCGGTCATGCTATCATGTCGAAAAATATCTAACTAAAATTGTGTCATCTTTTGAACCATGTTTGGCATGGTCTAATCCAAGTCTGTCTAATCTGGTTTGACCACGTATTTTAATGGACTCGTATTGTATTAATGATAGCCTAAGAGATGTATGTTTTAAGATCCAGACCATCAAGGTCAAAATGTTATATTTTCTTTGGGAAGATAAATGTTCAACACGCACAATTATCATATCAAAAGTTTTCATGTAGCAAACTATGTGTTCCTCATGTTTATGGCTGCTTAGCTTTCGTCATTTTTCCCGCTAAGTCATGAAATTAAAAAGCTGCAAACTTTAGTCATTTTTTCTCATATAACTTCAATCAAAATTTTCCCGCTAAACCATGATATCATAAAGTTGCAAACTTTATTCAATTTTTCATTATATATATTTTTCATGCATTGGTAACTTTGCGCATATAGTTCCATAACAGGTGAAGTTTTTTAATATATACAAGTTAGTTGCCTTGTTGGGCTATCTTTATACGTAATATATGTTCTCATGTTTACATACTTATAGGTGCATGTGAGCTTGTTTTGCAATAAACCACGTGAAAAGACTTCTTTGCATACACTTAATAAAATAAACGACCAAAATTCTTCGGCTCTACACCTAGCATCATTTTGAGGAGCTTGCGAAAACCGTAGAAATCTCCCTTCAGCTATACGCCTAGAATCTTTTTGAGGAGCTTGCAGAAACAGTGGAAATCGTCCTTCGTCTATACGCATAACATCATTTTGAGTAGCTTGCAAAAACTGTGGAAATCATCCTTCAGCTAAACGCCTAGCATAATTTTGAGTAGTGCACTGCTTTAAGTTCATACCTCATAGATATAAGCGAGCAAGTTTGACTAGAATTTCATCACCGTATAGGCGTTGAATTGTGAATTGGAGCTTATACACATCAAACGAATTATAATGTGGGAAAGCACTGAAAAAAGAGATGGTTTTCTCATCATCAGGGAGCCTGAATAGAGTTACAAAGAATTAGTTACGAAATGAATCATATTCTTGTTCATACTGAGGCTCTTCGCGACCTCTCTACCCAAGGAAAAAAAATAAACAGGATACACATAAAATCAAACCATAACATATGTTTGTATGTTTTTAGATAACATGTACTTGTTTTTCAGCTAATTTTGTTATGATAGGTAAATCATTAGCAATTCTTGTAAACAAATTATGATAAATAATCCGCATATATGAAATAAAAATGATTTTAAAGAGCATACAATTCGATCTTCCATATCTTCCCTCGTGTTGCCTGGCTCTCATGCTATATTCTCCGTGACCGCCGGGCTGATCACCACCTTCCTGACCACGCGCACCAACACATATCGCATGACACATGATACTCCCTTAATTCCGAGACCACCTATTTCAATAAATGACATAACGACTTCTTTGTTTGTGTCAAAAAGTAAAAGCCGAAATGAAAGATGGTTTCGAGCATGACTGATATCATCTTCACTAGAGCTTAAGACTGGAAAACATTTGGACCACCACTGGCCAATGCCAACGACTGTCGTCACCACCATAGCAAAAGGTTGTTATACTTGTGTGTTGGCAATTTTCGAACAAATGTATCCTTACATGAGATTGTTAAATAGAAAAACTATAAAGATAAATGTAAAAGGTGGTTGAATAAGGTTGATGGGGAGGTAGTAATGAATTATGAGGCATTAAATGTACCTTGAAGCCATAATTGAGACAGTTATAGTTGTGTTTTTGTAAAATTTTATAATAAAACTGTGAATATAAACTTGAATCTCAATTCAAGTAACTTTTATTATCAACCAAATCAATTACAAGATCAGAAAGACACTGATCTTAATCAGTATAACAACCCAATATTCAAGAATACCCACAAATCTGCCACTGCTACTCAGGTGCAAACCTATTGACTAATCTTGCCAATAGTATCAATACAAACTCTCAACTCTCAATGAAATATAACAAGAATGATCAAGAAACACAATGATCAGAACTATCTATCTTGGTTGACAATCAACAACTTTTTATCTCTGTGAATGATATATGTGTAGAGGAAGAATAATGTGAAACCCTACACCGTTTATGAGCTTATATAGCCTCCAGATAAAACTTCCAGGTACTTGTCAACTTCAGTCCTCAAAGTTTCAACCTCTTGTCAACTTGAGCCAAAACCTATCCTTAAGCTATAACTGTAAAACCAGAAATGTCAACATTAGTCCCTATACATATTTATTCAAGGTTGAGTTAATAACTTCAACATCCCCCCTTAACTCCAACCTGGAATAAATCAAACATTCCCAGTTTTCCAACAAGCTTTTCATGTTGAAGCTTGCTTAACCCTTTAGTTAAAATATCAGCAGTTTGATCTGCTGTATTAATCTTTTCAGTTTTAATAACTCCTGCCAAGATTTTTTCCCTCACAAAATGTAAATCAATTTCTAAATGTTTAGTCCTCTCATGAAAGACAGGATTAGCTGCTATCTTGATAGCAGCTTGACTATCACAAAAGAGTTTAACAGGTAAAAAATGTTCCCAATTTAAGTCATTTAAAATTTTAAGAACCCAAACAACTTCAGAAGTAGCAGAGGCCATAGCTCTATATTCAGCCTCTGCAGATGACTTAGAAATGGTATTTTGCTTTTTGCTTTTCCAAGATACTAGTGAACCATTTAAAAACAAGCAGTAACCAGTAACAGATTTTCTAGTTGTAAGACATTTAGCCCAGTCTGCATCAACAAATGCTTCAAGAGAAACATCTGAACATCTGGTAACATGAATACCTTTCCCAGGAGAACCTTTTAAATATCTCAAAACTTTAAGTGCAATTTTCAAATGAGACCTAAGAGGCTTATGCATAAACTGACTCAAACAGTGAACAGAATAAGCAATATCAGGTCTAGTATGAGTTAGGTAAATCAATTTTCCAATCAACTTTTGATATTCAGTCAAGTTATCTATTACTGGATCACTATCTGTAGGTTCACTAGTTAAAAACAAGTTTTGTTCAAGAGGAAATGCAGAAGGCTTACAAGCCAATAAACCAAACTCAGTTAACAAATCCAAACAGTACTTTCTTTGAGTTAAACAAACACCTTTTTCAGTATCAACAACTTCAATGCCAAGAAAATATTTAAGCTTTCCCAAATCCTTAATTTGAAACTTAGATTTCAAAAAAAATTTAAAACTTTCAATTTCTTTCAAATTGTTTCCAGTAATTATTATATCATCCACATAAACCAGTAAAGCAACAAAGTTACCTGAGTCACTTTTAGTGAACAAAGAATAATCACTTCTACTCTGTTTGAAACCATTCTCAAGTAAAGCACTAGTCAGCTTAGCATTCCATTGCCTGGGTGCTTGTTTTAACCCATACAATGACTTTTTAAGTCTACATACTCTTTTATCATTAACATCAGAATATCCCTCAGGTAAAGTCATATACACAGTTTCATTAAGATCACCATAAAGAAAAGCATTATTGACATCAAGTTGAAAAATAGGCCAACACATCTGAACAGCAAGATTAACAACACATCTAATAGTAACAATTTTAACTACAGGAGAGAAGGTTTCATCAAAGTCAACACCTTCCCTCTGACTATAACCTTTGACAACTAATCTACCTTTATATCTCTCAATTTCTCCTGTGGACTTATACTTAATCTTATACACCCACCTATTTCCTATAGCCTTTCTACCAACAGGTAATTCACATATTTCAAATGTATCATTACTATAAAGAGCATGCATTTCTTTATCCATTGCATCTCTCCAGTGCTGTTGAGTGGATGCTTCTTTAAAAGACTTTGGTTCAACAGCTTTATTTAGTTCAACAGTAAAACAAAAGTTTTCAGAACTTAGTTTTGAGTAGTTGACAAATTTTTCAAGTCCATACTTAACCTTAGAATCAACCACAAAATCTTGATACTTATTTGGAAAAACAGAAGTTCTATCAGACCTTCTTAAGGAAGGCTGACTATCATTTTCCAAAACCAACTCTTCTGCTTGTTCAGGTAAGGAACTATTTTCACCCTCAGAACTGCTCACACCAAAAGGAGTTGCAGCCATCTCACTTGTACTGGTAACCTCATTGGAACCATCAGAGTGCCCTAAATCACTCTGTTCATGGTCAATAGTTGGGCTGCCAAGATGCAAGGAGGGGCTGCCCTCACTCAAATGATGATCATTATGAGTATTATCATCATTGGGTGTGTCAGAGTTGTCACAAGTTACTTCATCAAAAAAGATAACATGATTCAAACTCTGACTGAGAGGGTCAGGAGCAGCAGAAGAGTTTTTAATCTTGAAAGGAAAAACATTTTCAAAAAATTTTACATCTCTAGAGAATATAAACTGTTTCCTTTCAAGACTATAAAGTTTATAGCCTTTTTGAAAATTGGAATATCCAACTAAAACACATTTTTCAGCCCTACTACTAAACTTATCATTACTGGTAAGAATGGTAGCAAAGCAAAGACAACCAAAAATTCTTAAATGATTTAGTTCAGGCTTTCTTTTAAAAACAAGATTAAAGGGAGACAATCCATTCAGCACTGAAGATGGCAATCTGTTAATCAAGTAAGTAGCAGTTAAAATGCATTCAGACCACAAATATAAAGGCAATCCCCCCTGAAACATAAGGGATCTGGCAACATTTAAAAGATGCCTATGTTTCCTCTCAACAACCCCATTCTGTTGAGGTGTGTAAGTACAAGATGTTTGATGAATAATGCCATTTTTTTCACAAAAACCATTAAATTGAATATTAACAAACTCTGTACCATTATCACTTCTAAAAATTTTAACACATTTTCCAAACTGTGTTTTAACCAGATTATAAAAGATTTGAATATAATCAAACACCTCTTGCTTACTTTTAAGTAAGTAAACCCAAACTGCCCTGGTGAAATCATCAACAATGGTTAAAAAGAATCTGCGACCTTCTTTACTTTTTATTTTATAAGGACCCCAAAGATCTAGATGAACTAAATCACCTAAAACCAAGGTTTTATGGTCACTTAAAGGAAAAGGCTCTCTGGTTTGTTTTGCCTGTTGACAAATGTCACAAGGCTCAACTTCATCTTTATTTTGAAAACTGATTTCACCCTTCAACACTGCTAAAACTTGATCAGAAGGATGACCAAGTCTGCAATGCCAAGTTTTCTTGGTCAAATCACAAGCAGACTTAAAACTTCTAACCCCTAGGTCAATACCTTGATCTCCATCAAAGTAATACAAACCATCCATCTGTCTACCAATCCCCAGAACATTCATTCCCCTCAAATCCTGAGGTAAAACATAACACTTGGTCTCATCAAAAGCAATAACAAACTTACTATCTCTAGCCACCTTATGAACAGACATTAAACTAACACAGTATTCAGGAACAACCAACACATCATATAATGTTAAATGTTTAGTGAGAACCATATTTCAGACCTTGGTAATCAAAGCTTCAGTCCCATTGGGATGAGACACCTTAATACCAAGCTTAGAAATATCAATGACATTCACTAAATATTTATCAGTATATGTAAGATGTTGATTTGCACCAGAATCTACAATAATACCTGCTGCAACCAATGCAGACCTCATTTTACTATTATGACAGAAGAATCTTTTAAAGTTTAGATTAAAAAATTTACTTTTATTGAAGACAATACCTGCCATATTGGCATGCACAGTCTTTCCATTTTCATTATTACCAACAAAATTCTCCTTAATCAAAGAAATGAGTTTAGATATCTGTTCATCAGAAAAGGCAGAGATAGAACTAGAGCCAACAGAATTATTATTATTAACAAATCTCTTATTAAAATTCTGAGCACCCTGATTATTATTATTTTTCCTATTTTTCCCAAAATCAGTAGGGTACCCAATGATCTTAAAACACCTATCCACAGTGTGACCATTAAAGCCACAATGTTCACAAACCAAAACAGGACCACCAGCAGTCCTTTTAACATCATTATTTCTAGGACCATTGTTAGGTCTAAAAGAACTTCCAGAAGTAAAAGACCTCTGTGTGTTCCCTCTATTTGGTACACTGGAGTTGAACACAGATGAATGAGACTTTTGAGAAGTCCCACCATCTGAACCAGCAACCACAGACCTGTGAGATTCCTCACTAGAAATGACAGCAAAAGCCCCTTTAACATCAGGGAGAGGGTCTCTAGACAAAATATTACTCCTTATTTGCATATAAGACTCATCTAATCCCATTAAAAACTGCATTAATTTCATCAATTGATTATGTTTTTTAAATTCATCAGCAGCATGACAGGTACATCTAGGCAACTTAACCAAGGCATCAAACTGTTTCCACAGAGTAGACAACTTATTAAAATATTCAACAATAGTACTACCATTTTGAGACAAAGAGCTGATCTTATGGTGCAAGTTAAAAGTAACAGAACCATCAACTCTATCAAACATTTCTTTTAATTCATCCCACACATCAGAAGCTTTTTTTGAAAAAATTTGTCCCAAAAACAATTCTTCAGATATAGAATTTAAAATCCATCCCAAAACAACAGCATTAACTCTATCCCATTGTCTACCTAGAACCTCATCAACATGAGATCTTCTACAAGACCCATCAACAAAACCAAATTTATTCTTCCCTTCTAATGCTAGCAACATAGCACAAGACCACACATTATAATTTTCAGTCCCTTTTAATTTGATAGACACAACAGTTAAAGTAGCAGAGTCATTAGGATGCAAATGCAAGGGGTTACTAAGATCCAATTTGCTAATCAAAGTAACAGGCTCATCAGCCTCATATTCATCATCAGTATAACCATGAACAGACATACTGACAAATAAGTAAAAACAACAATCACACAAGAAACAAGAAGGTAGTTCCCAGGCTTCCTTGCCACTAAAGGTGGTAGGTCAAGGGCAGATCACACTAAGTCAAGAATCAACTAAACAGACAAACCACACTCCAACAACAATCACAATCACCTCCAACAATCTCAACTCCTACTCCCCGTCAATCTAAACAAGAAATAAGAACAAAGAAATAAAGGAGTGCGAGAGGTGTTACAGTGCACGCAAATCCAGAAAGCAGCGGAACAAGAACCCTGATTATGATTCTTGAGACAAGAATCACAAACCACACGATCTCAATCAACCCAGAACCACCAAGAATCAACCAGAAAAGATCACGAACACCAAGAACCAACCACCAATCGAAGCGAGAGATCAACCCTCAAAAACACCCAAACCCTAATTTTTCCAAAAATTAGGCGTTTTGTAAAAACCTTTTAGAATTGATCAATTAGAGCCAAAAGACACTAACTAACCACAGTTAATTTGGTTTAATCAAACTAATTTGAAAAACCCCCAAATTTTTGAAACCCTAATTTTCCCGAAATCAATTTTATCAGAGCAAGGCTAGAAACCTGTCTCTGATACCATGTAAAATTTTATAATAAAACTGTGAATATAAACTTGAATCTCAATTCAAGTAACTTTTATTATCAACCAAATCAATTACAAGATCAGAAAGACACTGATCTTAATCAGTATAACAACCCAATATTCAAGAATACCCACAAATCTGCCACTGCTACTCAGGTGCAGACCTATTGACTAATCTTGCCAATAGTATCAATACAAACTCTCAACTCTCAATGAAATATAACAAGAATGATCAAGAAACACAATAATCAGAACTATCTATCTTGGTTGACAATCAACAACTTTTTATCTCTGTGAATGATATATGTGTAGAGGAAGAATAATGTGAAACCCTACACCGTTTATGAGCTTATATAGCCTCCAGATAAAACTTCCAGCTACTTGTCAACTTCAGTCCTCAAAGTTTCAACCTCTTGTCAACTTGAGCCAAAACCTATCCTTAAGCTATAACTGTAAAACCAGAAATGTCAACATTAGTCCCTATACATATTTATTCAAGGTTGAGTTAATAACTTCAACAGTTTTAATCTTGTCCATTGAACTTGACAAGGTGGCAATCCTTGTGAAGTTATATAAAGGCTTAAACGTTTCCTTTAGCTAAACCTTTTGATCTTGCCATTTGCCTTTTTACATTTAGCCTAGATCCATGACCCTTGCCACTTATAAGTTTGATGCAACTGGGTTTGTTTGGTCTAGAAGAGCGATAACAAATCCAACCCTTGCATAACTTAATCAATGTAAGCAGGGGGGGCATGACATTGGCCGATGGTCTTAGAAGAGCGATAAAAAATCAATTAGCATGTTTGTTTGAACACTCGAATCAACTTGTATACTGATAACACATTCTGTGGTGGTGTCGCTTCAGTTGAGGCACAAGGCCAATTTGAATTCCCTGTCTTTTTCCTCAGCTCATAGACATATGCCATCAATTTGTCTTGTTTCTTTTGATAAAATTATACTGCTGATGGTCTTTTACTTTATCGAAGGACGAGGAACAGTTGATTCATCGTCAAATGCATACAAGTCCTCCATTGCAACAACCTGTCCATCACATTACAGTAAAAATAACATCAAACTAAAAGTAAGAAAAAAAATATATTATCTTCTTCTAAAAACGGCCTACGTTAGCCACAACCATTTGCAATGATAAACAAACATTCGTGATAAAATATTTCACATGTATGTCCACTACCTTTTACTATCCGTTGATGCAAATGAGATGTGTTTATGCTCATTGTTTATATAAGAAAAAACATATGGAGATCGTTACAAAGCCAGCCTTAAGATATAGATCACCATCACGACTTCAGGCATTACAGCACCTATGATTGTAAATGCTTAAAGACTTCAATCCAATCCAACCATTGCATATATTAATCAGTTAGTGTACGTCGAACGTAACCCTTAGCCTAAACGAAACTTCTGACTTTCGGATCACATAAAAGAACGCCCATTGACTTAATAAGGCATAAGTAGTTAAGCACACTAAAACTAAAGGTGAGTTTGGGATTGCTGCTTTTTTTTAAGAATAAGCAGGTAAGAATATGCTTATTCAGAGTGCTTATCTTTTATCAAAATAAAAGGGTTGTTTGTCTAAGCTTTTTTGATGGGTTTGGGAGCTTGCTCTTTTTTTTTTTTTTTTTTTTTTTTTTTTTTTTTTTTTTTTTTTTTTTACCTTAAGAGCTTATCCACTTAAGCTTATGGACTTTGTTAGCTCATAAGCTCATTTGGATAAGCAAGCCTAGAAAAATAAGTTACCAGTTTTTTAATAAATCTGTAAGCGTATAAAATAAGCTTTAACAAACACCTCTTAAAACTACTTATTGAGATAGTCGCCTATTCTAGCCTCGGGGTTGTTTGTTCAATCTTTTTTCTTAGCTTATTAACTTATGTTGTGTCGACTTATGTTACATAAGACCATTAGTTTGTTGTTTCTTTAACTTAGCATTACCTTGTGCACCATATAATTATTCGGTGCTTACCCATGTATATATCTGTTTCGAAAATAAAAAATCAAACTTGTTCATAAACTATACTCATAGTTAGCCGTTAGGGGTGTCAAATGTTTCAACCCGAACAAAATCCGACCAACCCGATAAGTCTATAACACAACCCGGTAAACCGTTTGACAACACCCCTGCTCGTAGTAATTTCCGGTTAAGAAATTTGGTCCTATATTGCTGTGATTTGAATGCCTAACTACAAACACATGGCTAAATGTCACATTTGACTTGTTAAATATGAAATATTTATGCATATGACATGTTTAAAAAAATGCAACATTGGATGCTTTTTAGTATAGTCATTTCAAGATATTCCAATGATTCTAAAAGCCCCAGCTAGGAATTATAAAAAGCAGGTGAAAAGAAATTGAATGTTAGTACAGTAGCAGTGGCGGAACTTGAACATTTTTTTTTGGGAGGGCCGAATTTATTTAAGGAGGGCCAAATCGGAGATTTGTTTATAACCTCAACTAAATTACCCCTAAAACCTATAATATTTACACTAGGTGTCGCAATTTTTGGGGGGGGGGGGGGGGGGGCGGGACCCTCCCCTGCCCCTATTAAGTTCCGCCAATGGTTAGTAGGTTCTCTTTTATAAACAAATGCAGTGAAATTGTATTCAATGATCTCATAAAAGTATTAATAAAGTGTAATATTCAATGAAAGTACGTGGAAAGAAATTGAAATAGGTTATGTTATACATACCCCGTGAATGTGACATCAGAGGAGTAAAAGGTGCAAGAGATTTTTTTTTTTTTTTTTTTTTTTTTTTTTTTTTTACACTGCGGTTTTTTTATTAGTTTATGTTCCGTGTTTTCGGTCAGTTTTAGGCATTTAACTTATTAAACTTTATATTTTATGTTTTGTATTTTCAGCTTAATAGTTTTTTTATATAAACAAAATTAAAAAAAATAAATAACTTTGAAAAAAACGGTTTGGGGGGGTTGGTGGTGGTGGTGGTATGGATAATTTGTCTCTATCGAAACATTGAGTGTTTGTTAACTTTCTACAGAGCTCTAGGTGGTGATAGTAATGTGGTGTTTGGGATTGCGTTTGGAAGTGACTTATCTAATTATTGCGATTGAAAAACGCAAATAATCAGTTTTGAGTGTTTGGTAAATATTTTTGGCAATGTAATTTTGCTACTGAAAACGCAGTTTTGCATCCGGAGGTAGGGACCAGAATTTTGCAACTGTGGTTTTGCAAACCTGATTTTGTGCAAACGTGATTTTTCCCGAACACCCCCTAAGATGGAAGTGTGGTAAGGCATGGGGTTTAAATTTGGATACCATAAAGTGTGTTATAACTTTTCTTTGGATGTTTATGGCCATCCTTGTTTCATGCCTGTTAGTCTGTAACCATAAAGACCAGCTCAACAACTCTAGTACCAGAACCAGAACACTAATTTCATGTAGAGTAAATTGTTCCTTGTGGTTTCGTTAAATTGAAGATTCTCTCCCTAGAGAGAGCTAGGTGAAATGAGCCATAGGCACGAGTTATAGTTGACGACACGTTAGCTTTTTGCCCTATACCATTGATATAACACAAAACAAAAATAACACCTTCCGCAATTGCAATTCTATAACACACCACTAAAATACCTAACTTTACACTTAAATTTAAAATAAATAAATAAAATCGGTGCCATTCAAATAGTGATGGCTCCTATGACGTCGGTGTATGTGCAGCCATGTCGCCGTCGTAGGTGCAAGCCACCTATCATTACGGATTTTGTTTACAAACATGTCAAAAAATATCTAACTAAAAATGTGTCATCTTTTGAACCATGTTTTGCATGGTCTAATTAAAGTCGGTCTAATCCGGTTTGACCACGTATTTTAATGGACTCGAATTATTTTAATGGACGCATAATTATCATATTATCATGAGTTTTCATGTAGCAAACTATGTGTTCCTCATGTTTATGGCTGCTTAGCTTTCGTCATTTTTCCCACTAAATCATGAAATTAAAAAGTTGCAAACTTTAGCCAATATTTCATTATAATTAATAGGGCAAATGACAAAAAAATGCATCGAACTTGACACTTTTTATGATTGTGTGTAGCCAACTATTTTTTTTCTTATTGTGTGTACTAAACTTTTAAAATTCGATTATTGTGTGTATTTTGTGACCATTTTACCCTTAATTTTTTCAAATTTCAAAGGGTAAAATGGTCATTTTACATGGCAGAATAGTCACAAAATACACATAATGATCGAAATTTGAAATTTCAGTACATACAATAAGAAAAAAAATAGTTGGCTACACACAATCACATAAAGTGTCAAGTTCGATGCATTTTTTTGTCATTTGCCCTAATTAATATTCTTCATGCATTGGTAGCTTTCCGCATATAGTTCCAAAACAGGTGAAGTTTTTAAATATATACAAAGTTTGTTGCCTTTTAAAATCATATTGAACGATACAGCCTAGTGTTTATATAGCTCAAATTTAAAGGCCCAAAAATTACAAATATGCTTCTTTTGTCACCAAAATAGTTGTTAGGCTAGATGGCAAGGTTGTGCCACACTTACCTTACACATCAGCGCTACGTCAGCTTTCTCTCTCCTCTCACTTCCACTCACCTTTCTATGAACAAGGCAATCACTTTCACTCAACGTAACTTTTACAAATTAATATTACAACTCTCAACCGGTGCTTTTACAAATTCAAGAAGGTGAACCACCCACCTTAAGTTTCTTGAAATGCGTGACTCGCGCGTGAGCGGAGGGAGATGGCAAGGAAGTCATGGGTGAGAGGCTAGATGAGGTGAGTGTGAATGGTCCCTTACCGACCAGCCTTAAGGAATGGCATAACGAATACGACTAAAATAAATAATGAGAGGTCTTAGAAGACAAGATACACACACACACACACACACACACACACACACACACACACACATATATATATATATATGCATCTGTCAGAGGATATTTAGCTTCCACTCTAAGGAGATCATCAACAAAATACCCCATATAGTGCACCTGCCCTTCTCCTCAATCGTGTGAAAGTTCACAACCGTTGTTCAAGGTCAAATCCAATGTATGCATTGAATTAGACGCGTTCATCTTTGTCGTCTGACTTACTATCTCCTAACGAAACGAAGTGTTAAACATAGTAGGTTGTTTTCTTTTATGTCAATCGTGGAAGTCTCACTCGGTGCAACTGTTAAATCTGCATTGAATATAAAAAGTAAATGTGCCAAGAAAATAAATACTAACAAGAGTCGCCAACGAAGTTAAGAGACACTAAGTGCAAACTAACATACATGATATGTGAAAGGGGTGGTCTAATGGGGCACCCCATAAATTACTTCCCAAGCACCCCATAGAGTAGGGTTGTCCCATCTTGTCCCCCATCCGTACTTTGTAATTTTTTTTTTTTTTTTTTTTTTTTTTTTTTTTTAAATTTAATTGTGTAGTGTTTAATTTTTGTAGTATATTTAATTTCTGTAGTGTTTTTATATGTATAGTGTATTTATTTGCATAGTGTTTTTATATGTAGAGTATATTTATTTGTGTAGTGTTTTTATATGTGTGTATATTTATTTGTGTAAAATATATTTGTGTAGTTATTTATGTTATGTTTTTTTTTATTGTGTATTTGTTTCCATTTAATTAAACAATAACAATAACATATTAAACAAGTATAACAACCAATGTTGCAAAAATCGGTCAACTCGGGCGATTAATCGCCGATTAATCGTTAATCGGCCGAGTACCTTGTCGATTTTTGAAAATCGGTCGAAAAATCGGCTTAGGATAAAAATCGACACTAAGCAGTCAAAAAATCGGCCGAATCGGTCAAAATCGGCTGAATAAGTAAAAAATCGGCCGAATCGGGAAATCGGTCATTTTAAAAATAATAATAATTTAGGCATTTACTTAATTTGGGGATCGTATATTTCACTTATAACGCACAATGGACATCATAATCAGAATTGGAGCCTTTTATTGAGGTTTGGAAACATAGCAGGCTTGGAATCGGTTAAGATTTTTAGTTTGGTCTCCAGAAATACCAAAAAACTGCAGGAAATGCCAATCCGATTAATCGCCGATTAATCCCGACTTGACCGATTACTCGCTGCAGGGTGGTCGACCGCCCGACTACCGATTCACGATTTTTGCGACATTGATAACAACAAATGCTACTACTACTACAACAAAATCTATTCCACATGAAGATTATTAATGTCATCTATAAGGTCATAGAGTATTGCAGTCGACTGACATGCGTGATCAACGGGATTTCTTGCCAATTCCATTGATGCCTCCAACGTCTTTATTCTTGCCTTCAACATATTGTTTTGAGATAATAACATATGGTTTCTTGTTTCAAGCATGTTGATCGTGTTATCTTTAGTTTCGCAGTTTGAGCACTACGTTGAAGAAGAGCCTTGACTAAAGTACTTTTGTTAAAATATATCCTTCCACATAAAGTATCGACACCCATAGTTTTCTGTCCCTGGTTGTTACATGGTGAAACAATTATAAGAAATGTATTCTTAACAAACAAGTTATTGATATATTTACGTAAATAAGCAAATGTATAATTATTTACCTTTGATAAAGGATATGCATAATACTTCTGACCATAACTTTTGGGCTTTTGGGATGTTCTTTCAATTATAAGTCCCCGTTCACAACGACACAAGAAAGGATTTTTTTGTTGCGTCTGGCCAAAAGAATTTGTATAATTATTTACAACATAAATCAGTAATATCATGGTTCACAAAATTACAAGCTTCGAATACATAAATAACCAAGCTTGTTATAGATTAATAGTTGATACATGGTTCACAAAATCAGAGTATAACTAGAAACTAAGATCAATCACGCCGGAGGCATAGTCGCTCCAATGATGCTGCCATCTGTCCCACACGAAACTCTAACTCTGAAATGCGTCTCCTCAATCCAGCAATCTCTCGCTCGTACTCGTCAAAGCGAGACGGCTGTAACAAAAGATGAGGAAGAACCGAAGCACGGTCTATAAAATTCTCCTCATCTGCAGTTGGAGATATAGCTGGAGAGGGAGGCACATAAGATGGAGAAGAAGGCACATAATCTAGACTCTCAACATGAGCGGGTGTGTTGTTGATGCACTGAATGTCATCCGATTCCTGTAACAAAAGATGAGGAAGAACCGGAGCAGGAGCAGAAATCTGTAACAAAAGATGAGGAATCGTTTACTATAAATTAGTAATCGTTTACTATAAATCAGTAATTCGTAATCATCTATACATGTTTTGTCGTTTACAATATAAATCAGTAATCGTTTTCTACAACTTTTATAATTTTCATTTGTAACAGATAATTTATAACTTTTATATATTTTTTTACAACTTTTTTTATTTTTACAACTTATATATTTTTATTACAATTTTTTTACATTTTTTTTACAACTTTTATATATTTTTTATATTTTTTAACATTTTTTTTATTTGTACAACTTATATATTTTTATTACAACTTTTTAAAATTTTTTAATACATTTTTTATATTTTTTTTACAACTTTTACTACAACTTTTTTTATAACTTTTATTACCACTTTGGACCAATTTTTTAAAATTAATTATTATTATTACTATTTTTTTATTCTCATTTCAACAAAGGACGTGTTGTTACATAATCGTTGTTAGAGTTCTTTTTACAAGAGATAAATGAATGCAACATGGGAAGTTGTGATACATTTTGATAGGTGTGTAATGTTACGTACAACTTTTTGCTACAAGAGAGTACAAGTTATGAGTGCATACTTGAAGAGGACATGGCTACTCCAAGTACACCCCCTAAGGCTAGATGCAATGGTCGGTTGAGGGGGCCGGTCGACTAGTCGGTTGAGGCCGCTTGCCCCATTATGGGATGGTCGGTCGAGCTAGGTTGAGGGGAGAAAGGGAGTGAACTAGGTTGAGGAGACAACCGAGTATCAAGCCACTTTTACAACTTTTAATTCGAACCGTTTGTAAAAAAAAATAAATAAATAAATAAAATTGGCAGGTCACCACTGTAGCAACTAGGTCGTTGTCAGGTCCTCGGAGTAAGAAAGCTGATATGGCATGGATGAACTAGTTTGCCACTGTATTCAGCCTATTGGGGTGTTGCATTAGCATCACCCTTTGTGAAATACAAACTCTAGAGTGATTGACTTTTCACTGTAACTCATCAAAATTACAAAATATTTAGTTGTTTGATAAAACGTGTAAACATTGGCCATCATAAAAAGTTTGACAAATACATAATTAAGTAGTTATACACGTCTGCATCATATTCAAATGTATAGAAAGCATAGATTGGTTGAAAACTGAAAAGCAACCATATAAAATCCTAGTAATCTTTATTTGAACAAACAAGAAGAAAATAAAGTCACACTAAATATAAGAACCATGAAATATAAAGAGCTTTAGTGGAAAACAAATTTACTGAATATTCTATGGCATTTTAAAAAAGAGATTATGAAAGTTATACCTGCCATCAACTATTTTAAACAGAGGAATCATGGTCGAAAAACAAACATGTAACATTGTCTCTAAGAAAACATCGACTAAATGGACCACAAAACCAATTATTCCAACTTTGATCAACATGAGCCAGGAGGAACAAATCTATATGGATGCTTTGGAGATGGAGAAGATGGAGAAAAAAAAAACTAGGAAAGCAACAAAGGGTAAAGTGTGTATGGTTGTGAAAAGCTGGGATTTTGATGTGGGGAGGGTCTAGTAATAAATATATGGATGCGTATAGTCATGTCAATCATGAATATACATTTTTCTCTAAGCATTGATATCTTGGTAGTTGGGGCTCATATGACTAGAAGACAAGGAAGTTCATCTTGTGCCAATTCGGGTTGGGTTTGGATTAACAAGTTCGGGTTGACATGTTGGTGGGTCAGAAAACCCCAACTCGAACACGACCCGTTTAAATAGTCGGGTCAGTGTTGTCAACCACAACCTGTTTACACATAACCTGAAACGCGAGTTATTTAACCCATATGGGTTGGTGGGTTTAATAGGTTATACAATTGTCATAAGGGTTTTGGAGGGGTGTGCAATATGTGCCGTCACACAGGACCACATTTTTATTAGGTTTGCATATAAAACGTATATTAGTCATAATTCAAGTTTATATGTAATTTCATTTTAGTTTAGAAGTGTGATACAACCTCTTTATTGTTTTTGCTTAGGGCCAACGAAAACCACGAGACGACCTTGACACGGGGTTAAACAGGTTTCAGGTTGATCAATTAACTTATTCATCTAAAAAAGTTGGCATATTACACGGGTTAAACATGTTAAACAGGTTTGCGGGTCGACAAGTTTAACTCATTTAACCTATCTAATCAAATTATCACATATATATAATTTTTAATCTCTTAAAGAAATTTTAAATAGGTTAGCGTGTCGAACCGTTTAACCCAAACCCGACATTTTTAATAAACGGGTTTGATAGGTCGACCCGAACACTATCTAAAACCTATTTTGACTCAACCTGATCTTGTTTATTTTCGTATCAGTCTCACGTTAGGTTTCGTGTCAGGTCAAAAATTGACACCCTAATGCATGAGTTGTCGTTTGATCGTGTCTTAAGACTTTCTGAATTCCTTTATTTTGTTCAATTAAATTGGTCATGTATTTTAAGTTGCATGTCCTTCTTATATTTCTAGAGACCATAAAGCATCTCTTGCTCTTCTTAAACTTTAGCTACTTTTGTTATTAATACTTGTACTATACATTCATTTTACACATAATTTTGAATATCAAACTGTAGATTACTTATGGTCTATATTTAATCAAATACGACATAAACGTCTCATTTGCTTGTGGGAGAAAGAGTGAAATATGACGAAAACAAAATACAACAGGATTCCTTGGAGCGGAGCTAACGCAGTAATCAAGGACGGACCTTAATGGAGACCGGGGAGGGCCCGGCCCCCCCTAAATTTGCGGCACTTAGTGTAAATATTATAGGTTTTAGGGGTAATTTAGTTGAGGCTACAAACAAATCTCCGATTCGGCCCTCCTAAAATAAATTCGCCCCCCCCCCCCCAAAAAAAAAAAAAAAAATGTTCAAGTTCCATCTATGGCAGTAATGGTGTTTGGACTTTGGAGAATCATGAAATATCGTTTAAGATGTAAATAATAAGTTTCTTTGTGGCCTTTCTAAAAAATAAAAAATAAGTTTCTTTGTGTATTTAATGTATCATACATTCGTGTTATTATTAGGCAATTACATTCGTGTGTTTGCTTGATCCTTCTAGGTTTTTGTGATCGTCTAGTTTCTTAGGGTTTTTGTTTATCGATCTTCTTTTAGGGTTTCGTATTTTTCTGTCTTTAATTCATAATTCTGTATGCTATGGAGGGAGTTGGTTAGAGATGTTTTATGGTTGATTAATGCTTGCCTAAACTTTGTTTAGGCCCTCGGTTTGAAGATTGACGATTGCTCTTCGTGTTTCTCGTGTTTGTTTTATTTCTTCTCATTAGGGTTTTGTTTATTTTTTGGTTCGTTGATTCTATTTACTATGGATACTATGACAACGGACACATGTATAAGTTCATCTCAGCCAAAACTTGATACAAGTTCGTCGGAGAAGGGTGATGAGTTAACAGGTATTGCTTCTGGGTCTTGTTCTGATGAACAAGTGGAGCCGGTTTCACTTGCTTCAAACCCTAGTCATGACTCACCTAGTCATGACATGCCTGAGGGTCATATACTTTATTGAAAATTCGTGCTATTGAAAAACAAATCTTTGAGGGAAAACTTGTTCTTGTGGGTGACGATGGGCAACCATTAAAACCAGCCGAGATTGTGG
The DNA here is from genome assembly GCA_019973895.1 of Chrysanthemum seticuspe. Lineage (NCBI taxonomy): Eukaryota > Viridiplantae > Streptophyta > Magnoliopsida > Asterales > Asteraceae > Chrysanthemum > Chrysanthemum seticuspe. The sequence continues at coordinate 6,881,896 of BPTQ01000007.1, forward strand.
ATGCTACTACTTCTACTGGGGCTAATCCATTTGAGCATCTTAAGGTGCCGCAGTCACAGAAGGAGCTAGAGGAGATGCTTACTACTCTTGGTTATTATTCGAAACCTCCTCAAGATATGAGTGGTCCTATGGCTTCTAATGTTAATGCTACTAGTAGTCCTAATAATGCTAATGATAAGGTTGATACGAATGCACATGGGCTGTTGGTATTGAGAAGGTTGGTGTGTATGCTTTGAAACAACCTTCTTCATCGTATGCTGGTGTTACTTCTACTGAACCTATGAAATACACGTCAAACTTTCGTAGGTTGGAGTGTAATAAGAAAGTTAATGCTGTGGATCTTTCTGTCCCGATGAAAGTGGTTGAAGAGGTGAACACTAGGTTTGAGAATACTTTGTATGGGTATTTCCTTGGTCAACGCCTAGCTTTTCCTGTTGTTGACTACTTTGTACGCAATGCGTGGGCTAAGTTTGGTATACAAAAGGTAATGATGAATGCAAAGGGGTTCTTCTTCTTCTTTAAGTTCAATTCGAAGAAAGGTGTTGATGATGTTCTTGTAAACGGTTCTTGGTTGATTAGAAATGTACCTATTATTCTTAAACCATGGACATTGAACACCAACTTACTTAAAGAGGATTTGACCAACATCCCGGTGTGGGTTAAATTCCATGATGTTCCTCTTGCTATGTTTTCTGATGATGGTCTTAGTCTTCTTGCCACATTGATAGGCACGCCCAAAAGGTTAGATGCTTTTACTAGCCAAATGTGCAAGGACTCGTGGGGCAGTAGTAGTTTTGCTAGATGCATGATTGAAGTGAAGTCGGATGAGGTGCTTAGGGACAGCCTTACTGTTGAGATACCGTTACTTGATGGGTTGGGTTTGACTATTGAGAAGATACGGGTTGAATACGAGTGGAGACCACCTCATTGTGATAAATGTAAGATTTTTGGTCATACTCTTATTGAATGTCCTAAAGTAGTTGAACCTCCTGCTCAGCCTACTAAGCGTGTTAATGATGGTTTCAAGACGGTCAATAATAAGAAGAAGGGAAAGCAAGGTGGTTCTACTATTCCGGGTCAAGGAGGATTTACTAAACCTGTTGTGGGTAAGCAGTTTCAATATCAACCCAAAAAGACTCCTCCTGAACCTAAGAAAGTGGAAGTCACTAAGAAGAATGATCCTGTTGTGGCTAGTTCGAGTGGAACAAAGATCTCTACATCTAATCGGTTTGATGCTCTTAATATGGAATATACGGATGCTTATGGTATTCCTTCAAATGACACCAACAAGGATGGTTTCAAGACGGTCAATAACAAGAAGAAGGGGAAGCAAGGTGGTTCTACTATTCCGGGTCAAGAAGGGTTTACTAAACCTGTTGTGGGTAAGCAGTTTCAATATCAACCCAAAAAGACTCCTCCTGAACCTAAGAAAGTGGAAGTCACTAAGAAGAATGTTTCTGATGTGGCTAGTTCGAGTGGAATAAAGATCTCTACATCTAATAAGTTTGATGCTCTTAATATGGAAGATACGGATGCTTTTGGTAGTACTTCTAATGACACCAACAAGGATGTGGATTCTGGTCGTACAATGGAAGTTAATGAAGATAAGTCTACTAAGACAGGTACTGCATCACAAGAACCCCTTGTGAGTGATTTGAAAGAGATGGAGTCGGGTGTGGCTCCTAACACTAGTAATTCTTGTATTCCGCCAGCCTCCTCTACTAAGGGAGTTAACCCTTTTTCTAAAGTGGGATATATCGTGGTGTCTGATTCTGAAGATGAGGTGGTTGCTAACCCATTTGATGAGTCAGTTAATCTATTTGGTGGTGGCCAAGAGTTTGAAGATGAGTATGATGACTATGATTACGATGATTATGCGAAGCAGGTTTCTGATCTTCCTGGGAATTTGGATGCTTTTAATGCCATGTATGGCACCAAGCTTCAAGGACCTAGGAAGTAATTGTCTTTCGTTATGTCCTATGTTATCATTTGAGTAGTGGTTTGTTTTCTTGTTTAGAAAATAGGTAGCATCTTGTTATGTAAGCTTTATGCCTATGTAACGGGCTGGGATATGGGATCTCACTCATATCCATTGTACTTAAACGCTTTTTGGTTAATATATTTACCAGAGTGCAGGATTACTTCCCTTTACCCAAAAAACAATGTATCATACATTCATACATTCATGTGTCTCAAGGATCTCCATATATGCGTTCTATCTGCTAACTCAATTCTTTGACCCACCACATATATAAGAAAAGTACGTTTTTGTTTAAAGTAAATGTTATCTAAGAATATACGTTTTTGTTTAAGGAAAAAGGGAAGCTATTCTTATTGTGAAATAATTCTGCTAACGAGCCCGAGAAAAGATATATTCTAACTATAAATCCTTTGCTTGGATTACAATTGGTCTAATGCAAGGCTAATCACCGGTGAAAAGTAGACATCACACTACCAGAATAAGGAGAACTTGCGACGTAGGTTTTTCCGACGACACTGTGTCCTCTGAAAAACACACTAATGACAATAAAAATGCTTGACCGAAACTTCAATGCGTTGAATTTTTTACTAAAAAAATCCCCGACGACATGTTGTCGGCAAACTAAAATCAGTTCATGTTTTGATTAATCAAGTGATTAATTAACAAACTTTGTACTGACGACATGTCGTCGGTACAAAGTTGGTCGAACCATCAGAATGTTCGACTGAAAAAGTGTGTGTGTCCCACTTTGTCGTCGGGAAGGTAAATAGTGACGAGGCAGCCTCGCCAACATAGTGCCGATGACTTGGCGTCGGGAACGTTTGTGCCGACGATTGGGCGTCGGCAAAATCCTAAAATAGTCGTCGGGGAATGCGGCGATTGTACTAGTGTCAACATTAATAACAATTTTTTTTTACATAATCAGTTTAACTTTATCTTTTAGTAAGTACGAAATACTACACGGGTAGTTAAAATTGCCTAAGCTCCAATCAACGTCCTAAATATTTCAACATGCACCCTCTTGTATTCTCGATACTATGAAAAAGACAAATATAAAATTAACGCAATATCAAAAGGAGGCAACAAGAATAACACCAACCACCATATATGTGCTCAAGTGTTCGGGCTTCTACTCAAGACATCCTAACTGCATAACACACTTATAACATGAAAACGCTGAGAATAAGTGAAAAGTCATCTTTGTGTTAACTCGATCCAAACCAATTCTAGAAAGACCACAAGTGAACGTATGAACAACAAAACCGATAACGGATTGAGATGTGTTATTTATTCACATCGTATATACCTAACTGTTTCCTGGAGTAATAAATTTACGAGGTTAAACCTTTTACCCAAAAAAGAACAACAAAACCGATAATAAATCATAATCTTCAAGATGTTTTCAAGGATTCTCGAAGTCCCTACAAGAAATTAATGAAAGTTCGGAGAAAGAAATTAGTGTGACTTTATTTTCTTGTTGTTTGTTCAAATAAAGATTACTAGGATTTTATATGGGTTGCTTTTCAGTTTTTCAACCTATCTATGCTACTATACATTTGAATATGAGGCAGACATGTATAACTACTTATGTATTTGTATTGCTTTTAGCTTCAAATATTAATCAAATGGAGAATTAACACAAGGTCCGAAACATCTAAATACATTTACATGATCTCATATTGAATTCTATTTGTCTTCTGGGTTTAGAAAATTGATTTTTTAGTTGAACTTATGCCACCAGCTTGGATTTATATCCCCTTTGGTAGTTAGGAAAGCCAAAATCATTTATTCTTCTTAGAGTGGAAGCTAAATATCCTTTGACATATGCCATATATATCTTGTCTTCTAAGGCCTCTGATTATTTATTTTAGTCATATTCGTTAAGTCATTCCTTAACAACTATTATGGTGACAAAAGAAGCATATTTGAACGAGTTTACATAGTATTTGAAATTTTTGGGCCTTTAAATTTGAGCTATATAAACACTAGGTTGTGTCGTTCAATATAATTTTACAAGGCAACAAACTTTGTATATATTTAAAAACTTCACCTGCTTTGGAACTATATGCGGAAAGTTACCAATGCATGAACAATATTTATAATGAAATATAGACTAAAGTTTGCAACTTTTTAATTTCATTATTTAGCGGGAAAAATGACGAAAGCTAAGCAGCCATATGAGGAACACATAGTTTGCTACATGAAAACTCATGATAATATGATAATTATGCGTCCATTAAAATAATTCGAGTCCATTAAAATACGTGGTCAAACAGGATTAGAACGACTTTGATTAGACCATGCCAAACATGGTTCAAAAGATGACACATTTTTAGTTAGATATTTTTCGACATGTTAGTAGCATGTTTGTAAACAAAGCCCGTAATGATAGCTGGCTTGCACCTACGGCGGCCCCATGGCTGCACATGTACCGACGTCATAGGGGGGCATCACCATTTGAATGGTACCGAGATTGAGTGAGTTTGTTTTTTTGTTTTTTTTTGTTTTTTTTTTAAGTGTAAAGTGAGGTATTTGGGTGGTGTATTATAGAAATGTTATGCCGAAGGTGATTTTTTTTGTTTTGTTTTATAAGAATGTTATAGAGTAAAAGTTAATGTGTCGTCGCTTACAACTCACGCCCATGGCTCAGTGCAACTAGCTCTGTCTAAAGAGAGAATCTTCAATTTAATGAAACCACAAGAAACAATTTACTCTACATGAAATTAGTTTTGTGATACTATAGCTGTTGAGCTGCTCTCTATGGTTACAGACTAACAGGCTTGAAACAAGTATGACCATAAAATTTAAAAAAAAAAAGTTAACACACTGTATGGTATCAAAATTTAAAGTGAAAATTACTTCAGAGGCCTCTGCAGGGAGGAGTTGTCTTGCAGAGGACCTCCTTTTTTCACATATCAAAAAAGGCCACCCATTTCGCCTCAAAGTTGTGCAGAAATACTTAATGGACACGTGTCGCTACCCCATTAATTATACGTGATATATTTAAAAAAAAAAAAAAAAAAAAAAAGTAACTCGCCTCACATTTGAAGCGAGATCTGACATTTGGTGGGGACAGCAGCTGACACAAGAGAGAGAAACCACAATTTCACATAAACTTTGAGGCGAAATCCGACAACGTGGGCCCCGACCATTTTTGACATAACTTTTTTTTGTATTTGATGTTGTGTTTATGTATCCCATTTTGACTTACTTTTGTTACAAAATTTTTGTTATAAAAATTTAATTTAATTTTTGTTATAAAAATGTAATGAACTTATTTTTGTGTTTATGATGGTGTTATTTGAAGCGAAGTTCTCTCTCTACTTAAATAAATTAGAGATGTCACAGAAAAACAAAATGTATCAGATGTTGTCATTATAAAAAACGTTTTTTTGTATTTGATGTTGTGTTTATGTATCTCATTTTGACTTACTTTTGTTACAAAATTTTTGTTATAAAATTTTTGTTATAAAAATGTAATTTAATTTTTGTTATAAAATTTTTGTTATAAAAATGTAATGAACTTATTTTTGTGTTTATGATGGTGTTATCTGAAGCGAAGTTCTCTCTCTACTTAAATAAATTAGAGATGTCACAGAAAAACAAAATGTATCAGATATTGTCATTATAAAAAACGTTATGTTATTATTGCCTCACATACTTGTAAATGTGACATAATATTATACACGTTTTTTATACACGTTTTTTATAATGACAATATCTGATACATTTTGTTTTTCTGTGACATCTCTAATTTATTTAAGTAGAGAGAGAACTTCGCTTCAAATAACACCATCATAAACACAAAAATAAGTTCATTACATTTTTATAACAAAAATTTTATAACAAAAATTAAATTACATTTTTATAACAAAAATTTTGTAACAAAAGTAAGTCAAAATGAGATACATAAACACAACATCAAATACAAAAAAAAGTTATGTCAAAAATGGCCGGGGCCCACGTTGTCGGATTTCGCCTCAAAGTTTATGTGAAATGGTGGTTTCTCTCTCTTGTGTCAGCTGCTGTCCCCACCAAATGTCAGATCTCGCTTCAAATGTGAGGCGAATTACTTTTTTTTTTTTTTTTAAATATATCACGTATAATTAATGGGGTAGCGACACGTGTCCATTAAGTATTTATGCACAACTTTGAAGCGAAATGGGTGGCCTTTTTTGATATGTGAAAAAAGGAGGTCCTCTGCAGGACAACTCCTCCCTGCAGAGGCCTCTGAAGTAATTTTCACAAATTTTAACCTCACATGCCTTACCTACACTTCCATTGTACTATCACAACTTAGAGCTTTATAAATTGATAAATTGTCATGTCCGTTCAACATTTCAATTTCTTTCCACCTACTTTCATTGAATATTATAAAGAGCTTTAGCGGAAAAAAGTCTACAGAATAAATTTGGTGAGCTCAATATCATCAAGGCAGCACAATTTTTTTAATTTTTTTACCATTCAAACCGAGAAAAAACTACCAAGTGCAATATAATGAATATCCTATGGCATTTTAAAAAAGAGATTATAAGAGTTATATATACCTACCATCAACTATTTTAAACAGAGGAATCATGGTCGAAAAACAAACATGTAACATTATCGTCTCTAGGAAAACATCGACTAATTAAAGGGACCACAAAACCAATTATTCCAACTTTGATCAACATGAGCCAACGCCAGCAGTAGCAGAAGATGAAGATCTAGAGGCACATTTTGAGACCACAGCTCATAAGAAAACAACAAATGTAAAGTGTATATGTTTGTGAAAAGTTGGGATTTAGATGGGGGAAGGTTTAGTAATAAATACTTCGTATATCAAGTAGGAGGGGTTGATTTGTATGGTTCGATCAATGCTTTATGTAATGGTCTCATGTTTCAAAAAATGCAACATTGGATGCTTTTTAGTTTAGTCATGTCATAAAAAAAGTAAAGTAAAGTAACTCCAAATAACATCTTCCATGGTGTATGGGAGAGGTTAAGACGTAGACAGCCGTACCCCTACCTAAGGTAGAGAGGCTGCTTCCGGTTCTATCAAAGGTAAAAAAGGACCGCCGACATTGCAAGGGGTGAGGATCAAACCCTTGACCTCTGTGTCCAGAGGCAAGGGTGTTAACCAGTTGATCCAACCTTGCTCTTATAGAATAGTCATGTCAAGAATAAGTGTTAATCTTGGTAGTTGGGGCATGTCTGCTTGAGTTGTCTGTGATCGTGTCTTAAAACTTTATTAATCCTTCATTTATTTAATTATTTTTTTATTTAAATTGGTCATGTATTTTGAGTAGCATGTTTTTGTAGAGACCAATATTCCACATTCGCGGGTGAAAGAGTGCAATACGACGAAATAAAACAGGGCTGGTTGGAGCGGAGCTAATGCAGTAACGGTGTTTGGAGGATCATCAAATATGGTTTAAGACATAAATGATAAGTTTCTTTGTGTATTCATACTATCATGTGTTTGAAGGATCTCCATATATGCGTTTCATCTTCTAACTCAGTTATTTGACCCACCACATATATAAGACAAGTACGTTTTGGTTTAAAGTAAAGGTTATCTAATAATACTCATATATATTACATCACTACAACTTAAATCAGAAAGAAAAAAATGGTTAAAGAAAAAAAAAAATGGTTACCAGTCAATAGTTAAGTTCTAGTATTAACGAAGGGTGGAAAGACATGACAATTTAATTATCAATGTATAGAGCTCTAGGTTGTGATAGTACAATGGAAGTGTAGGTAAGGCATGTGAGGTTTAAATTTTGATACCATAAAGTGTGTTAACTTTTTTTTGATGTTTATGGTCATCCTTGTTTCATGCCTGTAAGTCTGTAACTGAAGAGACCAGCTCAACAGCTCTAGTACCAGAAAACTAATTTCATGTAGAGTAAATTGTTCATTGTCGTTTCACTAAATTGAAGATGTGCACGGAGCCATAACGCGCGAGTTATAGATGACGTCACGTTACCTTTTACTCTATAACATTAACATTCCTATAACACACCACAAAAAAACCACACTTTACGCTTAAAAAACAAAACAAAAACACACATACTCAAACTCGACGCCATTCAGATGGCGATGGCGCCTATGACGTCGGTGCCTGTGTAGCTGATGACGTACCCTCCGATCAGGTCGAAGGACCCCCCTTCGGCCTCAGTCGAAATTACATTACGAAAACCCAAGTCTTTCTTTATAAGTCATTGGTGGAGTAAAACCATTCATCATTGATATGGTTACCAGTTGGGAATTCGCCAGCCGAAGGCCTATGCCCTTTGGTGTCTTCTCTTGAAGATGCCAAGACAAACAAGAATCTTGACTTGGTCTTCCCCCACGTTCCCACTATGTCCTTAGCTTCCCCGCCAAGTCCGAGATAGTGGGGATGAAGCCCTAGCGGTTACCATAAATCAGGGGACGCCCCCCATGATCTCCTAAACGTGTGCTAACACTCTCCAAGCTATTTTCATCACCTATAAATAGATTGGACGAGTCATTTCAATGGTATGTTCGCTCAACACATTATTTCACATACATCATATTATCCATAACTCATATCACATACTTATTCACACGCCGGAGGTGGTTCGCAGGGCCCAACCCCTGCGCAATCACTTAACGAAGTGTCTACTATTTCTTATTGCAGATTGACTACAAGTTTGGCGCAAGCATATCACCCCTCATACCCTTCGATCACCATCGAAGGCCTGGTCGTACGAATTATTGTACAATCAGTGGCGCCATCCGTGGGACCCGCTACTATTGGTCTCGTCATTCCAAACTTACACCCAGTTAATCGCTCTCACTAGTTTTACGGCATGACCCAAGGAAGAGAAGATACACCCCCTCCGTGTTTCTCGACCTTGACACCAATCCCAGTCAATGATCCTGGCAACCTTCCCAATATAACCGCATCCACTTTTACCACAAGATCTCACCCTGAAATAACTCCCAACAATCATGCTTCAACCTCAGCTAACCCTGAACCGGTGATCAGTCCGGCGTTTGTCGAAGCTAACATTGAAGCATTAGAATCTTTACTAAGAGCTCGAAGGAGGCAAGACCGGAATGTGGAAATGCGTAGGGAGTTAGAATACTCAAGCGATGAGTATGACGAAGAGTTAGAAATGGAGGCTAGGCCCTTGGCTTCGGGGGCTACTCGCTCGGTGTTAAGGGTAGGGTCTCCAAACAGTCGAAGGCCTAGCGGAAGGTCGGTTGGTTTCGAAGATGCTCCGGAGCGGGCTCCGACAAGAAGGGAAGGAACGATGGAAGGCTCCAATGGAAGGAGTCACCGAAGGGAGGCTACGGAGGTTAATTTGCCACCACTCTTGGCGGCTCATCTGGGAAGAACGGAAACGGGGGTTCCACTGCAGCCTTCTCACGCATCTGGCGTAGGAGGCGATCCATCTCAATTAAACAGGGGAGGAAGTCTTCCTCCTCATGGTATGTACCCACCTTTTCAGGCTCAATCTTACCCTCAAGGGGTTTATCCCCCACCTAACGGGCAGGGTAACAACCCCAACTTTGCTCAACCATACAGAAGCATGCCCTATGGACAACCTATGGTATACCCTTCGTATCCTGTAGGAAGTCACCCACCTTATATACCTACTGCTTATCCCCAATATGTTAATCAAAACACTGTTGGAATACCTCCTAATCATAACCCATACAATGCTGCCCCTACATATATGCCACCTTATAACTGCCTCTATTCGGAACCCATGGGCTCCACAACACCCTTCGTAAGATAGATAGAAGACTACCCTTTGCCTGATGGGTTGAAAATTCCCGCACATATTGGTACTTATGATGGAAAAGGGGATCCGGATAACTTTTTACACTTGTTCGAAGGGGCTATTAGAATGCAGAAGTGGGTAATGCCTGTTGCCTGTCACATGTTTACATATACCCTACGAGACTCTGCTCGTATATGGTGGAACGGGCAAAAACCAGGTAGCATTGTGAATTTGGATGATCTCAAAGCCAAGTTCAGGTCACATTTCAGCCAGCAGAAAAAGTTTACAAGAACGCACCTAACAGTGCACAACATCAAGCAGAAGGAGAACGAAAGCACAAGGGCCTTCATTACTAGATACACTGATGACACCTTGCAGATAATGGGTTTGCACGAAGACCAGCGCATCTCAGGTTTCGTACATGGCCTACGGAACAGAAGCTTGGTTGAATTCCTTTCCACTGATCTTCCTGCAACCTATAAGGGATTAGTGGAAAAGGCTTACACATGGATCGAAGCAAAAGAAGTATCCAACAACGGGGCTCCGGCCGAAAACAGGGAAAATCACAACAAGGCTCCGAAGCATCCTTCGTGGGAAGGGTCAAGGAACAAACATAAGAGCAGGGACAGATTTACACCATACCACAAAAACATCAACCACGGCCTCCTGGCTAATCTGTCCAAATCCCCAAGAGAAATACTCGCTACAGAAAAGGCTGCGAAGACCTTTGATCCTCCTCCTCGCTTGGCAAACAAAAGGAGGCCCAGGGACACTTCCAAGTTTTGCTATTTCCATGATGATTACGGTCACGACACCAATCACTGCCGAGAGCTCAAAAAGCAGATAGAAGAGGCTGTAAAGTCTGGCCAATTGGGACATTTGGTGAAGGGTATAAAGAGAGGCAAAGAAAAAGCCTCCGACACACAGTTGGGAAAAGATACCACACCTGTCGAAGCTCCCATCCTCATGGTTTATAAAGAAGACTCTAGTTCAATGAGAAAGGAAGCAGAGGAAGCCTTGTACGGAGTAGGAGATGTCACTTTCCCTTCAATCACAGGAAAAATTCTTTCAAATGACCCCGTGGTCATCAAAGTCTTGATCTCCAACAGAGAAGTAAACAGAGCCTACCTTGACTGCGGTAGCTCCTGCGAAGTTATCTACGAACGGTGTTTCCTAAAGCTCAAACCCTCAATAAGGTCGAAGAGAGTAGATTCGAAGGTACCTTTAGTAGGATTCTCAGGGGAACACTCATGGCCCTTGGGAGAAGTCCCTCTAGAGGTTACGATTGGAGAAGGGAGGCTAAAAAGAACAAAAACTCTGGTTTTCACGATCGTAAGGTCGGAATCTCCCTACAACCTATTGATAGGGAGAACAGCAATGCAGAAGATGGGCATTGTTGTCTCAACCATACATGCCGCAATCAAATTCCAAACACCTTTCGGCATTGGAACGGTTTTCTCCAGCTATAAGATGAAGGGGCTTACGACGGAAAACAAGAGGGTCAAACAGGTTTCGGAGGAACTTTCGAAAGATGTTCTCAGTTGCACTAACGCTGAAGAGCGCATCGTGGTAAATGATCTCTACCCTGATCAGACAGTATTAATCGGAAAGCGACTTCCAACCTCCTTTAAAGCAGAGTTGGAAAAGATACTTCGCGATAACGCAGACGTCTTCGCATGGACCTATTCTTACATGACGGGGGTCTCCAGAACTCTCACCATAGATGGACAGCCCTTCGGCACTGAACACAAGCTCAACGAGTTCAAACATATTGAACCCATTAAACAAAAGCGTAGAAGTCTAGCTCCTGAAATAAATGCCGCAGCATGCAAAGAAGTGGACGAACTCGTGGCAGCAGGCATACTCAGAGAGGTGAAGTATCAAACTTGGGTGGCCAATCCGGTGATGGTCAAAAAGCACGACGGAGGATGGAGAATGTGCGTAGATTTTACTGACATTAACAAAGCCTGTCCGAAGGACTGTTACCCTCTTCTAGAAATTGATTGGAAGGTGGAATCCCTGTCAGGGTTCCGACTAAAGTGTTTCCTAGACGCTTATAAAGGGTACCATCAGATACAAATGACCGAAGAAGACGAGGAGAAGACAGCCTTTTTTACAGGGAAAGGCGTTTATTGCTACAAAAAGATGCCTTTTGGTTTGAAAAATGCAGGTGCCACCTACCAGCGATTGGTGGAAAAAGACTTCAACAAGCAAATAGGCAGGAATCTAGAAGCCTACGTGGATGATATGGTCATCAAAAGTAGGTCAGAGGAAGATATGCTCTCCGATATCAAGGAAACCTTCGATCAGCTTCGCGCCATCAACATGAAGTTAAATCCCAAGAAGTGTTCCTTTGGTGTGGAAGAAGGACAATTCTTGGGACATTTGATCACCAAGCAGGGTATTAAAGCCAATCCTTCAAAAGTCAAGGCCATCACAGATTTGCAGCCTCCTAAGTCCCTCAAGGAGGTGCAAAGTCTCAACGGAAAGCTAGCAGCCCTCAGTAGGTTCTTATCGAAGGGTGCAGACAGATATTTTTCGTTTTTCAAAACACTCAAAGGGTGCACGGACAAGAAGACGTTCCAATGGAGCATAGATGCAGAAGCAGCCTTTCAAAAGCTCAAGGAATTCATGGCTATTCTACCAACACTTACAGCCCCAATCAAAGGCGAAGTGTTGTTCATGTATATTGCAGCCTCTTTCGAAAGCATCAGTGCCGTGCTATTGGCAGAAAGGGAGAAGAAGCAAATCCCCATATACTTTGTTAGTAGAGTACTACAAGGAGCTGAGCTAAATTACCCAACATTGGAGAAGCTAATTTTGGCTTTAGTTCATGCTGCGAGACGCCTTCGAAGGTACTTTCAAGCTCACCCCATAACCGTACTTACCAACAAGCCAATTAAGCAGATACTTTCAAAACCGGAGAAATCTGGAAGGATAGCTAAATGGGCCATCGAGCTAGGAGAACATGATATTGAATACAAAGGCAGGAGCTCGGTCAAAGGACAAATATTGGCAGACTTTTTAGTAGAAACACCCTCCGAAACGAAACTTGACAAAAAGGTTGTTGAAAAGGAACCTGCTACGACAATCGAAGGGTGGAAACTTTATACTGACGGAGCCTCCAGCTCCGATGGTTCTGGTGCAGGTCTCATGCTCGTTGATCCCAAAGGGAAGGAATACACCTATGCACTTCGTTTCGAATTCGATGCTACGAACAACGAAGCGGAATAGAAGTATAAGGCGAAGCAACAAGCATCGTAGCTTAAGCTTTGCTTCACGTATCCACATAAGGAAGGGAAACCCTAGTTGCTCGTACTCTGGACGTGGTCTTGGTAGCCTCGACCTCCGAGGCAGTCATATTTCAAAGGTGGGAAGCTAACAGCATCGTCCAAGGAAAAGTTGTTGGAAAAACAGTTCAAAGCAAAGCCTCCCACAAAGATGATTTTTCAGACGGTTATAAACAGGAAACTGGCTCGAGGACGGAAACATAAGTTATAGTACAAGAGGATCGAGCTACCGGGTAAATCGATAGGAAGGTCTAAAGAGGCCAAAACTTTCATAGACGAATTAACCGAACAACCATTCATGCCAATACCCCACTCGAACTTTCATGGAAGCTTCCGCAGAGCGTCGTACTTGATTTCGGTTTTAATCGAAGAGGTTACAACCCATTAAATCGAGTCGAGGAACATCATGAGATGATTGTTTCATATACCCCTAAACGAAGAAGAGGGAAAGACGGTTATCGTGCCGTGACTACGAAAGCTTTCTCCGACGTTATATGTACTTGTTGTGAAGCGGAAACTAACCCCGACATTCACAACCATCTTATCGGTACTTAAGGAACTCGAAAACTTTCCGACGAAGACGTAGATACGAGGTAACCTTGCAGAAGAACAGGCACGTGGGAAACTCACAAAACTTTTTGCTTTTTATAGACAGACGTGGGAAGCTATTCTTGGATGACTCCCGACGATCGAAAGGCAACTCTGAAACGTGGAGGAACTCCCTGAATC
>BPTQ01000007.1:6913080-7225665 GCA_019973895.1 Chrysanthemum seticuspe
GGACATCCGGATGCACGGCCGACGCGGCCGGATGCCCTTAGAATAACCTAAGGAAGGCGCATACCCAAGTAATGGATGCCCTCTAACTTCATGAGGATGCCCGGATACCGGATGCACGGCCAAACACGGCCGGATGCCCTTAGAATAACCTAAGGAGGGTATTACAAAGAAAGGGCTAAAGGAACACATATCAAACAAAAAAAAAATATATCATACGAACAATTATACATTCATAACGTTATTTAAACAGTGAACGAACAATGTTAGTTATTACAAGACGATCATACGAATAAGTGTTTACAAAATACAAGTCCCAAAAATGTCCAGACTCAAGCATTTTTCTCCGCGGTGTCTACCGGAGTCTCGGTAGTAATAGGCACCCCTGATGGTCCGGGCATATCCTTACTAACGGGAACCTCCGGTTCCAGGTTCATCAAATCTCCTAGAGGTAAGCGGCAGGAGTCGGCGAGCTTCTGAATGAAGGGATACTCGGCTTCAAAAAGTTTATCATATTCAGCCCTCCACAAGCTGGGAGCATCCCTGTTGACCTTCCGGATCTTCTGCAACGCGACCTCCATTTCCTCCTCGGTCCTGTTCACCTTGGCCCCGGTCACAAACCCTGCTTGGTAGGTTAAGCTGTACACTTTAGCCATGCTTTTTTTGTACTCAACACTACCAAACAAACGACGGACAGCCGAAGGCAACAACATCCGGACAGCATTTTGCTTGACCACCTCACTCTGAGCGACCTCGGCTGCCAACTTGCCGTTCTCCGTCTGCAGAGTGGCCAGAGACTGGTCCCTGACGGCCAACTCGCTTTCCAGCTTCTTTATTTTTTCAGCCTGAGCCCTTGAAGTCTCTATCCACTCATTCCGATCACGAGTCACCCTATCAACCTCTTCCTCCAGATCTTTCTCTTTATCAACACTGGCTTTCAAATCGGAGTCCAGCTTCCTCATGTCCTCCGTCAACTTTTTGTTCTCACCTTCGGCAGCTCGGAGTTTTTCCGCGAGCCCCTCGCAACCTTGGTGAGCTTCATTCAGATAGAAGTAACCGTTGGAAAGATCCCGGAACCTCCTTAACAATTCCCCCTGGACAATCACACTTTTTCTGAAGTCTTCGTATGCCTGCCGAATGAGATCTATATTGTTTATTTGTTCCAAGGCCTCTCTCTCGGCCGGAGTGGCAACATTATCAATCATCTCACGGCAAGACCGGTATGTGTTTATCCGGACGTCGTCGCGGAGGCCCCAATGGGGAAGGAAAACATTTGTAGCTTCATCTACAGCGAAAAACAAAAGGAGAAGTTGAGAAAATATTTTTTCAATAAGACAAAGGCGACAGTAAGATCTAAGCATACCCGAATCTAACAAGTTGACTCTCTCAATGTGGTCAGGACCGTGGCTACGAGGGGCCGATTGTCCTAGAATACACCAAAAAACCAAATTAGCGATTAGAAATGATAAGATGAAAAAAGAGAATGCATGTGCTCCAAATGCTTACCATCAGAGGCACGAGGCGGAGAGTTCACCGGATGAAACGGCCCTCCTCCTTGAGACGGCGGCGGCTGTTGTAATTGACCACCGCCCCCGTCCACGTTTTCGCCCATACCTTCTCGGGCCACGGGTACACCCCCTCCCGCGGCAGCAACAGCAGGAGTCCCCTGCTCAGCGGCGAGGTTCAGATTACCCCCTTGATCATTCGGATCAGCCTGGTTGATAGGATCCGCATTAACCACCGGAGAGCCCGAAGAAAACTGCTCAACAAAACCAGTCCTTCTCTTCTTCTTCTTACTTTGGGCCCTGGATGTGCCCTCACCACCCTTTCTTTTACCCGCCTCCCTTTCCCTTTTCTCCCGGGCTTCCCTTTCCTTTTTCTCCCTAGCCGCCACCACATCCGCATCGGCTTCCTCTGCACGGAGGGCTAGGAGGTCCTTGGGGGGAAGGGATGCACCAACCGGAAGAGGATCCGTTGTCCTTTTTGGCACTTCCCGGGTTGGGTCAACGGCTGGCCCCTTGCTCACCACTGTATCATCCCATTCGGGAAGCTCAAGAAACTCGGACATATTGATAACTGCAAGAAAAAAGCTCATTAAAAGCAGAGCACAAGATAATAAACACAGCAAAACCTAGGGCACAAAACAAATGATTACCATGGCCCTCGGCATCCTTTAGAAGAGGCTCGAACCCCGGATTCTTGAAGACCGAAGACAGATGGCACATCCATAGCAAACTCACGGTGGGTTTCCGTAGCAAAATAAGGGTACCGCTCAACCTCTCGGCATCTGGCTCAGAAAAACCGTCCGGGTAGGGATCCGTTATCTTGGAATCTTTGTGCCTCCAAGCCATGGCTTGCGGAATTGCCCTACGGTCAATCAAGAAAAATTTCTCCTTCCAGTGTTTAAGGCCAGTCAACACTTCCTTAAAACATTTATAAGCCTTTTTTCCCGTCCTACTCTCAAAAGAAAACCAATGCCCCTGTTTGCACAAACGGTAGAACGCCCGGAACAGGGAAACCCTAGGGCGAATGCCCAAACTATAACACCTAATCTCAAAAAGGATCACTCTGTTCAAGCCTAAGGGAACCAGTTAGGAAAAATGAACTCTGAAATGCCTGATAACATTCAGCAGAAAAGTAGAGAAGGGAATCCTAACACCTCCGGTATCCAACTGTTGAGGATATATGCCAATCGTATCCTCCGGAAGTTGGTCCATCGTCATGTTAGCCGGAGGAAGACGAGGGCGAAGGTCAAGAGGGATACCATATTCCACGATTATATTGTCAAGCTCAGGTTGTGTTAACTTAGATGTGTGGATATGCATATCGAACTTCGGAACTACCGGAAGCTGCATAACCTCGGTCGAAATAGGGTTGCTCTGTTCTTCGGTCAGTTGTTCGGCCATTACTAAAAGGATGCCGGAAGGGATATACAAATAATTACAAGGAAGAACGAAACGAACCTTATAGACTCGAAGAAGAAGATATTCCGGAGAGCGAGAGCAGTGTAAAAAATCAGTAAGATGTGTGAGAAAGTAACTGTGGTAAAAAGCCCTTTTATAGGCAAAAGAAGAAACCCTAATAAGCTGTCAAACGTCCCATCAGTCAGTAAAAAGTGACGTGGCATCATCTGGCCCGTCCACGTCAATCTCGGAAGACGAGAATATACGGATGAAAGCCCAATAGGCTGGCAAGCCCATCATCAGCCCAAAAGACCGAATACCATTATAATCCACCGCGAGGTGTTCTAAAAAACACAGTCCGAGACGTTACAAACTTGCAAGTATTGCACCACCGGCTTACACCCGGTAATCCAATACTGGGGGGGACATGTTGACGTATATGTCCGGAAGACATGGTGTCCGGCATCATAGCTTGCCGGACGGCATGTCCTATGCCGTCCGGACGATTAGTGACAGTATCCAGTTTTTAAGGGATTCTTACCACGTGGCCTGTCCACTAGAGTGGCTATAGGCTTGTAAACAGGTAATATAGGTCTGCACGAACAGTATCTCTACAGTGACGAAGGTACATAGTTGGGGTAGTATAAATACCCCAACACATTTAATGATTTGGGAGATAAATACACACACACATACATTAATCATTGCATTTATTGCTACCTTTACCCTCCAGCTTACTCTCACGCCGGAGCTTGGTCCTGGACATCATCCAGGACGAGGCTAACGTGTGATTACTTGTTGTGCAGGAAGGAAGGCTCTTTTCCTCCGGCATCGTTGACTGAAGCAAGACTTTCTAGCCTGATTGAACGGTAGGAATCTGCCTCAACAATATTTAAAAGCTAGCTTGACCCAGTACAGCTCATTTGTCAAATCAAATTCTTATTTCATTCCAAGAATTGAAGCTCCATCAAATTTCATATTTGCGACACAATGTCGAAAGCAACCATGAACTTGATTTTATTTCTCGTCATAAATTTAGTTCACCTCTCGGCCTCTCAAAATCTTTCATTCCCTACGTGTAATAATAACGCGAATTTCACTGTAAACAGTGTCTATCAAAGAAATCTTGACAATGCATTATCATCTCTCACGTCTGATACTAGCATCAGGTACGGGTTCTACAACCGGTCTGTTGGTCAAAGCCCCGATCAAGCCAATGCGATTGGGCTATGTGTTGTATTAATTCTAGTCTAATACTAAACTGATGACGACACCAACTTATCACGAACAACACCAACCAAAGAGCGACCACAGCAACGAACACGTACACTAGGCCTGCAATAAAACAAACAAAGCAATAACGTACTGCACGGGTATTCCCTGTCCTTTAAAGTTTATACGACAGCCCGTATGAGTTTGCTGCAAGCCAACAAGTCGTACAACTCAGGATTTATGCAGACACGGTGTTGTGTTACAGCAGCAAATGTTAACAACACAATGCAAATGTGGTAAGGAGAAAAGAGGGTGATGAATCACAAAGAAAGTAGTAGCTAATGTTAATGGTTTTCTTGTTTATTGAAGAGGTTCTCCAATGCTCTATTTATAGGGAATAAAGACGTGAATGTGATCATAACCAACCACTATTCATGCCATGATCATAGTCCCTAGAAATCAGAGATCATGGGAGAGGAATTCAAACTTGAAACCGTTATACACCCATATATATAGTTTACTTGGTCAAAAACACGTAAAGCTTCACCAAGTCAAAACTAATTTAGCTATCTTTGTGACTCACGTGACTCCATCCCAATATATAATAGATTGATGCATCTTGAAATTGTACATAGAGCTTTTGCACTGGCTACTTGTACTATGAGTTTGAATAAGATCTTTTTTTCTCAAATGATATATGTCATATAAGACCCCCACCATTCACAGGTAACACTTATAACTATGTTATAGTGTTTAAAAGATCACACTTATAAACTCAATTTCTTACATAACTTTTTCAACCTTTATATATTTCCAACAATCCCCCACCAGGTTGGAAAGTTTTCTCCTACTCTAATGAGTTGTGTCACAAAGTATCACTAAGATTAAACCTTGTTTATATGAGTATGCAAGTGAAATTGATTCATTGGTGTCCGAAGATTAAACCAAGAACCTAGTAATTAATTTCACGGCATACTAATACACACTTCTCATTTTAACAATTGCATTCTCACTGAGCGCGAATATGGCCATGCGCTTAAATCCCTTTCATAACCCTCTAAGAGAGAAACCATAACTCTCTATTTGAGGCGGCACCACCTCTAGGTTATATAGGCTAAGCTTCTCTATCGTCTTCGTTGCTAAGACGCCTCTAAAGCTTAGTTAAGAGGTTTTACCTCAACCTACACCTCGTCAACGACGTACTATCTTTACTATACATGGGCTAATTAGGTCGATAGTACCTTCTATTGATTAATGACTTCGTTACTACCCATTAAACTCGTAATGTATGAGCTCTACAATCGAGTCGGGTTTCCATCACCAACCGATTCACATTTGGTTTCAAACCCATGCCTCTAGTAATCCTTAATAAGTCTCTCGTCAGAAACTTATTATAATGTAACCGAGAAATCACTTTACTTTTATCGGTCTCATCACAAATACTCACTAAATCACTCGTCAGAAATTTAGTAGTATCAAGTTCAAGTTTCTAGATCACTTGACAACTTTTCTACTATGGTACCATCTCATTATTCTCTATATATTCCAACACACTGGAATTTTATGGTGTTAGATCTCTAATCTAATTGACCTTTCATATTGTCACAACTTGACTATATACACACACATTAGTTCACAGTTTGAGATACGTACGCTTTTGCTTATCAAAACAACGCATCTATTTAATAATATAAATCCACCTTCGTGTGAATTTCAAACAGTTTACCCATTATCTTTCGATCTGTTTGACAAAGTGCTAGTGCCCTTGAAAAGATATGAAAATACTTTATTCCTTCTCGAATAAACTGGTTAGCATGTAGTTTACATAATTTAAGTAGAAAGTAGACTCTTTATCTGTGTTTTGCATGTTATAATAGAATTTGTTTTCCTATTAAATTGATATGAAATCTTAGACTAAAAATGTGATCAAGGTGATCAGCCATGATCACAATTTTAACGCCCACAATCGAAATCATAGGTTAACGGTTTCAACCTAAGTTGCATACCAAGTCAACCAAATATGTCCGTTGTTTATCGATTTCATAACACTATTAACACACACATACTACTCGATCTACTCTTGTATATATATGTATACCACCACTATATACATTATACAAATGATTGCTATCAGCCTTTAAGCACTTTGTATTATTATCATATCTTACGCCGCTAATATCACGTTCATGCACGATAAGCATCTTGCACTTAAATTACTACTGTTCTCATATTAAAGTGAATCAAAACTTCAGCTTTTGATCATACAAAAACTTGAAAATAATGCCTCATGTCATCATAGTACATCACTCCCACATGTAGTGATTAATACAGTTACTTCGTCTATAATTCAGCAAGCCGTTTCTAGCAATTTGAATAATTTCACAAGATTTTTTATTTTATTTTATTTTCTTGAAAACTAATTTCCAGAAACTGAATTCTTCTTTCATAGAATTTAGTAATCACATTTATTTTCTCAATCCTAGTTATTTATTGAATAACAGTACTTCAAAAACTCTATGTTTGGAAACTAAACAAAAACTTTCATATGCAAAGAGTTATATGATATTAAAACAAATGGATTTCATTAAAACGAAATGCGATTACACTAGAATTCAAACAAAAAACCAAACCAACTAATTATTCAAAAGCGCTAATCGCCATGCTTAACACAAAACTAGCCAGAAACAAGTCACTATTAAAATTATCATGCCACGAAGTTATCTTCATCGAGATGAACATGAGCCACACGATCCGCCATTTCACCGTCCACTACATTAACATCATCATTTCCGGACTTCCTCAATTTGCACTCACGTGCATAATGACCAGTGTCCCCACAAACATGGCATTTTCCAGTTCTCTTTGATGGTCCGTTCTTCTTGAATCTGTCATGCTTCACCCCCAAGTTGACTTTCGTTGGACCGTTTCGAGAAGCTCTCTTCGAAGAGTTTCCGACTTGCACATGATGAACAGTGGACCCATGATTCACTCGTTTATCTCTATTCCTAGCTTCTTCCTCGATGCGAAGATGCTTCAAGAGATCATCCAACGAGTAATCATCTTTCTTATTTATCAACTTCTTTGAAATGTCATTCCAAGAAGGTGGTAACTTTGACACAATAGCTCCAACTTGTAGCATTTCAGGAATAGGAATAGAAAGCACATTCAACTTGTTAACGAGAATTTGGAGTTCATGCACTTGCTCCAAAATAGGTTTCTCGTTAACCATTTGGAAATTGAAGAATTTAGAAATAAGATATCTATTAGTACCTTCCTCCTGTTGCTTGTACTTAAACTCCAAGGCACTCCATAACTTTCGCGGATCAGTGATTGGAGCATAGACATCGTATAGCCTGTCCGAAAGGGAGTTCTTGATGTGACCACAACATAAGGTCTCATCTTCCTTACGAATCATTCTTTGCTTCTCCAACTCGAGAATTTGATTCTTATCAACTTCTTGTCCTTCAGCGGGAATGGGATCAGCAGGAATTGGAGCCAACAGTGGATCAAGAACATAGAAGATCTTGAGTACGATCAACAAAAACTTCATCTTGTCAGCCCATCGGGTGTAGTTGCACCCGTCAAATTTGTCCAACTTGACAAATTCCTAGTTCATGATACGTAGGTTTGATGACGATGCTCCGGCCTCCATTTCAACTTATAAACTTTAAAGATTGTTGTATTAATTCTAGTCTAATACTAAACTGATGACGACACCAACTTATCACGAACAACACCAACCAAAGAGCGACCACAGCAACGAACACGTACACTAGGCCTGCAATAAAACAAACAAAGCAATAACGTACTGCACGGGTATTCCCTGTCCTTTAAAGTTTATACGACAGCCCGTATGAGTTTGCTGCAAGCCAACAAGTCGTACAACTCAGGATTTATGCAGACACGGTGTTGTGTTACAGCAGCAACTGTTAACAACACAATGCAAATGTGGTAAGGAGAAAAGAGGGTGATGAATCACAAAGAAAGTAGTAGCTAATGTTAATGGTTTTCTTGTTTATTGAAGAGGTTCTCCAATGCTCTATTTATAGGGAATAAAGACGTGAATGTGATCATAACCAACCACTATTCATGCCATGATCATAGTCCCTAGAAATCAGAGATCATGGGAGAGGAATTCAAACTTGAAACCGTTATACACCCATATATATAGTTTACTTGGTCAAAAACACATAAAGCTTCACCAAGTCAAAACTAATTTAGCTATCTTTGTGACTCACGTGACTCCATCCCAATATATAATAGATTGATGCATCTTGAAATTGTACATAGAGCTTTTGCACTGGCTACTTGTACTATGAGTTTGAATAAGATCTTTTTTTCTCAAATGATATATGTCATATAAGACCCCCACCATTCACAGGTAACACTTATAACTATGTTATAGTGTTTAAAAGATCACACTTATAAACTCAATTTCTTACATAACTTTTTCAACCTTTATATATTTCCAACACTATGTAAAGGAGATGTTGAACCGGAGGACTGTAGAAGGTGCATAAATGCTGCTATCACACAACTAAGACAAATTTGTCCTAATCAAACGCGTGCAATTGGGTGGTATGATAATTGCATGCTGAAATACTCTAATGCAACGATCTTGGGGGTTTTAGACACTAGTGTTGGATGGTACTTGGTTAATGGTGGTAACGCGTCAAACGTGGCCCAATTTAACGAAGGGGTCGACAGATTACTGGATCAAGTAAGAAATAATGCTTCGAGAGGTGGATCTCTACGTAAATATGCTTCCGATAGTACAAGTGTTCCTAGTTTTACCACGCTCTATGGGCTTATGCAGTGTACACCGGATCTATCTGAAATTGATTGTTACAATTGTTTGGATAGAGCAATTAGAAATATCCAAAGTTGCTGTTATAGTCAACGTGGAGCAAGATTTTATTATTCTAGTTGCAATATGAGATATGAATAATATATGTTTTACAGTGATCCTGTCACCCTAGAACTACCATCACCGCCACCATCACCACCACAATCATCTCCACCGCCACCATCACCATCAGGTATATATTTACCTATCCTCCATCACATAGATATCATCGACATTATGTTTTAAGAATTTGTTTACTTTTTGATAATATTTTTGTAACACGTTTAGGAAAAAGTAGTAACACAACAACTGTAGTCATTGCCGTTGTTGCAAGCATTAGTCTTGTGATACTAGTCGTTGTTTTCGTTATGGCGTTAATAAGAAGAAAAAGAAAGATCCAAGTACGTTTACCAGAGAATTTAGGTGCGTGATCTTGGTTTCTTTAATTACTTCCATGATATAACATTGGGGGTTTCGTTTGTCTGAAAGTTTTGAAATAATTTTAGTTTACGAGGATGGAGATATTGATGAAATTAGTACAGCGGACTCGTTGCAATATAGCTTTGGTATTATTAAACAAGCAACAGATGACTTCTCGGAGTACAATAAGCTTGGTCAAGGTGGATTTGGTCTGGTATATAAGGTAAACAATAAAATAACCTTATGAATAATGATTTGGTACCAAATATTATATTGAAAACCAGGTTCAAGATTCTTTATTTTATTTGAACTAAATTTTCAGGGTAAGTTACAAAACGGACAAGAGATAGCAGTGAAGAGGTTGTCAAGGGATTCGGGTCAAGGCGACTTGGAATTCAAAAATGAGGTCTTGTTACTTGCAAGGCTGCAACACCGAAACTTGGTGCGACTTCTTGGGTTTTGCCTAGAGGGGTCCGAACGACTTTTGATGTATGAGTTTGTGCAAAATGCAAGTTTGGATCAGTTTATATTCGGTAAATTGGCTCTTCTTAAAATTATGATGAATTTCTAGAGAATTGTTTTTTTCTAATTACACCTTTACACCTTATAAACAATTTAGATCCTGCAAAGCGTGCGACTCTTGATTCGGAAAGAAGATACAAAATAATAGGGGGTGTTGCCCGGGGACTATTGTATCTACATGAAGATTCTCGACTAAAGATAATTCATCGAGACCTAAAAGCTAGTAATGTTTTGTTAGACGCCCAAATGAATGCAAAAATTGCAGATTTTGGTATGGCAAGGTTGTTCACACCAGATGAAACCCAAGGCAACACAAGTCGAATTGTTGGAACCTAGTAAGCCTCACTACCGAAATAGAGTCTGTTACGCACATATTTGATTTTTATATTGACTTACTCGCAGTCTAGTAGTGTTTTATAGCGTCTATATATAATTTACAAGTATTCTTGTTACCCTAGTGGATACATGGCACCGGAGTATGCGTTGCATGGACAATTTTCAGTTAAATCCGACGTGTTTAGCTTTGGGGTACTTGTACTCGAAATTGTAACAGGTCACAAGAACCATAGTTTTCAAAATGGAACTATGACGGAGGATCTTCTTAGTCATGTAAGTTTTGAAATAACATTACTAGCATATCGTTATTGTTTTTAGTATTGACTTTTCATGTGGCAATATATATATGTTTTTAGGCATGGAAAAGTTGGAGAGATGGTAATGCATCAACTTTAATCGATCCGACACTGTGTTCTACTTCTATTCATGATATGATGAGATGCATTCACGTTGGTCTATTATGTGTTCAAGAAGACCTTAATGATAGGCCAACTATGGCTTCAGTTTTTCTCATGCTTAGTAGTAGTGCTACTATAACCCTCCCGGTCCCTTCAGAACCTGCATTTTTCATGCACTCAACTACAAATAAAGAGAAACCGCTATTTGAACAGTACTCTTCAAGTACGAGTGATCCTGGCCATTTTAAAAGTAAATCAACATCTTCTCGACGATATGCAGGAACAGATGATGTCTCTATGGAGTACAAGACCGGTAGATGAGTATGTCTTCCTTGTAATGTATTTGTTACCGGAAGTAAATCTGAATATATATAGTAACGCCGGTGGCCCTTTATAACTTGAACAACATTGAAATTCTAATGAATAATAGCATCATGCGAGGAGATAATTGTACCGAACAACAGATTTGCAAACATATGCTTCGTGTACTTTTTTAACATAGTTAATTGTTCATTTTACAAGACAATGCGACCTGCCGACCTCAAAAACTATTTGTGTAACAAATTAATTCATAACATATAAATTCATACACAGTAAATACCGGAGGTGTAAATTTTATTGAGGGAAACTAATTAAAGATATGCATGTTAACAAAAATTTGAAATGTACAAAATGATCTCCCATAATTAATACCGGGTATTATTATCCCTACCCCCCTCCCACCTACATATTACCCGCTTTATTGACATCAGAAAATAGTTTTTATGATTTTTTGTTTTGTATATTTTTTTCTTTATATTTTATGTTTCGTAATTTTCTTTTTACAGTTTGTTAATTTATTAACAGGATAAGCATTTTTACTTCACAGTTTTATGATAAAAATAAAATTATATAAATAAGATAAAAAGTAATGAATATTACTTGTAATTTAGGGGTACCAATATCGAATCCTATGTTTATGGCAATGATTTGTAATCCAAAGAAGTGACACTTGCTGTATTTTTGGAAATATGTCCTCCATTATAGTTGCTGTCTTTTTCACCAACTTGGTATGCACGAGCTAGCTACCCTATTGGCCATCTCGTGAATTTTAGGGTTGACGATTAGGCTCGTTGTCTGTCGGGCTAACTTGCGGATGGGGTTATTCTTGGTGTTCCCACATGACTACATGAGGTGCGAACCTTTTTGTGGTCCGAGCATTAACAATTCTTAAGCTACAGTTTTCTTAAAATAACAAAATTTCATTGCCACTAGTCATGACTTACTAAACACGTTGATTATTTATTAAAGCTATTATATCTATTTGTTTTCAGTTTCTATATAATTGCCATGCGTGATGTAAAAGTTTGAAAAAGAGAAATGATTTGCACATTCAAATTTTTGATTTTAACACTATAGCTTATGTATTAAACTGTTGTACCGTGTAATATTATGCTTTAACTGGTTGAATATAAGAGTGTGCAAATCAAAACCTCATGTGTGCAACTTTTAATTGTATCGACTAGTTTAGTTACTCAATACACCAATATGAAACTTCATTACGTGCACAACCAATTTTCATGATCGACTGTTAGACACGTAATTCCTATAGGATAACATAGGCAGCACATTTCTCTTCAAAAAAAAAGTTTCCAGTGAGGTATAATATGCAACATTACTCCTTCGTGTTGATGAAACATAAAAAAAAAAAAAAAAAAAAAAAAAAAAAAAAAAAAAAAAAAAAAAAAAAAAAAAGCTTTTCATATTATCATAGTCACCAGTTTTGAAGAATTCAAACAAATAAAGAGAAACCTGCATTTTTCATGTACTCTACTACAAATAAAGAGAAACCGCTATTTGAACAATACTCTTCAAATACGAGTGATCCTGGCCATTTTAAAAGTAAATAAACATCTTCTCGACCATATGCAGGAACAGATGATGTCTCTATGGAGTACAAGACCGGTAGATGAGTATTTCTTCCTTGTAATGTATTCGTTACCGGAAGTAAATCTGAATATATATAGTAACGCCGGTGGCCCTTTATAACTTGAACAACATTGAAATTCTAGAGAATAATAGCATCATGCGAGGAGATAATTGTACCGAACAACAGATTTGCAAACATATGCTTCGTGTATTTTTTTAACATAGTTAATTGTTCATTTTACAAGTCAATGCGACCTTCCTACCTCATAAACTATTTGTGTAACAAATTAATTCATAACATATAAATTCATACACAGTAAATACTGGAGGTGTAAATTTTATTGAGGGAAACTAATTAAAGATATGCATGTTAACAAAATTTTGAAATGTACAAATGATCTCCCATAATTAATACCGGGTATTATTATCCCTACCCCCCTCCCACCTACATATTACCCGCTTTATTGACATCAGAAAATAGTTTTTATGATTTTTTATTCTGTATATTTTTTTTCTTTATATTTTATGTTTCGTAATTTTCTTTTTACAGTTTGTTACTTTATTAACAGGATAAGCATTTTTACTTCACAGTTTTATGATAAAAATAAAATTATATAAATAAGATAAAAAGTAATGAATATTACTTGTAATTAAGGGGTACCAATATCGAATCCTATGTTTATGGCAATGATTTGTAATCCAAAGAAGTGACACTTGCTGTATTTTTGGAAATATGTCCTCCATTATAGTTGCTGTCTTTTTCACCAACTTGGTATGCACCAGCTAGCTACCCTATTGGCCATCTCGTGAATTTTGGGGTTGACGATTAGGCTCGTTGTCTGTCGGGCTAACTTGCGGATGGGGTTATTCTTGGTGTTCCCACATGACTACATGAGGTGCGAACCTTTTTGTGGTCCGAGCATTAACAATTCTTAAGCTACAGTTTTCGTAAAATAACAAAATTTCATTGCCACTAGTCATGACTTACTAAACACGTTGATTATTTATTATAGCTATTATATCTATTTGTTCCAGTTTCTATATAATTGCCATGCGGGATTTAAAAGTTTGAAAATGAGAAATAATTTGCACATTCAACTTTTTGATTTAAACACTCTAACTTATGTATTAAACTTTTGTACTGTTTAATAATGTTATACTTTAACCAGTTGAATACAAGAGTGCAAATCAAAACCTCGTTTGTGCAACTTTTAATTGTATCGACTAGTTTAGTTACACAATACACCAATATGAAACATCATAATTACGTGCACGACCAATTTTCATGATTGACTATTAGACACGTAATTCCGATAGGATACATAGGTAGCACGTTTCTCTTCAAAAAAAAATCCAGTGAGGTATAATATGCAACATTACTCCTTCGTGTTGCTGAAACTTAAAAAAAAAAAAAAAAAAAAAAAAAAAAAAAAAAAAAAAAAAAAAAAGCTTTTCATATTATCTTAGTCAGCAGTTTTGAAGAATTCAAACGAATAACTTTTAAGCAGAAGTCTAAAGCTGACCCGGTAAGAGATTGACCCATAGTCTCATTTGTCAAAGATTTTCATTTAATATATATTTAAAACTAAATCATGTTCTTATTTAATTTCAAGAATTCAAGCTCATTACATTACATTTTTGCAACACCATGTGGATGGTCACCCAAAATTCAATCTTATTTTTCGTGGTTATTATCATAAATTTAGCCACCCTTTCGGTCTCTCAAGATTTTATGTTCCATGTTTGCGGTAATAACGCAAATTTTACAACAAATAGTGTTTACCAAAGGAATCTCGACAATGCTTTGTCGTCACTCACATCTGATACTAGCACTAGAGCCGGGTTCTACAACGGGTCTGTTGGTCAAAGCCCTGATCAAGCCAATGCGATCGGGCTATGTAAAGGAGATGTTGAACCGAACGACTGTAGAAGGTGCATAAATGAAGCTATAACACAATTAAGACAAATTTGTCCTAATCAAAAGGATGCAGTTGGGTGGTATGATACTTGCATGTTGAGATACTCTAATGCGACGATCTTGGGGGTTTTAGACGCTAGTGTTGCACGCGCATGGTACATGGCTAATCCTGGTAACGCGTCAAACGTGGCCCAGTTTAACCAAGGGCTCAGACAACTTTTTGATCAACTAAGAAATGATGCTTCTAGAGGTGGATCTCTACGTAAATTTTCTTCCAATAGTACAAATGGTCCTGGTTTTACCACGCTCTATGGGCTTATGCAGTGTACACCAGATCTATCTGAAATTGATTGTCACAATTGTTTGGGTAGCGCAATAAATTATATCCCAATTTGTTGTGATAGTAAACGTGGAGCAAGATTTTATTATTCTAGTTGCAATATGAGATATGAAGAATATAGGTTTTACAATGATACTGTCAACCTAGAACTACCATCACCGCCACCATCACCAACACAATCATCTCCACCGCCACCATCACCATCAGGTATATATCTACATTATCCTCCATCACATAGATATCATCAACATTATGCTTTAAGAATTTGTTTACTTTTTGCTAATCTTTTTATGACAAGTTTAGGAAAAAGTAGTAACACAACAATTGTAGTCATTGCCGTTGTTGCAAGCATTAGTCTTGTGATACTAGTCGTTGTTTTCGTGATGGTGTTAGTTAGAAGAAAAAGAAAGATCCATGTACGTCCGCCACAGATTTTAGGTGTGTGCTTTTGGGTTTTTTTGGGATAATTACCTAGAATTTTATACAACTTGTCACTTTTTCTAATTGTGGGTAACCTCTTTTTTTCGCTATTACATACCCTAAACTTTGGATTTCGATTTTTGTGTGTATTTTGTTCATGTAATGATCATTTTACCCTCGTTGCCAATAGATTAGCTATAAAATATAAGGATAAAATGGTCAGTTTACATGAGCAAATTCACACAAAGGTCGAATTTTAAAAGTTTGGGCTATATAATAGCCAAAAAAAAAAGAAGGCGCACAACACACAATTAAAAAAAGTGACAATTTAGATACATTTCTAGGTAATTATCCTTTTTTTTCTTCCATGATACACCATTGGGGTTTTCGCTTGTTTGAAACTTGTGAAATACTTCTAGTTTGCGAGGATGGAGATACTACTGAAACTAGTAGAGCGGACTCGTTGCAATATAACTTTGGTATCATTAAACAAGCAACGGATGACTTTTCGGAAAACAATAAGCTTGGTCAAGGTGGTTTTGGTTTGGTATACAAGGTAAACAATAAACTGCAAGAAAATTGCAATTTGGTATGGAATATAAATTATAAAGACCACGTTGAAATTTTTAGTTTAATTTGAATTTTTTGGAACTAAACTTGTAGGGTAAGTTACAAAATGGACAAGAGATAGCAGTGAAGAGGTTGTCGAGGGATTCAGGTCAAGGTGACGTAGAATTTAAGAATGAGGTCTTGTTACTTGCAAGGCTGCAGCACCGGAATTTGGTTCGACTTCTTGGGTTTAGCTTAGAAGGATCCGAACGACTTTTGATGTATGAGTTTATGCAAAATGCAAGTTTGGACCAGTTTATATTCGGTAAGTTTATACAAACTATGATAGCGTTTAGATATTCATTCTTTCAATTACAACCTTACTCTTATTTAGATCCTGCAAAGCGTGCGACTGTTGATTGGGAAAGAAGATACAAAATAATAGGAGGTGTTGCGAGGGGACTTTTATATCTACATGAAGATTCACGACTAAAGATAATTCATCGAGATCTGAAAGCTAGTAATGTTTTGTTGGATGCCCAAATGAATGCAAAAATTGCAGATTTTGGTATGGCAAGGTTGTTCACACCAGATGAAACCCAAGGCAACACTAGTCGAATTGTTGGAACCTAGTAAGCCTCACTATTGAAATAGAGTTTGTTATGCACATTCTTGATATTTATATTGACTTACTCGCAGTCTAGTAGTGTTTTATAGCATCTATATATAATTTACAAGTATTCTTGTTACCCTAGTGGATACATGGCACCAGAGTATGCGTTGCATGGACAATTTTCAGTTAAATCCGACGTGTTCAGCTTTGGGGTGCTTGTACTCGAAATTGTAACGGGTCACAAGAACCATAGTTTTCAAAATGGAATGATGACGGAGGATCTTCTTAGCCATGTAAGTTTTGACATAAGATTACTAGCATATCGTTTTTGTTTTTAGAATTGATTTTTCATGTGGCAATATATATGTACGTTTTCAGGCATGGAAAAGTTGGAGAGATGGCACTGCGGCATCAACTTTAATTGATCCAACACTGTGCGCTACTTCCATACGTGATATGATGAGATGCATACACATTGGCCTATTATGTGTTCAAGAAGACCTTAATGATAGACCAACTATGGCTTCAGTTGTTCTTATGCTTAGTAGCTTCTCTCTAACCCTCCCGGTCCCTTCAGAACCTGCGTTTTTCATGCACTCAACTACAAATACGGAGAAACCACTTGTTGAACAGTGCTCTTCAAGTACGAGTGATCCAGGCCATTTTAAAAATAAATCAACATCTTCTCGACGATCTGCAGAAACTGATGATGTCTCTATGGAGTACAAGACCGGTAGATGATCAGTATTTGTTCCTTGTAATATATTCGTTAGCGGAAGTAAATAACGCCGGTGGCCATTTATATCTTACACAACATTGAAATTCTAAAGAATAATAGCATCGTGCAAGGAGATAATTGTACCGAACAGCAGATTTGCAAACATATGTTTCGTGTACTTTTTTAACATAGTTGTTAATTGGTCATTTAACAAATCAATGCGACCTGCCGACCTCATAAACTATTTGTGTAACAAATAAATTCATACACCCTAAAGACTAGAAGTATAAAGTTTATTGAGGGAAACTAATTAAAGATATGCTCGTTAACTTAAAGAAAAATGCAAAGCGGTAAACAAGCTAAATTGTTTGGGATCGACTCGGAAAGCTCGAAATGAGTCGAGCTCGAACTTCATATCAAAAGTTTGACGCAAGATTATATGTGCGTTTATATATTTCAATACACTCTGTATACGTATTAATTATTACACATATACTTATATAAAATTTTATATAGACGACAACCAAAAACTAAATAAACGTAGGAGCTTGAGCTTGTAATATATGTCACGAGCTAGCCAAGCTCGAGCTAATAATAGAAGACTTGAAACGAGCTCGAACTCGAGATATAGCAGGCTTAGCGTTTCCACCCCTACCCTTACCAATTATTATCTCATAAATTCACTATGAATCTGTGACGCACTTTGTTTCACTAAGGTTATAGCTTCATGCATTTCTTTAAAAAGTCGTATATAAATGCTGACTATTTCAGACTCATGTCAACATCTCACAGTTGCATGCATAAAACATAAACGACCATTTGGATTCCATGGGGAAATTAGAACAAAGTCATGTTTAATCCAAGAGATGGAAATAAAACACATTCACTTGGTAATGCATGATGTCAATATTGTTGGAACTTTGAGGAGTTTGGCAAGTTTTCATGAGAATTTAACACATTAAAATAGAGCAAAAGTACAACTAGTTAGTGCAGTAACTAGATGTAAGTGATTCAAAGCACATAATACAAGTCTTTAACAAGAAAATAACTAGTATGTTGACTAAGTAAAAGGTAGTAGTAGTGGGGCTGATTTGGATGTCAACAAAATAGTTGAAACCATCAGCCATGTTCCTAATTTTGTGGGTTGAAAACGTGACCATGATCTTGATTCATTGGTTATGCTTTTGACTTATAAATAGAGAATAACTACTCACTTCGATGATGAGAAAAAGACTCAAAAACACACATAGAAAAAAGAGTCCCTCATATAATGAATCATGTTGTGTGCTCTCCTATTTGCCAACTCGCGTGTTACTGCTCCGCCATCATCATTTGGTTGTTACCATTCTCTGGTGGTTTACAACACGAGTCTGCATCAAATCCTGAGGTTCGTTACGCATGAGGCTTGCAGAGAATTGAGCGCGTAAACACCTTTTAAGGACAGGGAGTTTGGTCCCGTGCGGAGCTCTTTAACAGTTTTGTTGTCATCTACAGATTAGTCCTAACGATAAAGGTTGCGGGTTTACATCAGTTGGATGTTCAGGTCCATCTTTACTACTGTTATTTGTTTATTGTGTGAAACAATATGATATGTTATCTCAGTTATGTGCTCATGAAACGTCTTAAACTAGATACACAAATTTATCCAACAATCTTAAAAGGTGTTTAATGTTGCTCGAATTATTTCATATTGGAAATTTAGTTTGTGTCTAACTGTTGATGAAACCAAAGGAACTGAAGTGTAACCTTCGAACTTGTACGGTTTTAGTGCAAAATATGTTGGTACTTTCAAACTCATAAATTGGATAATCTACAAGTTTTTTAATATTAAAACAATAAGTGAGATGCGTGTTTGGTCAGGTCCACAAAAACTTTCCAACGTCTTTGAGAAAATTGGTGTAGAGAAAACCAAGTTTTCTGTGTTTGGGAGATTGGGAATTAAAGTTGTTTTGATGTGATTTTATATGAGGTTTATATGTGGCTTTTGAAGGGCTGATGGTGCAACTAGAATAACCACAAGAACTATGTAGATTGTTTAGTGGTACAATTATGTTTCGTGTTGAGACATGCCCGCCCGCTGACTATATAATCTGTAAAACGAATTCTATATTAGCAATATAAACTTGTTGGTTTATACATACATGAATCAAATTTGTTGTTTTAGAATAGATGTTGAAGTATCTGTTGAGATAATAAAGAGTGAAATAACAAAGTTGTTCATCTTAACAATACGTTAAGTTATAATCTAAAAGTTTGAGGAAGAAACTTTTATCTTCTAAAACTAAAGAAAAATTTGGTATGTGAAATTGTGATTCCATATTGTGTTGCATTGGTGAGTGATTGAACCAAATGTGGGTACTTATATGTGAATTCTTACGACATAAATTTAATATTGAGATTTATGGTGGGGGTTATACAGAGACAAGTTATAATCTTACACATAACCTATTGAATGAGTTTAAATACGGTGTTTCATGTGTATGTGATTGATAAAGAACGGGTGATCTGGTAAGCAACATTAAGTTGAAACTATCACTCTATGTCCCTTATTTGGAATAGAATTGTGATCATAACTGATCACTATGATCATTATTCTTTCCTTTTCGTCCCTCTAATATTGTAATCGAGATCCTAATAGAATATATTGAGAATTACAAATACACATGAAAACAATAAGAAAATTCACAAGTTGGTGGATCGTTAAACTCATACACAGTACGTTGATTCTTGAGTGTGCAAGAAACAAGTGTGTATTTTCACTTCAATATGGAAGTTGTGCTATTTGCCTAGTCGTGGCAATAGAGGAGGTTAAGTGGAATAGAGACTTAATACCTCAATATTGTGTTGTTTATGAATTTCAAGATATAACTGAGAATGGCCATTAATGACACGTTCGTCAAGTGAACTTGAAACTTGACTGTGACACCACTAAGAATGTGATGAGAGACTTAGTGAGTGTTTGAGATGAGATCGATAAGTATTATAGTAACTTATTGAAATTTCTCCTTTAAGCCTCTGACGAGAGAC
The DNA here is from genome assembly GCA_019973895.1 of Chrysanthemum seticuspe. NCBI lineage: Eukaryota > Viridiplantae > Streptophyta > Magnoliopsida > Asterales > Asteraceae > Chrysanthemum > Chrysanthemum seticuspe. Next base: position 6,933,208 of record BPTQ01000007.1, read on the forward strand.
TTATTGAGAGATGATAGAGGCATGGGTCTGAAACCATAAGTGAATCGGTTAGTGATGGAAACCCAACTTGAATGTAGTGCTCCTACCTCTCGAGTTTAATGGGAAACAACAAAGTCACTAACTGATAGAAGGTGCTATCAATCAATTGACCCATGTACATCGAAGATAGCATGGCGTTGCCGAATTAGGATGAGATATTCTCTTAACATAGCTTGTGAGGCGTCTTAGCAACGAAGACGTTAAAGTAGCTTTGCCTATATAACCTAAAGGTGGTGCCGCCTTGAATGGAGAGTTGTGGTTTCTCTCTTAGAGGGTTATGAAACAGGATTTAAGCGCATGGCCATATTCGCGCTCAGTTTGAGAATGAGATGGTTACAATGGGAAGTGTGTAGAAGTGTGTTGGGTGATATCATTAAGGTTCGGTGGTTTAATTCCTTAGGACACCATTGAATCGATTTCACTTTACATGCTTCGAGTAAACGAAGGTTTAATCGTTATGACACTTTCGTGACACAACCTATTAGAGTAGCAGAAAACTTTCCAACCTGGTGGGGGATTGTTGGAACTTTGAGGAGTTTGGCAAGTTTTCATGAGAATTTAACACATTAAAATAGAGCAAAAGTACAACTAGTTAGTGCAGTAACTAGATGTAAGTGATTCAAAGCACATAATACAAGTCTTTAACAAGAAAATAACTAGTATGTTGACTAAGTAAAAGGTAGTAGTAGTGGGGCTGATTTGGATGTCAACAAAATAGTTGAAACCATCAGCCATGTTCCTAATTTTGTGGGTTGAAAACGTGACCATGATCTTGATTCATTGGTTATGCTTTTGACTTATAAATAGAGAATAACTACTCACTTCGATGATGAGAAAAAGACTCAAAAACACACACAGAAAAAAGAGTCCCTCATATAATGAATCATGTTGTGTGCTCTCCTATTTGCCAACTCGCGTGTTACTGCTCCACCATCATCATTTGGTTGTTACCATTCTCTGGTGGTTTACAACACGAGTCTGCATCAAATCCTGAGGTTCGTTACGCATGAGGCTTGCAGAGAATTGAGCGCGTAAACACCTTTTAAGGACAGGGAGTTTGGTCCCGTGCGGAGCTCTTTAACAGTTTTGTTGTCATCTACAGATTAGTCCTAACGATAAAGGTTGCGGGTTTACATCAGTTGGATGTTCAGGTCCATCTTTACTACTGTTATTTGTTTATTGTGTGAAACAATATGATATGTTATCTCAGTTATGTGCTCATGAAACGTCTTAAACTAGATACACAAATTTATCCAACAATCTTAAAAGGTGTTTAATGTTGCTCGAATTATTTCATATTGGAAATTTAGTTTGTGTCTAACTGTTGATGAAACCAAAGGAACTGAAGTGTAACCTTCGAACTTGTACGGTTTTAGTGCAAAATATGTTGGTACTTTCAAACTCATAAATTGGATAATCTACAAGTTTTTTAATATTAAAACAATAAGTGAGATGCGTGTTTGGTCAGGTCCACAAAAACTTTCCAACGTCTTTGAGAAAATTGGTGTAGAGAAAACCAAGTTTTCTGTGTTTGGGAGATTGGGAATTAAAGTTGTTTTGATGTGATTTTATATGAGGTTTATATGTGGCTTTTGAAGGGCTGATGGTGCAACTAGAATAACCACAAGAACTATGTAGATTGTTTAGTGGTACAATTATGTTTCGTGTTGAGACATGCCCGCCCGCTGACTATATAATCTGTAAAACGAATTCTATATTAGCAATATAAACTTGTTGGTTTATACATACATGAATCAAATTTGTTGTTTTAGAATAGATGTTGAAGTATCTGTTGAGATAATAAAGAGTGAAATAACAAAGTTGTTCATCTTAACAATACGTTAAGTTATAATCTAAAAGTTTGAGGAAGAAACTTTTATCTTCTAAAACTAAAGAAAAATTTGGTATGTGAAATTGTGATTCCATATTGTGTTGCATTGGTGAGTGATTGAACCAAATGTGGGTACTTATATGTGAATTCTTACGACATAAATTTAATATTGAGATTTATGGTGGGGGTTATACAGAGACAAGTTATAATCTTACACATAACCTATTGAATGAGTTTAAATACGGTGTTTCATGTGTATGTGATTGATAAAGAACGGGTGATCTGGTAAGCAACATTAAGTTGAAACTATCACTCTATGTCCCTTATTTGGAATAGAATTGTGATCATAACTGATCACTATGATCATTATTCTTTCCTTTTCGTCCCTCTAATATTGTAATCGAGATCCTAATAGAATATATTGAGAATTACAAATACACATGAAAACAATAAGAAAATTCACAAGTTGGTGGATCGTTAAACTCATACACAGTACGTTGATTCTTGAGTGTGCAAGAAACAAGTGTGTATTTTCACTTCAATATGGAAGTTGTGCTATTTGCCTAGTCGTGGCAATAGAGGAGGTTAAGTGGAATAGAGACTTAATACCTCAATATTGTGTTGTTTATGAATTTCAAGATATAACTGAGAATGGCCATTAATGACACGTTCGTCAAGTGAACTTGAAACTTGACTGTGACACCACTAAGAATGTGACGAGAGACTTAGTGAGTGTTTGAGATGAGATCGATAAGTATTATAGTAACTTATTGAAATTTCTCCTTTAAGCCTCTGACGAGAGACTTATTGAGAGATGATAGAGGCATGGGTCTGAAACCATAAGTGAATCGGTTAGTGATGGAAACCCAACTTGAATGTAGTGCTCCTACCTCTCGAGTTTAATGGGAAACAACAAAGTCACTAACTGATAGAAGGTGCTATCAATCAATTGACCCATGTACATCGAAGATAGCATGGCGTTGCCGAATTAGGATGAGATATTCTCTTAACATAGCTTGTGAGGCGTCTTAGCAACGAAGACGTTAAAGTAGCTTTGCCTATATAACCTAAAGGTGGTGCCGCCTTGAATGGAGAGTTGTGGTTTCTCTCTTAGAGGGTTATGAAACATGATTTAAGCGCATGGCCATATTCGCGCTCAGTTTGAGAATGAGATGGTTACAATGGGAAGTGTGTAGAAGTGTGTTGGGTGATATCATTAAGGTTCGGTGGTTTAATTCCTTAGGACACCATTGAATCGATTTCACTTTACATGCTTCGAGTAAACGAAGGTTTAATCGTTATGACACTTTCGTGACACAACCTATTAGAGTAGCAGAAAACTTTCCAACCTGGTGGGGGATTGTTGGAACTTTGAGGAGTTTGGCAAGTTTTCATGAGAATTTAACACATTAAAATAGAGCAAAAGTACAACTAGTTAGTGCAGTAACTAGATGTAAGTGATTCAAAGCACATAATACAAGTCTTTAACAAGAAAATAACTAGTATGTTGACTAAGTAAAAGGTAGTAGTAGTGGGGCTGATTTGGATGTCAACAAAATAGTTGAAACCATCAGCCATGTTCCTAATTTTGTGGGTTGAAAACGTGACCATGATCTTGATTCATTGGTTATGCTTTTGACTTATAAATAGAGAATAACTACTCACTTCGATGATGAGAAAAAGACTCAAAAACACACACAGAAAAAAGAGTCCCTCATATAATGAATCATGTTGTGTGCTCTCCTATTTGCCAACTCGCGTGTTACTGCTCCACCATCATCATTTGGTTGTTACCATTCTCTGGTGGTTTACAACACGAGTCTGCATCAAATCCTGAGGTTCGTTACGCATGAGGCTTGCAGAGAATTGAGCGCGTAAACACCTTTTAAGGACAGGGAGTTTGGTCCCGTGCGGAGCTCTTTAACAGTTTTGTTGTCATCTACAGATTAGTCCTAACGATAAAGGTTGCGGGTTTACATCAGTTGGATGTTCAGGTCCATCTTTACTACTGTTATTTGTTTATTGTGTGAAACAATATGATATGTTATCTCAGTTATGTGCTCATGAAACGTCTTAAACTAGATACACAAATTTATCCAACAAATATTTGTTATTCTAACCGGGTTGAATGGCTATATGTTTCCCTAGTTCTTGGTTCATCACTTTATTAATTTTGCTTATGACGATTTGCTAGTTTTCTAATACACGACTTCTTTCAAAAAAAGTTGTCTTTTAGTGTAATCATAATTTGTTACTTTAGTTTGTGGTTGATTCATACAGTAAACACAACATATATTTGAATACTTCTCAAATGAATAATATTTTGTCATATATAACTTTTAATTATATCTACGTGTTTCAGTTTCAGTATGATATTGACGTGATGACGATAAATAATTATATCTATTTTTGTCATATAAAACTTTAAAGTTCGATAAATAAACACATAAATGGAATCCTTACTAAATCGGAAGAATAAATACACATAATTTAACGTCATGACGTGTACGACCAACTTTTCCGATTAACTTTTAGACACGTAATTCCTTTGGTCTATAAAGGAAAAGTTATAGAAACTTCAAAAATACGACATAATACTATAAAGTAGTCGACGTTGAAAAGTGGAAAGGTACATTCAGTGGCCAAAAGTCAAACTATACCTTTTTTTTTTCTTATTCTTCTATATTTCGGTAGTTATTTCTTGATTTAGTAATCCTTCCGTGTTTAATGATAAAGACATTCCACCCAGTATAGAAAGGTCAATATACAATTTGCTTATTGCCCCATGCATTATGATTTATCTACTATGTTGCCCTAGTTCCCATTATGATTTATCTACTATGTATTTTCTGTGACGTATTATCATAAATTTAGTGGTAGTTTGGAGATAGTTTTGTTTGTTAAACAAAGTATAAAATAGTATAAAGACTTGTAATTATCATTTTAAAATATATGAAGTCTCAAGTTCAATATCTTGTTTAAGTCTGTGTGACGATGAGTTCAAACTCTGTAAATTAATCGTCTAAAATGTCACAAACATAGTTAAAAAAATATGTATGAAACAGTCATCTGCAAAGAAAATGTTAACTTTTTACCGTATAATTTTTATTAAAATAATTTAAAGGATTAAAAAGAGTTATACGAAGTTAATGCTAAATTGAATGACAATAATAAAGCACTCTCATGAAGCAAACTTAAACAAGAAATAAGTTTACAAGTGAATTTTGAGGTCACTGATAGGAGCAGGAGCCAAAATGAGTTCAAAGAAAGTAAATGCATTTCATAAATATGGAAGTGATGAGCATTTACTCCGACAAACTTTTTCTTTATATAGCGGAATACGAGGATATCACGTGTTGGGTTGTTGAGAAGTGTCAAGCATTTAATGAAAAAATACATCTTTCATTAAATGCTTCTAGTTTTGGAAACCTATGAACCATGCTTTAGTGAACAGTTCGGTCGACTGTTTACTTCCTTTTCATCAATTCGAACTTGATTTGACTTTATCCAAAACTCAATTTATCTCGCTTTTTTGCATTCTTAAAAAGTCTCGCCTAAATATTTAAAAAGATTTTTTCGAGTTGTTGGATGATTAGAGAGTTGATAGGTTGATCAGGTATTGTTAACCCTGATAAACCTTTCATTCAGCTTCAGTTCCATTTACATACTAGCTAACTCCGTATCAACTAAAGAGTATATCTTCAGGTTATCATCGACTCATTGACGATGTTACTGACTTTAACTTTGTTAAGGTTGCTCATTAACTTTATTATCACTTAGTCTTTCTTATTTAAACTAATTTATGATCATATCATAGTTAGAGACTATTGGACACTAAATGGACCCAACAAATATGGCTAGGATTTAATGAAATAACATGTTTTGTACTTTCATAGCCTCCGGTCTTTGACTACTTGCATACAACGCGATACATTTAATGGATTTTTAAAAGCTTTGACCCAGTAAAAGATTGACCTATACAGCTCATTTGTCAATGAAGATACAATTTAAAAACAAGATCAAATTCTTATTTCATTCCAAGAATTGAAGCTCCATCAAATTGCATATTTGCCACACCATGTCGTTAGTAACCATAAACTTGATTTTATTTCTCGTCATAAATTTAGTTAACCTCTCGGTCTCTCAAAATCTTTCATTCCCTACGTGTAATAATAACGCGAATTTCACTATAAACAGTGTCTACCAAAGAAATCTCAACAATGCATTATCATCTCTCACGTCTAATACTAGCATCAGGTACGGGTTCTACAGCCGGTCAGTTGGTCAAAGCCCCGATCAAGCCAATGCGATTGGGCTATGCAAAGGAGATGTTGAGCCCGACGATTGTAGAAGGTGCATAAATGATGCTATAACACAACTAAGACTAATCTGCCCTAATCAAAAGGGTGCAATTGGTTGGTATGATAGTTGCATGCTTAAGTACTCTAATGCGACCATTTTGGGGGTTTTAGACACTAATGGTGGATGGTATGCGTGGAATCCCTTCAATGCATCAGATGTGGCCGGGTTTAACCAAGCGCTTTACCGACTATTAGATCAATTGAGAAATGATGCTTCGACAGGTGGATCTCTACGTAAATATGCTTCCGATAGTACAAGTGGTCCTGATTTTTCCACGCTCTATGGGCTTATGCAGTGTACACCGGATCTATCTGAAAATGATTGTTACAATTGTTTGGATCGTTTAATTAGAGAGATCCCAAATTGTTGTGACAGTAAACGTGGAGGAAGATATTATCATCCTAGTTGCAACATGAGATATGAAGACTATAAGTTCTACAATGATACTGTGGCCCTTGAACTACCCTCGCCACCACCACCACCATCACCAACACCGTCATCTCCACCGCCACCGCCGCCATCAGGTATATATATACCTCGCTTAGCCTCCATCATATAGTTATCATTGACAGTATGTTTTATGAGTTCGTTCACTTTTTGCTACTAATATTTTGTGACACTCTTAGGAAATAGTAGTAACACAACAATTGTAGTCATTGCCGTTGTTGCAAGCATTAGTCTTGTGATACTAGTCGTTGTTTTCGTTATGGCGCTAATAAGAAGAAAAAGAAAGATCCAAGTACGTCCACCAGAGAATTTAGGTGCGTGATCTTGGTTTCTGTAATTACTTCCATGATATAACATTGGGGGTTTCGTTTGTGTGAAAGTTTTGAAATGATTATAGGTTACGAGGATGGAGATACTGATGATATTAGTACAGCGGAATCTTTGCAATATAGCTTTGGTATCATTAAAGAAGCAACCGATAACTTTTCCGAGAACAATAAGCTTGGCCAAGGTGGATTTGGTTTGGTATATAAGGTAAACAATAAACTTCAAGAAAATTTCAATTTGGTATGGAATATAATTATAAAGACCAGGTTTAAATTTTTAGTTTAGTTTATTAATTTTGGAACGAAATTTATAGGGTAAGTTACAAAATGGACAAGAAATAGCAGTGAAGAGGTTATCGAGGGATTCGGGTCAAGGTGACCTAGAATTCAAGAATGAGGTCTTGTTACTTGCAAGGCTGCAACACCGGAATTTGGTTCGACTTCTTGGGTTTAGCTTAGAAGGATCCGAACGACTTTTGATGTATGAGTTTATGCAAAATGCAAGTTTGGACCAGTTTATATTTGGTAAGTTTATATAAAGTATGATAGATTTGTAGATATTCATTCTTTCACTTACAACCTTTCTCTTATTTAGATCATGCAAAGCGTGCGACTCTTGATTGGGAAAGAAGATACAAAATAATAGAGGGTGTTGCGAGGGGACTTTTGTATCTACATGAAGATTCTCGACTAAAGATAATTCACCGGGATCTAAAAGCTAGCAATGTTTTGTTGGACGCTCAAATGAATGCAAAAATTGCAGATTTTGGTATGGCAAAGTTGTTCACACCAGATGAAACCCAAGGCAACACAAGTCGAATTGTTGGAACCTAGTAAGCCTCACTACCGAAATAGAGTTTGTTACGCACATATTTGATTTTTATATTGAGTTACTCAAAGTTTAGTAGTGTTTAATAGCGTCTATATATAATTTACAAGTATTCTTGTTAACCTAGTGGATACATGGCACCGGAGTATGCGTTGCATGGACAATTTTCAGTTAAATCCGACGTGTTTAGCTTTGGAGTACTTGTACTCGAAATTGTAACAGGTCACACAAACCATAGTTTTCAAAATGGAATGATGACGGAGGATCTTCTTAGCCATGTAAGATTTAAAATAAGATTACTAGCATATCGTATATTGTTTTTAGTACTGATTTTTCATTTGGCAATATATGTATGTTTTTAGGTATGGAAAAGTTGGAGAGATGGTACTGCATCAACTTTAATCGATCCGACACTGTGTTCTACTTCTGTTCGTGATATGATGAGATGCATTCACATTGGTCTATTATGTGTTCAAGAAGACCTTAATGATAGGCCAACTATGGCTTCAGTTGTTCTCATGCTTAGTAGCTCTACTATAACGCTTGCGGTCCCTTCGGAACCTGCTTTTTTCTTGCACTCAGCTACAAATAGAGAGAAACCGCTTTTTGAACAGTACTCTTCAAGTACGAATGATCCTGGCCATTATAAAAGTAAATCAACATCTTCTCGACGATCTGCAGGAACAGATGATGTCTCTATGGAGTACAAGACTGGTAGATGAGTATTTGTTTCTTGTAATATACTGTATTCATTAGCGGAAGTAAATCTGAATATATAGTAGTGGCCATTTATATCTTGAACAACATTGAAATTCTAAAGAATAATAGCATCATGCGAGGCGATAATTGTACCTAACAGCAGATTTGCAAACATATGCCTCGTGTATTTTTTTACAAAGTTGTTAAATGGTCATTTAACAAGTCAATGTGACCTGCCGACCTCATAAACTATTTGTGTAACAAATTAATACATACGCATTAAAGACTAGAAGTATAAAGTTTATTGAGGGAAACTAATTAAAGACATGCATGTTAACAAAAGAAAATTTTAGGAGGGTAAACAAGCTGAGTTGTTTATGATCGACTTAGAAAGCTCGTATTGAGTCAAGCTCGAGCTTCATATCAAGCTTGATTAGACTCGCTAGCATAAATAAGCCTAAGAAATATATGTGTTTCTTTTTGTCATGAATAGTAAACATAACTTATACTTTTGTAAAATTTAAATATATTAAATTCATAAATATATTAAATCATAAATAAGTAAACATAACTCAAACACCCTTTAAAGTTTGGATTTGCAAAGTTTATTATAAAGAAATGTTGTTTATTGGTATGTCATGAAGAGTGATCAAGCTTGATTATGTCACTAGAATGGTTTGTGAAAGATAAAGGATGAAAGCTCCTTATTTTAAAACCATGATGGATATTTTGCTTAAGTTTTAAGGATAATAATATGTTAAGGGACGAACTTAGATGGATTTGAACTTTGCAGTGTAAATAAAATTATGTCTAAAATTCTGATTGTTTTTCTAAAATGTACGTTCTTCAAAAGTTTTGTGCGATCAATAATCTATTGCTTCAATAAAATGCACCTTATAACTATTTCTTCAGTTCCCCACTTACCATGCCATTCACATTTTGCTTTCCAAAAGTTTAGCTTTACACAATTCTTTTTTTAAAACGCATATGCGCTTATCTAATGGTGTTGTTAAACAAAATGCTCAATATGTTAAGAGTTAAGAACAAATTTTGTTCTTAACCTTTAATAATTGCAGTGCTCATCCCTGTGGTGGTCCATTTTTAGCAGTCTTTTGAACGTTAGTCCGTTAAAAGAGTGACTATCCTATTGGCCATCCCGTGAATTTTGGTGTTGACGATTAGGCTCGTTGTCTGTGGGGCTAAATTGCGGATGGGGTTATTCTTGGTGTTCCCACATGACTACATGTGGTGCGCACCTTTTTGTGGTTCGAGCAATGATATTTCTTATGGCTACGGTTTTCATAACCTTGACCCAGTAATTAAAAGATTGACCTAGTTAACTCTTTTGCCCAGGATTTTATAATGATGTTACATATGCTACTAAAAGTTAATACTTATAATAAAAGAAAATCGAATTCTTATTCCATTTCAAGCATTCAAGCTCATCAAATTTCATATATGCAACACCATGTCGATGGTAACCATAAACTTGATTTCATTCTTCGTTGTTGTTATCATAAATTCAGCCACCCTTTCGGTCTCTCAAGATTTCACGTACCATATGTGTGGTAATAGTGAAAATTTCACTACAAATAGTGTGTACCAAAGGAATCTCGGTAATGCTTTGTTGTCTCTCACATCTGATACTAGCACTAGGTCCGGGTTCTACAATGGGTCTGCTAGTCAAAACCCCGATCAAGCTAATGTGATCGGGCTATGTAGAGGAGATGTTGAACCGGGCGACTGTAGAAGGTGCATAAATGAAGCTATAACACGACTAAGACAAATTTGTCCTAATCAAAAGAGTGCAATTGGGTGGTATGATAACTGCATGTTGAAATACTCTAATGCGACCATCTTGGGAGTTTTAGACACTAAAATTGACGTTGCATGGTACATGGCTAATACTGGTAATGCGTCAAACGTGGCCATGTTTAACCAAGGGGTCAAACGACTTTTGGATCAACTAAGAAATGATGCTTCTGGAGGTGGATCTCTACGTAAATATGCTACCAATAGTACAAATAGTCCTGGTTTTACCACGCTCTATGGGTTTATGCAGTGTACACCGGATCTATCTGAAATTGATTGTTACAACTGTTTAGATAGCGCAATAAATTATATCCCAAGTTGTTGTGATAGTAAACGTGGAGCAAGATTTTATTATTCTAGTTGCTATATGAGATATGAAGAATATAGGTTTTACAATGATACAGTGGCTCTTGAACTACCCTCACCACCACCACCACCAGCACAGTCATCTCCACCGCCACTGCCATCATTAGGTATATAGACAACCCAAAACTAAATAAACGCATGAGCTTGAACTTGTAATATATGTCACAAGCCGAGCTCAAGCTAATAAGAGAATGATTGAAATAGCTCAACTCATTTCCGCACCTACCCTTATCAATTATTTATCTCATAAATTCATTATGATTCTATAACGAACTTTGTTTCACTAATGCTATAGCTTTATACATTTTTGTTAAAAGATGTATATTTGGTGATGATGTTATGCGAAATGTGTTGACTATTTCAAACTCCTATCAAACATCTCACAATTACATAATACATGCTTTGATCTATGTACGTGTTGATGCAAACGACTGTTTGCATTCCTGAAGGTCATATATGTTTAATCCATGAGATCGAAATAAAACATATGCATTCGGTAATGATGTCAATACTTGTTATTCTAAGTGGGTTGAATGACTATATGCCTAGTCCTTGGTTCATCAATTTCGAAAAAAAATATGTCATTTTAATTTAGTATTATCATAATTTGTTAGCTTATACTGTAGTTTTTTTTTTGGTAAAAGGGAACTTCCACCATGATAAAATATATTAACCAAAAAACCGTTTAAAGTACAATGAAATGTGGCTGAAATGCCTCATTAACCTCAAGCAAACGTTTGAACAACCACTAGATCATTTATGACATGCCATAAATGAAAAACTAGTTACCAACAACTAGAATAATCATTATAAACACAAAAAGACATGCAAAATCAAACTGATTGTGAAATTCCTCAAATTGCCCAGGTAAGTCATAGACCTAGGCCTCATAATCATCAGAAAAATAGCCTTTAAGCTCGTTATGTCCTCCTGCTGATGAAAAGTACTTGCCCATAGGATCATTTGGTGCAAACACCTCATCATCACTATCTGAATGAACCACTTCACCCACCTTAGATAATGGGTTGCCCTTCCTTTAACCATCAGCCACCGGAATAGGTTTACCATTATCTTCCAAAAGGGTAGCTTTCCCATCAATTATAAGCTTTTCAAGCTTCCCAATTTGTCACCAATAGGAGTGTTCTCCATGGGCGATGGAGGCATAGTTTTGAAAGAACTAGAGATAACTTCAGGAGTACACCTAGTGCCAATCACAGATTCCAAAACCGAATCTTGTTCCATAAGTACATCAAAACTGGTCTTCAAATCAACAAGGTTGATATCATCCACCCAGTTATTATTCTTACCTTGGTCATCTCAGGATGGAGCCGTACTACTAGTAGGATCAGTACTAGGTTCATTACAAGAAGTAGAGCCTACATTAACCGTTGGAGAACCTGTATTCGATTGGACAGAAGGCTTAAATGATGCTCCTCCATTCTTAGGCTTAGTAACCGCCCTTTAGTAATACGAAACTTTAGGCTTTTGCAAACGAATCCCATCAACCTGATGATTAGTACCATGAAGCTTACGTTTTTCTTTCATCTTATAAGCTTCAACGAAACCCTCTTCATCAACCATTGATTTATCTTTCACAACCAGTTTTACTCTCTTAGGACATCCATCATCATTGTGATCAAATACTTTACAAGTCTCACATCTTGGCGGCTTCCACTCATATTCAATATCAATTTTTTTCTAATGAATGACCTGACCAGTTAGGGTAAGGGATCGCAACCACAAGAGAGTCAAGTAAGGCTTCATTTGACGACACTTCCACAAGGGACCTATCACAGGAATTACGAACCCACGACTTAAGGCACATCGTACTCGTGTAGGAATCAAGCATGACAGGATGACCAATTTGCGTTATAATTAAACTAAGACCAACCTCAAAATACGCAACAACCAGAATATTATGGAGTTTAACCCAAACAGGAGCTAAAGTGATATCATATTTTGAAAGTTTAGTTTTCGAAGTCTAAATATTCAAAAAGATTGGCAACAATCGTATCAACCATGGACCTCCTTCCAATACCCTTTCCATACCCTCTTTGGTTTCAAATTGGAACTGAAAAAAACTATTATTAAGCATAACCCTTTGTAAACCAAACTTCGCCCATGTATTTCTAACGTAATTTTCAACTATCGGAAAAGCGAGTCTGTTGGAATATGCGAGTTGGATAGTATAAAGTATACTAAAGGTGTGTGAGCCTATTGAGGGCACACACGTTAAACACGAGAATACATTAAAATGTTTATAGCTCAAACTTAACCCGACCTAGACCCGTAAAGAACTAGATTGAATTTTTACTTGCACCAAGCCCATTGGCCGGTCCATGGAGGGGTATTTGGGTTGTAATTTTCGGCCGAGGTATGTGTGATAGAATAAGGTATGTGGGTTAACTTGGTGTTCATGTTTAGAGCCCAAGGAAGCTAGGTTTTTGAGGCTTTATATACCCCGTCGCCCTAGTTCATTCCATACGCTACATATACTCTTTTACAGCAAGTATTCACCGATTCTTTACCACTTGTTTTCCAGTCGATTGGAATCAATAAACCAACTTACGGTTTGTTTGATTCGATTGATTCTTGAACCCTAACTTGCATCTATTGATTCAAGGGTGATCTAGGGTTTACTACTATTGGTTCTTGGTATATTCCTAGTCGATTAGAACAGCTAAGAGGTGGTAAGTTGTTTGTTTTGGTCTCCGGCAGAAAAGAATTACATCAGGTACCTTTACCCGATATCGGACAACGAAGCAGATTGGTTCTCGGGTTGTTGACAGATCTCGGACAACAAGGGTTTGTTTGGTTCTATGGTTTGTTTGTTCTCGGACATTAGCAACACTAGGGTGTTTGGTTTTTGGTTCGAGGGTTTGAGCATTGACACTTGGTTGTTTGGTTAATGTACACGACTAGCTTTATCGGGCGTATTCGTGATTAAATGTTTGTGTGATCACTCGTAGAGGTAATTGTTTTAATCACTTGGTTTCTTTGTTTGGTAAACTTGCGGGTGAATACGAGGGTTAGTTTTCTTGTTTTCCCTTTTATATCTTTATTGTTTATTAATTACGTGTTAACTTAATTGTTTAAACTAGATCCATATTTCGCTGCGTACTCGTAATGTTAAATGGTTAACATGATTATAAAATCCCAACAGAGTCTCTTACCAATGAAATAACCATATAAAGTATTAGCGAATCTTGATCTTACCTCATCGATAGCTTCCAAAGGAATAGTGACATTAGCACAAGGCACACAATTTTCGTTTCTTATATCCGAAATCTTAACGGTCTTCTTGGGTGTTTTATTCCTAAACATATCCACAAAAATACAGGAGTATAACCTGATTGAGGCAACCCATCTGTTAATCCAGTTTGTAGTAAAAGCTACCACAAACTACGAGTATGACTAATTTCCCAATTGACTATCAAACACGTATTCATTGTCGAAATTTAAAAAGTTGAAAGGTACAATTAATGACAAAATGCTCACAGATGCCCTGTCTAAATTCTGTTTTTGACAATGAGTTGTAATCCAAAAAGTGACACTTGCTATATTTGTCGAAATATGTCCTCCATTAAGTTGCTGTCTTTTTCACCAACTTGGTATGCACTAGCTAGCTACCCTATTGGCCATCTCGTGAATTTTGGTGTTGACGATTTGGCTCGTTGTCTGTGGGGCTAACTTGCGGATGGGGTTATTCTTGGTGTTCCCACATGACTACATAGGTGCGCACCTTTTTGTGGTCCGAGCAATGATAATTCTTATGGCTACGGTTTTCATGATATAACATATCTTCATAGCCACTGCTCTTGACTAATTATATATATATATATATACTAAATGTCGGGGAGGAAAACAGTAACATGCTAGGCATTAAATGCAAACTTTCCTAACTTGGCAAAAACAGTCCCTGAGGTTCAAGTGGCGCTGCAAAGTAAGTCCAAACATTAAATGCAAAGTTTCACAACTTGGCAAAAGCAGTCCCTGAGGTTTAAGTGACGTTGCACAGTAAGTCATGTAGCATAAATTGCTATCTATAGCAACTTGGCAAAATTAGTCCCTAAGGTTTAAGTGTCGTTACAAAGTAAGTCCTTTGAAGCCAATCCCGCTGCATCGCGCGGGTTTCCACACTCGTTACATACAAACACATAATTTTAATTGAACTTTTCAAAGCTTGACCCAGTAAAACATTGACCTAGTCAACTCATTTGTCCAAGATTATATAATGATGTATGTTACGTATGCTACTTAAAAGTTAAAACTAATAAATAAATTAATCGAATTCTTATTTCATTTCAAGCATTCAAGCTCATTAAATTTCATGTCGATGGTAACAATAAACTTGATTTCATTCTTTGTTGTTGCTATCATAAATTCAGCCACCCTTTCGGTCTTTCAAGATTTCACGTACCATATGTGTGGTAATAGTGAAAATTTCACTACAAATAGTGTGTACCAAAGGAATCTCGATAATGCTTTGTTGTCTCCCACATCTGATACTAGCACTAGGTCCGGGTTCTACAACGGGTCTGTTAGTCAAAACCCCGATCAAGCTAATGTGATCGGGCTATGTAGAGGAGATGTTGAACCGGGCGACTGTAGAAGGTGCATAAATGAAGCTATAACACGACTAAGACAAATTTGTCCTAATCAAAAGGGTGCAATTGGGTGGTATGATAACTGCATGTTGAAATACTCTAATGCGACCATCTTGGGAGTTTTAGACACTAAAATTGACGTTGCATGGTAAATGGCTAATACTGGTAATGCGTCAAACGTGGCCCTGTTTAACCAAGGGGTCAAACGACTTTTGGATCAACTAAGAAATGATGCTTCTGGAGGTGGATCTCTACGTAAATATGCTACCAATAATACAAATGGTCCTGGTTTTACCACGCTCTATGGGCTTATGCAGTGTATATGAAATTGATTGTTACAATTGTTCAGATAGCGCAATAAATTATATCCCAAGTTGTTGTGATAGTAAACGTGGAGCAATATTTTATTATTCTAGTTGCAATATGAGATATGACGAATATAGGTTTTACAATGATATTGTGACCCCTCGCCATCACCACCATCACCAGCACAGTCATCTCCACCGCCACCGCAATCATCAGGTATATAGATAACCCAAAAAACTAAATAAACGCATGAGCTTGAACTTGTAATATATGTCACAAGCCGAGCTCGAGCTAATAACAGAATGATTGAAATGAGTGCAACTCGTTTCCACACCTACCCTTACCAATTATTTATCTCATATATTCACTATGATTTTATGACCGAGCTTTGTTTCAATAATGCTATAGCTTTATACATTTTTGTTAAAAGATGTATATTTGGTGATGATGTTATGCGAAATGTGTTGACTATTGAGCAATGGTTTTTTGTTTGGATGCTCTTTATGACACGTATGGTATCAACATTCAAGGATTTGGTAGGAAGTAATTTTGTTTTCATAGGAGTCTAATGCTATCTTTTGAGTAGCGGTTTATTTTCTTGTTTAAAGAATATGAAGTATCTTGTTATGTAAGCTTTTTCTCCTATGTAACGGGCTGAGATATGAGATTTACCCATATCCTTTGTACTTAAACGGTTTTTAAAGTAATATATTTACCCGGTATTTGACCTTTTACTTAAAAATGAAAAAAAGAAATGTGTTGACTATTTCAAACTCCTATCAAACATCTGACAATTAAGGCCCGTTTGGTTTGTAGATGGGATTGGAATTGGATTTGGATTTGCTTTGGTATGAAAGAAAAGTGATGAGAGAGAAAATGAATAATTATTTAATTAATGTATTTATTTAGGGCTCGTTTGGTTTGTTGCCAGGAATGACAATGGATATCGGATTTGGAATGAGGTGTAATGATAATGGGTATGAAAAAGTGTATCATTACGATTGTTTATGTTTGGTTGATAAAATATGGTATGAAAGAGTGTATAGATATTTTAATTTTGTAGTGGAAAAAAGAGGGGTCCACGGGAATGGATTTCATAGACACCAAATTGGTGTGTAATGAATCTATGACTATGATATACCCGTTTTATTACCGGACCCACAAAACAAAACAAAACAAACACCGACTATGACTTTCAAAGTCATAGTCTCATTCTCATTAATGCAAACCAAACGGGCCCTTATATATAAATTGAATTATTAAACATTAGTTTGAAATAGAAAAAAGATAAAATAAGGCTAATGATAAAAAACTATGTGGTTGACATTTTTAAAAAAATACAAGTTCAAATATGATTGGTTGATATTCATCCAAAGACACTTGTTTAGCCAAGAATGAATCTATCATTTAATGTCGTGTGTCAGGGGAATCAAGATTGTACCAAACATTTAATTTGACGTGTCTATGAATCGACACCCACTAATACTCGAAGGGTCAATGCAAACCTGGAAAAAAACAAACAAAAGTTTTAGATATAAAAACTTGTTTTTCATAACAATATTCGACAACATCATAACCATATTCAACATCAGTTTTAGATCTAAAAAATAACATCAGTTTTTCAAGATCTAAAAACTTAACGAAAAGTTTTAGATCTAAAAACTTAACCAAAAGTTTTAGATATAAAAACTTGTTTTTCATAACAATATTCAACAACATCATAATCATATTCAACATCAGTTTTAGATCTAAAAAATAACATCAGTTTTTCAATATCTAAAAACTTAACGAAAAGTTTTAGATCTAAAAACTTAACGAAAAGTTTTAGATATAACAACATCAAAGTTAACGTTTTTTTTACATACCTCATAATTTTTTCAACCACTCTTTCAACATCAGTTTCAAGATCTAACGAAAAGTTTTAGATCTAAAAACTTTAACAACTACACATTTTTTATCAAGATCTAAAAAAGTTTTAGATCTAAAAACTTTAAGTTTTTCATAACAATATTCAACAACATCATAACCATATTCAACAACATCAGTTTTAGATCTAAAAAATAACAACATCAGTTTTTCAAGATCTAAAAACTTAACGAAAAGTTTTAGATCTAAAAACTTAACGAAAAGTTTTAGATATAAAAACTTAACGAAAAGTTTTAGATCTAAAAACTTAACGAAAAGTTTTTCAGTTTCAAGAGTTAACGTTTTTTTTACAAACCTCACAATTTTTTCAACAACATATCAGTTTCAAGATCTTAAAAAAGTTTTAGATCTAAAAACTTTAACAACGTAGCCACCACAGCATCACCACAAACACAATATCATAACCATACTCAAGATCTAACAAGTAAAATACTTGTTAGATCTAAAACTTTTCGTTAAGTTTTTAGATCTAAAACTTTAAGAGAGAGAGAGAGAGAGGTTTGCATTGTGAGAGTGAGAGAGTAAACTGCAAAGGACGAATATCACCAGCAAAAGACAGAGAAACCATGTGCGCACACACGGTTTCAAAAAGAAACGCGTAAACCACTTAAGCACCACACACGTATACACACAAAAACACACACACGTCCCCTTTGTATTAATAATGAAAAGTTTTAGATATAAAAATTTTGTATTAATAAAAAAGTTTATATTATAAAAAGTTTTATAAGTTTTTAAAAATTTGTATTAAAAGTTTTTAAAATGTTGTCTTAATAAAAGTTTGTATTATAAAAAGTTTAATAAAAGAAAGTTTGTATTAATAAAAAGTTTTATAAAAAGTTTGTATTTAGAAAAGTTTGTAAAAAATTTGTATTAATAAAAAGTATTTATAAAAGTTTGTAAAAATTTGTATTAATAAAAAGTTTTTATAAAAGTTTGTAAAAAATTTGAATTAATAAAAAGTTATTTATAAAAGGTTGTTGTGTTTTTATATTGTATAGGTGTTCGGTACTGAAGTTGATTTAATTAATTGGGTGCGATCTACTGCTGAATCGATTGGTTTTGTTATTGTTATTGGAAAAAGTAAAACAGATAGGGGCTATAAGTACTCTATCGAATTTTTGTGTTCTAGACATGGGACGTCTTCACGTGAAGGTTTAGAAGATGAACTTCAACGGCAGACTAGTACCGACAAATGTAATTGCCCATTCAGATTACTAGCTAAATTTATAAAACGTTTTAATGGTTGGATATTGAAGGTTAAGTGTCCGGGGCATAATCATAATTTTCCAGACTCGTTGCATGGTTTTTCACAGGCCATGCGATTAAAAGAAAGTGAGTTAGTTTTTGTGAGGCAGATGACAAAACAGCGTGTAGCACCACGAATTATACTTTCTTCAATAAAAGAGATGGATCCTAATAACGTGTCTACCATTAAAACGGTGTATAATGCACAAGAAAAGATACGTCGCGACAGTCGTGGTGATTTGACTCCGATACAACTGCTTTTAGTACATTTGCGTCGTAAAGGTTATACATATTACCCTAGGATAAATGACCACACAAATGAGCTCGATGAAATATTTTTTGTTCACCCGACGTCATATGCCCTGTGGATAACATATCCAGAAATCATGCTGATGGACTCTACATACAACACCAACATGTTTAAACTGCCATTCTTTACAGTTGTTGGGGTTACTCCAACAAACACAACATTCTCAATGGCGTTTAGCTTTTTGGACAAGGAAAAAAAGCCAAATTTCAAATGGGTGTTGGAATGTGTTAAGTTGGTGATACAAGAACAATACTACCCGCGAGTTATCGTCACCGACAGAGATTTAGCGTTGGTTGGGGCATGCGCAGAAGAATTCCCAAACGCTAACAGATTACTCTGCCGATGGCATATCAATCAAAATGTGCTAAAGCATTGCAGAAACAGATTCGATACGTTAAAGGAGTATGAGTCCGTTAGATTGACATGGGATTCGATGATTACAGCTCCGACCGAAGAAGTGTTCATGCATTATTATCAGCACCTACGTGGTTTATTGGTCCAAAAAAAGGGTACTCGAATTGTTATTTAATAATACATTTTTTTATTATTATTTAATAAATAACTACTCGGATTGTTTTCTCACTTTAGTAATTCTTTGTTTTCTCAGATGTTTTCCGGTATTTTCGTAACTGGCTGCGAGATTACGATCGCATGTTTGTGTCGTACATTACCGATCAATATCGCAGCTTCGGCCAAACAACAACATGTAGAGTTGAGGGTCAACACGCGCCGTTGAAGTTATACTTGGGTTCCACACAGTCCAGCTTAGACACGTTGTTGTGTTCGGTCGACAAGATTATAGCTGCGCAAGAAACTGCGATACGAGCCTCTTTGAATATAAGCAAAATCAAGAAACTGCATGCTTGTAAGAGCACTCTATTTAACGAATTCTGGTATAATGTTTCAATGGATGCTTTAAGGCTCATACTCGCAGAAAGTAAACGGGATGTTGACCCACATGCATGTGGTCATCAGATGCGGTTAGTGTATGGTTTACCACGCTATCACCAACTGTATTGGCTTCAAGCAAACGGTATGTACTTTAAAATTTATGCCTATCAAGTTATTCTTCCCGTCAATACCGATAATTTTAACTAGTTCCTTTTTTCGAATACAGGATTGCCAATTCCGCTTGATTTTGTTGATAATTTTTGGAGAACACTAAGCGTTCCCTGGCCTGTTGTCCGAAATACTCAAGAGCCTAACGAGCCTGAATATCCTCAAGAGCCTCAAGGGCCTGAAGAGCCTGAATATTTTTCTTGTCAAGATGACGTACAGAAATTCCAAAGTGTTTATACCAGAGCATCGTCGTTTTTTAAAAAAAATATGTTAAACATGCTCAGAGGTATATACGCTCCTGAATCTGTGTCAGCCCAACAACCTGCTGTTAAAGAAAGTAATCGTGGACGTCCGAGCGCAAATGACAACAAATCCAAGTCTAAACCAAATCTCCCGGATTTGAACGAAGAACCCCCCACAAGGCACCGCAGAAGCTACACAAAACCTAAAAAAGTCCCAGAAGTAAATAAAGAATCTGCGAGACACAGTTCTTATGTGGGAGAGCCTTCTAACGTCCCAGACTTAAACGAAGGACCTAGCGAGGGCGACTTAAGACACCACTTGTACGTTCCAGATTACTTTAGCGAATATTGTATGACTGAAATTCCAGCTCTTTTCCGACGCTGGATCCTAGGGATCTTTAACGTGGAGGGTGATGGAAATTGTGGCTATCGAGCTCTTGCCGTAGGTCTTGGCCATCAGCAAGAAATGTGGCCCAGAATTCGAGCTCTTGCCAGGGAAGAGGTAGACAATCACGAGGAAGTTTACAGGGAAATGTGGGGTGAATATTTTACATCTACACGTAACTCGAGATTGTAAATTGCTACAGCTCTTAACCGTCCTATTGTATGTATAACCAATTTACAATCTCTTTTGTGTCTTCCGCTGAGAGGTTCTCCCGATTCAGCAGAAATATTGTCTCCGGTTGTGATTCTTCGTGTGGGGAACAACGAATGTGCTCACTTCGTTCTTGCGGTTCTTGATGAAGACTCACCACTCCCGTATAATCACCCACAATGGAGATATTTTAGAAATTCCGTGGCCGCGCCATGGGAACATGTGTTTACTCAACGACAGAGGATGTTTAGATATACGTAGAAAACGATTATTGATTTATATTGTAAATGACACAACATATATAGACGATTAGTGATTTAAATTGTAAATGACACAACATGTATAGACGATTACTAATTTATATTGTAAATGACAAAACATGTATAGACGATGACTGATTTATAGCAAACGACTCGTCATCTTTTGTTACAGATTTCTGCTCCTGCTCCGGTTCTTCCTCATCTTTTGTTACAGGAATCGGATGACATTCAGTGGAGGGACATTCATTGTGTCAACCACACACCCGCTCGTGTTGAGAGTCCAGATTATGTGCTTTCTTCACAATCTTATGTGCCTCCCTCTCTAGCTATATCTCCAGCTGCAGATGAGGACAATTTTATACACCGTCCTCCGGTTCTTCCACATCTTTTGTTATAGCGGTCTCGCGTTGACGAGTACGAGCGAGAGATTGACGGATTGAGGAGACGTATTTCAGAGTTAGAGTCTCGTGTGGGACAGATGGAAGCATCATTGGAGCGACTACGCCTCGGGCGTGATTGATCTTAGTTTCTAGTTATATTGTAATTTTGTGAACCATGTATCAACTATTAATCTATAACAAGATTGGTTATTTATGTATTCGAAGCTTCTAATTTTGTGAACCATGATATTACTAATTTATGTTGTGAATAATTATACAAATTATTTTGGCCAGATGCAACAACAAAATCCTTACTTGTGTCGTTGTCAACGTGGATTAATAATTGAAAGAACATCCCACAAGCTCAAAACTAGTGGTCTGAAGTATTATGCATGTCATTTCTCAAAGGTAAATAATTAAACGTTTGCTTATTTGCGTAAATATATCAATAACTTGTTTGTTTAGAATACATTTCTTATAATTGTTTCGTCATGTAACAGCCAGGGACTAAAGACTATAGGTGTCGATACTTCATGTGAAAGGAAATATTTCAACAAAAGTACTTTGGTGAAGCCTCTTCTTCAACGCAGTGCTCAAACTGCGAAACTAAAGATACAACGATCAACATGCTATTGGCTGAAAACAATTTGTTGCAGGCAAAAATAAATGCGTTGGAAGCATCACTGGAATTGGCAAGAAATCCAGTTGATCACGCATGTCAGCCGAGTGGAATACTCTATGAGCTTATAGATGACATTAATAATCTTCATGTGGAGTAGATTTCGTTGTAATATTGAAAACATTTGTTGTTTTACTTGTTTAATGTTTACATTTGTTGTGATACACAATTAAAAAACATAACGTAAAATAAATACCATATAAAAACACTACACAATTAAATACACTATACATAAAAAAACACTACACAAATTAAATACACTATACACTACACAAATTAAATACACTAAAAAAAAACACAACACACACAATTATTAAAAAAAAATAAATAAATAAAAAAAAATAATAAAAAATGGCCGTCGTACGGATGGAGGGTCCACCCTACCTGAGGTGCCTGCCAAAGATTTCATGAGGTGCCTACGTACGGATAGGGGGTCCACCAAACGGACCCTTAGATAATGCATGCTTTGATCTATGTACGTGTTGACGCAAACGACTTTTTGCATTCCTTAAAGGTCATATATGTTTAATCCAGGAGATGGAAATAAAACACATGCACTCGGTAATGATGTCAATATTTGTTATTCTAACCGGGTTGAATGACTATATGCCTAGTCCTTGGTTCATCAATTTCCAAAAAAATGTAATTTAATTTAATATTATCATAATTTGTTGGCTTGTAGATTTTTTTGGGTAAGATGGAACTTGTATCCTGATAAAATACATTGACCAAAAAATCGTTTAAAGTACAATGAAATGTGACGGAAATGATACATTAATCTCAAGCAAACGCTTGAACAACCACTAGATTATTTATAACATGCCATAAATGAACAACTACTTACCAACAACCAGAATAACCACTAAAAACATAAAAAGACATGCAAAACAAATAAACAAAACCACATAAAAGATTACTTCCTCGAACGGTATTGAAACTTGAAATCAAACTAATTGTTAAATTCCTCAAATTGCCCAGATAAGTCATAGACCTTGGCCGCATAATCGTTAGAAAAATAGCCTTCAAACTCGTTATGTCCTCATGTTGATGAAAAGTAATTGCCCATAGGATCATTGGCTCAAACACCTCATCATCACTATCTGAATCAACCACTTCACCCACCTTAGAGAATGGGTTGCCCTCCCTTTCACCATCAGCCACCTGAATAGGTTTACTATTATCATCCACAATGGTAGTTTTCCCATCAATAATAAGCTTTTCAAGCTTCCCAGTTTGTCACCAATAGGAGTGTTCTCCATAGGCCATCAAGGTGTAGTTTTGGAAGAACTAGAGATAACTTCAGGAGTACACGTAGTGCCAATCACAGGTTCCAAAACCGAATCTTGTTCCATAAGTAGAACCTACATCAAAATTGTTCTTCAAATTAACAAGGTGGATATCATCCACCCAATTATTATTCTTACCTTGGACATCCCGGGATGGAGCCATACTACTAGTAGGATCAGTAGTAGGTTCGTTACAAGAAGTAGAACCTACATTAACCGTTGGAGAACCTGTATTCGATTGGACAGAAGGCTTAGACGATGCTCCACCATTCTTTGGCTTAGTAACCGGCCTATAGTTATTCGAAACTTTAGGCTTTTGAAAACGAATCCCATCAACCTGACGATTAGTACCCTGAAACTTACCTTTTCCTTTCATCTTATAAGCTTCAACGAAACCCTCTTCATCAACCAACGATTTATCCTTCACAACTGGTTTCACTCTCTTAAGACATCCATCATCACTGTGATCAAATACTTTACAAGTCTCACATCTTGGCGGCTTCCACTCATATTCAATATCAAATTTTTCCAATGAATGACCTTACCCATTAGGGTAAGGGATCGCAAATACAAGAGAGTCAAGTAAGGCTTCCTTTGACGACACTTCCACAAGGGCCCTAGCATAGGAATTATGACCCCACGACCTAAGGCACATCGTACTCGTGTAGGAATCATGCATGATAGGACGACCAATTTGTATCGTAATCAAGCTAAGACCAACCTCAGAATACGCAACAACCAAAATATTATGAAGTTTAATCCAAACAGGAGCTAAAGTTATATCATCTTTTGTAAGTTTAGTGTTCGGAGTCCAAATATTCAAAAAGATAGATACCAATCGTGTCAACCATGGACCTTCTTCCAATACCCTTTCAGTACCCTCTTTGGTTTCAAATTGAAACATAAAAAAACCATTATTAAACATAACCCTTTGTAAACCAAACTTCGCCCATGTATTTCTAACGTAATTTTCAACTATCGGAAATGCGAGTCTCTTACCAATGAAATAACCATACACAGTATTAGCGAATCTAGAGCTTACCTCATCGATGGCTTCCAAAGGAATGGTGACATTAGCACCAGGAACACAATTTTCGTTTCTCGTCTTCGAAATCTTAACGGTCTTCTTGGGTGTTTTATCCCTAAACATATCCGCAAAAGATATAGGACTAATTGAGGCACCGAATTTGGCACACTCGCATCACTTGTACTCGGACCCACATCAATCTTAGGACCCTTAACTACACTTGACGATCTCGCACCTTCACTCCCACCCAACGATATACTATCAGTATTCGAAGCTTTAGACGCACTTTTATTAATCAGAAAACACTTCTCCATCATAAAAACCCACGCACACTAATAGAACAGGTAACAAAAAATGCATGCAACAACAATCAATCTAAAAGGAAAACCCTAACTCAAAGTTAGGGTTTTAAACGCTAAAAGCACGAAACACTAACCCATCACAATGATCAAAGCAGGTGAATTGAGTGACAAGAACACGATCAAGACACAAGTATAATTAATACAGTCAAAGAATGAAACACATGCAGCGATATGATCTAAATAAATTCCCTAATAAAATGAAAGGATTAGGATCCTCTAATGTTCAAAATGAACATGATGGGTCATGCTAAATTTATTGTGACTGAGAAAGAAAGAGTAAAATATTATTGTAGGACCTTTGCATTATTTTAAATCAAAACATTCATTCACAGCAAACTAACATGACTCATCATGTTCATTTTGAACATTAGAGGATCCTAGTTCAAAATAACACACCCTTGCACTGATAACTATGCTAGGATTAAACAAAGATTAAATCAAAAGGTGAATAATCAATGCTCAAAACAAGAAACATTAAAATCGTAAGTGTGAAAGTCGATTTATGGATACTTTTTGTCGCCAATTTCGCCACTAGGAGGAGAGTATTTTATTAAGGTTTTTTTCATCCTCCAAATAATTATGTTCTTTAGAGCATGGAGTGTGGCAACGAACCTCCCTCGCCACTCTTAGGTGGCACCCTCGCTAGTCACCGCCACCCCTCGCCACCACATCAGACAACCTCGCCACTTTGCTTCTCGCGGGTATTTCAACAAACTAGATGACAAAAGATTTGCAGTGATTGTATTTGTTTATTCTTTTTTTTCGATTTATAAAGTATTTGTGTGAGTGTGTGTGTTTTTAAAATGGGGGTGGGTGAGAACCAAGTGAAGAGGTTTGAGTTAGTTGTGAATGTGAGGTATTTTTAAGTGGGTGTCTTGAAATGATGTTACACATGTGAGACCCAAGTGAAGAGAAATGGCTGAGCCACGATACCTCATGCTCTTATAAGGAAAGCTTTTTTATGTACATATATGTATTGGTTGACTGGCGTTACTAATTATGAATTGGTTGACTGGTAACCAAATATAGACTGAAAAAAAGGTTAAGAACCACTGATCACTTCTAGAATTTTGTTAGCTTGTAGTTAATTTATGCAGTAAACACAACATATATTTCTCAAATGGATAATATTTTGTCATATATCAATTTTTTTTATTATTATATCTACTTATTTTTGTTTCAATATGATATTGACGTGCGTGATGTAAAAGTTTGAAAATATGATAATGTAAGTTTTCTGTGATCTTCTGGTTTAGTTACTCAATACATGCAGCAATATTAAACGTCATTAAGTGTACGACCAGTTTTTGTGATTGACTATTAGACACGTAACTCATTTGCTCGAATATGAAAAGTTATAAAAATTTCAAAACTACGACATAATAATATACAATAGTCCACGTAAAGTAGGGGGAAAGGGACATTCAATGGCCAAAGTCAAACGATGCTTTTTTCTTTTTATTTCTTTATTTATTTCGATAATCTTTAATTTGCGCATTTGATGGTGAAGATATAATTTCCACCTTATATATTAAGATCAATAAACCTTTGCACATTATGATTTATCATCATATCAGGGCAAGTTCATATATAGGATACATAGGTAGCACATTTCACTTCAAAATATGTTTCCATTGGGGTATAATATGCAACATTACTTCTTAGTGTTGATGATACTAACTTTCCATATTATCATAGCCACCAGTTTTGACTAAATAATGAATTCAAACAAAAAACTTTAAGCGGAAGTTTAAAGCTGACCCGGTAAGAGATTGACCTAGACAACTCATTTGTCAAAGATATTACAATGATGTTACATGCTACTTAAAACTGATAATACAGCAAATCGTATTCTTATATCATTTCAAACTCCATCAACTTTAATTTTTGCAACACCGTGTAGATGGTCACCCGAAATTTAATCTTATTTTTCGTGGTTATTGTTATAAATTCAGCCACCCTTTCGGTCTCTCAAAATTTTACATTCCATTCGTGTGGTAATAGCGATAATTTCACTACAAACCGTGTGTACCAAAGAAATCTTGAAAATGCTTTGTTGTCCCTTGCATCTGATACTAGCATTAGGTACGGGTTCTACAACCGGTCTGTTGGTCAAAATCCCGATCAAGCTAATGCGATCGGGCTATGTAAAGGAGATGTTGAACCGGACGACTGTCGAAGGTGCATTAATGAAGCAAGTACGAGGTTAAGACAAATTTGTCCTAATCAAAAGGCTGCAATTGGGTGGTACGATAATTGCATGTTAAAATACTCTAATGGGACAATTTTGGGGGTTTTAGATACAAGTTTTGGATGGTACTTGGCTAACGGTGGTAACGCGTCAAACGTGGCCCAGTTTAACCAAGGGATCGACCGACTATTGGATCAACTAAGAAATGATGCATCGAGAGGTGGATCTCTACGTAAATATGCTTCCAATAGTACAAGTGGTCCTGATTTTACCACGCTCTATGGGCTTATGCAGTGCACACCAGATCTATCTGAAATTGACTGTTACAATTGTTTGGATCGTGCAATTCAAAGGATCCCACGTTGTTGTGATAGTAAACGTGGAGCAAGATATTATTATCCTAGTTGCAACATGAGATATGAAGAATATAGGTTCTACAATGATACTGTGGCCCTTGAAATACCATCGCCGCCGCCGCCACCAACACAGTCATCTCCACCGCTAGCGTCACCATCAGGTATATATCTACCATAGCCACCATCATATAGATATCGTCGACATCATGCTTTACACTACTACACAAACAGGTTTTTCCCACGGTAAAATCCGTGGGAAATTCCGTGGAAAAAGGCCCTTTTTTCACGGATTTCACACGAAATTATTCCGTTTGAAAAAACACCGTGGGTAAATATTTTCCCACTAATTTTCCCACGGGGCGTTGACTTATTTCCCACGAATATCATTGTGGATAATCCGTGGGTTTAATTTCCCACAGATTTCTCACGAAATTTCCCACAGTTTTTAGTAGCCATTTTTCACACATATCCGTGGTTTTTTTGCCACAAATTTCCAACGATGTTCACACTACAATTTCCCCACAGATTTCTCACGAAATTTCCCACAATTTCCTAGTTGCCATTTTCCACACATATCCGTGGTTTTTTTGCCACAAATTTCCAACGATGTTCACACTACAATTTCCCCACAGATTTCTCACGAAATTTTCCACAATTTCCTAGTTGCCATTTTCCACACATATCCGTGGTTTTTTTGCCACAATTTTTAAACGATTTTCACACTACAATTTCTGACGGTTTTACCACAGATTTCCCACATAAAAATAAATTTTCCTAAAACAATTATGTGGGAATTTTGTGATTAATATGTGGAAACGCGTGGCTAAATTCCGTGGTGCATAAATTCAGCATTATTTAGTATTTTTATAATTAAAGGAAAATGAAAAGTATTGCAACAGCAAACCCATATAAGTACATAAATCCCGAATATTAATCGTACAAAAACACATGAGGTTTAATCTGAAAACCACATATTTCATCAAACAACATATAACATACAAATATATTCGATCCAAATATTCCGACCCTAAAGCTACTGGAAGAAAAAAAACATGTGGGGATCTATTTCTTATCCTAAGAACAACTTTTTGTTGCCAAACTTTGCAAGGTCCATAATCTCTTCAAATATCCCATCCATCTTGGCCATCTTGGCTATGTAAATCGTTATCTACCTGTGTTCAACAAAACATAAAAACAAATTAGTTCTAGTAACCAAAAAACAAAACCAACACAAACTACAAAGCTATTCAAATCTAAAAAATGTATAGCAAAAAAAAACAGACTTTTAGATCTAAAAAAAACCCAAACAGTCCTTAGATCCAAATATATGATAGCAATACACAAGAAAACCAATAAACCGTAAACCATTCCATACCTTAGGCTACCCTAACGCTTGGAGGTGAACCATCGGCAAGCAACCATCACGCGATTGTAGTGAAAAAAATAAGAGAGCAGATTGTAGTGAAAAAATAAGATAGCAACCATCACTGCCAATTCGAATCTAAACACAACAACCTCAATCTCACAACTATCCTAACCACCGTACCCTCATCCCCTGACTTCAACCAAGACTATAATCGAAATAAAATCAAGATCTCAGAATATTTCTACTTTGTTTCCAATCTTTCACAGATTTCCTACGAAAAACACAAGCACAACATTTTGTGTGAAATACGTGGCTAGTGACCCACTGATTTCCCACAGACCGGTTAAATAGTTACTTTATACCGTGTGAAATTCGTGAGTAATGGAACTAAAATTTGCCACATACTTTTTGCCGTGGCTAATATGTGTGAAATGTGCCACAAGTTTCCCACGGACTTCTAATAAACACAAATAGTGTGAATATGGTGGCAAATATGTGGGAAATTTGCGACGAACTTCCCACAAAAACTTTATACCGTGTGAAATTCGTGAGTAATGGAATTAAAATTTGCCACATACTTTTGGCCGTGGCTAATATGTGTGAAATGTGCCACAAGTTTCCCACGGACGTCTAATAAACACAAATAGTGTGAATATGGTCGCAAATCTGTGGGAAATTTGCTACGAATTTCCCACAAAAACTTTATACCGTGTGAAATTCGTGAGTAATGGAACTAAAATTTGCCACATACTTTTGGCCGTGGCTAATATGTGTGAAATGTGCCACAAGTTTCCCACGGACGTCTAATAAACACAAATAGTGTGAATATGGTTGCAAATCTGTGGGAAATTTGCGACGAAATTCCCACAAAAACTTGGTCAACAATTTAGTGTGTAAAGAGTGAGAAATCCGTTGGAAATTTACTACATATTTCCCACCAAAATTTGGTCAACAATTTGGTGTGTAATTTGTTGGTATCTCGTGTGAAATTTCACACAATTTCATTTCTGTGGGAAAATTTTTGTGGGAAAAATCAGTTTGTGTAGTAGTGTTAAGAATTTGTTCACTTTTTGCAAATATTGTCAACATTTATAGGAGGAAGTAGTAACACAACAATTGTAGTCATTGCCGTTGTTGCAAGCGTTAGTCTTGTGATACTTGTAGCTGTTTTCCTTATGGTGTTAATAAGAAGAAAAAGAAAGATCCAAGTACGTCCACCAGAGAATTTAGGTGCGTGATCTTTTTTTATTTAATTACTAACATGATATATAACATTGGGGGTTTCGTTTGTTTAAAACTTGTGAAATAATTACAGTTTGCGAGGATGGAGATATTGATGATATTAGTACAGCGGAATCTTTGCAATATAGCTTTCGTATCATTAAAGAAGCAACCGATAACTTCTCGGAGAACAATAAGCTTGGCCAAGGTGGATTTGGTCTGGTTTATAAGGTAAACAATAAAGTGCAAGAACATTACAATTTGGTACGAAATTTTAATAAAAAACCAAGTTCAAATGTCTAGTTTTATTTTAATACTTTTGAACTAAATATATAGGGAAAGTTACATAATGGACAAGAGATAGCTGTGAAGAGGTTGTCGAGGGATTCTGGTCAAGGTGACCAAGAATTCAAGAATGAGGTCTTGTTACTTGCAAGGCTGCAACACCGGAATTTGGTTCGACTTCTTGGGTTTAGCTTAGAAGGATCCGAACGACTTTTGATGTATGAGTTTATGCAAAATGCAAGTTTGGACCAGTTTATATTCGGTAAGTTTATATAAACTATGATAGATTCGTAGATATTCATTCTTTCACTTACAACCTTTCTCTTATTTAGATCCTGCAAAGCGTGCGACTCTTGATTGGGAAAGAAGATACAAAATAATAGGGGGTGTTGCAAGGGGACTTTTGTATCTACATGAAGATTCTCGACTAAAGATAATTCACCGGGATCTAAAAGCTAGTAATGTTTTGTTGGACGCCCAAATGAATGCAAAAATTGCAGATTTTGGTATGGCAAGGTTGTTCACACCAGATGAAACTCAAGGCAACACTAGTCGAATTGTTGGAACCTAGTAAGTCTCACTACCGAAATAGAGTTTGTTATGCACATATTTGAGGTTTATATTGAGTTACTCGCAGCTAGTAGTGTTTTATAGCGTCTATATATAATTTACAAGTACTCTTGTTACCCTAGTGGATACATGGCACCGGAGTATGCAATGCATGGACAATTTTCAGTTAAATCCGACGTGTTCAGCTTTGGGGTACTTGTACTCGAAATAGTAACGGGTCACAAGAACCATAGTTTTCAAAATGGAATGATGACGGAGGATCTTCTTAGCCATGTAAGTTTTGAAATAAGATTACAAGCATATCGTTTAATTTTTGTTTTTAATACTGATTTTTCATGTGGCAATATATGTATGTTTATAGGCATGGAAAAGTTGGAGAGATGGCACTGCATCGACTTTAATTGATCCTACACTGTCCGCTACTTCCATACGTGATATCATGAGATGCTTACACATTGGTCTCTTATGCGTTCAAGAAGACCCTAATGATAGACCAACTATGGCTTCAGTCGTTCTTATGCTTAGTAGCTTCTCTCTAACCCTCCCGGTTCCTTCAGAACCTGCGTTTTTCATGCACCCAACTACAAATAAAGAAAAACCGCTTTTTGAACAGTACTCTTCAAGTACGAGTGATCCTAGCCATTTGAAAAGTAGATCAAGATCTTCACAGCGATCTGTAGCAAGTGATATATCTATGAGTGACATGTATTCACGTTAGACAAATACTTGTTTTCTATAAGTTATTCATTGACATTTTTTTTTTGTCTCTGTTTTTGAATATTTGTAAACAGGAGTTGAGATCCATGTAGAACTCATATTTGTCATAGAACCAATGGACCAATCATAGCCATCCATTTTTTATTTAAATCATATTCCACCTTTTTTTTTAAAACAACATATCTTGCAAACGGTAAATTTTCAAGGTACAAAAAATACACCATCATAACGAGAATTAAATTATCTTTCTATAGATATGCATTGTTATATACTTTCGACAAACATTTTTTTTCAAAAATTCCGTCCGAAAAAATCATATATGATTTTTACGAATCATATATGATTTTAAAAAATCATGTATGATTCGATTTTTACGAATCATCTATGATTTTTACAATCATATATGATTCTCAAAAATCATATGTGATTCGTAAAAATCAAATCATATATGATTTTCACAAATCATATATGATTTTTGTTGACCGAAATTTTGAAAAAAAAAGTTGTTAAAAATATATAGTAGTGCATATCTATAGAAAGATAATTTAATTCTCGTCACGATGGTATAATTTTTATCGCGTAACGATTAACGGTTTGCGAGATATTTAATTTTTTTAAAAAGGGTGAAAGTTTATCATAATAAA
Organism: Chrysanthemum seticuspe; assembly: GCA_019973895.1. Classification (NCBI taxonomy): domain Eukaryota; kingdom Viridiplantae; phylum Streptophyta; class Magnoliopsida; order Asterales; family Asteraceae; genus Chrysanthemum; species Chrysanthemum seticuspe. The sequence continues at coordinate 6,965,556 of BPTQ01000007.1, forward strand.
AAAATGAATGACTATTATTGGTTGATTGGATCTATGGTAAATTTTGGTTCTATATTGAACTTTTGCCTTGTAAACAGCGTGTGACGATATTTTGTGGCCATAAACATCTTGTACAAAACTTTATATGTTAAGAAAAATATACGTTGGTTACATGTATTCTGTTAATACAAATATCGTCATTAAACGTTATTTATATTTTTTATCTTTGCCTAAGTTTTGTTAACGACAAAAGTAAATTTAATTTATAAAAGCTTAAAGCTTGTCAAGTTTAATAGATATTAAAACAAGCTTTCTCAAACAATATATTCATCATTCAAGCATTTACATTTGTGATTAGTGACATCTTGATATGACTCTAATCATTATGTATGATAGTAGTTTTTAGAATGTGTTAGGTTCTTAAAACCAAACACTACTTAAGCATTTGCATATTTCTAAAAATAGAAATACAACATATGACATAATGTATTACATCATGGAAATCATTGGAAGATTCCATTAGATATTTTGTGTAGATTTGTACTCTTCATATCTTGCACAATCTCACTTTGATAGAGTTGACTTTGGCAAGATTTGATATGTTGGCTGTCAGACCCGGCGGTACCAAAATGGTACAAAAGGGTTCCGCCGTCCGTGGACGCTCCTGTCCATTTTGGCTATAAATAGCAATGCCAAGCCAAGTAGTTTTTCATCCCTTTCTAACATACTCTCATACATATCTTCTCTCTAACATTTCTAACTCAGTTTCATATCATATTAGTGATCTCTTTTGTAGCAAAGAAGATCAAGTCATATTCAAGCTTCAACGAGAAGTTGGAAGTCTTGTTTGTTTAGTGTTGTATGATCTAGTGTTGATCCATACTTCATTGTTGTATCAAACCATCATAATCTTGTGAGTGTGAGTGGTTAGTATTTTAGTCCTCAAAATACATTGTGTGTGGGAGTAGTTGTACCCTTGGAAAGAACTCGACATCTAGCTTAGTGTCGGAAATAGTGTAAGCGAAGTGTAAAGGTTTTCTCCGCCGGTGAAAGGAGCTTGTTGACTAGTGAAGTTAAACTCTCGAGTGTGAGACTCGGGGAGTGGAGTAGGGCAAGGAACAAGAGTCCTTGTAGGCCGAACCACTATAAACAACTTGTTGTGGTTTGATCATTTCTTTCCCTATTTACTTATTATACATTGCTTGCATATTTCATTAACATACTCAAGATCAATATCAATTGATCTTTCAATAAGTTTCAAAACAAAGTTTTTAATTGGTAAACTATTCAACCCCCCTTCTAGTTTTCTACATATTCGTTAGCTAGGTGTTTAGTTTGCAATTTTTATTTTTTTTTATTATTTTTTTTTTTTATTTTTTTTTAACTCTAGTTAGTGGTTAGTAATTCGTGTCATGCAATGACATCCAAACGGGATGTATGCCTTTCTCAAACCTTCGCCTTAGAGGAATAAACCCTACTCCTTTATTCCGCTTCGCTTAAGAGGAAAACCATTAGCAGGACTCGAACCCTAGACCTGCAAGGGAAACAACCCCCAAAAGTTACCCCCGGTGGCCTCTTGCTCTAGACCAAGTGCTTTAGTTTGCACAGGTTTAGCCCAATAGAACTTATTGGAAACTTTTTATTTTGAGAAGAAATTTTAATATTCATATTTTAGGTAGCGGGAATAGATCAAATAAGAAGATAAATACTTGTGAGAAATTTTAAAAGACTTGAAAACAATAAACTTATTAAAATTCTGAAATTTTTTCCCACAATAAATGATTTTGGTGCATAAAAACGTTATGCATGAAGCGTTTCTAATTTTGATGTTTTATATGTATTTATAATGCACAAAAAAGTAAATTTTAATGCACAAAATTTTTTTGATAGCACAAAAAATTTATATTTTTAATATGTTATTGGGAATGAAATTTCAATGCAGATACTAAAAAGATGGATATAAAAACGAATTTTCGATGCGCCAAATGTCAATTTACAAAATTTAAATGCACAAATGTGTTTTTTACAATTTATTTTTGCATCAAAATTATACTTTCAAAAAACTTCATCCACAACTTGTATACCAACATTATCTTATGAAATTGTTGTAATTTTCTTAAACAATATTCATTTTAAACAATATTCATCCTTGGCGATATATAGCATCCCAATTATGAAATAACTTGAAAGAAAATATATAATTTGACATAACTACAAGTGTTAATTAATAATGTAATTCAACGTATAGTAATAACTAGGAAGTCTATTAGGCCGTGCTAAGCACGGCCCATAATGTTTATATTCGATGCGAGAATTTCGTCTAATTTCATTAGTTTTACATTTATTGTCACCAACGACCAATATAATCTCTTTTGTTGTCGTTGTATATAGCGGTTTTTGTCTAATATCTTTTAAGCACCATTGGAAGAGTGAGTTGGTGCTTTGAAGCTTGTGTTGCCTATTGTCTCTTTTACGCTCAGTGAGTATTTGGTTAATAGAACTTTATGCCTATTGAGTGCATAATACCTAAATATTAACTCTACAATGTATACGTCAACTTAATGCATCATAGAAATTCACTGATTTTAGTCTAAATATAGAATTGCAATTATGTCTATTTTTAATCAACCTTTACAAAAATAATATGGGTGATAGACGATAGATACATATTTGAGTGTTGATTGGCATGACTAACTCATAAAACTAATTTTATGCCTAACAAAGAGATTGAGACACTTGGCTAGATCAATGGTATATATGAAAAAGAAGATTTAGTGCAATCCATGTGTCACACAATGAGTTGTTTAGTCATATTTTTAGGCATATGACTTAGGCATGAGAATCATTTTCCTACATATTTATGCTCACTTGAATGATACCATTTATAACTTCTTTGCACGTGTAATATGATGTTATGTTATCCGATGATAGCTCAAAGCAATCATGATAATCTACTGGCTTGTTTGTTGCTTTTTTAAGACACCAAATAATTACAAAAAGTAAGTTAACATAGTTTTTTTTTTACCCAAGCCACATTTTTCTAATTTTATTCAGAACTCGTGTTAAACAAAGAATATATTGGTTTTATAACGTTTTTCCTTAGATTTTCATTTCTTTATCTATTTAACTACGATCTATTTCATCTTTCTTTAAATATAAATTGTTGGTGTAAAGAACTTTTCATTGTACTCATTATTATCAAAATGAAGAATTGATTTCAAAGTGAATTGGGAGAAAGTAAAAAAATGGGTGGTTGAATCAAATGTAAGATTTGTTTAAAAAAAAATCAAATGTCAGAGGCATTGCAAGTTGCAAGGGTGAAATCAAACGCATGCTTGTACAATTGAGTTATCAGAGAGTAGGTGGATATTTTCAAAAAGCATTTGACTAAAATGATGAAGAAAGATTAATAGTCCAATTTTTTATATTAAAAAAAAATATTACGATTGTTGCACAAGATAATGAAGAAATATACTAATACAGTTGTCACTACTCACAAGAGTCACAACACAAAATTACCAAATCTGGTTTTTATTCATTGAAATAGTTGGCCATTGTTGGTTAGACTTAATTTCAACTCCACCATTTTTTGGGTCAATTAGCTTCCATATATCTTTCAGTCATTCTTTCTTTTTACCTTTCAATGACAAATAGTGTATCTTTTTACTTCTCTCTACAAGTTATTATCATAAGCTGTTTCATTTATCATCAACTCCCACCTGCAGGTAAATTATTTGTAAATAAAAACAACCAAGAAACACACATAAAAAAATCAAATTAAAAAAAAGTGTAACACCAATATACACTTGAACACAAAATTACAGTGTTTTATGCTCTTATAAAAAAAACCTAATCCAAATTATGTTGACCCTCCATAAAAGAGAATAGCCAAGAATCCCAAGCCATGTAATCTTTTTTAGATTAACAATATGTTGTACCTGTGTGATTGAGATTATGTTACTCTTCTAAAACATACATAAATATCATCTTCAAAATGAAAACCAACGGGGTAAAATACAAAAATATTCAAACAATAAGTTAACACCAACACAAGCTTTTAATTCTAAAGAAGAATCAACTAAAAACTTTTAGATCTCAACAAATCTAGAGAAAAGATATATAAAATTCACCTGGAATAAGATGTTTGTCCGAAATGATGGCGGTGATAGTCGGTACCACAAACTTCGACAGTTATTGGAGCCTACAAAAAGAATACATTATGGTGAGAGCAGTTAAAGAATCCAAAACAACAACAAAAGAAACTACCTAAAACAACTTATTTAAGCTGCATCATGGAGGGAGTATTAGTTGTGCCGGTTACGGAGCAGTAGATCTGCAGAAATGGCCGGAGCAAAAGTTGGGAAGAGAGATAATATAGGAGGCAAAAGTGAAAATGATTGGCTAAAGAAGAAAGAAATGTTGAGAAGTAAATTAAATAGGTAGAAAAGGTATAACAGTAGCTAACTGTTGATTGCCTACGTGTCATTTTATGGTCACTCAACAGTAGTCTGAAGCTTCTTGATTATAGTATAGGTAGACATGTTTTTTATTCAAATAAAAGCTAACAAAAAGCTATTAACGGAACGAAATCCAAACAGCAACACGGAACGCACATAAAAGACTATCGACTAAACATACAAAGACGCGAGAAAGTGAATTCAAACGATTAAAGGTAAACTCTAGATCTCCAAAGTCACGGAACGCAAATCGGTAAAGCCAATAATCACCTGATACAAAGCAAGAAAACGAGCTACAAATACAACCACCACGACCACCCAAACACTTGAAACGTAACCCGCTAAAATCTCCAAACGACTTCATACTCACTAAGCTATATATTCCATACTCACTAAGCTATAATTATTAGTTCATCGAGGCATTTCACTGAAGCTGCACTACAAAGATGTGCTGGTCATGAACATTGAACAACAATATATGTAATCCACTAAATCATATCAAATTTGAGTTTAGTGAAACTGGGTTTAGCTCAACATACCCTATGTGAAACAGGATATGTCTTTTTAATGCACGTACTGAATTTATACATGAAAATCGAATTTATTTTAAGATTTTTGTTTAATATACGGACATATAAGAATTTAGTGGTATATAATATTTTGTAACTTTGATATTACACACACGGGCTCATACACTAAGTACAACTAATAATTATATTTTAACTATATTTGTTTAGTGTGTAATTATAATCGTGTTTTCATTTTAATAAGGGTGAGCATGGGACAGTTTGAGGCGGTTTTTGGCTAAAACCAAACCCCGAACCAAAAATTCGGTTTTAAGTTTTTGAAAACCGAACCCCGCACCAAAAGTTCGGTTTGGTTTTTCGTTTTTTGCGGTTCGGTTTTTAATTTTTTCGGTTTTCGGATATTCGAAATTTAAGTTGATGGTTTTATGTTAGACCTATTAATTTAGCTAAGTTCTTTAAATTCGAATATCCGAAATTTCGGATAATAGTTTTATATATCCGATTACCAAAATATCTATAATTTTCAGAAAACTTTTATATGAGTTCCAAAACTGACATTTCATAAAAACAAATATTTTATTAAATTTTGATCAATTTTTTGGATTTCCGAATACGAATATTTTCTGAATATCCAAAACCTAAATCAAGAAATCGTAGAATGTAGGTAGAATATTTTGTTGTATTATAATAAGATTACATAACATGTATATAAAGATGAGATGCGTGAACAATCTATTTTAACTAATAAAAGAGAGTTTTTAGTTATCACCATATATTAAAAGTTTTCCTAAAATATAACTTTTAAATCAATTATAGCTTATGTTTAATTTATAATGAATTTAAAATTCGAAACTGACAATTAGCTTTCCAGCTGTGTATAGCTTACACACATTTAAAATTTGGATCTTGTATATTATGTTTTTAGAAACTTTCTTAAATATGTGAGAACAAGGTCAAAGCCCACTTAAATACGCGACGTTATACTGACCAATTAATACATTGTAAATCATTCATATGAAACTATTATATTATATAAAAGAATACATTATAATTAATGCTTAAAGACATCTAACATATATCTAAACCATTGTTTTTACGGTAGTCAATGAGAGTGGACTGAATCCTCTCCATTAAAAGGATCATCTGTCTAATCTTCTTGTCCCTATCAAGAACCATGTCCATTAGTCCCTCTCGTATATCTTGATCCACTCTAAGTTCTATTCTTTCTTTCACTTGGTGTTGTTCTAGGAGAGATACAACTTCGCTTTCTTCAATGTTGTATCTTTTTGCAATTGCAGGTACTCTGTGCTTCGATGCATGAAGAATAATAGCATCAGTATCAATCTTTCCTTTCATTGTTTTTTTTTTAGTTTTTAATCGCTCAAAGATTAATCGTGTATTTATAAGGCGCTCAGAGTTTTTTTAATGTTGTTTTTAATCGCTCAGTTAGAGCTAATTATGACGGTAATTTTATCTGAGTCGGTTAATATCTATCTATTTTAACTAAAAAAAAGAATTTTTAGATATCACCATTAAATTTTGTTCCTAAAATAACATATATTTTCGTGACTAGGGGTGAGCATGGGACGGGGGCGGTTTTTGGCTAAAACCAAACCCCGAAACGAAAATTCGGTTTCAAGTATTTGAAAACCGAACCCCGCACCAAAAGGTCGGTTTGATTTTTGGTTTTTTGCGGTTTGGTTTTTGGTTTTTTCGGTTTTCGGATATTCGAAATTTAAGTTGATGGTTTTATGTTAGACCTATTAATTTAGCTAAGTTCTTTAAATTCGAATATCCAAAATTTCGGATAATAGTTTTATATATCCGATTACCAAAATATCTATAATTTTCAGAAAACTTTTATATGAGTTCCAAAACTGACATTTCATAAAAACAAATATTTTATTAAATTTTGATCAATTTTTTGGATTTCCGAATACGAATATTTTCTGAATATCCAAAACCTAAATCAAGAAATCGTAGAATGTAGGTAGAATATTTTGTTGTATTATAATAAGATTGCATAACATGTATATAAAGATGAGATGCGTGAACAATCTATTTTAACTAATAAAAGAGAGTTTTTAGTTATCACCATTAAAAGTTTTTCTAAAATAACACTTTTAAATCAATTATAGCTTATGTTTAATTTATAATTAATTTAAAATTCGAAACTGACAATTAGCTTTTTAGCTGTGTATAGCTTACGCACATTTAAAATTTGGATCTTGTGTATTATGTTTTTAGAAACTTTCTTAAATATGTGAGAACAAGGTCAAAGCCCACTTAAATACGCGACGTTATACTGACCAATTAATACATTGTAAATCATTCATATGAAACTATTATATTATATAAAAGAATACATTATAATTAATGCTTAAAGACATCTAACATATATCTAAACCATTGTTTTTACGGTAGTCAATGAGAGTGGACTGAATCCTCTCCATTAAAAGGATCATCTGTCTAATCTTCTTTGTTAGGAATTATGTGAAGTATGGATTATGCTGAACTTACTGCTGAAGGGATTCTTGCTGAAGTGTATGGATTCTACCAAAGACATAATTCTGCTGAAGTTTTATAGTTATTAGTTTGTTTCTGCGGAAGTTATTATTCCGTGTTTAATATATTTAGTTTGGATATACATGAGCTTTATTAGGAAGTGATTGTGTATATCTTATTTAGTTTTATGCTTATACGTTTCTTGGGAAACGGTTTAGGGTTTTGTTTAGGGTTCCTTGTCTATAAAAGGAACACAATAGTATGAGTTATGTACCGATTGGAAAAACAAAGTTTTTGTTAATATAAAGATCCATAGAGGATCACAGAGTTCTTAGTTATTTGTGTTACTTGTGTTTATAATTCCGCTACTTAATACAAGTTGTAGAGATTGTCTTTTACTGTGCTTGTGATTACATAGGCATAGCTAACGATCCACGAGCTCAAGATCTATCAAGGTCTGCTAGTTTCTACAAGTGATATCAGAGCCTCGTGAGAGTCTCTACGATACTAAGAGCTGTTCTTTGCTTTAATCCTTTCAATCACTATATTCTTCACCATGTCTGGAATTGTGGACGATGTTGAAATTGCCATAAACAATAACGGTGCCTCCCTACAACAGCTTAGTCTATCCAACATCAATGCTAAATTCCCATACTTGAAGAGAGAAGAGTATGACCTATGGGCCATGCAGATGCAAAACTGGATTTCCAACATTGATTGGAATCTCTGATCAATCGTGCAGAAGGGAAACAACTTAAAAAGGACAACCACTGATCCTGATGGTACTGTTGTCATTGCTCCTCCAAAATCAGCTGATGAGATCCTGGCAGTTCAAAGAGAGCACAAGGTGAGAACTATACTTCTTCAGGCGATACCTAAAGATCACTTGAGTGATTTTCATTATATGGGAGATGCTAGAGATATATGGTTGGCGATCAAGGCTAAGTTCGGAGGGAATGAGAAGTCTAGGAGAATGAGAAAGTCCATGCTGCGACAACAATTTCAAGACTTTCAAATCTCTGAAGAGGAAGGAATTCACAAGGGCTACGACAAGTTTCACAAGATCTTAAGTCAGTTAAGTCAGCTACAGGCAAAGCCAGATAATGATGATTGTAATTCTAAGTTCTTGAGGTCATTACCTTCATCCTGGCTACAAGTAAGCATTGCTTTAAAAGCTAAAGGTGGTTTGGATATGCTTACCTTTGATGAGCTGTACAACAAACTTAAAGCTCTTGAACATGATGTAAGAAGTCCTTTTCGGTCATCATCCACTACTAGTCACACAGCCTTTGTTGGGGCATCTACCCCAAAGATGATCCATGCTCCAAATCCAACAGAGTATTACTCATCCTCATCTTATACTGCTGCTTCATCTAGTTCTCAACAAAGAACTAGTGGGGTAATGGAAGATGTACTTGGATCCTTCTTTGCTGATTATGATCCTCAGCAGCAACTTGCATATGAGGATTTCGATCAGGTGGATCCGCTGGAGATGGAAGAGATGAAGTTAAAGTGGCAGGTTGCTATGCTTTCTATGGACATCAAAAAATTTGAAAGAAAGGCTGGAAGGAAGTTCGGCTTTCAGGGAAGAGATCCAGCTAGGTTTGACAAAAAGAAGGTCAAGTGCTTTACATGTCATCAAATGGGTCACTTCTCCAGAGAGTGCAAGGACAGGAAAGCTGGTGATGAGGTGAAATACTCTTCCTATCAGCAGAATCAAAGGGATGCTGGAAAGGCCTCAGCAGCTTTGGTTACTCTTGATAAAACTGTGGACTGGACGCAACATGAGCAGGGGAATGATGATGGTCTTGGTGGTGACAATACTGGATTGTTTGCAAGTTGTACTTCAGAGGATAGGCATGATCAGATTGCATTGATGGGCATCTCTCAGGTACAAAACTGTGTGTTTGGTTGTAGTGAGCGTTATAATGAACTCAAAGAAGCTTATGATACTTTGAAACCTAAATATAATGAATGCTATGTTGAGGTTGATGCTTATAAACATGCTTTAAAAACATTAGAAAGACAAAAGGTTTGGTTTCAGAAGAATCAAATAGCTTATGATGAAAAAATTAGGATATTAGAGAGTGATCTTGAATGTTCTAATAATGAGTTAAAAAGATCTGAGAAGTTAAGAGCAGATGTAGAGTCAGAGAATCTAGAATTGAAAAATAAACTAGATGAAGAGGTAGCTAGGCATAATGAATGGCAAATGAATGGAAACAAACTAGCCAGTCACATATATGGTAGTCAATCTATGACTTCTACAATAGGTTTAGGTTTTCAAAAGTATGTAGGGCTAGAAGCTAGGAATGATGGGCATAAATCTACACCAGCAGGCTTAGCTAACTTTGTGAAAGAAGGTGACCTACATGCTGTACGTGGACCTATTAGAGGTGAGCACATGCCAATTGACCTTTCTATTTCTACTGACTTTGATGGATCACACCATCTCTATGGCAAAAAGTTAAAAGACTTGCCAGACCCTGAAACATCTTCTAATGACTTTGTCTCTTGTGTTAACAGTGACAAGTCCTCCGAGCAAGGGTCCACAGAGTGTGATTCAAATGACAATTCTGACCTTCCCAAGTCTTCACCCCTGCCTGCACCCAAGACTACCTATAAGCATGTCAGAGTTGCTGCCAAGGAATCAACTTCCAAGACAGTTCCCTCTGAAGACCTGTTTTCTAATTCTTTGCATAATAATTCTGTTAAAAACAATTCTTTTCATGGTTTTGGTTTGAATACTTCTGCTTGTAATAGAACATCTTTTGGTTTGAATAAATCTTCTAAACAGAAGACATGTTTTGTGTGTGGAAGCAAATTTCATTTAATTAAGGATTGTGATTATCATGAGCAAAGAATGAGTAGGTGTGGTGATTCTAGGACATCTAGACCAATGTGGACCAATGTTAATGCTATACCACCTTATGTTCCACAAGCATCTTATATTGATTCTCCTTTTACTTGGAGAAGATCTTTTGCTAAACCATATGTGCAACCAACAAGTTCATATTTTAATAATGGTTTTTGGCCTGGATATGTTGACTCTATGAATGCTGGGAACGGGTATTGGGATACTGCTGTCAAGTCCTCAGCAGGTTGTTCTTGGAATCAAAGGGGACCTAAATTTCAATGGAAACCCAAGAACAATAGTGGATCTTTTACATCTGCTTGGCATAAATCAAATGATCCACAAGGCAGGTTCAAGTCAGCAATGACTTGAACCTCCATAGTGTACTAATCTTTTGTATATTTTTGTTGTTGTTGTAGGATCATCCCCTTAAGCATAAGGATATTGGAATTGTTGACAGTGGTTGTTCAAGGAGTATGTCTGGAAACAGGGATTTAATGCATAACTTTTTACCTATAGAAGGTGGAGGCAATGTGACCTTTGGTGGAAGTGATGGGAGAATTACTGGAAAAGGGACCATCAAAACACCTCAACTGGATTTTGAGAATGTATACTTTGTCAAGGAACTCCAACACTTCAACTTGTTCTCAGTCTCACAAATCTGTGACGCCAAGAACAAAGTACTCTTCTCAGAGGATGAATGTCTTGTGCTGTCCAAAGACTTCAAACTCCCAAAAGAAACCTCAATTCTGCTGAGAGTTCCTCGAAATCACAATCTTTATACATTCAACTTAACTGATGTTAAACCAGAAGGTGACTTAACTTGTTTGGTGGCCAAAACATCCCTGGATGAGTCTACCAAATGGCATAGGAGGATGGCTCATGTGAACTTCAAGACCATAAACCAGCTCTCTAAACCGAGTCTTGTTAAAGGTCTTCCTTCCAAAGTTTTCACTAATGATCATAATTGTGTTGCCTGCAACAAAGGAAAGCAACACAGAGCCTCATTCAAAGTTGTTACTGCTGTGAGCATCATTTCTGAACCTCTTCAGCTGCTTCATATGGATCTTTTTGGTCCAACTCAAATAAGAAGCATAGATCACAAGTATTTTTGTTTGGTTATCACTGATGGCTATAGTAGATTTTGTTGGGTATTCTTTCTGAGGACTAAAGATGAAACATCTCAAGTACTGAAAGACTTCATTACCCTTGTGGAAATCAGTTAAACAAGAAGGTTAAAGGAATCAGGTGTGATAATGGGACAGAGTTCAAGAATGCTGTACTTATAGAACTTTGCAGGTCTAAAGGTATTAAAAGGGACTATAGCACTCCAAGAACCCCACAACAAAATGGGGGTGGCTGAAAGGAAAAATAGGACCTTGATAGAGGCTGCAAGATCAATGCTAGCAGACTCTAAGTTACCCACTATGTTTTGGACTGAAGCTGTTGGCACAACTTGTTATGTATTGAACAGGGTATCCATTACTAGACCTCACCTCAAAACACCATATGAACTTTTGTTTGGGAAAGTTCCTGCTATACATTACCTCAAACCGTTTGGCTGTCAAGTGACAATTCTTAATACTAGTGATCCACTTGGTAAATTTGATGAGAAGGCTGATGATGGTTATATAGTGGGCTATTCAGCTCATAGTAAAGCTTACAGAGTGTACAACTTGTCTGCTAGGAAGATAGAGGAGACTTTGAACCTAAGATATCTTGAAGATAAGCCTAATGTTCAAGGACAGGGTCATGTGTGGTCCTTTGACCTTGATTACTTAACTGATTACTTGGGTTATTCGAGACATATGGCTAACCAAAATGCAGGTTCTCAATAGTCTCCTACTAACAATGCAGGTACATTGGATGCTGATTCTGACAGTGAGCTTGAAGATGGTGAACAACCTATTACTGTGCCTTCTTTCTCCACGAACAATTTTGCAGGAAATTATTCAAAAGATGGTGCTGATAAGAGTGATGATGATTCACAATATGCTGAAGACCTTGCTAGGTTAAAGAAACAGGAGTATGCAGCTAACCTAGAGGCTGAGAGAAATGCTGAGGAGAGTGCAAGAGAAACCATCAGTGGAAACAATCATTCTGCTGAAAGTGATCCTGTTTCTCCTATCATCTCCAAATCTGCTGACGGACATGCTGTTTCTACTCCTATTTCTACTAGAGAGTCAACAGACCTTGGAGAACCTTATATACGTTTTCCAAGACCTTCTGATCTTGGTCATCATCAACCAAAAACTGGCATCTTCACCTCACCTTCCTATGATACTGACTTTGAACCCACAGTGACTAATCTTGATTCCTCCATTGATGTCAACACTACTGCTACTATATCTCTTATGTCTCCAATCAACAAAGAGACAATCATACAGACTATGAACATTGTTTGTTTGCCTGTTTTCTCTCTCAAGTGGAACCAACCAGTGTTACTCAAGCCCTTGAAGATTCCAGTTGGCTTGAAGCAATACAGGATGAAATGCAACAATTTCAAAATCAGCAGGTTTGGATCTTGGTACCACTACCTGATGGCAAGTATGCAATTGGGACCAAATGGATTTTGAAGAATAAGAGAGATGCCAGAGGTGTTGTGATAAAAAAAAAAGCTAGATTAGTTGCTCAGGGTTATCGCCAAGAGGAGGGAATTGACTATGATGAGGTGTTTGCACCTGTTGCTAGAGTTGAAGCCATTCGGATATTTTTGGCTTATGCATCCTACATGGGTTTTATGGTATATCAGATGGATGTTAAAGGTGCTTTCCTGTATGGAGAAATTGAAGAGGAGGTTTATGTCACTCAACCTAAAGGATTTGAAGACCCAGATCATCCTAATCATGTTTACAAAGTAGTCAAAGCTCTCTATGGACTTCATCAGGCACCCAGAGCTTGGTATGCTAGGCTTTCATCATTTCTGCTGCAGCATGGCTATAGATGAGGTGCAATTGATAAGATACTTTTCCTTAAGAAGAATTCTACAGACATCATTCTTGTGCAAGTATATGTGGATGATATTATTTTTGGATCCACAAAAGAAGCTTGGTGCAGAGAGTTTGAGGAGCTTATGAAGGGAGAGTTTCAGATGAGTGCTATGGGGGAGTTGACTTTCTTTTTGGGTCTCCAAGTTCAGCTGAAACCTGATGGTATCTTTATCAGTCAGGACAAATATGTGAGGGACATCTTGAAAAAGTTTGGTATGGAAAGTGTAAGGACTGCCACTACACCTTATGAAGCTCCTAAGACAAAGACCAATAATGAAGCAGATCCACCTGTGAATGTCCATTTATATAGGTCTATGATTGGTTCTTTGATGTATTTAACAGCTTCAAGGCCTGATATTACTTTTGCTGTGAGTGTTTGTTCGAGACATCAAGTTACTCCACTTACTTCCCATCTCAATGCTGTTAAGAAGATCTTTAAGTACCTCAAAGGCCAACCTCATCTAGGCCTTTGGTACCCAAAAGAGTCTCCTTTTAAGTTGGAAGCTTATAGTGATAGTGACTATGCTGGTGCAAATCTGGATAGGAGGTCCACCACTGGAGGTTGCCAATTCCTTGGAAAGAGATTGATTTCTTGGCAATGCAAGAAACGGACTATAGTGGCTACCTCATCTACTGACAGGTTCTTTGGATTCAAAATCAATTGTTGGATTATGGGTACAATTTCATGAACACAACAATTTTTATTGATAATCAAAGTACCATATGCATTGTTAAAAATCCAGTTTTTCACAGTAGAACAAAACATATTGAAATCATGCACCACTTTATAAGAGATGCATATGATAAACATTTGATAAAAGTGGTTAAAATTCACACTAATAATAATGTGGCAGATTTGTTAACAAAGGCTTTTGATGGACCAAGGTTTCAACACCTTGTGGTCCATATCGGTATGCTTAACCCTTAACTGCAAAGTTTAAGGGGAGGCATAGGCCTCAGGGGAGGCATAGGCCTCAGGGGAGGCATATGCCTCAGGGGAGGATTTGTGTACACTTTGCATGTTTTTATGTATACTTTTGGTTTGTTTGCTTTTCACTAACTCTAACCAGCTAATGTTATCTTAGTTTGTTTTTCTTTGTTAGTTTGTGTGTTTCTCTGTGTTTGTTCTGTTTTGCAGATTGGTTATTCAAGTTGGAATTTACCATGGTTATTATTTGGAAAATGGTCAAGAAAGCTCTAAAGCTTGTTTCTACTGAATTCAAAGTGCTGAAGTGAGCTCTTTGTTTCTACTGAAGACAATGTACTGAAGTTATAATGTTCATTCAAGAGAAGTACTGAAGCAAATTGTTCATTCATTCAAGAGAAACAGTTTACAGCTTACAGCTTACAGAGTACAATCAACATCAAATGCAACTACATGATCTACTAATCCTAATCTAGTACATATCATCTATTCCAACATCTAACATAATGTAGGATATGCATGATCGCTCACATCTTTCACACTAGATGCTGGATATGCATTTGTGAAGTCTTGCATAACCACCCATTCATTCTATCTCGATGGCTGGAGATGCATAACTACTATGATGAGGATGCTAAGGATCAAAATGGAATGGATGGATTGATGAAAATGGTGATGACGACGATGACCACGCATGATGATGAAGAAAAATAATATGTCCTTTGTGGTTCATCTATTGATTTCAACCAAAATGCAATCAATCCACCATCTTTAAGCATTTCCTCTATACGATGTGTGTTGATGCACCAAAACCTGGTGCAGAAAGACCGAGAACCACCTCTCTATCTTTAGGGAGTGGTGGATTCCTGGCTCGTGGCCTTGGTTGAGGCTGAGGTGCTGGAGGTTGGGAGTAAGATGTTCTCTCCTTACAGGAGTCATCAGAATCATCAACGGAAAAGGAAGGCACATTCACAACAGCAAGGGGAGGCTCATTCACTCTCTTTGAAGTTTCTTCCTCATCTGAGTCTCATAAGGTGATACATAAAAACTTATGGATGAGTTGTCTTCATCATCGCCTGGATTGCTTGACAAATATTTCTTCTTCCACCTCTCAAGACTGCTTATGGAGGATGCATTGTCATCTGATGAAAGAGTGATAGGGGTGGAACTACTCATGGTTGATTGTGATTAATTTTGGAGCATTGATAAAATTAGGGTTTGTGATGATATTTGGGGGTTTTTGATGAAGAGTTATGTGTGCATTGGGATTGTTTTATAGACAGTTTCAAGACTTAATGAGATTTAATGCGTATAGTTGAAACAGTAAAAAGATATTTACTGAAGCTTCTTGAATACGTGATCTATTTCTGCTGATCAGTATTCTTCAGCAGAATGGCTAGTGTTTCTACCGAAGTTGAAAGTTAAATTGGGTAAAAGTAGCAGTACACGTCAGCATTGGTCAACTATTTGACCAAAATTAGGAAACTACTACTTATTCGCTATTCGCATATCTTCGTCTCAAATTAAACGATTCCCTTTTTACTCAAGTTCAAAACACTTCCACTTGTGTGAATCTTAACCCTAACTTACGATTTTTCTCATGGCGCTTCAATTCAAGCATGATCATAATAAAGTCGCTTTTCTTGGAACGGCTAAGGGTGATGAGTTGTATAGACCAATGGTAGAATTCTTAATGAGGTCCAAGATTCATTACGCTTTAACGCATTATCCTAATGCGATTTATGAATCATTGGTTACTCAATTTTGGGCATCTGCTACGAAACGGAGTGATACAGAGATTGTTGCAGTGATCGACGGAACATAGCATGTGGTGACAGAGGAGCGGATTAGAAGTCAACTTCATTTGGATTATCAGAATGGGGTTTATCATTTTAATGCTGCTGTGGTACTTGATGGGCTAAGAGCAATTGGATATCAAGGTACAAGGACTGACATGTGGTTAAAGAATCAGCTTTGTCCTATGTGGAGGTTTTTGGTTCATACATTGCTTCAGTGCTTAAGTAATAAATCAGGAGGATGGGATCAATTTTCTACTCATTTGGGATGTGGTATTATATGTCTATCTCAGGGTTTAACTTATAATTTTTCTAAGTTTATTTTCGATAATATGGTTGAGAATATAACTAGGAAAAAGACCAAGTTTTTGATGTACCCTAGGTTTTTACAGATGATCTTAGAAGTTACTACCCAAACCCAAGCCTTTTATCTCATAGGAGCTTTAACTTCTAAGTTGTTTGCTTCAATGAGAACTAAGTTTGAGGGGACACATTATCCTTTACTGGCAGCTATGTTACCTCAGGGGAATGAGGCTGCTGATGAGGATAATGATGTTAATCTACCTTCTACCGATGTTACTGCTGATGGTAATCCATCACTTGCCATTGATGAGGGCCCTTCTAATATTGTTGAAGCATCTAATGTTTCTCCTGACCTACCTCCACCTATACCTTCACCTAGACCTAGTCGTAGTCCACCACCTACTCAAGATTCTATAGATGAGGTTGTGCATGAATCTGATAGATTGCCCACACCTAGTCCTATTAGGAATCAATTTGATGAAGGAGTTCCTAATATTGAGCATGTTCATATTTCTCCTGAAAGGCCCAATGAAGCTCCCATTACCACTGAGCAATCAACTGGTGGAACTGAGGACCCTATTACACTTACGTCTTTATATGCTCTAGTGAACAGATATGTAGGTGAGGTGGCTGATCTCAAGAAGGAGCTTACAGAGACCAAGTCTACTCTTGGTGATCAGATTGAGGAGTTACAGAATAAAGTTAAGAGCTTGGAAGAACAACTTGGAAAAAGGGACAAAAGGAGAGTTTTGATTTCTTCTGATGAGGAGCATGAAGAGCCTCAGCTTGCATCACTAGGAATCTTGGCTGATGCAGCTCTAACAACTCCTGTTTCTTCTCCTATTGTTGCTAAGTCTTCAAAGAAAAAGGAACCTATTCGATACACTAGTAAACGGAAAAGACAATATCTGCATAAGGAATCCACTAAAGCCTCTAAGGAACCAAGTGTTGATGTAGTATCTGCTGATGTTCAAATGGAGGATGTTGCTACTGAACATGGTCAAGCTTATTTTGTCCAAGAACAACTACGTTCTCAACCTTCAGCAGATGATAATGCTGTGTTTCTTGCTGGAAGAAGTTTTTATTTGGATTCTAATACTGAAGTCTTTTCTACACCTGTTGAGGATATTTCTCAACCTGTTTCTTCTGGTGTTCACATGGATGTTTCATCTGAAGTTCCTTCTATGGATATTCCTCCAGTCTGTTCTGTTGAGGAGACTACTGATAAAGGGAAGGAAGCAGTGATTGATGCTGAACTTGATTCAGATCTGGTAAGTGACCAGGAGTTGAAAGAACAAGAAAGAATGTTAGATGAGTGTGCACAGAACAAGAAAAGTGAGGAATTGGCTAAACAGCTAGCAACTCAGTCTAATTCAATTTTGCCTCCTGAGAGACAAAGGGAACTGGATGAATTGCGTACTCAGATGCCTGCTGCACATTGGGATGTTTATACTCAGCAAGTAGTTTCTAATCCTACACTTGCTCAGAGTATATTAGGTGCAGATTTTGGTAGTGATACTTTTGTGGCTCTAATGATGGCTCGGGGACAACAAATGAAGCAAGAAGCGGCTGCAAAGAGGAGAGCTATTGTTGCTCAAATACATAAAGCAAAAAGGGAAAAACCAATGGCTGTAGCTCAGAAGAGGGCTCATATGAGGAGGGTTGTGAAGAATCATAGTTCTACTATTTATAATGCTGGCATGTCTATGAAGCAAATCTGTGCTTTATCTGATGATGCTTTGATTAGAAAGTATAATATGATTATGAAGTTTTCTTCATCTGGTTCTACTTCTTCTTCTACATTGGCAAGAATTGCTACTATGTCTGATGTTCCTAAAGCAAAGAGATCTAAAACAGTTGATATCGTGGATAATTTTGATGCTGTTTCACCTCAGGTGATATCTCAAGTTGTTACTTCTGAAACAACTCCTGAAGTCAATCCTTCCACTGATAAGGTTGTTTCTGCTGAATCTTTTCTTGTTTCTTCTGAAGCATTGCCTAGTATTGCATCTGTTGATAATTTGGGAGCTGCCTTGAGTAAGCAAGATGATCTAAAGGTTGCTAAAGCTAAGAAAGCAAGAGAGATGCTTGACAGAATGAATTCCTTACGTGATGGTGTTCCAACTATATCTACTTCTGCTTCTTCTACTCAAGCTGAAAATGTTCTTGAAGATTCTGAGAAAGGATTATCTCAGGGTATTTATATACCTGGTAGGAGGAAGAAGAGGATGGTTAAAAGGAAACTTAGTTCCTTAAGGAGATCTGTGAGACTAGATACGAAACATCTTTCCAAGAGTAGCTCTTTAGATCTCAAGGCTGATGAGTCAACGTTTATTAAGGAAGGAACTGTTGATGTTTTTCCTGAAGGAACACATTCTGTATTGATCAATTGGACTGCTGGGAAGCTTAATACTGTTTATCGACTGGATAATTCTACTATACAGTTCAACTTCTTGAAGGAAATCTTTCCTTTGGTGGATAGACATGATTTGAAGATGCTGTATGAACATGTCACTCAGCATTATACTATTCATAAACCTCAGGGTTCTGGTTTATATTTATTGGGTGATCTTCAAGTCTTGTTTGATTCTCATTCTCCAAAGGGTAAAGGGTATTCTATTTGGCAGAATTCACATAAGTGGGAGATTGAGAGTTGGAGGTTCTATCCTCTGCCATGTGTTCATGTGGTTCAGACACAATGTGGTATGATTTTGTGTATGTTCTCGGATAAGACTTATCCTTTTTCTGTTCAATTCATGGAAAGAATGATAAGACAGAAGTTGGAAGTACCTCCTAATCCAGTTGGCAATGATGACCTTCATGCAAAACAATGTGTTGGATTGATTAAAAATCAGCTTCTACAACATAAAGGTTCATCTTGATTGTGGTATTTTGTATCTTTTGTAATATTTGTTTTATTTATTTTTTAGTTAAAAAAAAAAAAAAAAAAAAAAAAAAAAAAAAAAAAAAAAAAAACTTTTTGTATATGTTTAAGTTTGTCTAACTTTTATTGCAGGTTTGTTGTAGATTATTCTGGTTATTGACTCACCAGATATACCTTGTGTATGTCAAAGAGTTAGCTAGTCCAAGGGGTACAGCTTTGGTAAAGACACATCAAATCTGTTGATAGCTGTAATGGTTTGCTCAAAATCATAGGGACTGCAACCACCCATGCTTAATTGATGAGGGTTGTATGGTCATCAATTCACCATGGGTTATTCCTTTTTGGAATCCAAGAATTGACTAGCCCACAGGTATATGGCTTGTGGTAAAGGCATTGGAAAACCATATTTGGTAATCAGTTCACCAATTCTAAGAATTGACTAGTCCTGAGCAAACGGCTACAGGTAAAGACATTTCAAATCCGTTTATATGGTTGCTGGTTTGCCAATAAATCAGATGGTTATCAGTGTACCATAGTTTTAGAACTTAAACATTTGGCTACTCCAGTAGTGATGGCTATTGGTAAAGAGACATCAAATCTATTATTTTCAATGATTCACCTCTCACAGGAGTTAACACACCTGGATGTGATGAGAATAGTTTGAAACTAATATGTTTTGATGTACATGTTGTCATTTGTTGCTGCAAAGATATGGAGTTTCAGAGTTTATTCATCAAACAGATGTTATTATTTTGATTCTTTGCTGCTGGTGTTCATGTACAATCCTCTGGTGCTGTCTAGTTAAAGATCTATCAGGAAACTGGAACTTAACCAAGTCAAATTCCAGTTTAGGGGAGGATTGTTAGGAATTATGTGAAGTATGGATTATGCTGAACTTACTGCTGAAGGGATTCTGCTGAAGTGTATGGATTCTACCGAAGACATAATTCTGCTGAAGTTTTATAGTTATTAGTTTGTTTCTGCGGAAGTTATTATTCCGTGTTTAGTATATTTAGTTTGGATATACATGAGCTTTATTAGGAAGTGATTGTGTATATCTTATTTAGTTTTATGTTTATATGTTTCTTGGGAAATGGTTTAGGGTTTTGTTTAGGGTTCCTTGTCTATAAAAGGAACACAATAGTATGAGTTATGTACCGATTGGAAAAATAAAGTTTTTGTTAATATAAAGATCCATAGAGGATCACAGAGTTCTTAGTTATTTGTGTTACTTGTGTTTATAATTCCGCTACTTAATACAAGTTGTAGAGATTGTCTTTTACTGTGCTTGTGATTACATAGGCATAGCTAACGATCCACGAGCTCAAGATCTATCACCTGGTCCATTAGTCCTTCTCGTATATCTTGATCCACTCTAAGTTCTATTCTTTCTTTCACCTGGTGTTGTTCTAGGAGAGAAACAACTTCGCTTTCTTCAATGTTGTATTTTTTTGCAATTGCAGGTACTCTGTGCTTCGATGCATGAAGAATAATAGCATCAGTATCAATCTTTCCTTTCATTGTTTTTTTTTGTTTTTAATCGCTCAAAGATTAATCGTGTATTTATAAGGCGCTCAGAGTTGTTTTTAATCGCTCAGTTAGAGCTAATTATGATGGTAATTTTATCTGAGTCGGTTAATATCTATCTATTTTAACAAAAAAAAAAGAATTTTTAGATATCACCATTAAATTTTTTTCTAAAATAACATCTATTTCGAGACTAGGGGTGAGCATGGGGCAGTTTGAGGCAGTTTTTGGCTAAAACCAAACCCCGAACTGAAAATTCGGTTTTAAGTTTTTGAAAACCGCACCCTGCACCAAAAGTTCGGTTTGGTTTTCGGTTTTTTGCGGTTCGGTTTTTGGTTTTTTCGGTTTTCGGATATTCGAAATTTAAGTTGATGATTTTATGTTAGACCTATTAATTTAGCTAAGTTCTTTAAATTCGATTATCCGAAATTTCGGATAATAGTTTTATATATCCGATTATCCAAATATCTATAATTTTCAGAAAACTTTTATATGAGTTCCAAAACAAACATTTCATAAATATTTTATTAAATTTTGATCAATTTTTTGGATTTCCGAATACGAATATTTTCTGTATATCCAAAACCTATATCAAGAACTCGTAGAATGTAGGTCGGATATTTTGTTGTATTATAATAAGATTACATAATATGTATCTAAAGATGAGATGCGTGAACAAATATGAAATAAAGAAAACTAACTTTACGAACTTATATTGTTAGCTAAATAAACACCTAACATGAATATATAATCTCTTAATTTTTGGACTTTGGTGATTACTTGTATCAAAACTAATATGTATACATTTTTTTATTAGTTTTATGAATAGCATGTGGCGGTTCGGTTTTTTCGATTTGGGTTTTTTCGATTTGGGTATCAAAACTAATGGAAAAAGCGTATGTTTTACTATTTGATTGGGATGTAACCTTATTATATCAAGTGTATAAATGAAGGTCCATTTATCTCAAAGACTGCTGAAAGTTTGCCTAAACCCGAAGCTCAGTGGACTCAAGATGAGAGAAGAGTGGTCAACCAGGACCAAAGACTCAAAAGTATCATCATATCATGTCTACCTGATGATATTATGGAGTCAGTCATAAGCTGTAGTACAGCCAAACAAACCTGGGATGACCTGGTTCACAGTCATGAAGGTCCATCTGATACCAAGGAAAACAGGATTATGGACCTGAAACTTGAGTATAATACCTTCAGGGCTAAGGACTCGGAAACTCTGTCTCAAACTTACACCCGTTACAAAACTCTTTCAAATGAACTATCAAATGATGGTGTTAAGTTATCTAAACATTAAATCAACGTTGGTTTTGTCAATAGTCTCCCTGAGAAGTGGTTGAATTTCTCTCAGGGACTTAGGAATGCAAATCACATCCAGAATCTTGAGCTTCCTGAAATTTATGGGAAATTTGTCTATGAGGAAAACCTCATCAACAGACGATACCCTGACTTAAAGAAGTCTCAGGAAGTCAAGAAGTCCCTGACTACCACCTCATCACTAATATCAACTGCTTTCTTTTCTAACAATGTGGTTCAAGATTTCCAAGAAAACTCAGATGATGAGCCTGATGAGAGATCAAGTGATGAGTACCTAAATGACCTGAACACTGAATTTCAGGAAAGGGCACTCCTTGCTAACTCTTGAAGGTTTATAAAAAGAAACAAAGGTTTTTCAAATGCCAAAGCAAATGAGGACACTGAATGCTTTAAGTGTCACAAAAGAGGTCATTTTGCAAAAGACTGTTTTTCAAAAACAATTTCTGAACCCTCTTACAAACCATCAGGATCTAATCAGTCTTCAGGATTTAGCAAATTTCAACCAAAAATCTATTAGTCTCATCAAAATGTTCAAACAAATCTGATCTTAACAAAACCATTGATTATGAAGCTAAGTATAAGAAAGCAAAAGCTAAGCTTGCATTGCTTGAGGCCAGTCCCTCAGAAACAACAAAAATTGTTCAATCTGTGCAGGGTAAAAACAAGGGTCTAGTTGCTGAAACCTTCGACTGGGATGAAGAGCCAGTCTCATATGATGATGAAATGGTGCATGTCAGTGCACTGATGGCCCTCTCAGAAGAAGACAAGCTTGCTGTTGGAAAGAATCATGCTAGAAATGGAGAATGGGTCAATATCACAATGAAGAAGGTAAACATTTTACTTTCTAAGGATGATGACTCTGATTGGCAGTCTTACATGAATTATCTTAATGTTGACCTTAAGTTCGTGGAAGAGCAAAGACTGAATCTTTTTTCAAAATACAACAAGCTAAGTTTTGAATTAAACAAGTGTAGGGATGAACTACTCATTTTAAAACAAGCCAAGCTTGAGGCTGTCACTTTGCAAATTCAAAACATTTAACTAGTTAAAAGAAATCAGGCTCTTCAAGACGAACTCAAAAAGGTTCAAGATATTCTTGATAATTGGACTACTAAGAACCCCAGGGTCTTTGATGCTGTGGGAGCCCCCAGTAGCAAGAAGAGAGTCTTAGGTGAAGATCATCTTCCTGAATCTCTCAAAGACCAGGGTCCTAAGCCATTTGTGTCTGGTGGTATGATTACCAGTATGTTGACTAGTCCCAAGCCCAGTGATTGGATTGATCGGGTTAATCCTGATAGTAAGCTTCCTAATTTCGATTCTGGAAAAATTCTAGAGCATGAGAGTCAAGATCTTAAGAGCATGTTTGGACTCCCTGATGTGCCCAGTAGTACTGAAAACATTGAGTCTGAAGCAGAGTCTAATGCAACGCTTCCACCACTGAAACCTCTTCAGGATGCTACACCAAGCTCTGAGCTTACTCCAATGCAATTCAATCCTCACTCACCAAAGGAAAGGTCTGGACTTGGTAGAACCATCCTGCAAAGACAAACAAAACAAATCCAACAAGAGTCTACTCCTACTAAGACTTCAACATCCTCTGTCCCCACTGAAGCTGACCAAATTCAGCAACTTACTGAGCTTGTGAGGAAGCTGATAGAAAAGATGGATTCCATCGAAAAAGCCCCTGATTCAATCAAGGAAACTAAGTCAGCCTCATCTAGCTCGTCAAAATCCACCACAAAAAACAAGCAGAAGTGTGAGCTGTGTCATTACACTAGTCATACCACTGACAACTGCTATAGAATCCTTTATTGCATGATCTGCAATAAGGATGATCACAGAACTGCAGACCACTTACAGTATGTAAGCTCTATCAGTAAAGCAAACTATACCAAAGTTGGTCGTCAGTATGCTTCATCCTCCAAAACAACTCTCAAGAATAGAGCAAAATCTTTTCCTCTTTGCCCTCACTGTGGGTTTAATGATCATCATCAGGATGACTGTCTCATGAACACATGCTGTGATATATGTGGAAATCCAGCTCATGAGACATCCCAACATGACAGTATCATTCATGCAAGGAGAAGTACAAAACAACCCAAAATCACTGAGTCTTCCTCAGTCTCTAAATGCAAAACATGTGGTACCACAATGCACTCAACCACTGACCATGAGTCGATTGCAAAATTCAAAGAGACATTGAGACCCAAGCCCACTAGCAAGTGGGTCATTAATATAAACTAATTCAGTTTACTACTTGTGCAGAGACACGCCAGGGAGCCTATTTGGCATCTAGACAGTGGTTGCTCAAGAAGCATGACTGGTGTGAAGGAGTATCTGCACAAGTATGTAAAGGAACCAGGACCCAAGGTAGTATTTGGTGATAACTCATCATGTCCCACTGAAGGTTATGGTTCAGTAAACTGCAATGGAATAGTTTTCTCTATAATTGCTTATGTCAATGGTCTCAAATACAATCTCATCAGTGTCAGTCAACTATGTGATGCTAAGTACATTGTGCAATTTAATGACAAACAAGGTACCATCTTTAATGCCAACAAAGAAGTGGTGTTGATAGCTCCAAAGAGAGATGATGTTTATGTGTTAGACATGTCAACACTCTCCCAAGATGGAACTTGTCTCTTTGCTAAAGCCAATGAAACTATCAATTGGCTGTGGCATAAGAGACTCTCACACTTAAACTTCAAAACCTCAACAACTTGGCAAAACAAAACAAGGTCATTGGCTTACCATCACTGGTTTTTTCAAAAGACAAACCATGCTCTGCCTTTGAAAAAGGTAAACACCACAGAGCATCATTCAAAACCAAACAAAATTTCCCCATCAAAAGCTGCCTTCACCTCCTGCACATGGATCTCTTTGGACCTGTCAGTCCCAGATCAATCCAGCATGAGAAGTATATACTTGTCATTGTTAATGAGTTCTCAAGACACACTTGGGTGTACTTTCTTTCAAAAAAGAGTCAGGAAACTGATACAATAATGTCATTCATCAGGAAGATTGAAAATCAGAATGACATTACTATTAAACAAATCAGAACTGACAATGGTACTGAGTTCAGAAATCAAGTGCTTGAGAGTTTCTGTGATGAAAAAGGAATTTCTCAAAATTTCTCATCTTCATATACCCCTGAACAAAATGGGGGTGCTGAAAGGAAAAACAGAACTCTCATTGAGGCTGCTAGAACCATGTTAAATGGCTCAGCCCTCTCCAAGCATTTCTGGACTGAAGCAGTCAAAACTGCCTGTTACACTCAAAACAGGTCAATCATTGTCAAAAGACATAATAAAACCCCATATGAGATCTTCAAAGGTAGACCTCCTGACATCAGCTATTTTCATGTGTTTGGATGTCTTGTGTTCATTCATAACCACAAGGATAATCTAGGCAAGTTTGATGCAAAAGCTGATGATGGATACTTCTTAGGTTACTCACTGATCTCCAAAGCCTTCAGGGTTTTTAACACAAGGAGACAACAAGTTGAGGAAACCTTTCATGTCACCTTCGATGAAAGTGCTGAAAGCATCAGGTTCACCAACACCTTAGTGGAGGAAATAGGAATTGATAACTCATAAAGATATCCTCCTGATGAGTACAACACTGAATTCAATTCCTCATATCAAGATGATGCTGACATCTCATATTATGTCTTACCTCACAACCTACCCCAACAAACTATCAGTGAGTTCATTGATAATCTGTCAGTCCCTGCTGGGATAGGAAACACTGATCCAAATGATCAGGAACCTGTAACTCATGAACCTCAACCTGAACTCACATCTGAACTCCCAATGACATCATCAAGCTCAGATCCCAGACCACAAAGTAAGTGGACAAGAACTCAAGACATTGAGCTTGTAAACATCATTGGTGAACCCACTGAGGGCATGCTCACTAGAAGCATGGCTGCTAATCTAACTGCAGCTTTAACCAATGAATGTCTATATGCTGATTACCTATCAGATATAGAACCCAAAAGTGTCACTGAGGCTCTAAAACACCCAAGCTGGGTTCAGGCTATGCAAGAAGAACTGCAACAGTTTGATAAAAACAAGGTCATGACCTTGATCAAATGTCCTCAGGATGTAGTAGTCATAGGAATGAAGTGGGTTTTCAGAAACAAAACTGATGAAAACGGCACTATCATTAAAAACAAAGCCAGACTTGTAGCCAAAGGTTACAGTCAACAAGAAGGCATTGACTATGATGAGACATTTGCTCCTGTTGCAAGAATGGAAGCCATCAGGATCTTCCTTGCATATGCAACATACATGAACTTCAGGGTCTACCAAATGGATGTTAAAAGTGCATTCTTAAATGGTGATCTCAAGGAAGATGTGTATGTTCAGCAACCTCCAGGCTTTGAGAGTAGTGAATTCCCTGACTATGTCTGCAAGCTTGACAAAGCCCTTTATGGACTTAAACAAGCTCCCAGGGCATGGTATGAAACTCTCTCAGCTTTCCTGATACAAAACAAGTTTGTCAGAGGAAAGATAGACAACACACTGTTTGTCTATAGAACTCAACAGGATGTGATACTAGTCCAAGTGTATGTTGATGACATCATTTTTGGCTCAACAAACTACAAACTTTGCAAACAGTTTGAAAAACTGATGACAAAGAAGTTTGAAATGAGCATGATGGGGGAACTCACATACTTTCTTGGACTACAAATCAGGCAAACTGATAAAGGAATATCCATCAGTCAAGAGAAATACACCAGAAATCTCTTGAAGAAATATGAGATATCTGACTGTGCCTCAGTGAAGACTCCAATGGTCCCACCTAACAACCTTGGACCTGATCTCACTGGCAAATCAGTCAATCAAACCCATTTCAGAGGGATTGTTGGCTCACTGATGTATCTAACTGCTACTAGAACAGACATACAATTTTCAGTCTGTTTAATAGCAAGATATCAGTCCAATCCCAAAGAATCTCACCTCACTGCAGCCAAAAGAATACTCAGGTACCTGAAGGGAACCCCAAACCTTGGACTCTATTATCCAAAATGCTCAGGGTTTGATCTCAAGGGTTACTCTGATTCTGATTATGCTGGCTGCAACATGGACATAAAAAGTACCTCAGGGTCCTGTCAATTTCTTGGAGGAAAACTGGTTTGTTGGAGTGCTAAAAAGCACAATCAGTGGCTATGTCCTTAGCTGAAGCTGAATATGTAGCTGCAGCAGGATGTTGTGCCAATGTATTATGGATGAAAAGTCAACTCAGTGACTATGACATCCATTACAAAATGGTGCCCATCTTCTGTGATAACACCAGTGCTATTGCAATCTCCAACAACCCTGTCCTCCACCAAAGAACCAAACACATTGATATCAGATATCACTTCATCAGGGATCACATAATGAAAGGAGACATTGAACTTCATTTCATCCCTACTGAATATCAAATGGCTGATATCTTCACAAAACCCTTGGATGAACCTACCTTCAGGAGACTGAAAGCTGAATTGGGAATGCTTGACATTGAAAGTCAGGTATCTGAAAACCAATCTCAGTAAGTTCTCTGAAATGGTTCATCCTCCCTGAACATCCAAAAATAAACCTCCACTGAATGAGTAAGACTCATTCAGGGTCCCTGACATTTGACAAAGAGCATTGAATGAGTAACTAAATGATCCAAGTATCAGTTACTTAAATGTCCTAGGACGCTAATTTAATATAGGGATATATGTCTCTTTGTCTTACTGTCACCCCACTTGGCATTTAATGCCTCATCTCACAAAAATATCAAATTGATATTTTATCTCTGCAAAAGTGCACTTTTACTGTGCACTGCAACTGTTCCTTTGAAAAACGGGATTTTACTGCGGGTAATGGAGTGGTAGCATTAAATGTGGAAATTCAAACGTTTTTCAAAAACCGACTCTTAATATTCCCATTTGTGCACAAATCACTCTTCTCACCACTCTATAAATACCCTCTTCCAAAACAAACAAACACACACAAATTATTTTCTGCAACAAAACTCTGTCAAAATCATTTCTAAAACTCAGAAATATTTGTGTGTGCTAAAAAAACTCCCTCTTTTGGAAAACCCTTCTTGTAAACATTTACAAAAGTTTTTCATCACAAACTTGAGAAATCAAAAAAAAAAACTTTGATTATTCTAGTCAAAATATTTTCAAAACCCTAAAATCTTTTAAATGGAAATGGCTAGAACTCAATCTCTCCAGTTTGCTTCTTAGTGGGTAGGGGATCTTACAAATGTTGAATTTAAAACTAATAATGTCATGGGCAACTTTGAATACCCTAAATCTGTCCCAGCCTACAAAGACATTATGAAATTTTTGTTTAATTGCCCACTGAAAACGGCCTTTGTTCAGTGTCTCTCCATTGTTTACCAAAATCTCCTCAGGGAGTTTTGGGCAACAGCCAAGGCCTATGACCCGACACCCTCTACTGATGAGAACAACCTCAGACCTCTCAGGGAATATCTCATCAGATTCAGTCTTCACGGGGGGCAACAACGATTCACCCTGGATTATAAAACGTTTGGCACTTCAACAGGGTTGGATTATAACAAAGGAGTTTATGTCGCCCATCCTGAACCCTCCACAGTGAAGGATGGGTTAAAACAAATCGTTTTAGATCCAACATTTTTAGACAAGACTCCAGTCACCAAAAGCTCATTTCCCGTGGCTTGGAGGATCCTATTCACTTTTGTGATTTAGGTCCTCGGCGGGAACCACTCATCCACTGAACAAGTTAACTCTATTCAGTTGATGATGGCATACTGCTTAATAAATGGGGTCACTGTCGACATAGGGGAGATCATTTACAGTAATCTCGTAACCAAGATACAAAGCAAAACTAGGACGAAATACGTTTCGTATCCTAGGTTTGTCTCTTGTGCTTTGCAAGTGTTACTAGGTTCAAACTATCCTTAGGAAGAAAAATTTGGTGCTTTACCTGGCATCCTGAGCCAATCCAATTTTCAAAAAGACCCATCCCTTGTCACTCCTATTGAATTGACGGCCCAAATGGTTGTTGTAAACAACCAGGGGGGATCAGTGTCTCCAAACCCTGCTCCTAAAAAGAGAAAGGGGAAGTCTCAGACTGGGACTAAGACTAAACCCAAGTCCCAGGGCCCTGAGGCTTCAGGAACACAGCCTAAAAGGCATAAAAGGCCCGAGACTAAAAAGACACCCACTGATGACCAGGCAACATCCACCCTCGTGACAACGAAGGACACTGATACATCACAATCAGTGCCCTTGGTCACAACCACTACTCCCCAAGATCCAGAGGGAAACAAAACAACCCGCTAGTAGGGGAGCGCCTTCCACATCGCCCAGTGATGACATTAGCAAATCCAAGCCTTTGTCTGAGGGCACACTGATCGATCCCAAAGACTCAGAGGGAATAATACAACCCGCTGATAGGGATACAACTATCACTGACTCCGCTAAAGGCATTGGAAAACACCCACCAGTGTCTTAGGGGTGACTGGGGGACAAAGACTCAGAGGGAAAGAAACAACCCGCCGATACGGAACCCACAACCAATCCTGACTCCAGCGAAGGCACTGGGAAACGCCCACCAGTGTCTGAGGGGTCAACGGGGGACAAAGACACAGAGGGAAACATACCACCCGCTGATATGGAACCCATCACCAACCCCCTGTTAACCGTTGCTGATGTTACTGGAATACTCTTTTCGGAAGATGAGCTTGCTGAAACTGATGATGAAGTTTTATCAGCTGGGGAAGAAGTGGACGCTGAGGTTCAAGCTGAACAAGAGCCTCAGCCTGATCCACAGGAACATACTGAATCACCATTCCAACATGAAAATGATGACTCCTCTTCCTCCACTGATGAATTTGAAAGATTTGATAATGTTCTCCCACTTACTGAAAGGCAGCTTGTTCAGTGGATCACCAAAGCTTCAAGAAGGTTATACTCTGGGGTCACTAAAACACTGTGGGAACAACACACTGAGGCTGCTGCCAGTTACGCTGATCTTAAATCCGATGTGCTCACCTTTAATGAAAATGTTCACGAACACAGGGATCTTATGTATCAACAAATTGACGAACAGAATACAAACCTGGGTAAAATTCGAGAGTATCTTCAGAAGTGTGGCTCATCAATTGATGATATCAAGGAGACTGTCAAGGAGGACCCAACACTCAATTCTAAAGTACTGAAAGCCACTGAAGTTTATATGAAGAATTCCTCCCGTCTCACTGACCTGGTTGATATGCTTCAGTCTGCCAATTTTCAGGGCCTACAGAGTTCTGTTCAGTCTCTACAATCTACATTGGGTTCTCTTGATGCTCAGGTGGCTAATCTGGCTAAGGCATCATCCTCCATGGCTTGGAATCTTGGGCCTCGGATGACAGCCTTGGAATTATCTCATGCTAACTTGGAAGCAAAGGTCAATGGTATTCAAACCGACACATCAGACATCAAGGCTATGATCTCTGAAATTTATCAAGCCTTCAAGGGTCAAGCGGCTCCGTCCCCCTCAGCACCAACTCCAACTCTTGCCCTCACTGACGCTCCGGCAACAGTTAAGGGGGAGAATATTGCTGAAGAACCTCCTTCTCACACTGAGGGGGAGCCAACACCATCAGAATCAGCAGCTCAAATCTCATCATCACCACCAGTCTCAGCAATACCTATCTCATCAATCCCACCACCAACATCAACAACAACACTGACAGTAATCACACCAATAACAACAACACCACCACCCCTGGTAGAAACTTCATCTTCCTCAGGCCAGGACAAAGAAAAAGGCAAAATGACAACTCCTGAGCCTGAGAAGATTCCCTTTAAGATCGGCAACACCATGTACCTGCTCACACCACAACAGCTAAGTGCTCACCTTGCTAAGGAGGAAAGAAAAAAGAAACTTGCTGAAGAAGAAAGAAAGAGCAGAGAAGCACTGGTACAAGTAGTTGCTGAGGAAGCTGAAAATATTAGGATAGATGCTAAAAAGCTTGAAAAGGGTCAGGAAGGACAAAAGTTCAAGGAAGCTCAGGCTGCTCAGATGGCTGAAATGAGAAAACAGTTGGAAGAAAAGAAGAAGAAAACTGAAGCCATCAGACAAAGCAGAATTGAGCATTACAACTGGACAATGACAAGCCAAAGGCTTCCTGAAATGATCACAGATGTCAGAATCATCCCCAATACCAAACCACTGGCCATGAACGTTTACAGAGGGGTTGATAAAAGACACTTCGAGGTTCATGATCCCCTCAAATTCACTGACTTTGGGATCACTGAACTCGATGAGCTTGGTCCAATTATTGAAAAGAAGAAGAATGTGGTGGTTAAAGACCTGATGAAGATGCTCAGTAAAAGATATGAAAGACTGAGGGACTGTCCAGCCCAACTGAGAATTCAGCTCGCCTTAACAGCACCCTAAGGATCTCAACCACAATCATCCACTGGCAAAAGGAAGAGAGTTGAGTTCCAACCTGAGATTAAAGTGCCTGGACTGGAGTGTAATAGGGAGCTGCCTGAAGGAGTGAAATTTGTGAACTGTCTTGTGATTGAAAAGCCTGAAAGAGGGCTATTTTTCATTGATGTCTATGGAAACCCAACATTCCAAAGGTGGAGTGTTATCGATCAGGAAGGAGTGGCTACAATGATCAGCTATATTCCAGTGGCCTCTCAAATTCAGACTCCTGCGAATATCAGGTTCTGCACTGACTTAAACGCAAAGATAAGAGACCATCCTGACAGGGAAACACTCATCACCAAGAAAGTCAAGCTTGAAGCACTGGGAATCCATCTGGACTGACATCATTTTGTTTTATCTCTTGTACTAGTGATAGGAACTATGTAATATGATCAATAAAAGATGTATGTTTTGTTAATTTTACTCAGTGTTCCTTATTGTATTCATTAGTACATTCAGTGTAAGAAGAAGCCATTTGCTCACTTACACTGATCAAACACTTAGGCTATTTGTATATCCAAATAGGGGGAGATTGCTGGGTTCAGTAAATACCCAAACCCCTTAATCTAGGATTTGAATAGAAAATAGCCCAAGTGTTTAATCCGTTAAACACAAACAGGTCACTGAGTGCATAGTCTCTCAGTTAGTCATCTTCAGGATACTCAGTACGAGGCGAAGAAGAAGTCTCTCTACTCAGTAAGGCGGAACTTAAAGGGTAAAGACTGAGTCAAGAAGAAGATGGTGGATTCAGTGAGTGATGACAATAACTCACTGAATCCCTAAGACTCCTCTCCAACTACTTACACTGAAGACAAAATGAAGTAGAAGACTGAAGGATGTAAAGACTGAAGAAAGAGCGGGACAAGGCGGGAAAAGGTTGAATCAGATAAGACGAAGTCCTTATCAACCAAAGTCAACTTTCCCTGAATGGCAAAAGAACAGGCTCAGTGTCATCACTGCACTTAGGAAAGTAGTCTTGTCTCTTACCTAGAATAGTCTTTGTAAACAGAGACAAAATACATCAGTATTTTGTCTTCTGTATGATGTCAGTTTGTCACTTAGGAAAGAGTCAAATATCATACATGTATAAATAGCATAAGAGATGGAGTGAAAAGGTGAAGCTTGTGAATTGTAAAAACACACATACACGCAAGCCATCTTTTCACTCCTCCAAATACAACTTAGTTCCTGAGATAGCTCAGTGAGCTCTAAGAGTTGTGCTCAGACTTAGCCTGAGCTTAGAGAGGAGTCACCAAACTTTGTCATTTCAATCCCAAGTATTATTCCGCAAGTACTTGGGTAACGTATTCTTTAGCCTGAGCTTAGAGAGGAGTCACCAAACTTTGTCATTTCAATCCCATGTATTATTCCGCAAGTACTTGGGTAACGTATTCTTTGTTGATTTATTTCTAATAAGAATATGATGTTGAAAATTACTTTGTGTATTTTACTTATGTTAATTTCAGTCATAATTCACTATTAACTTGTTTTACATACTTAAACTGTTTCAAACGATAGTGAACGGGGAACAACAATTATTATTATTATTATTATTTCTAAAACATCACTTCATCATTATTATTATTATTATTATTATTATTATTATTAAATAATAATGATAATAATGATAAAGTTAATAATAGTAGCAGTAGTTGTTGTTATTTATATAAGAAAGTTTAAAGTATATTAGGTTTTCGTAAACATATAAATATTTTAAGAAAATGGAAATTGACAGTTAGGTTCATAAAATTAGATTTGAGATTAGTTTCCTTTATAAAAATTTTAAAGTTTGATTGTAAATTCTATGGTCAATCAAAATATAACACTTATTTATACTTAAGTCCGAAATTTGAAAAAAATTGCAGCTCATAGGCCATGTGTATTTTCATTTTTTTTCTCTACCAAAATTTTCAAAAGTTTGACCAAACTAATTTAA
This sequence comes from Chrysanthemum seticuspe, assembly GCA_019973895.1. NCBI lineage: Eukaryota > Viridiplantae > Streptophyta > Magnoliopsida > Asterales > Asteraceae > Chrysanthemum > Chrysanthemum seticuspe. The sequence goes on from BPTQ01000007.1 coordinate 6,999,020, forward strand.
TTTTGACATTATTAGTCAATAAGAATGTTTCGATTTTGCCATTTACCCAAAAAACAAAAAGAATGTTCGATTTTGCAGTTGAGCTCTCTAGTGGTCAATTAAAAAAATACATTTGTATAGTTTGTATTTTCTCTTATCGTATAACAGATTGAAGTTTGAGCTATGGGGGAGCCCAAATCCGCCCACTATTATTTCATGAAAAACCAACATTCTGAAATTTTAGTTTGTCCATGGGCGATTTGGCAAACCGACAAAGGTTTAAAAACATTATTTTCTGCTTTGATATCGGTTAGCAATTTCTTAATTCTGGAGACATAACTAAATATAAATCTCAAAACTAATCATAACATAGCTCTAATATATGCATGTAGCTTTTACTTTCCAGTTGTAGACTAATTGATTGAAGTAAATAATCGTTACTACTATGTACCCTACATGATAACAAAATTCAGAAACAAAGATAATGAAAGAATAACCAATCTTAAACTAAATGGAATTTAAACCAGCCAGTACGTCCAAACTAAATAGAAACTGAATCTTATTTTAGGTTAGATATATAGCTGAGTTCAACCTTCCGGTGCATGAAGCTGGCGTTAAGAACATATAATACGTATTTGAGGCACACTATATGAACAACGATACTGTATATGTTATGGTCAAATATAGGAATACCTTGTAGGTAAATGTAAGATGGGTTAGAAGATGGACTTTTTACAGACTATAGTTTCTAACTTTTTTTTATGGCTAATTCATGACCTTTGAGATCGTCACATAAACATATTTACCGTGAATAGCCCTCTCCTAGTTTGGTGGGTGAAAGTTAATTCCTCTCACATTCTTAGTAATGATAGATATATGTTTTTGGCTAGGCTAGGTGTCCATTGGCGATTTGGGTGGCTAAGTGATAGTTGGGTAAAAGGTTGTACATTTTTAGTAATGATAGATAGGGAAAGGATTCAAGAATAATTAAAATGTGAAGAATAAAAATAATTTTTAGTCACATATTTCAAATAAAATAGAGATTTTTAAAAGAAAATGCATATGTTTTTATAAACGCATCTGAAACGTATGACTGTAGTTTCTTATCAACCTTCTTATTTTTATTTTTCTTTTCATTTAATTTTAAGTCATGATAGATATATGTTTTTGCCACCTCAAAAGACCATTGAGGTTTAAAAACATAAATTTTCAAAGTTCACCACAATTAAGTTCAAGTTTAGTGTAAAATATATGAGTATTTACTTACATAAAAAAATATACAAATAGGTACATAATTCAACTTTAAAACATACGCAATCGATTACAAAACACAAACTTAATATCTATCATCCCAAATCATTCGTTTATATTATTCTTCACTCCAGATTCTACAATAAAAATGCCAAAAAAAAGCATTTCATTAGACAAATTTAGTTTGGACAAAGTAATATATATGTCAAAAATGTTTGATAGATTACCTTCGACGTCCATATGATCATCAACGACTGTGCTTGTATGATTTTCCTCTCCAAAACGCATATCTCGAACTAAAATTTATGAATAAAAGCTGATTGTTAGTGAGTCCATTAAGTATAATGTGTCAAAAAAGACAAAAATATTCTCAAACTTAACGGACTCGCTAACGAATTGTGCTAGAATTGATATACGAGGGGCTAGTGATGATATTTATCGTAAGTATGGTCACGGACGGAGCCAGAAACAAACATAATCGGGGTCATTTCAATGGATCGGGGTCATTTAAGATGCTAACTAAATAAAAGCAAAAACATATTTCAATGGATCGGGGTCATTTAAGATACATTTGAGAAAAATCAATGTCTTTTCTTAAAATTAACACTAAATCGAAAAAATTCATAGGTGTCACGGGCACCCTCGGGACCCCGCCTGGCTCTGTCCCTGAGTATGGTCTATAGACGAGATTTGAAACAGTGCAAAGGAGTCAACGGGGTAAATGTGTAATCATGTACAATTCAAGATATGTAAATGGATAAATGCGTACCTGAAGTGGCTGAAGAAGACGGCCGAGAATAGATATTCGGGGAGCTGCTAGGGTAGAAAATTTCATGGGAGTACCTTAAAACACAGTATGGAGATACAACTACTGCGGAAGTAAATCTTTTTCCCGTGCAACATCTATGAATTTCCTTAGTTGCTTTTGATAAACATGCTATACAATCTTCTCTTAATAAAACCGGATTACATTGCATAGACATGTACAAGGTGGTCGAGCCATAACGTAAACTCCCTTTTGCAAATTTCGTAAAGAAATTATTTGCGGGGGCTGCTTCCTCTTGCATCTTAGGAGCCAAACTATTCAAGGCCTTTTGTAACTCAGCAACATTTTCAACAGGTTTTTTATTCGTGAAGCTGATCCAAACCCAGTCATCAAGCTTAGGAGCACTAATATCACGATCCGTGAAAAGCACCATACACAAATAAAAACTCGATATGATACTCCACGCCACACCTTCTTTTTGTTTAGCGCACTTATCTTTAATATATGGTATAGTTTTCTTGATACATTCCTCACAACCTTGCACTTGGATATTAGGGGGACAAAGCGCAACGGCATTCGCTCGATCAGCTTTTCCGGCAGCATCCTCACTTGCATAGCAATAACCAATGTATGTTGGAGTTCTCATTTTCTCGACAAGACGGTTCAGTGCAGCATCTCGGTTTAAATCATAGTTAACTTCAACTTTTCCAGTGTTTCTACACCTGAAATCCTGAATTGTTGGCCCGATTGAATATTGCGCTATGGCAAAATTACCACCATGAATAATTGCTTGAACAAGAAAAATATACAAAAATATGGATTTCATCTCCAGTTGATTACTTTGAAATTGTGATACTTCACGTTTTTATTATTTTTTATATATAAACCTGTCTTGGTTGTTTTAAAACGTCATTTATCTTGAGAAAAATATAAGGCGTGTAGAGTTATATAAGTGAATCGTTGTAAAAAAAACACATGTCGTATAATAGAGTATGAGTTTGATGCAATTCTAATTCATTCGAAGAAAATGATATAAAACCAACTCTCTATCTTTATCATGACCTAACATACGTATATGTAATACTTTAAAAATCATTAACCAATTTCTAAAAATACATATAACTGATCACAAGTGACCAGGCCCGGCTTAAGACAGGTGTAGGTGGTGTGGCTGTCAAGGGCCTCACTTGTTTGGGGGCCCAATTTCTAGCCGAATACGATATGTAGACTAAATAAAGTTAGCTAAGTGTTACAACTCTGTAGTTGTGCCCATGCATGTAAAAGTAAAGGAAAAAGAAAAAAAAAAAAAAAAACATTATAAACTAAAGCATAATTGTGGAATATGGACCTGGTTTTATTTGCCAAACTACGTGAGATAAGGAGGATTGCATTGGTGACAAATTGTATGTATGTGTATGCCTATAATGTATAGTACAAGGTAAATAGTTTTGTGACGAGTTGATATGCGCGATGACTGTTTTATCGTTGCTTCAATGGGCCTATTAGTAATTAGAGCACAGGGTCATCGAAATCCATAAGACACCCGTGCAAGTGACAACTATACTTGTCGCCCTAGTGGCCTAATGGATACATGGCACCGAAATATATATGCAATGTACGGGAAAAATCGGATTTTTTCAATTTTGTTGTACTTGTACACGAAATTTTAATGGGTCATAAGAACCGTATACTTTCCAGAACAGAGTGATGATGGATGGCTAAAATGACTAGTATATATTTTTGTTATGAATAATTAGCTGATCGAGTCTAATATTGTCTTCCCAAGTTGCATTGCAACTCATATGATTTCAGGCATGGAAAAGCTGAAAGATGGGACGACTACATCAAGTTTAGTCGATCCAACACTGTGTTCAACTTACATACGTAATATTATGTGACTCAAAGTCATGGCGTATTACGTGACTCCATCATCATCCGTCAAGTTCTCACTATCATCCTTATCATGGCCACGTGAGGAATAATTATGCCCCGCCATGTATTGTTCCTTAAAATCATCACTTCTCCATCTCTCTCTTCCCATTTCATGTTCTTTATAATTTTTAATTCTTGCTTCCCATCCAAGAATCTTTTGCTTAACATGATTACGGGGAGTTACATCAATGTCAAATTTTCTCTTTTTCTTATACTTACTCATGTAACGAGGAACCATATACATTCTAAGTTTGCTCTTACCCGCCTTAAGTAACATTACCCTTCTTCACATTTAGTAATTGCTCTAGCCGTAGCTAAGAACGGTGTTCCTAAAATTAGGGGCATATACTCATCTACATCGATGTCAACAATCACAAAATCAATCGGGAATATATGCATTGCTACATCAATTAACACATCCACCGCAATTCCTACAGGATACACATAAGAACGGTTTGCTTAGGAGAGCATAATCCAAGTATTAGCCGGCTTATCACTAGTTAACTTATTTTATATTGATAAAGGCATTATGTTCACATCGGACCCTTAATCGGCTAACGCGTTTATGTATTTTAATTACCAATGCAACAAGGTATCACGAAATGCCTGTAAACTACATGTTTCTTAGCCACACTCTTTTAAGAAGACTATCGTCGAAAGGTCCTATGGGTAACGTATCATACACCTCTTCATCCATTTCTCCTTTAAAGGTCTTCGCAACGAGTTGATAACGCTACACGCGTCGTTCGGGGTCAAGGAAACTTCCTTTTCTTCGAGCAAGTTTTATAACACCCTAGGCAGTGAACCTAATCGTTGTAGTGTAGTAATTAGGGTAAGCCACGGGTATTGATATCGTTCTCTACGGGAATAGGAATGCTAGTGAGAAGTTACTACGCTAAGGTTGAGGTTGAGGAAGATTATTTTTTTGTATTTTTATATTTTATGAAATTGAAAGGTACGAATCTCGGGTATTGGATTTGGGGGGTTGGTATTTCTACCGATTACTCTACTATTATCTAATTATCTAAACTAAGGTTGTGGGAGTCTATGTCTAATTTATGTGTACTCGTATGATAGTTTAAAGATGTGTTTACTTAGGTTTTACTACTCCTTAACTATCTCCTATTGATGGTTGAGTTGTCACATCCTTATTCTTAGTTGCGTTGTGTGTCTAAAGTTGTAGGGTATGCGTTTCTCCCTAACTCTTTGAACTTACCAAAGGGTCTCGTCTACAAAACCCACTAGGGATGATAAACTCTTACTCTAAGGCACTCTTCGGATGGTTTAGCCTACGACTACTCAGGTAATCATATTCTAAGGTTCACAAAGATGAATCAAGCATTAAGTACACAACGAATGACCTATTGCACTACTAGATCATTAATCAACTAAGATAAGAAACAACCAATCAATATTCAATAATTAAGTTTCATACTTCCTAAGCAAACACACAAATAAATTAGCCGGACATGGAGAACATGCAAGCATACACACAAATAATCAAAGACATAATTGAATTGATGAAGTAAATACTTATCTTGATGTAAAATAGGGTTTAGAACCCTAAAATACTGTACAAGACACCTTAGGTTCAGTTTTAGGTTTTCACTCCAAAAAGACTCTCTCTAAAACTAAAAAATTCGGATTCTATATATAAGATTACATATGCGACGGCGTCACCTTATGTTTCGTGACGCCATCGTGTCGCCGTCATTAGGGTTTCGTCTTGGCCACGTTAACCTTGCGACGGCGTCACCTTATGCATGTGACGCCGTCCTCTTCAGCTTCTGACACCGTCTGGGTCACATCTAGGCCGTCTGAGTTGCGACGGTCTACTCCTTTAAAGCCCGACGCCGTCTCTTGAAAATACGAGTTTTGTCTTCTGACCCGTCACAAAATCCTACGACGGCGTCGCAGTTAAGCAGTGAAGCCGTCGCCTTCTATTTTCAGCAGCTTTGAGTGTCTCGATTTTGACTTTGGCCTTTTTCTTCGTATATTCGCGCCTTTTCGTCCAAATAAGTGCTATTCCAGCATTTTGCCTTCAAGAGACCTAAAAAGTGAAAAGGAACGATATTAAGCAATAACGGATACAAAAGTGATCAAATAAGGGCTAAAACGACCCCTTAAAATGGTACCTTTTAAAACCTTATCACGAGTCTTTATATCTATAGTTATTTATTAGAATTCCCCATGGATTTTATCTTCTAAACATGACTTATTATTAGCGACATCTTTACAGTCATCATACTCGATGTCAATCATGTTTTCATCGACTTCTTTACCATTCACCATATTACCTACTTGTCCCTAGACTTCATTGGCGCTTTCGTGGACGATAGAGATAACATTCACGTAGTTGGTGATGGGAGTGTGATTTTCATTTCCCATTAACACTTTTTCTAGAGCCTTCGCCTTAGTATATCTTTAATAAATTCATCATCTCCGCCATCTTTTCTTGCATTTTCTCGCGTTGTTTGTAAACGGCATATTCAAATTTTGCCAATCTCTCGGAATGTGCTGAATATACTTCCTCATTTTAGCTTCAATGTTGGGATCTAGTTCGTGAGGAGGTGAAGAAGGGCGTGCGTTTTTTCGAAAAGAATATGCCTTTTCCCTACGAGGTGACTCGGATAAAGGGATTTTTTTTTGGTTCATGATATAATTGACCATCGCCTGAGTGGAGTTTAACGGCTTCCTTCATTTTTTAAGTAGGTAATCAGCCATTTTTTCAAGCTCACAAAGTTTTTCTTCGGAAAGGTTGGAGATTTTGTCAGGTGACGAGATTATGTTGACCATTTTATTCAAATCACGAGGATCATCCCATGATTCATTACAATAAAAGGCGGGTTCTTCAATAATATCCCATGATTCCTCTGCATTTTTCTCTCGTAATTTACCACCGTCCGCGTGGTCAATGGCTTGCTTGGTGAGGTAATTGACATGATCATAAAAAATTTAGACTTGGAGCCAAAGATCAATGCCATGATGAGGGACTTTTTGAAGTAAGTCCTTGAAACGGGTCCACGCTTCGTAAAGAGTTTCACCTTGACAATGGTGGAACATCAAAATGTCATTCCTTAACTCAGTAGTTCTCCCTGGTGGGAAAAACTGAGCGAGGAAACGAGAAGTAAGATCATCCCAAGTTGAGATAGATCCTCTGGGTAGACGTTCAAGCCAATTGCTAGCTTGATCACGTAGTGAGAATTAGAAGAGACGCAATCACATTGTCTCCCGTGTGCAAACATCAAGATCAATTTAGTCAACGATTTTAAGGAAATCCTTGAGATGTTGGTTAGGATCTTCAGAACGAATTTCATGGAATGCACATACGTTTTGCACCAACTGGATGATGTCGGATCGCAAGGGGGTTACATTAGCTCTTTGTGGAAGCTCAATGGTGTTTTGATAGCCTTGGTGATTTGGTCTAGAGTACTCACCTAGAGTACGAGCTCGAAGTGGTATTGGTAGGTCTTGTGGTGGTAAGTTTAGGTGTGGTGGTGGGTCTTGGTGAAAGGGTTCAAAGATATTATCATCCACCATGATGGGAAATGATATGAGTTACGGACAAAGGGAACAAAGAAAAGATAGACTCGAGAAATCTAATAAAAAGGAAAATAAAAATCCTCACTTGATAGGAATCTAGTGAGTAGACCTAAACGAAATAGAAATAGAAACCTAAACTATTTCTCGGCAGCGGTGCCAAAAACTTGATAGCAAAATTATGGAAAACCACAAAAGTTTTACAATCCTCCTACGGAGTGTACATAATCGTTGTAGTGTAGTATATGTAGGACACATGAGATTGATCGTTCTATAAGCGAATAGTGTTGTGAAGGCCAAAGTGTATATCGAGGTAGGTCTAAAGGTGATGGATAAGTCATTTCATATTTTTATAATTTTTTAGAAAGCAAATTAAAATATCGGGGTTTGAATATTGGACGTTTTAACTACTAACTAGTTAAAACAAAACTAAATAAACTAAAATTAAACTACGTGCAAGAAAAGTAAATTGGTGGTAACTCTTATGATCGGAAAATGTTTTTACTTAGATTTCTTTACTCCATAGTTATCTGTTATTGATTAGTCGAATTGTCACGTCATTGTTTTAATTGGAGCATTGTATTCCTTATTATTGGTCGTAAGGAGGTGCCAAATGCCCTTACTCTATGAACGCATAAATCTCCCCTAAGAAGGTTAAAGTCTATTAAGTCTCCTATGATCTACAAGCCCCAATTCACGCAATAAATACAACGAGAAAAACCACTAGTACACTCTAGAGTTGCGTTTAATAAGATGGAAAAGCTAGTTACATATAAGAATTAAGCTAGTTTTCTTACCCTAATGGGAGGCAACCAATTAAACAAGAGACGACAATCAATAATTAATAACTAAGTTACATTATATCTATGCAAACACTAATAAATCTAGTCTAGCATGTTAAAGTGAAGAAAATAAAAGCATATAATCAAACAACACATAGACATATTGAATGATTAAAGAGGGATTACTTAACTTCAGTGAAACGTGAGCCAAAATGGCTGAAAAAGCTTCACAAAAGCTGTGAAATTCGTCTAGGGTTTGCCTCCCCAAAGTGTTACACGAATAATGGAAAATATATGAAAATATATATAGTATTACAATTGTGACGGCGTTACTTTATGATTGTGACGCCGTCAGCTCACAGCCATTAGGGTTTCGTCTTTTGCAATTTGTTGTTGTGACATCGTCGCCTTGAGTCTCTAACGTCGTCGTGATGTGTCTTGACACCGTCGCTTGTTAAAAGATCTGAGCTGTCACGTATAAGTTTTACTTTGAATTATGGTCTTCAAATACAAGTAACTCCGTCAGGTATTAAGGTTTTCAAAAGTTCTAAGTCGTCGTTTGTAAAATTTACATCAAATCATCACGTCCAAATGCAAGTGACGGCGTCGCGTGTAAAATGTGACGCCGTCTGGAGCCCTTTTCTAGACAGATTCACGACTTTGTCGTTTTCTTCACTTTCTTGTCCATTTTAGCCCAAAACATGCCGGTTTTCATCTTTTGCGTCTCAAGTGCCTAAAATGAGAAAAAGAACGATTTATGGTAATAATTGATAAAAAAATGTGGAAGTTTAGAGCATAAATGACCCTCTAAAAACGTACGTTTTAAATCCTCATTAAATACCAAGACGGATTCAAACAATGGCTCCAAATCCGAAGCAACCTTTAATACTTGGTGATTAACCAAATCCAAATCATTGAACTACAATGCAAGCCAGCAATGAACGAACTTGTTATTATTTTTTATTCTTTAATTTTTTCATCTTTTTCATCTTCGACCTAGCTCTTGATATTATGTAGAAATCAAGAAAATACTGAAAATTGTATTATCATATTCACTAAATAACTACAAGAGCTAAAATAGAAAACAAAACAAATAAATCCTAGAGCTAAACAAGCCTAAACAAGTGAGCCGGATCATTAGGCCTTTATTATCTAACAATGATGAGATGCATTTTATGGCCATTTGTATCCTGAACAAAATTTCATTTTCAGAGATAACCTACTTGTGTAACATGCATATTCATCCATGCCCATTATGTTTTTCATTAAACATTTCATTAATTAGCTAAGATATATGTACGTCTGGAACAACAAGAAACTGCATCTAGTATATATTAAAAATGGGTAAAACAAAATTGGATTTAGCTCATCAGTGGCATGTGTAAAGTTTGAATTCATTTTTAACACGAAAGCCCACTTACATTGCAGGTAAATGCTAACAAGAGCCTGTAGGGCTGTTGATAATAACAAAGTTTTCATAAAATTTGCTAATATTCTGATATAGTGAGAAATATGCCTCGTATTTTTCGCTAAACATTGTAGAAGATAGTTACTAATTTTGGATGATTTTGAGTGATTTTTTTTGGACAATCTGTATTTTCTCACCAAAAATTTCGAAGACTAGTTGTTAACAACAACCCTTATTAGCAAAACCTTACATTTTATTAAAGTTGTATTATGTCAGTTTACAGACTTGCACCACTGAAGGAATTAAGTATGATTGTGAATTTGTGATTGACTTATTTCTTAACCTAAATCAAAACATTTCCCTTTTCACAAAACCGGATAATTGAGTTTACAGTTCAACTTTGGACCATAATGGACCCAAATCGACATATATTTGCAACTTTACGAAATTTTAGTTTGTCCATGAGCGATTACAAGAAGTTTTAAAACCATAATTTTCTGCTTTGATATCAGTTGGCAATTTCTTAATTCTTGAGACATAACTACATATCAATCTCAAAACTATTCATAACATAGCTCTAATACGTGTAGCTTTTACTTTCCTGTTGTAAAATAATTGATTGAAGTATATAATCATTACTTATATTATGTACCTTAATACCCATGATAACAAAAGTTAAAAACAAAGATAATGAAGGACTAACTAATCCAAAATAAATAGAATTTAAACCAACCAGTCCAAATTAAATAGAAACTGAATCATATTTTAGGTTAATTAGATATATAATTAGGGAAAATATTAGCTACAATTGAATTGTAGCCAATTCCCTACAATTTGTGCTACAAATTGTGGGTCCCTGAGCCATTTTGTGGGTCCCTGACATCTTTCTGTGGGTCCCTGATTCATTTTCTTGTGTATTTTTGTGGAGAATTGTAGCCAATTGGCTACAAAAAATGTAGCTAAGCTTACCCCATATAATTAAGTACAACCTTCTGGTGCATGAAGTTGACGTTAACAACATATAATACATATTTTAAGGTGCACTATATGAACAAACATACTGTATATGTTATGGTTAAATATAGGAATACCTTGTTGGTAAATGTAAGATGGGTTAGAAGATGGACTTTTTACAAACTATAGTTTCTGACATTTTTACGGCTAAGTCATGACCTTTGAGATCGTCACATAAACATATTTACCGTGAATAGTCCTCTCCTAGTTTGGTGGGTGAAAGTTAATTCCTCTCTGATTCTTTTTTTTGTGCAAAGGTGAAAAATATATTAGCTCAATACTAAGATACATGAAAAAAATTTAAAACAGAGCTAATGACAAGCCATTGCATCTAAACTTAGAGCTAAAACAAAACAACCAGACGACATACAAACCATGGAACTCATACAAACAACACTATACTGATGACAACAGTGTCCAGACCTCCAATTCCCTACTATATTCATTTTATGAAGTTCCAGTATTAATAGATACATCTATCTCATATGGGCATTCAGATTTTCATTTTACTTCCCATTTTATCTTGTAGTACTGAAGCTGGTTTGTACTTTTGAACCATAGTTTTGATTCTTCAACATTAGGAATCTTCTTATCATCCACAAGCTTATCAATAAATTCCAACTCCTTCTCCCATTGTAATATTATATCCGGATCTTCCATTCTGTTCTTTCTATGTAGGTCAAAATCTGAGATTTCATCCAAACTGGAAAACTTGTTAGCACTTATTCTAATATCCTTCATGCTTTCCTTGTCCAAATTCCTCATAGCATTTGGGTTTTAGGAGCTTCCTTTGCAGTTTCTTGTTCATTTTGTTTACTGTTATTGTTACCCCTGTAATTTGTTTTACTAGCACCTCCTGCATCACCACTTCTATCTCCCTTATTCTTAACCACATTAGTATCGTTCACTACTTCCTTATTTCCATTTGCTTTTTGTCTAAACTCTACATTAGCATTCTTGGTTAAATTATTCTCAAACCTATTTATCCATTGCCTTTGATTGATATTTACACCTCTCCTATTCACACCTGCAGCGTCAGCTTCATTCACCTTCCTCAAATCATTCCTGTCAGCCCCACCAGTTTTGCCATTCTCAACATTCACTTTTCCTTCTTCTTCATTTCTAGGCTGATAGTATAATTAACATGTGTATGTCAAAAATCTTACAATGACTACACTTTGGAGGCATCCAATCATACTCAACACTGACATATTTAGTGCAACTTATCACATTATGAGCATTTTTATAACATATCTCAATCTTATTTTTAAACTCATCCCTAGCACTAACCGCAACCAGGACTTCACCCACACAGGCAACACTTCAGGCTCTTTTTTCTCAATGCATATATTAGTGTTCCATTTTTGCACCAGTAGATGTTTGTTCCTAACCAACCATATGCTATTTTCTATAACTTTATTCATCCTATCATCATTTTTTAATTTGAACACATACAAGCCATTATGAACAATAATATCACTTAAACCAAACCTTCCCCACATTCTACTCAAGTTGTATTTTATCTCAGCATATTGCATTCTAAAACCAATAAAGTAGCCACAGAGAGTAAGTTCCCACTTTTTACTACCTTCTATCACAAATTCTTCCTAAAAAATGATAACTTCTCTTCCTTCTTCAGTCCTAGTAGGAATAAGTTCTAATGTGTTGTTATACTCTGTATTATTCTTCACTATACAAGCAAAACTAAGCTTAGCATTCACAATTTTCTTATTACTACTATTCGGTATAGCACTAGCATTCAATTCATTATCTATCTGTACACTACTAGCACTATCAATAGTATCAATCACAGTATTCACAGGAGTTTGTTTACCAGTACTACTAGCATTAGAGAATACCTCATTCAAAGTAGAAAATTCATTAACAATAACTTCCTCTCTACCCTTTTCTGGTTCCACATGAGCTACCCTAACCTCATCACCCTCATTATTCTCACATCCACCGTTAATGATATCCTCACTTCCTGCTGCTTGCGCCTTATAATCCTCTCTATCATTACACACTCTACTTTTCCCTAAATCACAGATTGAATCATCATACTTGATAGGAATTTTGATTTTCCTCTTCGATTGCCTTTTCTTATTTGACATTATCTCTTATATCTTAATAAGAACAAATCAAGACCTAAAATTGGGAATTCTAAAAAAAAAAAATCGAAATTGAAGGATTTTTCAAAACTCGATGAAAACACAATTCAATCTAATCATTGTGTTCGCAATGATTAAATGAATCTAGTGATCAGATTGGTTTTAATTCCTTTCACATTCTTAGTAATGATAGATATATGTTTTTGGCTAGGCTAGGTGTCCATTGGCGATTTGGGTTGCTAAGTGATAGTTAGGTAAAAGGTTGTACATTTTTAGTAATAATATAGGGAAGAGATCCAGTGAAAAGAATAATTAAAATGTGAAGAATAAAAATAATTTTTAGCCACATATTTCAAATAAAAGAAAGATTTTTAAAAGAAAATGCATATATTTTTGTAAGTGCATTTGAAACGTGTGACTGTAGTTTCTTATCACCTTACTTATTTTTATTTTTCTTTTCATTTGATACTAAGTCCTGAGAGATATATGTTTTTGCCACCTCAAAACACCATTGAGGTTTAAAAACATGAATTTTCAAAGTTAAGTTATACGAATGATCAACACAATTGTGTTCAAGTTTAGTGTAAAATATATGAGTATTTAATTACGTAAAAAAATATACAAATAGATATATAATTCAACTTTAAAACATACACAATCGATTACAAAACACAAACTTAATATCTATCATCCCAAATCATTCGTTTATATTATTCTTGATCACCCCAGATTCTACAATAAATATGCCAAAAAAAAAGCATTTCATTAGACAAATTTAGTTTGGACAAAGTAATATGTTTATGTCAAAAATGTTTGATAGATTACCTTCGACGTCCATATGATCATCAACGACTGTGCTTGTATGATTATCCTCTCCAAAACGCATATCTCCAACTAAATTTTATGAATAAAAGCTGATTGTTAGTGAATCCATCAAGTATAATATGTAAATAAGTCAAAAATATTCTCAAACTTAACGGACTCACTATCGAACGTTAGTGAACCTGCGTGCTAGAATTGATATACGGGGGCTATTGATGATATTTATCGAAATGATGGTCTATAGACGAGATTTGAAACAGTGCTAAGGAGTCAACTGTTTAATACATCTAATACATAAACCCGTAACCATGCATAATTCATGATATGCAAATGGAAATATGCGTACCTGAAGTGGCTGAAGAAGACAGCCGAGAATAGATGTTCGGGGTGCTGATAGGGTAGAAAATTTCATGGTCGTACCTCAAAACACAGTATGGAGACATAGCCATTGCGGAAGTAAATCTTTTTCCCGTGCAACATCTATGAATTTCCTTAGTTGCTTTTGATAAACATGCTATACAATCGTCTCTTAATAAAAACGGAGTACATTGCATAGACATGTACAAGGTGGCCGAGCCATAAGGTAAACTCCCTTTTGCAAATTTCGTAAAGAAATTATTTGCGGGGGCTGCTTCCTCTTGCATCTTAGGAGCCAAACTATTCAAGGCCTTTTGTAACTCAGCAACATTTGCATCAGCTTTTGGATCATGGAAGCTGGTCCAAACCCAATCATCAACCCCATGAGCGGTAAGATCACGATCCGTGAAAAGCACCATACAAAAAATTAAATTCGATATGATACTCCAAGCCACAGCTTCTTTTTGATTAGGGCACTTTTGTTTAATATATGGTGTTGTTTTCATGATACATTCCTCACAACCTCCCCCTGAGATATTAGGGGGACAAAGTGCGATGGCACTGACTCGATCAGATTTTCCTGCAGCATCCTCAGCAGCATAGCAATAACCATAGTATTGTGGAGTTCTAATTTTCTGGGCAAGACGGTCTAGTGCAGTGTCTCGGTTCACTTTATAGTTAGTACCTTTAAATTTTCCAGTGTTTCTACACCTGAAATCCTGAGTTATTGGCCCGTATGAATATTGCGCTATGGCAAAATTACCACCATGAATAATTGCTTGAACAAGAAAAATATACAAAAGTATGGATTTCATCTCCATTTGATTGCTTTGAAATTGTGATACTTCACGTTTATATATATATTTCTATATATAAACCTGTCTTAGTTGTTTTAAAACGTCATTTATCTTGAGAAAAATATAACGCGTGTAGAATTATGATAAGTGAATCGTTGTAAATAAAACATGTATAATAGAGTATGAGTTTGTTGCAATTCTAATTCATTCGAAGAAAATGACATAAACTCAACTCTTTATCTTTATCAAGACCTAACATAACATGTATGTAATGCTTTAAATTTTATTAACCAATTTGTCATCTAAATATAGTTAAATACATGCATGTAACTGATCACAAGTGACCAGGCCCGGCTTAAGACAGGTATAGGTGGCGTGGTTGTACAATATAATTACTACAAAAATAAGTTGGTTTAGAGACTACAATCTCGTTTCTACTTTGCAAAGGGTGTCGTCCCTAAGCAAAATAGGCACGATATCCCGTCCTTTCGGGGTCGTCCCTACTTTTGCGTCCCAAAAAAAATAGAGACGACAAGTTTAGGAAATACACTGGGGCCCTCTTAAATTCATAGAAAACATTGACTTACACTGGGGTCCACTTGTTTTGATTAGTAAAAAAGTGAGATATAAGAGTGGAAGGTGTCATAACAAGGCTTAACTTCGTCGTCGCGTCACCTCAGCGCCACATCAGCATCCAATTTTCCCACAACTAACCACAACAAACCCCCTCATCACTCATAACAAACCTCAACCTCTTCATTTGGGCCCCACTACTACTACTTTATTTTTTTTATTCAATTTTCATTTCCAAATAAACGATAAATTCATTTCATTCAAATTAAAAATACAATACATAAAAAAACAACACTTAGTAATAAAAACTGAGGTGATTGAAATCGGGAGGGGTAAGCTGCGAATCTTTGTTGAAACTGATACTGTTGGTTAAGCATTATTTCTTGTGGAGACGGGTTGGAATTGGTCGAAGAGAGGGTAGATGGGTTTGAAGAACCCCCGTATTGTTGTGGGTTTGAGTTAAGTAGATTTGTGAAGTATCCTCCGTCATTTGAGTTTTGAGACATTGTGTAAAATGATATTGTTGGTTAAGAAAGATTTGTTATGTATTTTGGGTTTGAAGATGTGTAAAATGATGAAGATGAAAATAGTTTATATAGGAGTGGTGGGTTTAAAAAAAAAAAAAAAAAAAGAAAAAAAGCTAATGTTTAAAAAAAAAAGAAGTTTACGTTATTACGTAAACTTTGCTTTTGCTGCTTTTGTGTCAGAAAGAATGCTCGTCGTCCCCACGATTTTCTTGTTCACGGCGAGCCACAACGAGGGAGGTCGGTGTGGCGGCGAGCGACGACGGACTTCCACGTCACCCACGGCGAGCCACAACCAACTCCACACCGTCCGCTCTAAATATTAATTAAGGACTCTAAACCAATTTTTTTCATAATTCCTAATATACCCTCTCTAAATATGCTATACCCTTCCAAATATTTATACAACGTCAATAATGCATGAGACAGCCCTGCAAGTGACAACTATACTTGTCGCCCTAGTGGCCTAGTGGATACATGGCACCGAAATATATATGCAATGCATGCGGAAATCCGGATGTTTTCAGTTTTGTTGTACTTGTACATGAGATTTTAATGGTTCATAAGAACCGTATACTTTCCAGAACGGAGTGATGACAGAGGGCTTATTAGGCATGTAATTTGCTATGATATAAAATGACTAGCATATTTTTGTTCAGAATATTTAGCTTGATCGAGTCTAATATTGGCTTCCCAAGTTGCATTGCAACTCATATGATTTTAGGCATGGGAAAGCTGAAAGATGGGACGATTGCATCAAGTTTAGTCGATCCAACACTGTGATCTAGTTGCATACATGATATGATGAGATGCATTTTGCGGCCATTTTTCTTTTTTTTTTCCTTGAAATGGTGAATTTTCTTAACTTAAGAATCAGTCAAATTACAAGAATTCAAACAGCCTAAATTGAACAGACTCAAAAGGCTGATACATGTAGGAAACAACATACATTCAAAGGACTAACATTCAGGGTACTCTACTAATTCTCAAATCCACCATTCATCTAGACTTAGCAACTACATGCTAACATCTAGGCAACCATAGAGAAATATCTCAATCTTGACTACATTACCACTGCACAAACACCATACCTATCTCTATTTGCAGCCCATACAAATGGAAATAGAGGCTCTTATGCAGGGCATCATCAAGAATGAGATAAAAACTCCTGTTCCATTAGGACTCAGCTGCATATAAATGCATAGAGTTGCCCAAAGATACATTCCACCTTGACTACATTTCCCCTTCCCCATCTTCCATAACTACAGCACCATGAAACATAGAGAAAGGGCATCACTAGGTTGGCACTCCACCATAGATTTCTAGAAACCTACTTTATGTGTATGTCTACTGAGCTGGAATGGACAGAGCAAATCACTCAAACTAGTTGCCACACCAGAAACCCCTAGAATGAAATGATTGGGTATCCACCCACCCTTTCAACATCCACAAGTTACAAGGCCCTCAGATACACCATAATTTTAAGGAGATAATTGCTTATGACTCCTTAAACCAAACACTCCTTATACAACACTTTTCTATGTGACTTCACTCAGATTTGGTAAAATTGAGCTTCACACTCCATCTCTGAGCAATTCTCAAAACTTAAGTTGTTCTTTTCACATTTAAACTCATCAGCTGCAGTTTGATATTGTCTTCAATTATCTTTAATAGACCAACTTTATCAATTGCACCACTAGTGAAGAGTCTTGAGTTTCTCTCCTTCCAAATATAGTATACACTAGTTGCAAGGCTAATTATTCTTAGAATACTTCCAATAGTGTTGTTGCAAGGGTCATTTTCATATTGTAGTAGCAGTGAATCCCATGAATTTGACATCCACCCAGTCTCCATCTTTGCTTTGACATTACCCCAAACATTTGTAGAGAACTCACACTCAAAGAATAGGTGTTTATGTGAATCCTTCATTCTTTGACACAAAGGACATTTCAAGTCAAGGTTTGTATTCCATTTCATAATTCTGTCTTGAATTTGCAGCCTTCCTCTAATTGCCATCCAGAGAATAAAAGCCATTTTAGGATTGCACTGAGAGAACCATACCACTTTACTCCATCTGACATTTACATGTTGAAAACTTATATGTTTCCATGCCAACTGTGTAGAAAAATCACACAACCTACCATCATTCCCCTTCCATTTAGTGACATCCTCAGTTGTCCTTAATAAAGGTACCTCAAGATTAGCAAGAAGGATATTGCACATTCCACTCATTTGGCAATCTTCACACATTGTTATCAATCAACTCTTTCACTGTCCTATTTTCAGATAACCCCTAGCATTGTGAATACTTCTAGTAGTGATTGTATCAGCAAGAATGCCCAGGCTACTCAATTGATCATACCATACATTTGTCTTGTTTCCATCACCAATTACTTTATATACATTGTATTTCACTTTATTCCTTAACTCAAGTAAGTTCTTCCGCAATTACTTATGTCAACCCTAAGCCAACCCTAAGTCGACTTTTCTCTCTGGCGACCAAAAGGAAACCCTTTACTCTTCTCTCTTAATCCTTTACTCTAATCTGTTATTCTTATGCAATTACTTATGTGATTTGCTTAATTATTTCAGATTCTTGTGATCAATTAGGAGTTAGGGTTCTTCGTTTGTTAGGGTTTCGTTTTTTTGTTTTCTTTTCTGGTCTTTATTCGTTCACTGGATAGTATATACATGATTAATTGATTGTGTGTATCATCATAACATGGAGCCTGGTTAGTCTTTTGTGGGATTATCGCTTAAACCCTAACATCCTGTTAGGGTTTTCTCTCTTATTTTATTTTGGTCGTTTTATGGTGCTGCTGGGGTTTGTCATATTTACGTGGGTTTGTGTGATTGTGTGTGGGGTTTCGTGTCATGGAGAAAGGGTTTTTCAACAAGGAATGTCCGTCGAAGAAAGCTGCTAGTCCAGCCACCAACTTGGCCGATCAAGTTGGGTCTCTTAAGGAACCTATGCCGGTTACTGGTTTGGTTGACAATAATTTGGGTGTGGAGCAGATTGCGCAGTCTAGTGGTACTATTGGTGGTATGGATTCTGATTGTTTTGTTGCGTCAGACAATGGTACACCTCTTGTTGGTACTGATGGACAAGTGGAGCCGGTTTCACTTGATTCAAGCCCTTGTCATGATGTACCTGCTTCTGATTCGGCCTCTAAACAGCCTAATGTGGAGCAGTTGATTGCTAATGCGCATCAGAATTTTGATGCAGCAATGAATAAAATTGACAGTGATATTGCTAAGATGGCTTCATCTTCTGATGTGAACAACTCGAGTGGTATTAATGGTACTAAAGTTTATTCTGCTAATACTCCTCTGTCGAGTTTTGATGTGGCTATGCAATCCCAAATGTATGGTACTAATCATAGTGTTACTTCTGATCTTAATGCTTCGATGGATGGTAAGAATGCTTCTACTTCTGGTCTTAATGTGAGTGATAGTTTACACAATGAAGTGAGGTCGTTTGCTAATGTGTTAAACTCGGAACGTGTATCTAGGAAAGTTAACTTCCGTTCATTGGTGAATGAGAATCGAATTGATAATCATGATACAGTTCTTCCTAAGGCTGCTATGGAGGGTGTGTTTAACCGATATGATAATACTCTTGTTGGCTTCTTTGTCGGCAAGAATATTGCATTTCAGTTGGTCAAGAATTATGTCACCAATACATGGGGTAAGTTTGGTTTAAAGAAACATATGAAGAATGATGATGGTGTATTTCTCTTTAAATTTGATTCTAAAGAGGGTGTTGAGAATGTTCTTCAACGAGGACCTTGGATAATTCGTAATTCTCCTATCATTCTCACTAAATGGACTCCTGACGTGCTATTGTCCAAAAGTGACGTTACCAAAGTGCCTCTGTGGATTAAATTGCATAATGTGCCATTACTTGCATATTCGGAAGACGGGTTGAGCCTTATTGCTACTCAGGTGGGTAAGCCGATCATGTTAGATGCATTCACTAGCTCCATGTGCGTTGACTCATGGGGTCGTATTAGTTTTGCTCGTGCTCTTGTTGAGTTATCATCGGAAGCTGATCTTAAACATGTGGTAACTATGGCTATCCCTATGAAGGATGATAGTGGTTTTACGACGGCTAGTATCAAGGTTGAATATGAATGGAAACCTCCACATTGCATGGAATGTAAAGTGTTTGGGCATGATAATGCTTGTTGTCTTAAGTCTCCTAAGGAGCATCATGCTGATGCTCACACCTCGACCTTGGATGTGAATGATGATGGTTTTAAGGTGGTGCAGAATCGGAAAGCCAAACCCCAAGGTCCGAAGTTGTCTAGTGGTATTAATATGGGTAAGGGTCCTAAATTTGCTCCTAGGAAGCAGGTTTATATCCCAAAGAAGAAGACGCCGGACGTTGCTATTGTTAATGCTACAGGTACTCCTGTTACTACTTCTAATTCTTTTGGGACACTTGAGGTGCATGAGGACACGTGCATTCATAGTCCTGTGGTTGATTCTAATACTGAGGAGGCGATGATTGGGGATTCTACTGGTTGTTCTAAGGAAGCAGATGTGGATAAGGGTCGTACAATGGAGGTTAATGAGGATGTGTTTAATAAGACTGGTTCTACATCACATGTATCGCTTGTGAGTGATTCAATGGGAACAATGGATGGTGGTTCTACTCCCATAGTTGAGAAAATTGGTAAGCTTGAAAAACTACTTATTGCTGGGAAAGCTACTCTTGTGGATGATGATGGTCAACCTATTCCGTCTACCTCTTCTATTAAGAGAGCTAACCCTTTTTTATAAAGTGGGAGAGATTGAGGTGTCTGATTCTGAAGATGAGGTTGTTGCTAACCCATTTGATGAGTCTGCTAATTTATTTGGTGGTGGCCAAGGGTATGAAGATGAGTATGATGAATATGACTTCGATGACTATTCGAAACAGGTTCGTGATCTTCCTGGGAATTTGGATGTCTTTAATGCCATGTATGGCACAACGTTTCAAGGTCCTAGGAAATAATTTCGTTGTGTCATATGTTATCATTTGAGTAGTGTTTTGTTTCTTGTTTAGATAATTGGAAGTATCTTGTTATGTAAGCTCTATGCCTATGTAACGGACTGATATATGGGATCTCACTCATATACATTGTACTTAAACATTTATTTGGTTAATATATTTACCAGGGTGCAGGATTACTCCCCTTTACCCAAGTAAGTTCTTCCGCATCCAACTGTCACTATATTCATTCTGAATTTTGTGGCCATTTGTATCTTGAACAAAATTCATTTTTATTAGATACCTATTTGTGTAACATGCAGATCCATCCATGCCCACTAACAACTACTATTATGTTTTTCATTGAGCCATTTCATTAAATAGCTAAGAACGTCTGGAACAACAAGAAATTGCAACCAGTATATATTAAAAATGCCTAAAACAAAATTGGGTTAGCTCACCGGTGGCGTGTATGTAAAGTTTGAATTCATTTTTAACATGAAAGCCCACTTACATTTTAGGGAATGCTAACAAGAGCTCGTAGGGCTATTGATAACAACAAACTTTTCATAAAATTCGCTAATATTAAGATATAGTGAGAAACATGCTTTCGTATTTTTCAATAGAAATTGTAGGAGATGGTTAGTAAATTTGGATGATTTTGAATAATTTTGGATGATTTTGAAACATTCTGTATTGTCTTACCAAAAATTTCGAAAACTAGTTGTTGACAACAAACTTTATTATAACCTTACATTTTATTAAAGTTGTATCAGGTCTGTTTACAGACTTACACCACTAATCTAGGCTCACTCTTTTTAAAGTAAGCCCACATTGAGGAATTAGTTATGATTATGAATTTGTGATTGACCTGTTTCTTAACCAAAATCAAAAAAGAAACAGCTCGTATGTACACACAAATTCAAATTTCTTTTCTATTCATGCAGTGTTGATTATTTTCTCCATTGACTAGCTACGGGAATGTACTCCATTTCATCTAGAAAGTTGAAAAGGGATAGAAGCCACAAAATTTCAAATACGAATATTAAATATTGTCTGTATATAAGTGGGAGATGAATACATCTTCATGCAAAATGCATAAAATAATACTAGTTGTACGTAGTTTCATTGAACATTCATCGCTACGGTTTAAAACTTTAATGAATGAGAACAACGAATTAAAAAAGAGCTAGTGACACTTTATTCGTCGTTCATAGCCACCGTCTAGGACCAATCATATAGATACAAAATGGGCAAAATGGGAGGATTGGCTTGCCTTACTGCGTCCAGCCTAAATAGTTTTGTGACAAGCAGAGACGCGCGATGACTGTTTTACAGTTGCTTCAATGGGCCTGTTAGTAATTACAGCACATGGCCACCGAAATCCATGAGACAGCCCTGCTAGTGACAACTATAATTGTCGCCCTAGTGGCCTAGTGGATACATGCACCGAAATATATATGCAATGCATGGGGAAATACGGATTTTTTCAGTTTTGTTGTACTTGTACATGAAGTTTTAATGGTTCATAAGAACCATATACTTTTGCAGAACGGAGTGATGGATGACAGAGGGCTTATTAGGCATGTAATTTGCTATGATATAAAATGACTAGCATATATTTTTTTTTTCCGAATATTTAGCTTGATTGGGTCAAATATTGGCTTCCCAAGGTGCATTGCAACTCATATGATTTTAGGCATGGGAAAGCTGAAAGATGGGATGACTGCATCAAGAGTCGATCCAACACTGTGTTCTAGTTGCATACATGATATGATGAGATGCATTTTGTGGCCATTTGTATCTTGAACAAAATTGATTTTTAGAGATACCTATTTGTGTAACATGCAGATTTATCCATGCCTACTAACAACTACTATTATGTTTTTCATTGAGCCATTTCATTAAATAGCTAAGATATATCACTACTAGAATCGGGGCTTTTAGCCACGGAAAACTTTTAGTCACGACCAAATTCGTGACTAAAAGTCCACAAACCGACAAAATAGTCGGTTTTCAAAGTTTGACTTAGGATATAACTTTTCGCGACGGAACCATCGTGACTATAAAGTATGAGTCGTGGCTAAAAGTTTTTCAACCCTTGACTTTGACTTTCAACAAGAAATTTTAGTAAAAAAAAACGAGCTTTAACTTTTAGCCACGCCATATGTCGTGACTAAAAGTTTTGGCATTACTTTATTAATATTTAGTTTAATAGCGAAAGTTTTTAAAATATTTAAAACTTTTAGTCACGACAAATGTCGTGGCTAAAGGTTTGACACTATTTTTGTTAATATGATTTATGTTGTTTATATTTGGGATTGTTTGTATGTTACGGATCGAGAAAAACATCCGAAAAAGGCTGGAAAACTCAGGTTTGCTGCTAAAACAACAGCTGCAAGCCTGCAATGCAGAAAGGTTTGCTAGAAAACTCAGGTTTGCTTTTAGCCACGACTTTAATCGTGTCTAAAAGTTTAAAGTTAATATATCCTTATGTTTTTTTGCCACGACCAGTCGTGACTAAAGTTTATGATTATTTTAATAATAATCTTTTTGCCACGACCAAGTCGTGGCTACAAGTTGACGATTAAAGTATCAATATGGTTTTAGTCACAACAGTATCGTGACTAAAACTTTTAATACTATTTTAATTTTTATTATTATTATATATTTCCAAACTTTACTGTGACTCATGGTCGTGTCTAAAAGTTGTTGACTTTGGTGGCTAAAAAACGTCGTGACTAAAAGTATGCACAGATCGTGGCAATAGGTATTTAGCTACAGGATTATAGCCACGACGATTTAGTCACGATTTTACGTGACAAAAGGTATTTAGACACGATATATTGACTTTTAGCCACGACTTAGGGTCGTGACTAAAAGCGTAGATTCTTGTAGTGATATGCATGTCTCGAACAACAAAAAATTGCAACCTGTATATATTAAAAATGTGTAAAACAAAATTGGGTTAGCCCACCGGTGGTATGTATGTAAAGTTTGAATTAATTTTTAAAGAAATGCTAACAAGAGCCCGTATGGCTGTTGATAACAACAAACTTTTCATTAAATTCGCTAATAGTAAGAGATAGTGAGAAACATGCTCCGTATTTTTCAATAGAAATTCTAAGTGATGGTTAGTAAATTTGGATGATTTTGAATAATTTTGTTTGGAATTCTGTATTGTTTTAACAAAAATTTCGAAAATTAGTTGTTGACAACAAACCTTATTAGCAAAACCTTACATTTTATTAAAGTTGTATTAGGTCTGTTTACAGACTTACACCACTAATCTAGGCTCACTACTTTTTAAACTAAGCCCACATTGAGGAATTAGTTATGATTATGAATTTGTGATTGACTTGTTTTTTAACCTAAATCAAAAAAGAAACAGCTCGTATGTACACACAAATTCAAATTTCTATTTTAAGGGTGGAGATACTCCAACACCCCATAAAGTGTTACTCCAACACCCCATAGATCATGGGGCCCGCAGGTGCCCTTTTTTTATTTATTTATTTTTATTTTATTTTATTTAATTGTGTAAGGTTTATTTTGTGTGGTATATTTAATTTGTGTAGTGTTTTTATATGTATAGTGTATTTATTTGTGCGGTATATTTAATTTGTGTAGTGTTTTTATATGTATAGTGTATTTATTTGTGTAGTGTTTTTATATGTAGAGTATTTATTTGTGTATTGTTTCCATTTAATTAAACAATAACAATAAAACATTGGACATTAAAACATTAAACAAGTACAACAACAAATGTTTTCAATATTACAACGAAATCTACTCCACATGAAGATTATTAATGTCATTTATAAGCTCATAGAGTATTCCACTGGACTGACATGCGTGATCAACTGGATTTCTTGCCAACTCCTGTGATGCCTCCAACGTCTTTATTCTTGCGTTCAACAAATTGTTTTGAGCTAATAGCATGTTGATCGTTTTATCTTTAGTTTCGCAGTTTGAGCACTGCGTTGAACATGAGACTTGACGAAAGTACTTTTGTTGAAATATTTCCTTCCACATAAAGTATCGACGCCCATAGTCTTCAGTCCCTGGCTGTTATATGATGAAACAATTATAAGAAATGTATTCTAAAGAAACAAGTTATTGATATATTTACGTAAATAAGCAAACGTTTAATTATTTACCTTTGACAAAGGACATGCATAATACTTCAGACCACAAGTTTTGGGCTTGTGGGATGTTCTTTCAATTATAAAACCACGTCGACAAGGACACATGAAAGGATTTTCTTGTTGCATCTGGCCAAAAGATTTGTATAATTATTCACAACATAAATCAGTAATATCATGGTTCACAAAATTAGAAGCTTCGAATACAAAAATAACCAATCTTGTTATAGATTAATAGTTGATACATGGTTCACAAAATCACAATATAGCTAGAAACTAAGATCAATCACGCCCGAGGCGTAGTCGCTCCAATGATGCTGCCATCTGTCCCACACGAAACTCTAACTCTGAAATGCGTCTTTTCAATCCGGCAATATCTCGCTCGTACTCGTCAACGCGAGACGGCTGTAACAAAAGATGAGGAAGAACCGGAGGACGGTGTATAAAATTGTCCTCATCTGCAGCTGGAAATATAGCTGGAGAGGGAGGCACATAAGATGGAGAAGAAGGCACATAATCTGGACTCTCAACACGAGCAGGTGTGTTGTTGACACAATGAATGTCCCTCCACTGAATGTCATCCGATTTCTGTAACAAAAGATGAGGAAGAACCGGAGCAGGAGCATAAATCTGTAACAAAAGATGACGAGTCGTTTACTATAAATCAGTAATCGTCTATACATGTTTTGTCATTTACAATATAAATCTGTAATCGTTTATACATGTTTTGTCATTTACAGTATAAATCAATAATCGTTTTCTACGTCTGTCTAAACATGCTTTGTCGTTGAGTAAACATATGTGCCCATCTCCCGGCCACGTCATTTCTGTACCATCTCCATTGTGGGTGATTATACGGGAGTGGTGAGTTTTCATCAAGAAACGCAAGAACGAAGTGAGCAACCTGGTCTTCCCCTATATGAAGAATCACAACGGGGGACAATATTTGTGTTGTATTTGGACCATCTCTCAGCGGAAGACACATAATAGATTGTGAATTGGATATACATACAATAGGACGGTTAAGAGCTGTAGCAATAGCCACGCCCGTTTCTGGCATAGTCATCCAAACCGTAGGGTGCTGGACCTTCAAACCAATTCATCGAGTTACGAATATTTGTAAAATAATCCCCCCACATTTGCATGTAAACTTCCTCGTTATTGTCTACCTCTGCCCTGACAAGAGCTCGAATTCTGGGCCACATTCGTTCGTGATGACCAAGACCTACGGCAAGAGCTCGATAGCCACAATTTCCATCACCTGCCACGTTAAAGATCCCTAGGATCCAGCATCGGAAAAGAGGTGGAATTTGAGCCATAAAATATTCGCTAATGTCATCTGGAACGTACAAGTGGTGTCTTAAGTCGCCCTCGCCAGGTCCTTTGTTCAAGTTTGGGACGTTAGAAAGCTCCCCCACATATGAACTATGTCTCGCATCTTCTTCATTTAAGTCTGGGACTTTTTTAGGTTTTTTGTAGCTTCTGCGGTGCCCTGTGGGGGGGTTCTTCGTTCAAATCTGGGATATTTTGTTTAGCCTTGGATTTGTTGTCCTTTGCGCTCGGACGTCCACGATTACTTTCTTTAACAGCAGGTTATTGGGTTGACACAGATTCAGGAGCGTATATACATCTGAGCCTGTTTAACATATTTTTTTTGACAAACGACGATGCTTTGGTAAAAACACTTTGGAATTTTTGTACGTCATCTTGACAAGAAAAATATTCAGGCTCTTCAGGCCCTTGAGGCTCTTCAGGATATTCAGGCTCATAAGGCCCTTGAGTATTTCGGACAACAGGCCAGGGAACGCTTAGTGTTCTCCAAAAATTATCAATAAAACCAAGCGGAATAGGCAATCCTGTATTCGAAAAAAGGAACTAGTTAAAATTATCGGTATTGACGGGGAGAATAACTTGATAGGAACTAGTTAAAATTACCGTTTGCTTGAAGGTAATACAGTTCGTGATAGCATAGTAAACCATAAACTAACCGCAACTGATGACTACATAGATGTGGGTCGACATCCTGTTTACTTTCTGCGAGTATGAGTAGTAAAGCATCTCTTGAAACATTATACCGCAATTCGTTAAACAGTGTGCCCTTGCACGCATGCAGTTTCTTGATTTTGCTTGTATTCAAAGTAGCTCGTAGCGCAGTTTCTTGAGCAGCTATAATCTTGTCGACCGAACACAACAACGTGTCTAAGCTGGACTGTGTGGAGCCCAATTATAACTTCAACAGCGCCTGTTGACTCTCAACTCTACATGTTGTTGTCTAAGCTAGACACGTTATTCAGATCGCTCTCTTTTAGTGAAGAAAGTATAATTCGTGGTGCTACTTGATGTTTTGTCAACTGCTTCACCAAAACTAACTCACTTTCTTTTAATCGCATGACCTGTGAAAAACCACGGAACGAGTCTACAAAGTCATGATTATGCCTCGGACACTTGACCCTCAAGATTCAACCACTAATGTTACTAGTTCTACCAGTTCGACCTTTTATAAATTTCGCAAGTAATCTAAATGGGCAATTAATTTTAGCGGTACTAGTCTGCCGTTCAAGTTCTTCTTCTAAACCTTCACGTGTAGACGTCCCATGTCTAGAACACAAAAATTCGATAGAGTACTTATAGCCCCTATCAGTTTTAGTTATTCCTTTAACAAGTTCAGTATTGAACACCTAAAAAATAAAAAACACAACTTTTATAACTTTTAACTTTTAATAACTTTCATTATAAAAAATACAACTTTTATATTACAACTTTTATTATAAAACATTTATAATATAACTTTTAATATAAAACTTTTATAACACATGTTATAAAAAACTTTTATTTATAATACATTTTATATAAAACTTTTAATATAAAACTTTTATTATAAAACATTTTATATAAACCTTTTAGTAAAAAACTTTTATTTATAATAACTTTTATATAAAACTTTTATTAAAACTTTTATATAAAACTTTATATAAAACTTTTATTAAATTAAATTTTTTTTAATATAAAGGTGTGTGATACGTGTGTGGTTTTTGTGGTGGTTACGTGTGTGGTTTTTGTGGTGGTTACGTGTACGCGTTTTTTTCTGTCTTTTGTGTGTTGATATCTGTCTTTCGTGTGTGTGTGATATCTGTCTCTTCTCACTACTCTCTCTCTCACATGTTTCTCTCTCTCTCTCTCTCTCTCTCTCTCTCTCTCTCTCTCTCTCTCAAAATTTTAGATCTAAAAATTTTAGATCTAAGATGTTCTTGTATCTAATTTTGTATATGATGTTGGTGATGTTGTGGTGTTGATGTTGTGGTATCTGATGTTGGTGATGTTTCTCTCTCACCTGTTTTTATCTCTCTCTCTAAAGTTTTTAGATCGAAAACGTTTTTAGATCTAAAAATTTTTAGAGAGTGGTGGTGATGTTGTGGTATCTGATGTTGGTGATGTTTTAGATCGAAAACTTTTTTAGATCGAAAACTTGTTTAGATGAAAAAATTTGTAGATCGAAAACTTGTTTAGATGAAAAAAAATTTAGATGAAAAATTTTTTTAGATCGAAAAAAATTCAAGATAATATTTTTTTGAGAATGGTGGTGATATTGTGGTATCTGATGTTGGTGATGTTGTGTATTGATGTTGTGGTGGTGATGTTGGTGATGTTTCTCTCTCATCTGTTTTTATCTCTCTCTCTCTCTAAAGTTTTTAGATCGAAAATTTTTTTAGAGAGTGGTGGTGATGTTGTGGTAGTGATGTTGTGGTATCTGATGTTGGTGATGTTTTAGATCGAAACTTTTTTAGATCGAAAACTTGTTTAGATGAAAAAATTTGTAGATCGAAAACTTGTTTAGATGAAAAAATTTTTAGATGAAAATTTTTTTTAGATCGAAAAATTTTCAAGATAATTTTTTTTGAGAATGGTGGTGATGTTGTGGTATCTGATGTTGTGTATTGATGTTGTGGTGGTGATGTTGGTGATGTTTCTCTCTCACCTGTTTTTATCTCTCTCTCTCTAAAGTTTTTAGATCGAAAAATTTTTTAGATCTAAAAATTTTTAGAGAGTGGTGGTGATATTGTGGTATTTGATGTTGGTGATGTTTTAGATCGAAAACTTTTTTAGATCGAAAACTTGTTTAGATGAAAATATTTGTAGATCGAAAACTTGTTTAGATGAAAAAAATTTTTAGATCGAAAAATTTTCAAGATAATTTTTTTTTGTTGAGAATGGTGGTGATGTTGTGGTATCTGATGTTGTATATGATATTGGTGATGTTGTGGTGTTGATGTTGTGGTGGTGATGTTGGTGATGTTTCTCTCTCACTTGTTTTTATCTCTCTCTCTCTCTCTAAAGTTTTTAGATCGAAAACTTTTTTAGATCTAAAATTTTTTAGAGAGTGGTGGTGATGTTGTGGTGCTGATGTTATGGTATCTGCTGTTGGTGATGTTTCTCTCTCACCGGTTTATCTCTCTCTCTCTAAAGTTTTTAGATCGAAAATTTTTATATCTAAAATTTTTAGAGATGTTTAAAAAATTTTAGATCTAAAATTTTTAATATAAAACTTTTATTAAAAATACATTTTATATAAAACTTTTAATTTAATATTAAACTTTTAATATAAAACTTTTATTAAAATTGGTTAATAAAAATTTTTAGATCTAAAATTTTTAATATAAAACTTTAATTAAAAATACATTTTATATAAAACTTTTATTAAAACTGGTTAATAAAAAAATTTGTTAAAAGCTTTTATTAATTTTTTTTAATATAAAACTTTTATTTTAAAACTTTTGTAATAAAACTTTAATATAAAACTTTTATTAAATTAAAAATACTTTTAATATAAAGGTGTGTGATACGTGTGTGGTTTTTGTGGTGGTTACGTGTGTGGTTTTTGTGGTATTTACGTGTACGCGTTTTCTTCTGTATTTTGTGTGTTGATATCTGTCTCTTCTCACTACTGTCAAAAGTGAATACTCTCTCTCACATGTTTCTCCCTCTCTCTCTAAAAATTTTAGATCTAAAAGTTTTAGATCTAACAAGTGTAGAACTTGTTGTTAGATCATTGTGGTATCTGTTTTTTGTGTGTTGATATCTGTTTTTTGTGGTGATGTTTTGCAGGTGATATGCAGTTTCATTACTGGATGGTAAAGTGCAGTTTTATCTCACTTTGCAACTGTAAATGAAAACTTTTGGTGCCTATGCAGTTTCATTACTGGATGGTAAAGTGCAGTTTTATCTCACTTTGTAACTTTATATGAAATAAGTAGGTTTTAAAAAAAGAGGCAATGATGATTTTTATATAAAAAAATAAAACCTAAGAGTTTTGGCATGGCAAATATGAATGGATTGCAACATTCATATTTGCAGCCAACATGATTCATAACGAGCTAATAAATCTGAGCCTTACCTCTTGTGTGTCAAATGGTGAACCAGACATGGTTGTTGTGTTGTTGTGTTGTAGCTTTCTGTTGGTGCTGATGGTGTTGTTGCTTTCTGCTAGCTTGTGAGACTTTGTGTAGTTTGTGTTATTGCTTTCTTGTTGGTGTTGTGGTGATGTTGCTTTCATGTGGGCATTATAAGCCTGTTATGTTGGTTGTCCTTTGAGAATCTTAAGTTACTTTCTTGTGAATGTTTGCAGTTTTGGAATCCTACTTACCA
Source organism: Chrysanthemum seticuspe (assembly GCA_019973895.1). Taxonomy (NCBI): domain Eukaryota; kingdom Viridiplantae; phylum Streptophyta; class Magnoliopsida; order Asterales; family Asteraceae; genus Chrysanthemum; species Chrysanthemum seticuspe. The sequence goes on from BPTQ01000007.1 coordinate 7,029,636, forward strand.
CATTAACGTTGAAAACTTGTAACTTGTGAATATTGTTGAACTTGTGAGGCTTGTGTCCTTGTGCAGTTTGATACTTGTGAGACTTTGTGCAGTTTAAGACTTGTAAGACTTGTGCAGTTGTGAGACTTGTGCAGTTTTGGGCTTGTGCAGTTTTGGACTTGTGAGACTTGTGCAGTTATGACATTGTACAGTTCCTGTGAAATTGTGACTTTGTGCAGTTGTGCCTAAAAATTTTTCGAGGCGATGATGATAAAAACCGAATGGACGGTAAAGTGAGGTCAAATCTCACTTTGCAACCTTCGGGTTTGAGCCTAAAATTTTCCGAGGCGATGATGATTTTTGAGCCTAAAAATTTTCCGAGGCGATGATGAAAACCGAATGGACAGCAAAGTGAGATAAAATCACACTTTTGCAACCTTCGAACTGAGCCTCAAAAATTTTCCGACTACGTTTTTTTTTTAAGTTTTAAAACTGATTCAAAAAAAAAATACATTTAAAAAACTTGAACAAAAAAAAAATCAGTCTTGTAAAAGTAAAAAGAAAAATAAAGTGTAAAAGTAAAAAAGCTTATAAAAAAGTTAAAAAAAAAAAAAAACTTGTAAAAAATATCAGATACAACATCAGATGTGAGGGATTATTTTACAAAGTGGCACGGAAACCAATGAATTAGTCAGTGGGTGAGAGAGAGAAACAACAAACACCCCTTGCTTTGGTCATACTAGATGACGAGGCTTACCGAAATACCCTTTGCCGTAACTCAGAGAAGGCCGCTCAAGCAGAATCCGAATACGACTCTCGCTAAACAAGAGCTCTTTACTGCTAAGCTGATCACAACTTCAACAACAGCAAGAAGACGACTATACTAGCCCGCTGAAAGCTTTGAACATTCTCCTTTCTCGGGTTCCTAGCCGGTTCTAGGGTTCGAGAGAGAAATTCCTACTATAAAAGGAAGAAGGTAATCCAATTAGTAGAATGCTGCTTTCTATCGGTTGTTCACATTCAAGCATGAGTTAGTTCAGAGTCGGCAAGGGGAATCAGAGAAAGGGCTGTTTAGTCAACAATCATGACCAGAGAATTCCATGATTCTATTTCTTTTGGGCTATATATAAGGGGGAATACCACTTTCATTTTTCATCACGTATGGTGCACTGAGTTACTTACGTTACGGTCTTCAGCAGGTAGGCTACACAAAGAGAAAACACTTTTCTCTTTTCTACGATAATTCCTGTTTCGTTTTCTACTTGGCTGTACGACATGAGTTTCCCTTCATGCAGTGTAGATTATTTTCTCCATTGACTAGCTACGGCCCACGGGAATGTACTCCATTTCATCTAGAAAGTTGAAAAGGGATAGAACCCACGAAATTTCAAATACGAATATAAAATATTGTCTGTATATAAGTGGGAGAGATGAATATATCTCCATCTAAAATGCATAAAATAATACTAGTTGTACGTAGTTTCACTGAACATTCATCGCTATGATTTAAAACCTTAATAATGAGAACTCGTGACACTTTAATTATTCGTCGGTTCCTAGCCACCGTCTAGGACCAATCATATACAAAGTAAGCGATTGACCTATACAAAGTCATAAGTCAATCAAAATTTAATTTAAAAACCAAAATATTTTAATATAAAAGCCCATCGTTTGCTAAAAATAAACTCACAACTTCCATAGTGTCTCATTTATGCAACATTATATTGATGGTTACCCAAAATTTGATTCTTTTTTTCCTTGTTACTATCACAAGTCTAGTCACTATTTCGGTGGCGCAAGTATATGAAAGACTTAGGTGTGATAATAATAGTGCCAATTTTACTATAAACGGTACATACCAAAGAAATCTTAACGATGCCTTGTCGTCCCTTACTTCTGATACAACCATCAGATACGGGTTTTATAACCGGTCTGTTGGTCAAATCCCTGATCAAGTAAACACGCTTGCACTATGCAGAGTTGACGTTCAGCCAAACGATTGTAGGAGTTGCATAAATAACGCTAGTACAAGGCTAAGGGACGCATGTCCTAATAAACAGGCTGCGATAGGTTGGTATGATAATTGTATGGTAAGGTATTCCAACGTGACCATTTTGGGAACTTTAGACACTAGGATTATACGGTGGGTAGCTAGTGGTAATAATGTGTCGAATGTGGCCCAATATAACCAAGCGCTTGACCAGCTGTTGGATCAACTTAGAAGTGAGGCTTCGCGTGGTGGATCTCTACGTAAATATGCTTCTAATAGTACAAATGGCCCAAGTTTTACTACGATCTATGGGTTCATGCAATGTACACCAGATTTATCTGGAACTCAGTGTTACGATTGTTTGGATCGTGCAATTCGGTATATCCCAACATGTTGTGATAGTAAACGTCGAGCACGAATTTTTTATCCTAATTGCGATATTAGATATGAAGACAATAGCTTCTTAAATGCTCCGGTGGATATTGGACCACCATCACAGTCATCTCCACCATCACCACCACCATCAGAGTCATCTCCACCACCACCGCCTCCAGGTACTTATCTACTTTTGCCACTATATTTTAGATTACATGGAATCAGGGACAACACTAGGATATGTTTTTACCAGTATCCACCAAAGGGCCTTTGGCCTAGTGTATATGAGTAGTCCATCAAACAAGAGGTTGTGAGTTCGTCTCGATTGACACGTGTAAATTCTTATATGAGATAGTTGGTAGTTTACGTGTGTGAAGGACTACGTGTTTTCCTAAATAAATACTAATGACCGGTAAAACGTATGCCTAAGGACCCTCCTGCCCCTACTTTTGATTGGCTTTTTGATATTATTACGCTACAAGAATTTGTATAATGTCACTAATGCTTTGTGAAATTTTCAGGCGAAAGTAGTAACACAACGATAGTAGTCATTGCTGTTGTTGCAAGCGTTAGTCTTGTATTATTGTTAGTGGCTTCTGGTATCGTCTTCATGCGAAGAAAAAGAAAAATAGATGGACGTCTGCCTAAGAATTTAGGTGTGTGTTCTTTTGTTTCTTATCACTTAACTTTTTACTAAGATTGGCTTAAATTTCAATACTTCTTGTGACAAAAAATGTAGTTTACGAGGATGAAGATATCGAGGAAATTAGGACAGCCGAATCATTGCAATATAACTTTGCTATCGTTAGAGAAGCAACAGATGACTTTTCCGAGAACAATAAGCTTGGGGAAGGTGGATTTGGTCTGGTTTATAAGGTAATGTTACACGAGAAGGAAAAAAAATAAGCATATTCAGAAAGAATTTTAAGACCATTTTTAAAATTTTGTGTAATAACTTTAATTTAGGGTAAGTTACAAAACGGACAAGAAATAGCAGTGAAGAGGCTGTCAAGGGATTCGGGGCAAGGAGAGCTAGAATTCAAGAACGAGGTCTTGTTACTTGCAAGGCTGCAACACCGGAATTTGGTTCGGCTCCTGGGGTTTTGCCTTGAAGGGTCTGAACGTCTTTTGATGTATGAGTTTGTACAAAATGCAAGTTTGGATCAGATTATATTTGGTAAGCTAGGTTACTCTGCTTGAAATTATGAATTATAGATAGTCATTCTATTGATAATATACTTAATTCATAACTGACTAAATACTTTAGATCCTGCAAAGCGTGCAACTCTTGATTGGGAAAGAAGATTCAAAATAATAGGGGGTGTTGCGAGGGGACTATTGTATCTACATGAAGATTCTCGACTAAAGATAATTCATCGAGATCTAAAAGCTAGTAACATTTTGTTGGATGCCCAAATGAATGCAAAAATTGCAGATTTTGGTATGGCAAGGTTGTGCACACCCGAAGAAACCCAAGTCAATACTAGTCGAATTGTCGGAACCTAGTAAGTCTCGTTACCAAAAACAGAGTCATATATGCAAGTATTTGACCGTCATATTGAGTTAATCTCAATATATCAGTGTCTTACAGCGTCCCATGGTATCCGTGAGATTGTTATGTCCCCAACCAAAGAGGTTGTGGGTTCAAGTCCTGTTGGGACAAAAGTGAGATTTTATGGTCTTGTGAAATTGTATATAGTGTGTGTGGGTTTGCCTTTCAAAGCAAATAATAGATAAATAAATAACAATTATTCTTGTTGTGCTAGTGGATACATGGCGCCGGAGTATGCAATGCACGGACAATTTTCAGTTAAATCGGATGTGTTCAGTTTTGGTGTACTAGTTCTCGAAATTGTGACGGGTCGCAAGAACCATACTTTCCAAAATGGGGTGATGATGGAGGATCTTCTTAGCCATGTAAGTTTTGAAATAAATTACTAGTATATCCTTTTTGTTTTAGCAAATAGTTCTCTGTTTTACTTTGACTTTCATGTTGCAATTCGTTTGTTTTCAGGCATGGAAAAGTTGGAGAGATGGAACTGCATCAACTTTAATCGATCCGACACTGTCTTCTACTTCTATTCGTGATATGATGAGATGCATTCACATTGGCCTATTATGTGTTCAAGAAGACCTTAACGATAGGCCAACTATGGCTTCAGTTGTTCTCATGCTTAGTAGTTCTACTATAACGCTTGCGGTCCCTTCGGAACCTGCTTTTTTCATGCACACAACTAAAATTGCAGAAAAACCACTTTTTGAAGAGTACACTTCAAGCACGAATGATTCTAGCGATTTGTAAAGTAAATCAAGATCTTCACGACAATCTGCAGGGAACTGATGTTTTTGTGAACAACTTGTACAAGTAACAGTAGATGAATATTTGTTTGCTGTAAGATAATTGTTGGCTAAAGTAAATTTGATTATAATGGAAGCTGTTGATTAGATTCACATTCTTCATATGAACCGAATAAGAACCAATAACAGACTCAAGATCCAACCAGAAGTTTTGAACAAGGGTTAACATGACTTCTGGTTATCAGAGCTGATAATAAATTATAACATAGACTAAAGATCACATCAGTCACAACTTATATATAACAAACATAGCAATAAAAAAAATAGTATATCTTAAAGACCACACGATGAGTTTCGTTTTAACTCTATACCCTGCTATTTCCAATATCGACACGAATCAAAATGATGGATTCCTATATCGTTCTTTCTTTTAAGTTGCCAACTAGAATTGAGCCTAAACAGATGCGCCAAACCCTGAATGGAAAATGGGTATGTTTTGACCATCATTACTTCTGTACATGGAAGTATGGAAGAAACTATGTATATACACACTCCACAAATTGGCATTTCCTTCGGTTATCGAGGATACATTTTGCTGGTAGATGATTCGTCTTCAGAATTAATTGTAACGTATGACTTATCCGCGTCACCTGAGATGTCTAACAAGAGCCCCTTTGAAAGAAAATAAGGTGGTTTTTTAGGCTCAGGCAAAGTAATAGAGTTGTTGTTCAGCATGTTGAGAATAGAAGCCATGGATGGCCTTGCATCTGCATCTTCTTGCACACATAATAAACCGATGTTTATGCACCTAACCACTTCATCCTTTGAATAAGATTCAGCGAGTGTTGGATCCAGCAGCTCAAGTGCTCTTCCGCCCATCCAATGTTTCCAAGCCTGAGATGGTTATTGTAACTTAGCGTCTTGAATACATAAATATGCGTGATTCAGTTTCTTTCATTTCATGAGTTACCTTTTCCGACACTAAGAAAATTTGATCTTGAGACTGAACCCATATAATTAAGGAATAACATGGAAACCCAATCAAGTGACTCTCATTTAGACCATTACATATACAGGTTAGAATTTGTAGTAAAACTAAATGAATTTCTTACAAGGGGTAGGAGATCCTCGACATCATCTTGCTGATAGAAGCTAGAGTTTCTACGTCCACTAACAATCTCAAGAACTATGACACCGAAGCTGAATACATCAGATTTCACTGAAAAATGTCCGTGCATAGCATACTCTGGTGACATATATCCCCTGTAACAAAGTAGGATGTGTCAAAATTTAAGGTTAAATTCTTCATGTATGATGAGAATCTATACACAAGATAACAGTAACGGAGAACATTAAGGGTGTTTGGTTTGCATTGGGGTATGACTATGGGTTTGGAAGGGGAATGGATTTGTAAACCCATTTTCTAGAACCAAACCTACAAACTAAACATGTACCCAAGGCAAAGGCCTTTGGTCTAGTGGTATGTGAGTGGCACACAAACCTAGAGGTTGTGGGTTCAAGCCTCGTTGGAGGCATTTGTGAGATATATTAGGTTATATCGGATGTTGAAAAAATTGGCGTTAAAAAAAGTGAAATACAAACCAAACATCTATACTGGGGATGTAAGTGATTCTCTCATTCCCATACCCTCAAACCAAACACCCCCCAAAATGAAATAAACAGACAGTGGTTACATTATGTGGTTCACTAACATAAACAAAATTCATTTTCAATTATTCATTCAATTTATGCGAGTTTTAAAGGAATTAAATGAGTGTCACTTACAGCGTTCCAGCAATCTTGCTTGTGTTTCCTAAAGTTTGATCCACCCCGAAAATCCTAGCCAAACCAAAATCCGAGATTTTGGCATTCATATATTGATCTAGTAAGATATTACTAGCTTTGAGATCTCGATGTATGATTCTTAACCGTGAATCTTCATGTAGGTAAAGCATTCCTCTAGTGATCCCTCCTATGATTTTCCACCGTGTAGCCCAATCCAGATGTCCGTGCTTAACAGATTCTACATTGACAGTCATAAACGTGTTAGATGTGACAAATGCGTGAAAAAAGGGCTTCTAAGTCTAACCAAAATCAGGAGACGTGTATTTGGACTAACTGAATAAAAAGTAGTCTAGACTTTTGTTTGGAACATATTCATAGATGAGGATCTTCTCTTTTGATTCATGGCAAAATCCTAGAAGCCTCACAAGATTTCGGTGTTGAAGCTTTGCCACTAAAACGGCCTCATTCACGAATTCTTGCACACCTTGTCCAGATGTTTCCGATAGCCTCTTTACTGCTACTTCTTGCCCAGTAGGAAGGACACCCTGCCATTAATGCAACTATTATTAACACAAATGTTGTCCAGCCTGTACCAAGAAATTGGGTTCTTAACTAGGACTAAGCGGTGGAACAAACTGCTAACATGCATGGCTATGAGTGTTTTGGGATTATATTATATTTCAAATATTTTGTTATAGTATTCATATACTTAAAAAGAAACCCCCAATTTCATGACAAGAAACTAAACAACAAGAGAATCTAAGATGAAAACTGTCATCTTCTATTCTTAATTATAGGACAATAGCTCTTTTCTCACTAAGTTAGGCAGTAAAACAGCTCAAAGTTCTTATTAGCATCCAATACAACTCAAACTAACAAGATGAATTCCTTCATACCTTGTAGACCAGACCAAAGCCGCCTTTCCCAATAGTGTTTTTTGGAGAAAAGGAGTTTGTCGCAACTTCAATTGTCTTCAAATCATATTGCAAATTTTGTACTGTTGTAATCTCTATTCCAGCTAAACATTCAGAAAAAGCAATCAAAATAATAACAGTTCAAGGTTTTATTGCAAACAGGAAACTGTTTTCGCCATTTTCGGACAGAACTATCAAATAGATCTATAGTGTATTACTGTAATGTTTTGTTGCCTTCTTTTTTGCGAGAACAATTGTAGTCTAGAATTCTACATTCAAAATCAATGAATCAAAATTAAATTGATCACCACTTTAATTAGTATCATCTATAATACGTTACATACCAGCATCTTTCATTGAAGTTTGCTTGCGGTCATCAAGTAAAGAAGAGAAGCTTGTAGTCTTTTCCTCTGACATACCGTCATTTCGCCGTTTCTTTATAAGATATAACAAGACACCAATTACAATTAGTCCGAGGGAACCACATATCACCGGAACCACCACATATAGCGTTCTTGCAGTGTTGTTTTTTTTGCCTGATTACAATGCATTTGTAAAGATCCAACTCATTCGTTATGCTTTCAAAATTAATCAGATAAACAAGCCGTAACCGAATCTACTATATCAAAACAGCAATTAGCACGTAAACAGTTCTAAGCAATCCCTACCATAAACTGATCTAAAAGTTTAATAACTCAGAGTCGAACCATTTACACTACTCATTCACATGTCAATTCATCAATCAAAAGACACAAAACATGATATATACACCACAGATCTATATCACGTGTCCTAGTTGGGCCGTTGGGAAGGCATTTGGTAACAATAACTAATTCTAGCGCGCTTATAAGATCCAATTCCAACTATACAAATCAGTACCTGAATTAGCCTCACCGGACGAAGAAATCAACGGCGGATCATTATAAAAATGCTCATTCGAATACCTCATAAAACAATTCGGATAAAAAACTCTCACAGCAATTCGACCTCTACAACACTTTCCAATCTCCTCACTCGCATTAAACAAACACTTCCTACACATCTCCTTACTCAAATCAGGCGTACATTGCATCAAAGCATATATCGTCCTAACCAATCCAGATCCAACAACAACTGTTACATTACCAAACCCTAGCTTCCTAACTGAACCACCGTTACAAGCTAACGCCGTCAACTTCACCGTTAACTCACTCAACGCTTCACTAAACTCAGTCACCTCACCCTCATCAACTGTCGCTGAGTTATAAAGCTCACCAGATGTCCACGTGTCAAGTACACCTACCATTTCACCGTGAGAAAAACGCACAATGCAATCTGAATACCATGCAGCTGCGTCTGCATGGTTAGGACAGTTACGTAAGAGTGAAGGTATAGCTGTTTTCACGCACTTTTCACATTCGTTTGGTCCGATATCTCCACGGCATAAAGCGGTGGAGGTGACACGTGTACCGGCGGTGGAGTTGTAAAAGCCGCCGTGTGATGCTACGTTTCCAGGGAGTGAGTTTAGTGATTTTGTTATATCTTGCTTGAAAATGTTTGTGTTATAAGTGTTGTTTCTGCATTTGTGTATACCGTAATCTGATGATTGAGATTTTGTTAGGTTAAAGTTTGTGATTGTTACAAAAAGAATAAGAACTATGGATTTGAGTTTCATTTTTTTTATAAAAATTTTGGGAGTAAATTTTGAAAATATAATGTGTTGGTGATGATGAGTGTATGATATGATATTATTATTTTTACCGAGTGATTGACTGGTTTGCTTCTAGAGATCTGGAAAATGGAAGTACTACACGTGATGTCGTCAAACTAAAATGTGCTTTTTTGAGTTAATTATTTTTATACTTTTTGATTAAAAAAGTGATTAAAAATATATTTTTTATTAGGAGACAACTTGAATAGACATGTGAACATGACTCCTTGATTTTATCGACTCTTCAAGTTAACGTTAATTGGCAATGATGTTGGTACTTATATTATATTTTGAAAAAAAGTGTTGTTATACGTGGTCTAGGGATTTTCTTATTTTACTATATAAGTACTTTTATCCACCAATAAAGTTAATTATATCGTTATTAAATCAATTAGCAACGATAACTGAATATTATTTCGGGCTTGTTCTTGGTGAATGGTCACACCCACGGGTGTAACAAATTGCCGTTTTTCGAAAAGATATTGATTGAACCTGCAATTTGAAAAAACCATATAAAAAAAAAATAATAATAAATAAAATAATGGTATACGGGTATTTTGGCTACCCCTCGGTGGCTCGGTCCACCCGGCATGCTACAAAATCAAAGGCTTTAATGAGATTACCAAAACAACGTGTCTGTTTATAGTGATCATTCTTGAGTTAATTTAGCTAAAGATAATCATGTTCGACAGCTTAGCAGTCACGAAATATGTTACAAAGTGTAGGAATGAGTCATTTAATATTTGCTATCTTTAGAACGTTCTTATTGACTATTGTAAAATTGTAACATAAATTCTTGTAGTTGTTTTGACTATTGCCCCACAAAATAAGTCATTTAGCATTTATATTCACATGGTTACATGTTAAAAAATGAAAATGATTTGCATACAGTAAAACCTCTATAAATTAATAGTGTTTGGACCGAAATATTTTATTAATTTAGCGAGATATTATTATATCGATAAATTAATAATTTATTAATTTAAAGAGGTTTTAGGTATGGTCATTAAATTTTTAAGTCTAATATGCTAGCTAGTTACAATGTATGCTCATTAGAGACAAATAAAAAAAATAAAAAGGTCCATTAACACTTTTCGAATTCACACTTTATGAAAATAAAATTAACACTTTTGGTTGCAATACGAGAAGACAACGCACCGACTATTTAGTGCAATAAGGTGATTTTAAGATAAACTTAGATTTGAAGTTCAACAAAAAAACAAGTGAATATGGATTCATTTTTTACTAAACAATCTTAGGATTTTGAAGTGTATCACACAAACACACACACACACACATATATATATATATATATATATGAAATTTTTAGTAATTATTAATTTATAGTTTCGTTGGGACTAATATATATACACTGGGGTTTCAAAAAAATTATTATCTTATTATTTTATCGATTTGGGGTTCAGATTTGTACTGGTCCCAAGTTGGGACCGGACAAATTATTAATTTTATCGAGGTTATTAATTTATCGAGTATTAATTTATAGAAATTTTACTGTACTCCAAATGATTAGGATATTCCAATTCATTATGTTTAGACATTTATAACCTCATATGAGTGAAAATGTAAAAGTAGTTATGAGGGTATAAATATCTAAACAAAAAATTGAAATATTCCAATCATTTTATGAAGTGTGCAAATCACCTCTCATTAAAAATAGCGATATGTTATGTAACGAATTCAATGACTAATATTTGCTACCTAACATTATTTATGAATGAAGTAAAATGACTTTCCCAACCAATTTAGGTCGAAACACAAAGAAATATAAAAGTTATTGCTATAAAATTAGTATTCAGTAATCAATCAATTAACGTGATTTTTTTTTTTTTTTTTTTTTTTTTTTTTTTTACTTATTTAAAATCAAAAAATGTATATTTAATTAACTTTATAACATGTTGCATATGTTGCGATATTTCATCTAAAATACTTGAGTTAAACAAATCATTTCAAAATGTAATATTATGTCCAGAGCCATAAAATCATAAATGAACAACCTTTCTACAAAATAGTTTTACATATCAAGACATAGTAGTGATGATATACCATAAAAGACTTACAAAAATGAATGTGAAAAACAAATTAATAATAAAAACAAAAAATAAAAAAATCCTAATGCATCCAATGAGGACACGAAAAATAGCGTATGCATGTGATATAAAGACACTTAACAAAAAGGGGATTGATACTCACACCATTTTTTTTATACTTACACCACAATTGTGCATTACTGTCTTGTACAGTATTTATTATAGTAGGTGTAAATATAAGAAAAAATTGTGTGAGTATCACACCCTAACAAAAAGTATTATAGGATTACTCTAAAGTGACAAAGTAACATGTCTAAAGGCTAGAGTATCTTTGATATATGCAACAAAAACTACTAAAAAACTATAGCGACACATGCTTTCTGTTGATTTTTTTTCTTTTTCTTTTCTTCAGAAGGATTTTTACATTAAAACGTGAGCCGTAACATATGTCATGTGTATTGGATTTTAGAACAAGTTAACCAATTAACCTTTACGAGTACGTAACGGATAAAGATTCAATATTTGCAATTAGGTTAACAATGTAATTAATAAACAATTAATTAATACAATAATTAATTAATAAAAGGGATAAAAGAAACCCTAACCTTGCTTGGCAATTGGACTTTAGAATCGAACAAGAAACCAAACGAAACTAAGCACCTAAAATAGATGCCTCAGTGAGTATCACACACAAACCCGATAACGTATACGTTCGATATATGGCTAGTCGAGAACGTAATAATAACCCAATCAACCTTTGACGAATACTTGAATAATTAGAACAAGAAACCACCCAAGAATCTAGCTTGCTTCCTGCCTAATTACTTTATGTCCGTGTAACAGAATACAAACCAAATATTACCCGATATAGGACAAAGGTGTCCAATATCCTTCAGCTTCTGTCCGAGGAATAAAGACCACGATCAGAACTTAAACCCAAACTTTTGTTACTGTTGTTAATCGATCAGGAGCTCAGTAACAAAGAACCTCAACCATATCAATACCTAAACACTTGATTATATAGCAAGTTTAGGAATCAAAGAAACCTTCAAAACCCTAAACGATTTGGAATTCAATCGACTAGGATTTCACAGAAAATAATGATCGGTTTTGGAGAGACTTTAGGGTATAGATATTCATCAGTTTGGAAGAGGTATGGGTGTGTTTTTGTAGCTAAAGAAACCGACCCAAGGGTGGGGGTGTTTCTTGGTCGACAAGCTTGAAACCCAATTAAGCTAAAACCCATTCACTCTTTGTTGCCCGGTCAGTTAAGCATTCAAGGCCCAAGGCTAGCTTAATTAATCCAACCCAAGTCCACGAATAACCTGTCCACGGGTCATACAAATCGGGTCAAACTCTTGCATGCATATCGGGTATAAAATTCAAGTTTAAATTACGTTCGACACGTATACTCGTGTTTATCGTGTGTGCCCCCATCGGCTCACACATTCCTAGTCGTTCACGTGTGTTTTAACTCCCACAAACCAACAATGTGTATATCAGTTCCTTTAAGTTAAAATCGGTCTTGTAATCATCAACGAAATTAAAAAAACTTTCAAGTTTAATTTTGTTAAGTGTAAATAGCCTTAGATGTGAGGTTGGGGTCAGGGACGGAACCAGAAAAAAACATGACCGTGTGCACAAAATATTTTTAACTGTAATATAATAGAGTTTAAGATGCTAATTAAACAAGACTAAAAAATGAACGGTGTCATTTAAGATGCATTTGAGAAAAATCGATACTTTTTCTTAAAATTAACACTAGATCGAAAAAATCCATAAATGTCACGGGCACCCATGAGACCCATGGCTCCGTCCCTGGTTGGGGTGGTTTTGCACAATGTTTTGAAACCCAAGTTTTTAAAAACGGGTAAAATAGCATACGCATAAAAGACAATAGTGATATACCATAAAAGACTAGGAAAAATAAAATAAAAAATAAAATAAATACTCAATGCATCAAATGAGGACAGGTAAAATAGCATACATAGTAGTGATATACTCAATGCATCAAATGAGTCATAAAATAGCAACTTATTTTTTCAAATGTATCAATTTGGTATGTGATTTTTTTAAAATGTAAAATAGCAATATATTTTCTATAAGTGTCCCGTTCTGGTACGTGTACTTTTTCTTAAGTTATAGAATAGCAACGTACTTTCCATAAGTGTTTCAATTTGGTATGTCCTACTTTCCATAAGTGTTCCAATTCGGTACGTCATCCACGTACCAAATTGAAACACTTATGGAAAGTACATTGCTATTCTACGACTTAAAAAAGTACACGTACCAGAACGAGACACTTATGGAAAGTACAATGCTATTCTACAGCTTAAAAAAATACACTTTCCATAAGTGTCTCTTTCTGGTACGTATACTTTTTTTATTTTTAAGGATTTTTCAAATTCCATCACAAAATGTCATAGCGACAATTTGTTTCTAGTCATCTTTATCTCAAAATGGGTCAAAAATTGGTTTTTCAATTCTTTTGATTTTTAAGGATTTTTCAAATTCCATCTCAAGATAAAATCTGATCACTATGATCATTTATTATGACTTGACACCACCAAAACTCTTAGTGTTATCCTTGAACATCCATTGGTAGTCATCTAGTCTCATTTTCCTTCCATAAAAAGCAATCATTTGCTATAACACTCATTACTCTTGATCATTCAAGTATACCCTCATCTTAGATACTTAGGAGGATTGAAACACTCAAAATGATATAGGTTTTAGCTCTTAGAAACTTCATTTCTAATCTGTCATAACTGCTGAGAGCCGGATCCCTAGGATTAGCCTAGCCGGATCCCTCAGAAGAGGGAACCGTGGGATCCGAGGTGACAGATTATGTCAATTCTAGCCTAAACAATCATTTCAAGCTCATCTTGCTCACTTGAACACTCCACCTCATCTTTATTAAGTTCCTAGATCAGTGAAACTCTGAACTTCAATCTTGTGCATGTTAATCATCACATTTATAAGAATCTTAGTGGCTTAAGTATTAAATGCACTTGCCAAACTCTTCTCTTTATAAGTCATATTGCTAGAACACCTTAGTCATCAAACACAACACAATTCTCAGCAATTACAAACATCTTTCTTAGCCATTTCATCATGAGAAAAGCCCCTAGTGCTAACTCATCCACCCAAGAACCACCCAAGAAACTTACTAGGATCATACACGAAGTTTCCTCAACCGAATCATCTCTGGTTAAGTCCACAAATGCTAGGATTTCTCCTACACCAAAGAAACCAATCAAACTAATCCCCAAGAGGATTGTTCCCATAAGGATATCATCACCAAACTCTACTAAACCAAACATAGCCTCCACAACTCAACCAACATCATTGGTGCCTAGAGCCACCTCACAATCATCTCCACATTTTCACAACTTAGAAGATTTACCTCCTTGGCCATCTCACCTTCCACCACTACCAACAAATTCACTTGAAAAGGTTGGGCAACAAAGTTAAAGTGTTGAATCAACACTTTCTCCAATATCAACCTCTCTTATTCCCCCTAATAGTCCATTTTGGATTATGAGAAGACATCAAAGTCAACCAACCGACCACATGGAAGTTGATGCTTCTTTACCTCCACCCTCAAACATTGTAGAGCCATCACTTAATGAGCCTCCACCAATTCCTCCTTCATTTGAAGATCCTCAACCCACTTCACTTGAACCTTCACTTCAAGAAGTTCAAAACCATGACAAGGATTGCTATCATTGTCAACATGTTGAAAGGTTGATACATGAACTACGTGAAGAGCAACGTTTCATGTTTTATCACCTCCTCGAACGTTTCGAAGAGGTCAACAAGCCTAAACAACAATGAGCATCATAGTCACAAGCTCAAACTTATAACGTTTAGGAACCTTATCTCATCCTTGATCATCATTAAGATTTTAGTTGAATCTTGAGTTTGGGTAACTCATTCGCATTAGTAGTACTTGTATGGCTAGATCATTCTCTTAGTTTTAGAGATTTGTTTGATTATCTCTTGTTTTTTATTGAATGAATACTTATATGCCATGATTATTTTATGTGTTGTGCTTGCTACATTATACACATATCTCACATCTTCATTAGCATTGTTTGGCATTTCTTCATTACTGAAGAAACTGTCACCAGACAGCTGGATCCCTCCAAAATGCCTAAACGGATCCCTCCACAAAGGGAACCGTGGGATCCGTAGTCCAGGAGCACAAATTACTACTAACTTGAGTTTTATCTGCAGGAAATTATGCACTATAGTCTTGTTTTCTAACCTTTATTTTGTAGATTCTCAAAATACACATGAAGATTTTGACACCATAAAGCTAGGGGGAGCTTTGTGTCAAACTATACATTTCAAATTCACTAGCAACTTAATCCTCATTTGGATTACTCTTCATGACACATCGTTGCAAAGTTGCAATCTTCAAGGGGGACCATTTTCGTCACAAGGACGAACCATTTGCAAAAACAATTGCAATACATTAGCTCACGTATTTTTATGTACTTGAAGCCCTCACAAAGGGATGGACTCGTCAAGGGGGAGTTAAGAAGAGAACCATTCCCGTCACTTACTCACTTTACATCTTGTCTTTTTACATATTTTTCTTAAAACTTTGTGTTAGTTTCTTTTCGACGCTCTTTTTGTTTCGACAAAAAGGGGGAGAAGAGAGTAAAAATTCCAATTCAAACTTTCATGAATTTTAGTTTTTCCTTAAAATAATTTTATGTTTTGTCATCAACAAAAAGGGGGAGATTGTTAATACAAATAAGCCGTAAAAACGTTTATTTATATTTTACGATCTTCTAATGTTTTGTCGATAACAAACGTAAAATCATTTTAACGAAAAAAATAAAATACGTAAACTGTTTGAGCCAATAGTTTTCTAACACACTTACGTTTTCACATAAAACACTAAAACAAGTATAAGTGATTTTATGATATACATATGTACAACAACAAGTGATTACATATTGGGCTAACACATACTTAACTAAGTATATACTAAAATGGGTAAAAAGAAGTATATACTAAAATGGGTAAAAACTAATAAATGGTATTGATCCACAAGCCATGGTTTTGTCCAAACCACTTAACTAGATTCATTGTATTCTAGAGATACATTGTATCTAGAAAGAAACCCATGGATCAACCCATAACCCATGACCCATGACCCATAACCAAAAATACCCATGGGCAAAGAGGAGCGTCCCACGGATCCCTAGCTTTACGCTAGCCGGATCCCTTGTGGGAGGGATCCGTGGGATCCGGGGAACAGTGAACTTTCTCCTGTATAAATAGTGAGCCATTTCTTCCTTTTGGCTCACCACTTTCACACATACTTTCTCCAAGTATTGTACCTCTCTAACCACTTATCCTAAGGGATCTTTCTATGTAGTTTGTTCTTTGTTTTTGTGTGATTCTCTAGGTTCCTCTTAAAGGCGAGATCACCACTTCTTGAAGTCGAGCAAGCTCAAGTCCATGAGTTGCCATGCTTCGTCATCATCAAGACAATTGAGGTTCTCTTGTTGATAGTTCTTTCTTCCTCCGTAGATGTTGTGTTGAAGGCTTTAGTGAAGAATGCCGAAAGAGTCAAGACGAAAGCATTAGTGAAAGGTGCTTAACGTCTATGTCAAAAGCATTGGTGAAGAATGCTAAAGGTGTCAAGTCAAAGGCATTAGTGAAGGATGCCTAGGAATCAAATCAAGTGGCATTAGGGAAGAATGCCTAGGTCGTATAATCGATGAGGTATATCGTTATACATATAAGTATTAGCTTATTTCCAAGGATGGTGATATCCTTGATGGTGTTGTAATAAGGAGTGGATCTCCTTAAGATTAGGTGTTGTATTGTGATGGGTAGTAGTTCCTCTATAGTAATGGAACTAGGTGCTTAGCCTAGTACCTGATAAAGGGTAGGCGACGTTGTGATAGGATTAGTTCTCCTTGGTGTGAAAGAACTCGGTGGTTAGCCTAGCACCGTATAAAGGGTAGGCGACGTTGTGTTAGGTGTGGTTCGCCTTGGTGTGAAAGAACTCGGTATTTAGCTTTGTACCGGAAAAAGGTGTAAGCGACGTTGTGAAGGCTTCTCCGCCATAAGGAGATTGGTGTAGTGTTTACGAACTCTCGAGTAGGTGACTCGGGGAGTGGAGTAGGGCAAGGAAGGTGTCATTGTAGCCGAACCACTATAAATACTTGTATCGTGGTGATGTGCTTCTTACTCTTTATCTTTCATTACACGTTTATATATCTATCTATCAACGTCTAACATAAACAACCAAATAGATTGACATAAGTCGATCTAAATATTTAAAAGGAAGTTTTAAATTGGTAAAACTATTCAACCCCCCCCTCTAGTTTTCCACAATTGGCATCAGAGCTTCGTTACCAAGTTTCTTAAAGTATGTTGTACTTTAAAAACTTGATACGATCCGTGTATGTTTGAAAACTACAAAGAAGGATTTTTCAAGTCATGTTTTCTTTTAAATCATTCTGTTGGTCATTGATAGATCATCTTAATATTATTTGTTTCAAGAAATCTTCATGCTAGGATCTCTGCAAAACATTCATTTCTATTCAAAGAATAATGGAGTTAACTTTCAAGAAAGGATCTAAAAGTAATCACAACTTACTTACACCAAGTACAAATGATTACTTTAAGAGCTCATGAAGTATTTTTGGTATTATGCCAAACCCCGAAGCATAGAGGTATGTTTTACTTTTCATTAGATAGCTTACATGAGTTTATTGGTATCATAGTTCTCTTTGTTTAATAATTGCTAGTCTCTTTAAAAGTCTCTTTCGTCACATTTCCGTCTTATTCATCATCGAGAATAGTATTCCTTTTGATTCGTCAAACTAACGTCGTCGTCACATATGAACCCTCGATAAGTAACTTATCAAAACCCGTCGACCAAAAACAACCTTTCATTTTGATACTTCTAAACTATTTTTTTAGTAAGCTAGCTTATAAGCCTACTACAAAAATAATGCCAAATAACCCTTTTTCTGTCCACAGTAGCTGGATCCCCCTAGTTGTACTAGCCGGATCCTAATTACAAGGGATCCAGGGGAACCGTGGAACAGAACTCAGCTATACGTTTTCAAAAATCATAACTGATCATTTTCCCTCTCCTCACATAACACAAAAACGACTAAACTAATGATCTCATCCTCATTGGACGTCATACCCTCAAGCACTCCTCTCTAGAACACCATCGTAATTAATTACACTAACTTGTTCTAATTTTCATCATCCTCATCCTAGGGTTTATGGTTTCACAAATCTCTAATCAATTACTTTAATTAGGGTTTTCAAAATTAATCATGAAAAGGGGCTTTTAACATAATTAAGATCACATCGTGTTCACAACATTGTTAATACAAATCAAAACCATAAACCCATCTCAACTAATTTTACCTAATTGGAAAATTTGTGTTTCTAGGACCAACCATGCCTAAAGACACTCAACAAGATCATCATGATACCGTCCATTACCTTACTCATTACTATCGAAATGAGGAATTCTCAAAAACCGACAGCAAGGTCTTCAAAAAGCTCGAAAAACGACTTATCAACGAAGGTCGTGTAATCAAGGAATGTTTCCTTGAGGATACCGACATTCGTCAAGTCTTCTCGGCAATCAATTTTGATTGTCTTGTTGACATTGATGAACAAATTTTTCCGGTCTTCATCTTTGAGTTTTATAAAAGTATTAGGATCATTTGAAACGCCGATGATAGCATTTCAATTGCCTTCATCATCAATAAACGAAACTTCATTCTCCCTCTCAACACCTTTGCTCAAATTCTTCGCATTCCTTATGAAGGAATTTGTATGTACTCTCAAGATTGGGCAATTAACGCTCAAAACCTTGCACTTGATTCTAAACCAATGTACCATACTCCTCTTGATGAACCCGAAGCCATCCGAGACACCATTTTCAAAATAAGAGCCGACCAATCCCGTCTCAACCGAAACAAGAAGCTCATTCACTGTGACCCTTTTCTAATGGAACTTTTCGAAATGCATCCCATATTTAAAAAATGGGAATAAATCCTTAGGGAAAATGTCATTAGCCTAGTTGGTAACAAGGATCATCCAAATGCATGTCTTGTGCAAATGATCTATTGTCTTATCCACCAAAAGCCATTTAACCTCGTCTATTACATGATAAGGAGAATGGCCGGGGTATTCAAAGCTTCCAACATGGTACTTCCATATGGTATGCTCCTAACACGACTTTGTAAGTATGTTAGTGCATTGCAACCATCTCCTATCAATATTGATCATTTCTTTGCCGATCATGTAATGGTACCTCTTACCAAAATAACCTCTAAATGCTTCATGGTCAATGGAAAGAAACCTAAAGCTTTCTCGGACTCCTCGGAAGAAGAAGAAAAAGAAAATGAAGAAGAAGAAGACGTCGACCCCATAGCCAACATTGAATTGGAACCCTTTGATTACTACGAACAACTTCCAACCATTCCAAACGAGACCGCGGAATTCAAACAATTGAGGGGCATGATTCAAAATCTTGCTTACAACCGCACAAAGTCATCAAAAAGAAAAAGAAAGAATTGACGAAAGAGACAATAGGAATATGCTTATTTTTAACTTAACTTATATGTGGATGATTATGTTTTAGCACTTCTGTTTGTGGTAATTTGGATACTGTTACTTCTACCATTATCAATGAGTGTTGTTATGTGATGACATGCTTGTACTTGTTGTTTAGTTTAATGGTTAATTAGTGTGCAAAATCTGCACATTATTCTGTAGGGGCTCTGATTTGCAGATGTCGGATCCCTAGGATTAGCCTAGACGGATCCCTCCCTTGAGGGAACCGTGGGATCCGTGGCATCAGATCAGCAATACAGCATCCCTTGCATCAAGATAGCTTACTAGATAACATCACATTAGCTAAACATAAGATATTATAACTCAGCTAAGTCTACTTCAAGGATGAGAAAGCCTTAGACTTACTTATAGCTTACATAAGACCTTAGTCAAAATGCCTTTTAATTTATCAAAACGTCAAAACTCACCATATTTCCGCTTCAATACTCACAAATTGTCTCTCATCTTTCAAAACACTTAGGTGGACATATTGAACAATTTTAGGAAATTGTTTCTAGTAATTTTTATCTCAAAATGGGTCAAAAATTGGTTTTTTCAATTCTTTTGATTTTTAAGGATTTTTCAAATTCCATCTCAAGATAAAATCTAATCACTATGATCATTTATTATGACATGACACCACCAAAACTCTTAGTGTTATCCTTGAACATCCATTGATAGTCATCTAGTCCCATTTTCCTTCCATAAAAAGCAAACATTTGCTATAACACTCATTACTCTTGATCATTCAAGTATACCCTCATCTTAGATACTTAGGAGGACTGAAACACTCAAAATGATATAGGTTTTAGCTCTTAGAAACTTCATTTCTAATATGTCATAACTGCTGAGAGCCGGATCCTTAGGATTAGCCTAGCCGGATCCCTCAGAAGAGGGAACCGTGGGATCCGGGGTGACAGATTATGTCAATTCTAGCCTAAACAATCATTTCAACCTCATCTTGCTCACTTGAACACTCCACCTCATCTTTATTAAGTTCCTAGATCAGTGAAACTCTGAACTTCAATCTTGTGCATGTTAATCATCACATTTCTAAGAATCTTAGTGGCTTAAGTCTTAAATACACTTGCCAAACTCTTCTCTTTATAAGTCATATTGCTAGAACACCTTAGTCATCAAACACAACACATTTCTCAGCAATTACAAACATCTTTCTTAGCCATTTCATTATGAGAAAAGCCCCTAGTGCTAACTCATCCACCTAAGAACCACCCAAGAAACTTACTAGGATCATACACGAAGTTTCCTCAACCGAATCATCTCCGGTTAAGTCCACAAATGCTAGGATTTCCCCTACACCAAAGAAACCAATCAAACTATTCCCCAAGAGGATTGTTACCACAAGGATATCATCACCAAACTCTACTAAACCAAACATACCCTCCACAACTCAACCAACATCATTGGTGCCTAGAGCCACCTCACAATCATCTCCACATTCTTACAAATTAGAAGAGTTACCTCCTTGGCCATCTCACCTTCCAGCACTACCAACAAATTCACTTGAAAAGGTTGGGCAACAAAATCAAAGTGTTGAATCAACACTTGCTCCAATATCAACCTCTTTTATTCCCCCCAATAGTCCATTTTGGATTATGAGGAGACATCAAAGTCAACCTGTCACACCCCCAAATTACGTGTTTTGTAGCAGAATGGAATACCTTGGGGAGGACTGTCATAGCATCAAAGTTACAGTTATATCGAACGACCTAAAGTGTCGTTTGGAAAATACATCGTTTGATTTAATAAAATAATCAGAGTTTACAAAGTGTAGGTCCCAAATGAAATTAGACATGTGCGGAATTAAATTTGTTACAATCCAAACGATGTTTTAAAGTTCATAAAACCCAAGTGAGACGCGTCGTCACCGCGACTCTATGATATGTCCATATGCATGCCATGAAGTGAATGCCTTAGATACCTGAGATAAAACATGCTAAAAAGTGTCAACACAAAGGTTGAGTGAGTTCATAGAGTTTGTGTTGAAATGTAAAGCCTTTAAAGAATGTTCATGCAGCAAAGGCATTGCAAATCCACTCAGTTCCAAGTTCCGCCCATACAAAACTTGCAACTTGTGTGTTTACAACCCACTGCCAAAATATGCATAGTTTATGTTCAAGCGCATGATGACAAATGAATTCACATAATAGTACATTACTTAATGTATCAATATTCAATTGATATAACACATATGAGTGTTGTGTCAAATAATTCCAAGACCATTAGTTCAATGATTATACCAAGACCGCTAGTTCAATGATTATACCAAGGCCGCTAGTCCAATGAATATACCAAGACCGCTAGTCCAATGATTATACCAAGACCGCTAGTCCAATGAATATACCAAGACCGCTAGTTCAATGATTATACCAAGACAATTAGCCCAATGATTTATGATATAGAAATTCTAAGTATGGCAAAACTGTTACTTCGTATGACTAAACATTCAGTTTAGATAAACATATAGTTTGCAAATAGACATGAATATCATAAAAGTTGTTGAGCATGTATCTCCCCCAAAGAGTTTAATAAAAGCATTAAAACAATTGAAAATGGGGCTATGGAACTCACCTGGTGCAATGATTATGATGACAGAAGTGAGTACACTGAAATGAGGCACAACCTCTAACCGTGACCTATTATGAATGATATGTTCTATAATAAGTCATGATGTAATGTCATGCATGCAATTTGTATGATATCTATACCACTTGTGAATTTTTGAAAATAACACTTACCGTCGAAAAATAATCTTATAACGTCTTGACAATTTATAAATTACTTTACAAGTATTTACGTTAAAATGATATCCTACGATAGTTATTTAATGATTTATTATGAAATTATAACTTTTCTTCGTAAAATAATGTCATTTGATAATTTCATGAAGGTGACTATACGGCCTCGAAAAGCTAGTTGTAAAATGGTGCACATCGAGTGTTAGGAAGCAAACTCAACGGTTTTGGAAAGCTTGTATCATTATCTCAAAGTTTTAGCTTTTAAGTTTTTATCATAGAGGTCTCGATCATGGAGAAAAACATAGGTAAAGTAGGATACTTGTACCAAAAATATTGTTTAAGGTGGTTTTCGGCAAAGTTTGAGTGACCGTATTTTACTCGTTACAACTCCGTTTGACGAACGGTTGGACATTTTGGAAAATAAGGTAGGCGAACTTACTTTTACTAGAAGACATCATTTTATAAAAAGTAATCCATCAATGTTAAAAACGACCCTCAATATGGTCATTCGCGGCCGTAATTTCTTGGCTATTAGAAAATATATAGTTATACTTATATAAAATAGTTACGGCAACCTTGTTTAAACACGTGTAATTTAATCGTTACAAGTCCGTTTTCTACGTTTTATATGTCCTTAGCTTCGTGTTAAAGTATACTAATATATTTTTGATAAATCGACTTATTTAGATAACGCTTAAGACTCATTTTTAACTCGTAAAAATTTGGACAACAAGCTGAATTTTCCGGAAAAATAGTTTTCGTCGTTAAACATGAAAATAGCATAACTTCTTCGTTATAACTCCGTTTTAACCCGTTCAAGCGGCCACGTTTTTGTTTTAAAGTATTTTTCTTAATATCAAGCCCAAAATATTTTACAAACTGTCGAAATTTCTAGATTTCACAAATAAGATCAGACCACTATCTATTGTTGTCGAAAATGATTTTTCTCGCATGAAACTTATTCTAACCACTTCAAACCAACGCCGAAGCTATTCTAAACCTACCATACACCTTATTAGGGTGTCATGGGTTCCTAGAGAGCACCAAAAGTGATATGTTTCAAGGAGTAATTATAGGATGATGAATATATATTTATAACACTTAAAAACAATAAAAAGTGGTATAGACATCAATATGACTTGCATGTTTTTCCCAAGCATGATGAAATAAACATAATATGAATATGAAAGATGAATATGAACATGAAATGCTTACTAGTTACTTGATGATGTTAAATGAACAAGGGTTAATCCTAAACACCCTAGGTTTTTATTTCAAAACCTTACTTAAGAGTGTGCCTAGATTGATATGAACTTGACTTGAAAATTTTTATGATTTTCTTCTTGGAACTTCTATGTGGCCGGTTCTTAGCAAGAGGAAGAAGAGAGGATAGATTTTTCACACTTGATATAATAAGAAGTATGTGTTTAGTAATAGTCTTTTAATAATATATGTATAAATGTACAAGATATTTGTATCATCAAAATGGTGTGAGTCATATATGGTGGTCGACATACATAAAGAAAAGAAAGACTAGAGATATTTTTGAGTAGTTAAATACATATGGGTTGAAGTAAAAGTGTAGTTAGTTAAGAATTATTAGTAACTTGTGTATTTATTTAAGCATTTAGGGTAGCGTTAGCTAAAAATAAATTTTAACAGATCAAAATAAAATATATTGAAGTCATAAAATTTATAAAAATACATTCCTTACAAAAATTGAGTGAAATAATAATTATAGAGTAGTATTTACGAACACCGTCGTAATTATATAAATATAAACATTTATATACAAAATAAATTTAAAACACCAGGTAAACTAATAATATTATTTTTATAATCTTAATATGAGTATAAAAATATATCAGAATAATTTTTTTTTTGAAATATCGGATCAAATGTTCAAAATAAATGATTACGCGATAGCGTTTATTTAATAGGAAATTATGCGTTTAATGTAAAATGCAAAACCATGCGTGAACTAATATGATGATAATGATGCTAATGATATGTAGACTAAACCTATTCTATATGAAATGTCCTTGATGATTGTTCATGAATTCGCAGCTAAACCATTAAGGTTACGCGAATTTGATACTCGTAAACCTAGTTTACAATAAACGATGAATAATGATTTTCTCCGGGAATGAATAATGTTTCGTGAATAGTAAAATTTTGAAATACGTTCTCAGAATATCAAATCGACTTCAAAAATGATGAATAGTAACCGATGAATAGTAAATTCCCGAGATGAATAGTAATTTTGAAAATGACCTGAAATTGCGAGTTGTCACACAACCACCCGACCACATGGAAGTTGATGCTTCTTTACCTCCATCCTCAAACATTGTAGAGCCATCACTTAATGAGCCTCCACCAATTCCTCTTTCATTTGAAGATCCTCAACCCACTTCACTTGAACCTCCACTTCAAGAAGTTCAAAACCATGACAAGGATTGCTATCATTGTCAACATGTTGAAAGGTTGATACATGAACTACGTAAAGAGCAAGGTTTCATGTATTATCACCTCCTCGAACGTTTCGAAGAGGTCAACAAGCCTAAACAACAATGAGCATCATAGTCACAAGCTCAAACTTAGAACGTTTAGGAACCCTATCTCATCCTTGATCATCATTAAGATTTTAGTTGAATCTTGAGTTTGGGTAACTCATTCGCATTAGTAGTACTTGTATGGCCATATCATTCTCTTAGTTTTAGAGATTTGTTTGATTATCTCTTGTTTTTTATTGAATGAATACTTATATGCCATGATTATTTTATGTGTTATGCTTGCTACATTATACACATATCTCACCTCTTCATTAGCATTGTTTGGAATTTCTTCATTACTGAAGAAACTGTCACCAGACAGCTGGATCCCTCCAAAATGCCTAAACGGATCCCTCCACAAAGGGAACCGTGGGATCTGTAGTCCAGGAGCACAAATTACTACTAACTTGAGTTTTATCTGCAGAAAATTATGCACTATACTCTTGTTTTCTAATCTTTATTTTGTAGATTTTCAAAATACACATGAAGATTTTGACACCATAAAGCTAGGGGGAGCTTTGTGTCAAACTATACATTGAAAATTCACTTGCAACTTAATCCTCGTTTGGATTACTCTTCACGACACCTCGTTGCAAGTTGCAATTTTCAAGGGGGAGCATTTTCGTCACAAGGACGAACCATTTGCAAAAACAATTGCAATACATTAGCTCACGTATTTTTATGTACTTGACGCCCTCACAAAGGGATGGACTCGTCAAGGGGGAGTTAAGAAGAGAACCATTCCCGTCACTTACTCACTTTACATCTTGTCTTTTTACATATTTTTCTTAAAACTTTGTGTTAGTTTATTTTCGACGCTCTTTTTGTTTCGACAAAAAGGGGGAGAAGAGAGTAAAAACTCCAATTCAAACTTTTACAAATTTTAGTTTTTCCTTAAAATAATTTTATGTTTTGTCATCAACAAAAAGGGGGAGATTGTTAATACAAATAAGCCGTAAAAACGTTTATTTACAATTTACGATCTTCGAATGTTTTGTCGATAACAAACGTAAAATCATTTTAACGAAACAAATAAAATACATAAACTGGTTGAGCCAATAGTTTTCTAACACACTTACGTTTTCACATAAAACACTAAAACAAGTATAAGTGATTTTATGATATACATATGTACAACAACTAGTGTTTACATATTGGACTAACACATACTTAACTAAGTATATACTAAAATGGGTAAAAACAAGTATATACTAAAATAGGTAAAAACTAACAAATGGTATTGATCCACAACCTATGGTTCTGTCCAAACCACTTAACTTGATATATTGTATTCTAGAGATACATTGTATCTAGAAAGAAACCCATGGATCAACCCATAACCCATGACCCATGACCCATAACCAAAAATACCCATGGGCGAAGAGGAGCGTCCCATGGATCCCTAGCTTTAAGCTAGCCGGATCCCTTGTGGGTGGGATCCGTGGGATCCGGGGAACAGTGAACTTTCTCCTCTATAAATAGTGAGCCATTTCTTCCTTTTGGCTCACCACTTTCACACATACTTTCTCCAAGTATTGTACCTCTCTAACCACCGATCCTAAGGGATCTTTCTATGTAGTTTTTTCTTTGTTTTTGTGTGATTCTCTAGGTTTCTCTTAAAGGCGAGATCACCACTTCTTGAAGTCGAGCAAGCTCAAGTCCATGAGTTGCCATGCTTCGTCATCATCAAGACAACTGAGGTTCTCTTGTTGATAGTTCTTTCTTCCTCCGTAGATGTTGTGTTAAAGGCATTAGTGAAGGATGCCTAGGAATCAAATCAAGTGGCATTAGGGAAGAATTCCTAGGTCGTATAATCGATGAGGTGTATCGTTATACATATAAGTATTAGCTTATTTCCTAGGATGGTGATATCCTTGATGGTGTTGTAATAAGGAGTGGATCTCCTTAAGATTAGGTGTTGTGTTGTGATGGGTAGTAGTTCCTCCATAGTAATGGAACTAGTTGATTAGCCTAGTACCTAATAAAGGGTAGGCGACATTGTGATAGGATTAGTTCTCCTTGGTGTGAAAGAACTCGGTAGTTAGCCTAGCACCGTATAAAGGGTAGGCGACGTTGTGTTAGGTGTGGTTCGCCTTGGTATGAAAGAACTCGGTATTTAGCTTTGTACCGGAAAAAGGTGTAAGCGACGTTGTGAAGGCTTCTCCGCCATAAGGAGATTGGTGTAGTGTTTACGAACTCTCGAGTAGGTGACTCGGGGAGTGGAGTAAGGCAAGGAAGGTGTCCTTGTAGCCGAACCACTATAAATACTTGTGTCGTGGTGATGTGCTTCTTACTCTTTATCTTTCATTACACGTTTATATATCTATCTATCAACGTCCAAGAGAAACAACCAAATAGATTGACATAAGTCGATCTAAATATTTAAAAGGAAGTTTTAAATTGGTAAAACCCCCCCTTCTAGTTTTCCACAGATTAATCAAGCATTATTAGCACAACGAATGACCAATCGCAATACTAGGTCAATCACAATTAAGATAAGAGACAACTAATCAATATTCAATAACTAAGTTTCATATTACCTAAGCAAACACACAAGTAAATTAGCCGGACATGGGGAACAGGCAAGCATACACACAATCAAAGGAAGACATAATTAAATTAATGAAGTAAAACACTTATCTTGATGTAAGATAGGTTATGGAACCCTAAAATACTGTACAAGACAGCCTTAGTTCGGTTTAGGTTTTTACTCCAAAAGACTACACACTGAAAACTGAAAAATTCGGATTCTATATATAAGATTACACATGCGACGGCGTCACCCTTTAATTTGTGACGCCGTCGGGTCGCCGTTATTAGGGTTTCGTCTCGGCCACGTTAACATTGTGACGGCGTCACCTTATGCTTGTGACGCCGTCCTCTTCAGTCTCTGACGTCGTCTGGATCAAATATAGGCCGTCTGAGTTGCGACGCCCTACTCTTTTAAAACCTGAAGCCGTCACTTGTAAATGAGCAATTTGGCTACTGAGTCATCACAAAATTTGTCCGATGGCGTCTCTAGTAGTAGCTGACGCCGTCACTTGTGATACCTAACGCCGTCCCCTTTTGTTCCAGCAGCCTGAGTGTCTCGATTCTTGACTTTGGTTATTTTCTTCGTATATTCACGCCTTTTCGTCCGAATAAGTGTCATTCCAGCAATTTGCCTTCAAGATACCTAAAAAGTGAAAAGGAACGATATTAAGTAATAACGGATACAAAAGTGATCAAATAAGGGCTTAAACGACCCCTCAAAAAGGTACATTTTAAAACCTTATCAAATATCCCTACACTTGGTATATGCTGGTCCTCAAGCAAATGTGCTTTTAGCCAATTAATTTATAAGTTAGGGGTCATGAAGCATTAGTTTAGAACGATCCGCAAAAGTCATAACAACCACGGAAATTACATACTAGCACCTCACATAGGGTGTTTAGATACTCACATCTCTCGGGTGTATATGAAATATAACAAGTTGGAAATGGAAGATAAACACTCATTAACCGGTCCTAGTACATAGATTACGATATGCTTGAGACTAGATCAAACCTCCCTCGCTTTGGTGTAAGCATCTAGGAAAGACTATCCAAGAGGTCTTTTTAAAGGGTTGTAATGATAGGCTTACGGTAGGGAAACAAAGGGTTTGGTGGGATAGGCGATTTAGTGGTGGCAAGTCAAAAATCTTTATGTTACAAGCACGAGAAGAATGGCGTTGCTAAGCCAATACTCGACACTCTAAACTCTAGATAACTGAAACAAACAAACATAAATTAAAAGATAGATGTAGGATGGTAGCCCCTTTTTTTTAATACAATTTTACTCTACCATCCTCTATGATAACATCAAAATGATAGGGATTTATAGGCACATCCCTACACTTGAGTTTTTATTACTCTAACATTAATTTGACTTGAATTGAAAAGATCAAAACACTTGGAGTACATTATTATGCAAATAAAGGGAATTTGAATTTAACGTTCCCTTCCCGTCATCTTATAAAATTTAACTTTTCGCATGAGTCCCAATCGTCCCAAAACTGTGTACAAAGGATATGTCTCGACTTAGCAACTTATGCAAGCAACAAGATAATTGAACTAAGGGTTTAGTGTGATAACAATAATGCACTAAAAGTGAGTGCATACAAGGTAGGCTAAGGCGATTTGAGTGTGTACATTTGGGGTGGATTGTAAACAATGCTCTTCATTGATATTTCAGAAAACCGAAACATCATGAGAACCGCGAAAAAGATAGGCTCTGAGGGGTTAACTAGGGGTATTGTGTACTAAAGATGAGTACAACGCAAGGGTGTGGGGGAATTACTCAACCGATGTGGAAGAAGTAATTATATTACGAGTATCAAACAAGGGTTATCCTAATGCCTCTTATCATTTAGTTATTCCTAACTACACAAGTGTAGTCTTACTAGCGATCTCGAGATGCATCACAAAACAAGTTCTAGAATCTATTATACTACCGGTTCACACTCTAAGCATTAAAGATGAATGCTTTAATTCCTACAAATCTAAGGGCGATCCTCACATTTTGGGTGGAATTTATGTGGTAAAGGGTTTACGTGCTAGTCATATAATTTCCTATCCATGAGACGCTTTATTAAGACTAATGGCCCACTCCTATATGTCATGAAAAATTTTAAATTTGGTGCCAAAATTACCCTAACCGATATTTCTCATGGTTTATTACACAAATGCAATTGGACAAAGCAAATAATCAAGGATAAGCATAGTTTCAAAGTTCCCGTTTTATTTTCCCTCCCTACACTTAAACTGAACATTGTCCCCAATGTTCCCCGAAAGTATCAAAGTTATGATAACGGAAGGTAATAAAAGACGAAAGAAACTAATACTCCCCTGATTAGCTCGGTAGGATCCGTGTAAAGTGGTGGTTACATCTTTCTTCAAGAAGAATGTTTGCGTAAAAAGCTCCTTCTCATCTTATGTATCTTCTTCTTGGTAAATTAAACCTGCACACTTGAAGAAAACAAATGAAACCTTCGCGTAAAATCGGCGGTAACAATATATATAGGACTCTACTAAACTAGGATATAATGCTTGTGGAATGGATGTTTACAGATTTTCTGGAAAATTAAGACCTGGAAAATTCCAAAAATTTATAAGTAGCTCAGAAAACGAGAAAAAGTAATTAGTTTTTTTTGCTCCTTCCTGACGCCGTCAGGTTGCGATCCTGATGCCTTCAGGTTATCTTGACAAAAACTGGTCTGCGATTTTCTGGAAAATTTTTTATCTTTAAAATCTGGAAAAATTTCCTGCAAAACATCCATTATGACTCGATACAAGCATTTGACTCGAACAAACACACATGTATATCTTTTAATTAATTTAAATTCTCATGTTTACGTTTCTTTTGAAAACGTGTGTAATCCTCCCTACACTTATCCCTTATGTAAAATACATTTATATGTAATTAAGACGAGGTTAAAGACAAAATAAAGCATTTTTACAAATTTAAACATGAGAATAAACAATCAATAAAAGATACACGACACAAACAAGCAAACAATTAAGCATGGGTTGCCTCCCAAGAAGCGCTTGTTTTTGTTCGAGTCACGAGCTTGACTCTACCCTTATTTAACGGATAAAGTGCGGGTGATAGTAGCGATACACACCCTTAGGGTGGAAATTTGCTACGTGAGGAGAGGGTGATGGGGTATTTATATGCTCAAAGGAGTGTGCTCCATTCATTATAACCTTACCTAAGTCTATTGGTGTAGCGGGTGAATCAAATCTCTCTCCTAAAAATAGATCATCTTCTATCAACTTCAAAAGATTCTTAGTTAAGGATCCATCTTGACCTAATAAACCCGGTTTAAACCCATAATGTTTCTTGTTATCAACCAGGAATGGGTGATATAAGTGTGTAAGGTCATGGGTTACTCCTATATCAGCTTCCACTCTACGTGGCCTAGCGTCTATCACCTTTATCAAGCAACTACCCGGATTATTTATTTTGATGGGTGGATTGGGGCCTAATTCAATTCCAAGATTCACATCTAAAGACGGAAAATTGGGTAAGGTTTTTGGTTGAGGCTCCGTTTCATCAAAATTAGGAACTTCCCTAAGACTAAGAGAGAGGTCATGACAACAAGCATCTAAACCTACATTCTCTAGTGGCGTTTGGTCCAAATGTTCTATATCAATCGGGGTTCCTATAGTCTCTTCTACTTCTCCCGGGTAAGTTATAGGCGATGTGTGTTCCTCAAGTGATGGTAGGGCCTGTGGGCTTGGAGTTTCCACCTCAATCTCCATTATATCTAGATCTCCTAAATGTTCATTAGTATGATCTAACCCAAATACACTCCTAAGCATCTCAAATCCTTCTTTGGCCATTTCAAATTCTTGGTCCGATTCATAAGAATTGTTCTCAAAAACTTGACTACTATGTTCTATTTGCCTAAAGGATTCCTCACGCGTGTCATATGTTTTGAAGTCTATCCCACACATGCAACTAAGTATTTCCACTCTAACCATCTCACAATCTTGTTTGGGTTTAGGTTCCATGTTCTTAAAAACTAGGTCTTTTTGATCATAGTGCCTAAGATCATTCAACTGATGGTTTATGCTTAGGAGGCTTTTCTCAAAAAATTTCCAGATGGTCTTACTAAAAGGAGTTGATCCTAACAATGATCGTTGAATAGAAGTCACGCAAGCACAAAATTTATCAAATCCATCCAACGTTACACCCGTCTCCTTTTGGATATCTCTAAGATCACTCACAAATTCATTAGAACAATAAAATGCAATCCAATCTGCGAAATTCAATTGTTCCTCATTTGTTAATGATTTAAATGCAACTTCACTTGCCATAGCGACAAATAAAAAGGGTTTTACGAACACAAACACAAAGAAGGGGGATAAACTACAAGGAAGCTAAAAATGAGAAAAAGCTTACTTTATAGGAATCAAGTAAGGAAACCTAAACGAGATAGAAATATAACTAGCTATTCTATTCCCCGGCAGCGGCGCCAAAAACTTGATACGCTTACACAGCGCGTTCGGGGTCAAAGGAACTTCCTTTTCGTCGAACAAGTTTTTCAACACACTAGGCAGTGAACCTAATCGTTGTAGTGTAGTATTAGGGGTTGGAATAGGAATGCTAGTGAGAAGTTACTACGCTAAGGTTGGGGTTGAGGAAGATTATTTTTTATCCTATTTTATGTTTTTTTTGGAAATGGAAATGTACGAATCTCGGGGTTTGAATTTGGGGGGTTTGGTATTTTTACCAATTACTTCTACTTATTTAATTATCTAAACTAAGGTGAGGGTAGTCTATGTCTATTGTTGTGTGCTCGTATGATGATTAAAAATGTATTTTCTTAGGCTTTATTACTCCCTAGTTATCTCCTATTGATGGTTGAATTGTCACGTCCTTATTCTTAATCGCGTTGTGTTTCTAAGGTCGTAGGGTATGCGTTTATCCCTAACTCTTTGAAGCTACCAAAGGTTAATGACTACAAAATCTCTAGGATTTATAAACTTTAACTCTAAGGTATTCTTTGGATGTATATCCTACAATTACTCTAGGTGATTATAAACTAAGGTTTAACAAAGATTAATCAAGCATTATTAGCACAACGAATGACCTATCGCAATACTAGGTCAATCACAATTAAGATAAGAGACAACCAATCAATATTCAATAACTAAGTTTCATATTACCTAAGCAAACACACAAGTAAATTAGCCGGACATGGGGAACATGCAAGCATACACACAATCAAAGGAAGACATAATTAAATTAATGAAGTAAAACACTTATCCTGATGTAAGATAGGGTATGGAACCCTAAAATACTGTACAAGACAGCCTTGGTTCGGTTTAGGTTTTTATTCCAAAAGACTACACACTGAAAACTGAAAAATTCGGATTCTATATATAAGATTACACATGCGACGGCGTCACCCTTTAATTTGTGACGCCGTCGGGTCGCCGTTATTAGGGTTTCGTCTTGGCCACGTTAACATTGTGACGGCGTCACCTTACGCTTGTGACGCCGTCCTCTTCACTCTCTGACGTCGTCTGGATCAAATCTAGGCCGTCTGAGCTACGACGCCCTACTCTTTTAAAACCTGAAGCCGTCACTTGTAAATGAGCAATTTGGCTACTGAGTCGTCACAAAATTTGTCCGACGGCGTCTCTAGTAGTACCTGACGCCGTCACTTGTAGAACCTGACGCCGTCTGATTGGTCCCAAACGGTCAATCCAAATTAACCAGGTGAATGGTCAACAAGAGTCAATCACTTGAGAACGCAATGCAATTATCCAGGAGAGTTTAGTGTTTCCCCGGGTCGTTAAGTCCCAACGAGGTGTGTAAACTGTAATACAACGAATCTGTGATCGGGTGATATTGAACAGGAAAGGGGTTATGATTGATTAAGTGATTAAACTAAGGAAATTAAATCTATAAAAGACTTTGAAGTCATTTTAATTCTATATTTAAAATCGTTTAACGATTAAAACCTAAAACGTACGTTTAAATAAAATTACGTGAACGTACGAAATAAAACGTGAAAATAAAGAAGTAAAATACCTACGGATATGGAAAATACATTTTTACAATCCTAATGATGCAAGAAAATTATTGGAAATTTAAAACTAATATTTTTGGATTTTTCTTGATTTAATTTGAATTAAAAACTAATTTTAAATATTTAAAATAGACTTAAAATACTAAAAATCAGGAAAATAAACTAGAAAATTACAAAACTATTTTTAAAAAATCTTAAATGACTAAAAAGAATTTTAGAAACTGGAATCACATTTTTTTTGACTTTTTCTCTATTTATTATGAATTTAACTATTTAAAACTAATTAAAATGCTAGAAAATCTATTTTAACTAAGAAAATTCAGGAAAAATACTTTTTATGACTTTTTGAATAGTCTAAAACTAATAAAATTGAAATTGTATTTTTCAGAACATTTTCTAATTTATTTGAATAAAATGCTATTTAAAAATGCTAGAAAATGACATAAAATGCAGAAAAATAGCAAATGAACAGTGAAAAATATAAAAACTTCCAGTCGACTATACAATAATACTGAGAACCCAGGAAAAATAACAGAAACTATTTTGGAGCACAAGAACAATGATTTGGGCGCACAACTAAAGAAATAAGCACATGTAAATAAGCTAAAATCTAACCATAAGCTACTATAAGCTACCTTAGCCTTAATCTAACTAAAACTAAGCTAAATCAACTGGTATGAACCTAATAAGCACAGGCTAGAGGCATTAAAGCTCAAAAACAAGTTCTAACTCTACTATGCCAAACGGCCCTAATGCCCTACTTTAAGCCTACATTAAGCTAGCTTATAAAATTCCTAAAAATAAACTAAAATGATCATGAAATCCACCACCAACCAAATACCTAGAATCCAAAGTTTCAGCTTAAATGGACTAACTATAAAGAAATTAAAAATCAAAAATAAAAAGCTAAAACAATCATACTTTAAATTCTACACTACAACTAGGATCTAAAATCAACATTCAAGAGTTAAGATTCATCTCATAAAACTACTGATATGGAAATGCAACAATTAGCAACCTGAGGAGGAGATATTCAGGTTCAAAATAAGCTAAATACAAGCCGAGCAAGTGAATCTAAATAAGCTAAATCCTAGAAGTGCAATCTAATTAATCCTAGAGAACAATCAAATGAAGCAATTAAGCTGAAAATCAAGTCAAACAAGCACTCACAAATCTAGCAAGGACTGCTGCAGTTCAGTAGTCAAGGGATTAGAACAGGTACTTGCAGTCCCGGTTAAGCACATCAATTAAGCATCTAAGGCCTTAAAACTATAAAACATCTAAAATCCATCCTACAAGCTGCTATATGAACTAAAGATCAAGCACTAAAGGGCAACTAACTAAGCAAATAACAACCTTAGAATATTCTGAGTTGGGACAGAACGACAGCAAATACAGGGCAAATAGAGTCATATGGCTACATTAAGCATAAGAATAAGCTGTCATAAAGCATCTACTGAGCAAATAACATGAAAACAAATTATCTACACTATATTGAGAACAAGAAACTCCAATTACCACTAACTTTGAGAATGATTTTTACCTTGAAATTGAGTGATAAACAGACCTCTTGGGGACAGAATGGAACTTAAGACAGATTCGAAATGAGAAGCTAAAAATTCAATTTAGACTAGACAAACCAAACACCCTATTATGACAACCAAATGCAAATTTACTAAGAAATCTGATGAACTCTTAATTAGACTAGATGTAAATACTCAAAATAACTCAGAAACTCGACATTATAACAAGTTGGAAACAGAAATTCATATGAAACTGATTTGACTACGAAGGTTGACTTATGTTGACTTTTTCTCAAAAACCTTGAATTAGAGCTAATTAACCAGAGATAATCTCACATAAGCTTATAAAAACTTATGTGAGATTATATAAACAAGAATTTCAGACAATTAAACTCAGAACTATAACTCAAAGTTAAACTTGACAAGTTGAGAATTGATTGAAAAGTAAATTGTGTTAATGAAACAGAATTACAACACTGAAAATACAACTTAATTGACTACTGAAAAGCATTAAAATTGACAGGAAATTAATGGCCAAAATTTCTCTAAAGCATAAGAAATTGGACCCGACTAAAAACTAGAAAAAAAAACTAAAACTGGAACTAAAAAAAAACTACTTAATAACTTGGTTACAAGACTACTTATACTAAGGCTTCTTGGTCTTCAATCTCTCTCGTGCTCGTGCTTCTCTTCTGTGAGTGGGAAACGTGAAAAGTCCAACTTTGCAGCCATGGGAAATAGGGAAAGAGTGGGTGAGCAGGTTTGGTATGGACAGGGTAATGGGGTTGAGTGTTGCAGGTTGTTTTGCAGAGTTGGTGGGAGAAAGGAGAAAGGGAGGAGGGAAAAAGGTTGGCGGGTTATGTGGTTTTGGGATTGGATTGGGTTTGTTTTTGTTTTGGGTTTATTAAAAACAAAAGGCAGGTTTGGTTGGTATTAATCACAAGGACCAAATGTGTAATTTTCCAATTCTTCAAGGTGTGATCTTGCCAACTTCCAAAATTATCATAAGGGACTTTCTTGCCAATCTTTAATAGTACAAGGACTGAATTAAGTATTTTCCATTTTTTTTTCATTTCCAAGGACTATTTTTGCCAATATCTGAAACTCCGGAGACTAAACTTGTAATTTCTCAAAACTTTTGAAATTTTTCACCAAAGGACTAATTATGACAACTTATGATTTCAAAAGGACCTTTGGTGACTTTTCTTTTAAAATAAGTGCTCAGGGACTATTTCTGCCAATTTTTGAAAGTCGGGGGACTGAAACTGCCAATTATGCAAACTTTGTTCATTTTTCATTTGTTTTCATTAATTTTGCATCTGAAACATATAAAACGCAATTTGGGATATTCTCAGTATTTTGATGCATTTCTGAGTGTTTTTAAATGTTTTGCAGTTCAGATTTGACCAAAAATGATGAGTATTTACACACTCATCAATCCCCCACACTAAAACATTGCTAGTCCCTAGCAATCTTTTATGAAAATTTAATGGATTTAAGTCTCTTTACCAAAAGCCATTACTTCTGGAGTAGCCAAATGTTTCAGTTCAAGTAAGAACTATGGTACACTGATAACCATATGATTTTGAGCAAACCACCAGCTTCCAACGGATTTGATTTGTATTTACCAGACGCCGTTTGCTTCTGGACTAGCCAACTCTTAGATAAAATGTCTTTGGTGAGCTGATTACCAATTATGGTTTTCCAACTGCCTTTACCACAAGCCATAAACTTGCGGGCTAGCCAACTCTTCACTAATTAAAGATATGGTGAGCTGAACACCATACAATTTTGGGCAAATTGCAAGCCGTCAACGGATTTGAGATATCTTTACCAAGAGCCGTTTGCTCCTGGATTAGCCAATCCTTTTGTTTATTAGACATGGCGGACTGATAACCGTAAGCTGAGTAAGTGCAAAACACTTACTCCAAAAAAAAATTTGGCCAAAAATGGGGGAATTGGGTGGTATAATTACATGATAAAATTCGTGAGAATTCCCCCCCACACTAGAAATGAATATTGCCCTCAATATTCAAAGTACCGGCTGTTATGCCGAAACTTAGAACGTAAAAGGGAAATATTACGGCCATTATTTTTGAAATTTTTTATTTTTTATTTTTATTTTTTTTATTATTATTTTTTTAAATAAAAACTTATATACAACAGCGGGGGGCAACTCCCCCACACTAAGGTGGTACACACGGGTGAAAACCCATGTTTAACTACTGTTTTTGATTACCGAGTCGCTAGTTTGACTCGACCCCGTATTAATTTGTTCATGGGGACGTAAGTGGAAGAGACAATCTCCATCGGACTTTCATTCAAGATGTTTGTATAAACATTGAAGTACGTGAAAGTTCTACACCGATGAGATATAGAGAGACCCGGCTCACAGATAATAAATGAAAATGCCGGGGTCAAAGATAGTGTCCTCATTCCCGAAGGAGTGAAGAACAGGAGAAGCCACGGGATAGGTGAAGAAGAGAAAGAAAGTCATGATAAACATCATGACTAACTCATCATCACCCACAGGAGAATTCAT
Source organism: Chrysanthemum seticuspe (assembly GCA_019973895.1). Taxonomy (NCBI): domain Eukaryota; kingdom Viridiplantae; phylum Streptophyta; class Magnoliopsida; order Asterales; family Asteraceae; genus Chrysanthemum; species Chrysanthemum seticuspe. The sequence continues at coordinate 7,067,267 of BPTQ01000007.1, forward strand.
AATAGCATGAATCTCATCATTTAAGCTCAATTGGTTTAGACATATCCCGGGTGTGTCTAGATCAAAGTAGAAGTTATCATACTCCGGTGGATATATGATATGAGTGAGCTCACAGGAGAACTCTTCATGAAGAGAATCATTCACATGAAGTTTTGTGAACTCTTGTTCCATTGTGGGTTCATCACTATCCTCGTCAAAGATTGGATTGTTAGAAATCCAAGTGAATTCAGATTCGAATTCAAATAGAGGATTGGTGAAAGTAGCTTTGAATGTTTCGGGAACAAAGTGATCAATATTCTCTATTGGACTGTTAGGGTGAGAAGTGAGTGAACGATCATTATAAAGGAGACTTTCAATTTCTCCTAGGTCGTCTTCGAAATCAAAGATATCATCATCACTTTTCGATGAAAGTGGATTGATGTGAGCGAGTTCATCGGTGAACTCCTCAAGAAGAGGATCAGACTGTGGGAGTGATGCCTCAACATACTCGATGTTTCCATAAGAAGCACAATAGTCGCTAAGATCAGAGAAAGTTTCAAAATGATCTTTTGAACACTCAAGAGGGGAAAGAGAATCACACATATGATCAGAAGTTCCCTGTGACTCTCTCGGGATTGGGACAAGGTTCTCAACACTAGACTTTATGAATTCTTCCGATTCCTTTTCAAGAACAGTGTCAAGATGCTCATCCCCCATGTTTAGAGAGTGAGTAGGAATATCGGGTGTGATAACAACAGACTGAGGGAGATGAGAAGAACTAGCATACATATGTTTTACAATTTCCATTTGTTCTTCCGCTAGTAATTCCATCATAGTCTTGTCTCCCTGATTTTCCATGGAAGGAATTTCAACTGATGAACTTGATGAACCCGCACAAAATTGACGAATATCAAGGGTAACTTCATCATCATCATCCTCATCGAGAAGAGCAGCACTGCGGAATATAGCACGTGTTTTAGCTGTTTGTTCTTCGACAAGTAATTCCTCCATACTCTTTTCGTTTCTAGCATCTCGTTCTTTTGCAAGTAATTCCGCCATAGATTCCTCACGAGAGTTTTGAAACGACATAGCCGACTCCTCCTTAAGTTCTTTTAATAACTCCAGACTCTTCAGTAGAAGGTCTGTCGTAGTTTCATGAGGAGTTGCTTGAATCATTTGGTACTGTGGAGGTTGGTCTTGAAATGATGTGTCAAAATTGTCACAAGGAAATGTATTCCCCGTTTGACAATCCGAGCTGACATGCGGACCTCCACAGTACTCGCAACAAAATGATTGTTGTGGCTGGACATGTGAATAATATGGAATTTGGTAATTTCCAAAGTCCTGAGTGTTACCAGAAAACTGTTCATAGACAAACGCGTTTCCGGATTGACACTCAAATCCTTGGTGAGGACCTCCACAAAACTCACACAGATATGTCAATATCTCATGATGTGGTGGCTGGTAGAATGAATAAGCTGTGTCATGGTAAGGATAGGGAGCTTGGTTATAGATAGACCCATCTCCTGATTCTACCATGCTACAGCCGGGACAATTCCCACCATTATGAGGACCACCACACCATTGGCAACCAAAATGGTATGGATACGACATAGGAAAGAATCAAAGGTTTACAGAGGGGTTGGGATGAAGAATCAAAGATGTGAGAGGGTAAAGATGGATATTTTTGGATTTTTGGATAAACATTTTGTAAATATAAGAAAGAAAATCTTTTTGGGTTTTTGTGTTTGTTGAAAACTGATTTTAAAATGTTTTTCGGGAACCATTTTGTTTTTATATGATAATAATAAGAAAATATGAACAAGGATGGTAAATATACAATGGATGTATATTCAACAACACCGATGCTTCAAATTCGTAGTACGCATCACACCTCCCCAGCAGCGGCGCCAAAATTTGATTGGTCCCAAACGGTCAATCCAAATTAACCAGGTGAATGGCCAACAAGATTCAATCACTTGAGAACGCAATGCAATTATCCAGGAGAGTTTAGTGTTTCCCCGGGTCGTTAAGTCCCAACGAGGTATGTAAACTGTAATACAACGAATCTGTGATCGGGTGATATTGAACAGGAAAGGGGTTATGATTGATTAAGTGATTAAACTAAGGAAATTAAATCTATAAAAGACTTTGAAGTCATTTTAATTCTATATTTAAAATCGTTTAACGATTAAAACCTAAAACGTACGTTTAAATAAAATTACGTGAACGTACGAAATAAAACGTGAAAATAAAGAAGTAAAATACCTACGGATATGGAAAATACATTTTTACAATCCTAATGATGCAAGAAAATTATTGAAAATTTAAAACTAATTTTTTTGGATTTTTCTTGATTTAATTTGAATTAAAAACTAATTTTAAATATTTAAAATAGACTTAAAATACTAAAAATCAGGAAAATAAACTAGAAAATTACAAAACTATTTTTAAAAAATCTTAAATGACTAAAAAGAATTTTAGAAACTGGAATCACATTTTTTTTACTTTTTCTCTATTTATTATGAATTTAAACTATTTAAAACTAATTAAAATGCTAGAAAATCTATTTTAACTAAGAAAATTCAGGAAAAATACTTTTATGACTTTTTGAATATTCTAAAACTAATAAAATTGAAATTGTATTTTTCAGAACATTTTCTAATTTATTTGAATAAAATGCTTTTTAAAAATGCTAGAAAATGACATAAAATGCAGAAAAATAGCAAATGAACAGTGAAAAATATGAAAACTTCCAGTCGACTATACAATAATACTGAGAACCCAGGAAAAATAACAGAAACTATTTTGGAGCACAAGAACAATGATTTGGGCGCACAACTAAAGAAATAAGCACATGTAAATAAGCTAAAATCTAACCATAAGCTACTATAAGCTACCTTAGCCTTAATCTAACTAAAACTAAGCTAAATCAACTGGTATGAACCTAATAAGCACAGGCTAGAGGCATTAAAGCTCAAAAACAAGTTCTAACTCTACTATGCCAAACGGCCCTAATGCCCTACTTTAAGCCTACATTAAGCTAGCTTATTAAATTCCTAAAAATAAACTAAAATGATCATGAAATCCACCACCAACCAAATACCTGGAATCCAAAGTTTCAGCTTAAATGGACTAACTATGAAGAAATTAAAAATCAAAAATAAAAAGCTAAAACAATCATACTTTAAATTCTACACTACAACTAGGATCTAAAATCAACATTCAAGAGTTAAGATTCATCTCATAAAACTACTGATATGGAAATGCAACAATCAGCAACCTGAGGGGGAGATATTCAGGTTCAAAATAAGCTAAATACAAGCCGAGCAAGTGAATCTAAATAAGCTAAATCCTAGAAGTGCAATCTAATTAATCCTAGAGAACAATCAAATGAAGCAATTAAGCTGAAAATCAAGTCAAACAAGCACTCACAAATCTAGCAAAGACTGCTGCAGTTCAGCAGTCAAGGGATTAGAACAGGTACTTGCAGTCCCGGTTAAGCACATCAATTAAGCATCTAAGGCCTTAAAACTATAAAACATCTAAAATCCATCCTACAAGCTGCTATATGAACTAAAGATCAAGTACTAAAGGGCAACTAACTAAGCAAATAACAACCTTAGAATATTCTGAGTTGGGACAGAATGACAGCAAATACAGGGCAAATAGAGTCATATGGCTACATTGAGCATAAGAATAAGCTGTCATAAAGCATCTACTGAGCAAATAACATGAAAACAAATTATCTACACTATATTGAGAACAAGAAACTCCAATTACCACTAACTTTGAGAATGATTTTTACCTTGAAATTGAGTGATAAACAGACCTCTTGGGGACAGAATGGAACTTAAGACAGATTCGAAATGAGAAGCTAAAAATTCAATTTAGACTAGACAAACCAAACACCCTATTATGACAACCAAATGCAAATTTACTAAGAAATCTGATGAACTCTTAATTAGACTAGATGTAAATACTCAAAATAACTCAGAAACTCGACATTATAACAAGTTGGAAACAGAAATTCATATGAAACTGATTTGACTACGAAGGTTGACTTATGTTGACTTTTTCTCAAAAACCTTGAATTAGAGCTAATTAACCAGAGATAATCTCACATAAGCTTATAAAAACTTATGTGAGATTATATAAACAAGAATTTCAGACAATTAAACTCAGAACTATAACTCAAAGTTAAACTTGACAAGTTGAGAATTGATTGAAAAGTAAATTGTGTTAATGAAACAGAATTACAACACTGAAAATACAACTTAATTAACTACTGAAAAGCATTAAAATTGATAGGAAATTAATGGCCAAAATTTCTCTAAAGCATAAGAAATTGGACCCGACTAAAAACTAGAAAAAAAAACTAAAACTGGAACTAAAAAAAACTACTTAATAACTTGGTTACAAGACTACTTATACTAAGGCTTCTTGGTCTTCAATCTCTCTCGTGCTCGTGCTTCTCTTCTGTGAGTGGGAAACGTGAAAAGTCCAACTTTGCAGCCATGGGAAATAGGGAAAGAGTGGGTGAGCAGGTTTGGTATGGACAGGGTAATGGGGTTGAGTGTTGCAGGTTGTTTTGCAGAGTTGGTGGGAGAAAGGAGAAAGGGAGGAGGGAAAAAGGTTGGCGGGTTATGTGGTTTTGGGATTGGATTGGGTTTGTTTTTGTTTTGGGTTTATTAAAAACAAAAGGCAGGTTTGGTTGGTATTAATCACAAGGACCAAATGTGTAATTTTCCAATTCTTCAAGGTGTGATCTTGCCAACTTCCAAAATTATCATAGTACAAGGACTGAATTAAGTATTTTCCATTTTTTTTTCATTTCCAAGGACTATTTTTGCCAATATCTGAAACTCCGGAGACTAAACTTGTAATTTCTCAAAACTTTTGAAATTTTTCACCAAAGGACTAATTATGACAACTTATGATTTCAAAAGGACCTTTGGTGACTTTTCTTTTAAAATAAGTGCTCAGGGACTATTTCTGCCAATTTTTGAAAGTCGGGGGACTGAAACTGCCAATTATGCAAACTTTGTTCGTTTTTCATTTGTTTTCAATAATTTTGCATCTGAAACATATAAAACGCAATTTGGGATATTTTCAGTATTTTGATGCATTTCTGAGTGTTTTTAAATGTTTTGCAGTTCAGATTTGACAAAAAATGATGAGTATTTACACACTCATCACCGTCTCCTTTTGTTCCAGCAGCCTGAATGTCTCGATTCTTGACTTTGGCCATTTTCTTCGTATATTCACGCCTTTTCGTCCGAATAAGTGTCATTCCAGCAATTTGCCTTCAAGATACCTAAAAAGTGAAAAGGAACGATATTAAGTAATAACGGATACAAAAGTGATCAAATAAGGGCTTAAACGACCCCTCAAAAAGGTACATTTTAAAACCTTATCAATTTCTAATAAATTTTCACTTACCACCCCTCAACCTATTCAAATTCAAATTTAAATTATACTGGTTAATTCTGGGCTGGATAAATTCAAATTCAAATTTGAAATTTAAAAATCAAATTTGAGCGGGAATTATTCAAACTCAACTCTGCCTATATATACAACTCTACCAGAGTTGTTTAGAACACACAAGTTACACACACAAAAAAAATGTCTCGCAAATATTTTTCTCAGCAATTCCTAAGTCCAGAAAAGTTGCCGGAAACCAGCTTTCCAACTCCAAATCAGTTGTCGGAAACCAGCTTTCCAACTCTACCAGGGTTTGATGTTTACTCAACACCACCTGAATCTGTCTTTCCGGTTTTCCAACCGGAAAATGTATTTTTAAACTCTCTACCTGTAACAATCCAATTGTTCCAACTCCACCTGTGAACAGTCCACAGGTGGATTTTCAAAACAACCCCCCACGGGTTAAGCGAGGCTTCCCTTCGTCAACTAGAACAAGATATTGAAAACGGTAGGGAGATTATGGAAGAGCAGGCACGCGAGGAAGCTGTTCGTCGTGAGCAAGAAGCAAGGGAAGCTCGGTATTTTCAAGACAACTACTTTGACATAATGGAGACTCGGCTCGTTAATGGCGAGCTTATTTCCCCTTCAAGTTCTGAGGGTTGGGTCTCAGATGATTCGTTATTTTAAGTTTTAGTAGTTTTATTTTCATCAGTATGCGTTGTAGTTTTAATTTTTAATGTAATTCGTGTTTAACGTTTAATGTACTTTGTGTTTTAATGTTAAATGTGATATGTTTTTTAATAAATGAAGTGTTTGTTTTAGTTTAGGGGTTGAAATTGAAAATATGAAATGTTAAAGTTTAACTTGGGATGTTATTGATGTGGATGTTTTTTGGGGATGTTAAGGTGAAATGTTAAAGCTGATGTGGCGCTGACGTGGACGGTGTTATTCTTTAACACAAGTTACTTATGGGAATGCTCTAAAAGTCAAAACCTTTAGCGACCACTTGTAGTCGCTATAGATTCCGTCACAAAAAATGATAAAGTCAAAACCAACAACTTTTGCACCTAACATATGTCATGTGTATCTAGTTAAGTGAAAATCGGTTTTGTAACTATCATCAATAAAATTTCAAAAGTTTCAAGTTTCAATTTTTGTTAGGTGCAAATAGCCTTAAATGTGAGGCTGGGGTGGCTTTTTGCATCTTGTAATGTTACGGGGCATGAGTACATAGTTGGTGGAAATGTAGTCAAGGTTAGGTATAACTTATGGAAGTTTGGGCGACTATGCTTAGCTAATGTTCAATGCTAAAATGACATTAAAAGTTTTGATCAATAAAAGTCATAACCTTTAGCAACCACTAGTTGCTATAGATTCTGTCACAAAAAATGGTAAAGTCATCAAGTCAAAACAAGCAACCTTTTCACCTAACATATGTCATTGTGTACTGTTTAAGTGAAAATCGGTTTTGTAACTATCATCAATAAAATTTAAAAAGTTTCAAGTTTCAAGTTTCAATTTTTGTTAGGTGCAAATAGCCTTAGATATGAGGTTGGGGTGGTTTTTTGCATCTTGCATTGTTACTGGGCATGAGTACATAGTTGGTGGAAACGTAGTCAAGGTCAGGTATAACTTATGGAAGTTTGGGCGACTATGCCTAGCTAAAGTTTAATGCTAAAATGACATCATTTCCTTTAGCTTGAAGCTTTGGTGAATTGATGATGGAATGCTGGTTTCTGCATCGGATCTGATTTTTAACTCCTTGTATTGTGTTGTTTCCAAGTAATGTTTAGTAAAATGTCTTATATGTAGTTTGTTATTTTACTGCAAGTTTTTGGGGGTGTTGTTGGCAATTTGGAATGTCAATGCATATCCTTTGCCCTTTCTTTGTATATAGCATTCTAAAGTTACTACGCGATTTTGGAGTTCTTGCGACCAACAACTTTTAGCAACAATGGATGTCGTCATCAAAAGTCCGCTACATGACAAAAACAACAACCTTGGCTCCATCTTTGACCAATAATTTTAGCGACGACATCTTGACCTTTAGCTAAAGGTCCACTAGCGACTACATGTCTTTAGCGACCACTTGTAGTCGCTAAAGTTTTTGTCAATAAAAGACAAAACCTTTAGCGACCACTTGTAGTCGCTAAAGATTTTCTCACAAAAAATGGTAATGTCAAAGTCAATAAAAGTCAAGTCAATGTTGTGGTCGTTAAAGTGATATTTTTTGTCGCAAAAACCTTTAGCGACGAGTTTTGGGCGATTTTAGAGAACACATGTGGTCACTAAAACTGTTGAACGGCTGCAAGGTAGACTTTTAGCGACGACTTTTGTCATCGGCAAAAGTACAATATGTAGTTGTCAGTGTAACAATATATTTGAGATGTTTAAAAACCATCATTACCAAAAAAAAAAAAAAAAAAAAAAAAAAAAAAAAGGAATGAAACTAAAAGGTATAACAATATATTTGAGATGTTTGATGAGTGTTAAGCATGTCTAGCTAATCATTATAACTTTCGGGACAAACATATAAAAAGTAGTTTCTAGTTACAAATTTATAGAAAACAGAAATTACACAATTCATGTATATATTTACTATAGCCCCTTTTTCCTTGCATTCGGACAACATGTCTTAATCAGAAATATCAAACGTAGAATAAGATAAAATGTTAGCCTAAAAGACATATTAGACTTGGTGTGTATGTGATTTTTAACATAAAAATATATAATGTACTTAAGTACATATGGTAAGGAACACAAGACCTGATTATAGATAATAATAAGTTAATAACAATTGGGAGATACGATTGCTGCACAGCCTCTTTTTCACTACAACAATCATGCATCATAAACATGATTGGAATAAAACATTGATTACAAGCATATTGTCCTATGTCAGCACTCAGCAGTACATTGCATACCCATGTACAAAGTTGAACCCTTATAAGATTCCGTCTCTGTAGCATATTTTGCAAATTGATTCCCTGCGGCTGCTTCAGCTGATAACCGAACAACCACATTATACCGCAGTTTGTCAAACCTTTCAACATCGGCCTTAACAGAAGTTGGACTAGCTGAGAAACCCAAAACCAAGGATCAAGTTCTTTAAGAAATATATAACCCGAGTAGCGTATCATACATTTCTGCATAAATGCCACAACTGCTTCCTTTTGGTTTGGGCACTTTTGTCGAAGCAATGCGGGTGTGTCCTTTATACATTGTAAACATTGTTTGGTTGTGACATAACCGGGGCACATGGCGATAGCTACAACCTGTTCACCTAGTTTGCCACCAGCGTATTCTAGGAACCACCCACCGCCATTTTTCTGTTGGGAGTGCAATGAGTGCAGACATGAGGTTTTTATGGTAAGAGTGTTGAGTGTGTAATTTTCTCCTTTATTTCTACATCTGAAGATATTATCATAGAGTGACTCGGGTCCTGTTTTTACAAAGGCATCGATCATGAATGCTTGTAGAAAAAACGAGAACAAATTAAGGGTTTCATTTGTATTTGCTCACAGTCGATACTGTAAAAATTGATGGAGTTCTTGTAAAACAAAATTAACTGTTCTAAAACGTAACTTAATTATCATATAATAGAGTTTGAGTTTTACAAAAAGCAATCACCCGTAATCATGTCAAAACAAAGCCTACCTTAAGAATATAGTTTAACTAGTACACACTTCTAATTCGGTCAACCTAATCAAGTTGGAGTCATTGTAGAATGTCTTTAACTTAACCCTTGTTGATAAGTTGTTCGGTAACTTTTTCTGATGCCACTATTCATGTGGATGATCTCGCGTTTTTGGAATGGTGTAGCATTCCATAGCAGTTAAGTTTCTACTTTCCACATTATGGATGAAGGATCCGTTTCTTATCTCGTTGATATTTGAAGAAGCATGTTAGTACTCTCTTTTATGTTATGTTTGGGTATTACGGAGTAGTATATATTTATGACACGTTATGTTGTTGGATATCGATAACTTAACTTAAATAAAGTTTAAGTTTAAGAAACTTTCAGTTTCTACAACTAATTTCAAAGGTTATGTGACCATGTATATTTTTACAAAGACTTATCATAGTAAAACGTAACGTAGCCGCACCCCATGGAATTTTTCGATATAGTGTTAATTTTTGAAAAAATTATTGATTTTTAAAAAGTGTATCTTAAATGCACCCGGTGCATCAAAATGTGTTTTCTAGTATTATTTAGTTGGTTTAATTACAAATATAAAAATAAATATAGAATTTTGTAAAAGCCCTAATATGACAAAAGCCCACAAGAGTGTTAGAGACTTCTTTGATGTTCTATCCACGGTGACAAATGTTGTTTGTGGCTCTTGTAAACGAAAAGATATGCTGCGAGAAAGTCACAAAGAAAGAATAGTAAAAGAAATAGAGAAAGGTGAAATTGAAACAGGGAGAGGAAAAAACCAAGAAGTTACCATTGCACGAGCTGGAGATACAAGATGGGGTTCTCATCATAGAACTATCACTAGTTTGATACAAATGTTTTCGGAGGTTCTTAAGGTTCTTCACTATGTTGAGGAAGAGAGTGATACTATCTCTAACCGTGGAACAGCTTCTGGCCTTATAAAGTATTTCAAAACACTTGATTTTGTGTTTTTATTGTACTTGTTATTGCATATAATGGGGCTTATTAATACATTGTCACGACATCTTCCGAAGAGCGATCAAACGATCTTAGAGGCCGTTTCATTGGTAAAAGGAACCAAAAGAGCATTGCAAGAGTATAGGGCAACGGGTTTTCTTTCACTTTTGAAGAATGTAACTTCATTTTGTGGTAAACATGAAATTGAGATGGTAAATATGGTTGACTTTCATTCAAGAGGCCGAAAGGATAGAATTACAAATCAACATCATTTCGAGGTTGATATATTCAACACTGTTATGGATATGCAAATTCAAGAGTTTGGGGATCGTTTTAGTGAGGGAAGCACCGATTTACTTGATTATATGGCGGCGTTGAGCCCGCATGATTCATTTTCAGAATTTAGTATATCAAAGTTAGTGAAACTTAGTGAGATGTATCCGCCTGATTTTATTTATATGGAAAGGTTAAGTCTTCCTACAGAACTTGGAGTCTATTATCAGATCATGCGTAACGATAAAGATTTCTGTAACTTGGATAGCATTGCCAAACTTGCTGAGAAGATGGTGGATAAGAAAAAGCATACATCTTATCCTTTGGTTTATCTGTTGTTGAAGTTGGCTTTAGTTTACCTGTTGCTACTGCTACGGTTGGAAGATGTTTTTCTAAAATGAAGCTCATTAAAACTGATTTGCGTAATCCGATGGGTGATGATTATTTTAACTGCTCTTTAACTTGCGCCATAGATAAAGAAGAACTTATTAATGTTAAAAATGAGGGTGTACGTAAGCGTTTTTTTGCTATGAGAGATCATAGAATCACTAATTAGAAGGTAATATGTTCATTTATTTATCGTTTTTATGAAATCTTCGTTTTAATCCACTTTTTAACTCTATTATATTATGGTTCAAAAATATTTGTGCACCCAGTCATACTTGTTCCTGGCTCCGTCCCTGAACGTAGCTATATAATTAAGCTCATAACATCAACCATGAGTTTGTAGGTTCAATCCTTCAGCTATTAATCAAAACTTGCTATGATATAAGTTGAGAGTTTGAGCATATTGTCTTTGATCATAAACTTATTGAATTCATCTACCACGCAATTTATACATAAGTAATTTTTATCTATAGTCCCTTTTTCCTTGCATTTGTACACAAAGTTCTAACTTGAAATATTGAACATAATATATTAACCTAAAAAACAATGTGATAGATACATTGTTCATAAGCTTTTTGGATGAATGTTTGAAGATCGAAGTAGAACCCAATGGCATAGATGGTGGAAGCTAGAGATCATAGTTACTACTTTCGAAAATCGTATAACGCGTACTTTATATAACAATTGGGAGAAAACATTGCATTAGCGACTTCTGCTTTAGTAGCATGGCTGATCGTGAGATGGATTTGACCAAAACACTGATTACAAGTATCTTGCGATAAGTCAGGAGTACATTGCATAGCCATGTAGATAGTTTTTGAACCAAAAGCCGCAGTGCCTGTCGAGTATTTCGCAAATTGATTTCCCGCAGCTGCTTCAGCTGATACCTGAACCATCAATTTACCCTTTGTCTGTTCAAAAATTAGATCTGAATTTTCTGGAACTTTGGTTTCGTCCCCTAAAAAGGCCCAAAACCAAGGATCAAATTCTTTGAGAAACAGATGACCTGAGTAACGTATCATGCATTTCTGCGTCCATGCCACCGCTTCCTTTTGGTTAGGACACTTTTGTCTAAGCAACGGGGTTGCTGTTTTTATACATCCTAGACATTGATCTTCGTTGACATAGCCGAGGCACATGCCAGCGTATTTGAGGTTCCACCCACCCGTCGTTCCACTTGTGAGCGCAGCGAGGGCGAGCTTGAGATTAAGGTCGAACCCGGTTCCGGGTTGGTATTTCTCACCGTCTCTACATTTGAAAATGTCCGTGTTCATCTTTTGAAGGGGTTCGCCTGGTGGTGGCTTTGCTGGTGGATTAGCAGCGACATTGATTAATACTTGTAGAAAACATAAAAATGAAATTATGGATTTCATGTCCATTGGTTCACATTATGTCATTAACTATTGAAGAATCCAGCTTTTTATATAAACCAAGGTTAATCAATTGTTGTAAAACGTAACGTTATCATGAGCTTTACATAAATGAATTCGGTAAATCGTTACCAAACGTAGCCTACCTTAAACATAGTGTTTAACTTGTACACGCTTCAAATTCAATCAGGAAAAAATGATTTAGAAAAAAACAAATCTTAGCTCAGCTCACCCAATAAGGCAGTGTATTTACTAAAAGCAATCACCGGCTATCTCTCCAATGCAATGAGTAGGGCAGTAAACGAACCGGACAAACACGAACGGAGCCTTGTTCATGTTCGTTCATTTAATTTTAATCGAACAAATAAACGAACACGAACACTTAAACGGACGAAATTTCTTGTTCATGTTCGTTTATTAAGAAAATGAGTTGTTCATGATCGTTCATTAAGACACTAAACGAACGTTAAACGAACATAAACGATCGAACATAAATAAACATAAACAAACAATCATAAACTTTATTAAATTATGCATATAATATTGTTTTATAAGTGTCGTTTTGTCTAAGCAAACTAATTTAAAAATTATACAATTAAAAGATTTGATATACGAACATAAATAAATAAATGAACATAAACGAACGTTAACGAACGCATAATCGGACGTTCACAAATATAAATAAACGAACGTGACTTTTGTTCATGTTCGTTCATTTAACTAAACGATCGTAAAATATTGTTCATGTTCGTTCATTTAACAAATAAACGAACATAAACGAACTTTTTCCCGAACCGTTCATGAAACGTTCACTGAACGTTCAGTTCGTTTACAGCCCTAGCAATGAGGATGGTTCAATAAAGTGGTTTAGACGCCAATATAAGAATATAGTTTAAATGGGTTGTAGAGTTTTTTGTGTGAAATAGTATAATGGTATTGTTGTTGGAATTATATAACATGACATTCAATAAATAACCACAAAACATCAAAGTATACATGCGGAAGTGTAAGTGATTTATTAACGAATAATTAATTAACATAAAGAAGAATATGTGTACCTTACTTGATTCTACCTGAACAAGAATCAAATCCACAAACTAGCAACGGAAGAACCCTAATTTGATTTAATTAGGATTATATGAATTACCCATTACCGTTTTGTAATTCAATCCAAGGATACTAACAATATTGTGTTAGTACCACTTTCTTGTACACACGTACTATACCGAATTAATGTAATGCTAGTTTTGATAAAACAAATAACTTGATTTGGAAAAGTTTAGGTGATCGACAACCAAGGGAGGTGGTCGACCGGTTTTGAGAGCAAAAACACACACAAAGAATTTTTAGGTTTAGCTAATGAGTACAAGAGTTAATTTACAAACACCCTAGGTTTTGTATATATACTCAAGCAAACTTGGTGAACAAGTTTGAGTTGTAAAAGGATTTGTTTCCTTTTTCCTTGTGGCCGATCGGATGGGGTATCCCACAAGGGATTCCGGAACCTTCCCGTTATTAACAACTTAGTCCTTTTCCAATTATATTTAACGGCCGTTAGTCCATTACAATTAATTACATAACATTCGTTAGTTATTTCGTTTAATCAATAAATAAATATAACGTTTATATTTAATTATTAACTTTAATTCTCATACGTAAAGTGTGCAATCCCGTGGTCTCGAGTTCGATCCTAAATCACGTCTACTAATTTATATCCATAAAACCAACAGTTGTGTCACTCTATTTAACCCAAAAATGATGTATGCAATATAGTTTAAATCGTATACACTTCAAATTCGGCCAATTGAACCTAATCATGTTGGAGTCACTCTAGAATGTCTTTAACTCAACCCTTGTTGATAAGTTGTTCAGTAACTTTTTTTGATTCTACTATTCGTGTGGCAGTAGTCTGGATTATCATCTCGCGTTTTCGGAATGTTATAGTGTTCCATAGCAGTTAAGTTTTTACTTTCCACATTATGGATGAAGGACCCTTTTCTTATATCGTTGATATTTGAAGAAGGGCAAATAACCTATTAAAGCATCATACTTGTCACAAAAAGCAGTTCGACGTAGCGAATAAAAAAAATAGCCCTTTTGGCTACTAAACCCGACTAGTTTGTCCTTTATTGATCATTTTACCTCCACCTCAACCGGTTAGTGCCGCTTTGGCAGTTACTTGGCCACGTCATTTGTCCACCTATTAAATATATTAACTTTTTTTTTCTCTTTCCAACAATAATCGCTAAACTCTTCTTACTCAAACTCCGGCAAGCTTATTACCAGACAGATCCAAGTTCTGCAAGCTCTCACACAGCTCCAATTCCTTCTGCACACCTCCCACGAGCCCGGCATCGCGTAAACTAAGCGTAATTATCCTATTATGTTGCTCGTTCCAGCAAGTCATTTCGTTAAAAGTGCAAATAAATCCGCTAGTACTGTTATCAAACCTCCACGTGTCAAGTGATTGCTGTGGATCGCTCAGTGAGGTCTTGAAGCCACGTAAGCACTGCACGTCATCTTCGCCGTTAACTAACGGAGAGAGTAACGGCAGGAGTAGCGTGAGCAAGATGATGAGGTTCATGAAGCTAGGGTTAGGGTTAGGGTTAGGGTTAGGGTTTGATCGGAATTTAGATAATTTTATATATATATTTTTTCCGATGAGTTGACTATTCGTGTTTTGGGTAAGTTTGACTTGGAGTTTTTTTGCTTGGTTGGCGGGTTTAAGATGAGAAAATGGGTGGAATTCAAGTATTCAACACGGTTAGACAGTGGGACCGTTGGAATCAAATGAATAATTGGCTTCTACTTTAGTTGGTTTGATTTTTTTTTTCAAGTTTGAATGTTTAGGTGTTTGCAATATCATTCAGTGAGGTAAAAAAAATTAATATATTTAATAGGTGGACAAATGACGTGGCCAAGTAACTGCCAAAGTGGCACTAACCGGTTGAGGTGGAGGTAAAATGACCAATAAAGGACAAACTAGTCGTATTTAGTAGCCAAAACGGTTATTTTTTTTGTTCGCTACGTCGAACTGCTTTTTGTGACAAGTATGATGCTTTAATAGGTTATTTGCCCTTTGAAGAAGCATGTTAACACGTTGTCCTAACCTAATAGCTGACATGGTTAAAAACTTAAAATTATTATTAAAACATGAGATTACTTATGCCTAATTAATGAATAACATGTGATTATTTACTCATCTTAAGTTATGTTTGTGTATTAGTATAAATTTATTACTCGTTAGTTGTTAGACATAGATAACTTACACTTCCAGTTCCTACAACTAGTTTTATACATTTACGTGATCATGTATATTTTTACAAAGACTAATCATAGTAGAACTTAACGTAGCGTCTCTTAAGCTCATAAAGTTGAGAGTTTGAGCATATTTGTCTTTGATCATAAACTTATAGAATTCATAAACCACACAATTTATACGTAAGTAATTGTTATATATAGTCCCCTTTTTCCTTGCATTTGTACACCAAGTTCTAACTAGAAATATTGAACATAATATACTAGCCTAAAAAACAATGTGATAGATACATTGTTCATAAGCTTTTTGGATAAATGTTTGAAGATCGAAGTAGAACCCGATGGCATAGATGGTGGAAGAGATCATAGTTACTACTTTCGAAAATCGTATAACGCGTACTTTATATAACAATTGGGAGAAAACATTGCGTTAGCGACTTCTGCTTTAGTAGCATAGCTGATCGTGAGATGGATATGACCAAAACACTGATTACAAATATCTTGTGCTAAGTCAGGAGTACATTGCATAGCCATGTAGATAGTTTTTGAACCAAACGCCGCAGTGCCTGTCGAGTATTTTGCAAATTGATTTCCTGCAGCTGCTTCAGCTGATACCTGAACCATCAATTTATCCTTTGTCTGTTCAAAAATGAGATCTGAATTTTCTGGAACTTTGGTTTCGTCCCCTAAAAAGGCCCAAAACCAAGGATCAAATTCGTGAAGAAATAGATGACCCGAGTAACGTATCATACATTTCTGCATCCATGCCACCGCTTCCTTTTGGTTAGTACACTTTTTTCTAAGCAACGGGATTGTTGTTTTTATACATTCTAGACATTGATCTTCGTTGACATAGCCGAGGCACATGCCGACAGCTGTAACCATTGAACCTGGTTGACTGCCAGCGTATTTGAGGTACCACCCGCCCATCTTTGCACTTGTGAGCGCAGCGAGGGCGAGCTTGAGATTAAGGTCGAACCCGGTTCCGGGTTGGTATTTCTCACCGTCTCTACATTTGAAAATGTCCGTGTTCATCTTTTGTAGGGGTTCGCCTGGTGGTGGCTTTGCTGGTGGATTAGCAGCGACATTGATTAATACTTGTAGAAAACATAAAAATGAAATTATGGATTTCCTGTCCATTGGTTCACATTATGTCATTAACTATTGAAGAATCGAGCTTTTTATATAAACCAAGGTTAATTAATTGTTATAAAACGTAACGTTATCTTTAGCTTTACATAAATGAATTCGGTAAATCGTTGCCAAACGTAGCCTACCTTTAAGATGGAGTTTAACTTGTACACAATTCAAATTCAATGAGGCATAAATGATTAAAAAAAATAAAAAATAAAAAATCTTAGCACAGCTCACTTAATAAGGCAGTGCACTACGGTGAATTTAAATATGACCCATGTGTATTTACAAAAAGCAATCACCGGTAATCATATCAAGACGTAGCCTACCTTAAGAATAGAGTTTAACTCATATACACTTCAAATTCAGCCAATTGAACCTAATCATGTTGGAGTCATTGTAGAATGTTTTTAACTCAACCCTTGTTGATAAGTTGTTCGGTAACTTTTTTTTTATGCTACTATACATGTGGAAGTAGTCTGTATGATCTCGCGTTTTTGGAATGATATAGTGTTCCATAGCAGTAACGTTTCTACTGTCTATATTATGGATTGAATGATCCATTTCTTATTTCGTTGTTATTTGAAGAAGCATGTTAGTACGTTGTCCTAATGTAATACCTGACATGGTTACTTTTATTAATGAAACATGTGATTATTTACTATGTTTTATGTTATATATGTTTGAGTATCAGTATAAATTTTGTAACGTGTTATGTTGTTGGACATAGATAACTTAACTTCAAACAAAGTTTAAGTTAAAGACACTTGCAGTTTCTACAACTAATTTCATACGGTTATGTGATCATGTATATTTTTACAAAGACTTATCATAGTAAAACTTAAGTTAGCTATCTAATTAAGCTCATAACATTAACCAAGAGTTTTTAGGCTCAACTATTAATCGAAACTTACTATGATATGATATAAGCTGAGAGTTTGAGCATATTTGTCTTTGATCATAAACTTAGAGAGCAAGGTACAATAACATGTGTAATTAGTATTTTTTTTATAAAGGTGGATCCCAAAAGGTGGTGTTGAAGTGGTGTTATGATAAGGGTGTTTTTTTGTTAATGTTGAAATGTTAAAGCTGATGTTGCGCGCTGACGTGACGGGATTTGTTTTTTATAACTCAAGTTATTGTACCTTGAGCTCTTATAGAATTCATAAAAAAACACAATTTATTCATATGTAATTGTTATAGTCCCTTTTTTAAATATTGAACATAATATGTTAGCCTAAAAAACAATGTGATAGATACATTGTTCATAAGCTTTTTGGATGAATGTTTGAAGATCGAAGTAGAACCCGATGGCATAGATGGTGGAAGAGATCATAGTTACTGTAACTCGTACTTTATATAACAATTGGGAGAAAATATTGCGTTAGCAACTTCTCCTTTTGTAGCTAGGGATGGCACCCGTGGGTAATGGGCACGGGTATCTCTAACCCGTCACCCGCCCACGTAGTTTTTTTCTCACCCGTCACCCACCCGTCACCCGCCAATGGGTATAATTTTCTACCCATACCCATGCCCGCGGGTATTTATTGCCCATGGGTAAACCCACGGGTTAGTGTTATGCAACAAAATTATAAAACCATAATATGAAAACTAACGATGAAACTACGTAATGAGACACCAATCAATTTGCCAAATACCAAGTTCACAAAATACTTAAAGCACATGTCTGAAAGTAGTAATCAAACATAAGTACACCAAATCACATTCATATTTGTTCATTAAAGAGAGAAAGAAAAATAGTAATATCTTTAGCAAAACAAAAAATTCTTGGCGTTCTTAGCATCCTACTTCTTCAAAAACTTTGTCACTGTGTCAAATCAACAGCCTCCTCAACAATGCCCTGTTATCAAATAAGGATAAGATTATTATACATTAAATATACAAACATATAAGAAACAATGATATCAAATTATTTATGAAGAGTGCGACAAGTAGCATGTCCAGTTGGCTCATACCTCTTCAGATTATTATACATAATATGTAAACTCATACCTCTTCATCCTCTTCCATTTCTTCAAAAAAGGTACAACAAGCAGCATGTCCAGTTGAGCAGGATCCTGCAACATAATAAATAACAATAGGAACTTTATATTGGCAAAAAAAAAAAAGATTGTAAAGCATTGAAATATAAATCACCTTTAATTTGAGACCATAACCAATCTTGTGCACACATCAACGCCTCAAGTGTCTTTGGATGCAACCTGCTACGATGTGGGGTAACAAACCGACCACTTGTGCTGAAGGCAGATTCAGAAGCAACTGTGGATACCGGGATCGCAAGAACATCTCTAGCAATTAAAGCCAAAGTTGGAAAATCTCGTGCATTTACTTTCCACCATGCCAACACATCAAAATCTGGTGTTCTAGGCTTGACCGGTTCACTCAAATATTTTGTTAGTTCTGATATTTGAGGAGTTGCACTAACGGTTTTCTGAACGTAGACATCAAATTGAGAAAGATGATCGGATACATTATCAGTACTTGTATGAATTGTAGAGTTCTCCTCATTGGTTGTAGAGCTCTTAGCATTTGCATATTCATTAAACATGACTTTACAAAAATCTTCCACGCCGCAGTGCCTGTCGAGTATTTGCAAATTGTAGCAGAGCTGATCGTGAGATGGATTGGAAGAAAACATTGCTTACAAGTATCTTGTGATAAGTCAGGAGTACATTGCATAGCCATGTAGATAGTTTTTGAACCAAAAGCCGCAGTGCCTGTCGAGTATTTTGGAGATTGATTTCTCGCAGCTGCTTCTGCTGATAACTGAGCCATCAATTTACCCTTTGTCTGTTCAAAAATGACTTCTTCCTTTTCTGGAACTTTTGTTTCGTCCCCTAAAAGGGCCCAAAACCAAGGATCCAATTTTTGTGATATATGTGTAGAGTAGCGTAGCATGCATATCTGCATCCATGCCACCGCTTCCTTTTGGTTAGGACACTTTTTTCTAAGCAACTGGGTTGCTATTTTTATACATTCTAGACATTGATCTTCCTTGACATAGCCGAGGCACATGGCGACAGCTGTAGCCATTGAATCTGGTTTATCACCGGCGGATTTAAGGTACCACCCACCCTGCTTTGCACTTGTGAGCTGATCGAGGGCGAGCTTGAGATTAAGGTCGAACCCGGTTCCAGGTTGGTATTTCTCACCGTCTCTACATTGGTAAATGTTCGTGTTCATCTTTTGTAGGGGTTGACTTGGTAGTGGTTTTCCTGGTGGATTAGCAGCGACATTGATTAATACTTGTAGAAAACATAAAAATGAAATTATGGATTTCATGTCCATTGGTTCACATTAAGTCATTAACTATCGAAGAATCGAGCTTTTTATATAAACCAAGGTTAATTAATTGTTGTAAAACGTAACGTTATCTTGAGCTTTACATAAATGAATTCGGTAAATCGTTGCCAAATGTAGCCTACCTTAAACATAGTGTTTAACTTGTACACGCTTCAAATTCAATCAGGAAAAAATGATTTAGAAAAAAACAAATCTTAGCTCAGCTCACCCAATCAGGACGGTGAATTTAAATATGACCCAATAAGGTGATGGAAACGAGTTCCACTAGGCCAAGTATTCTTTGTATATTGATTGAATCTTGACATGGCTGTTTGGTTTGAAACGTACAGAAAAATAAAAGGGGTGTTTGGCTTTGCTTACAGATGTAGAAACAACAACAACAATTGAGTATAAACGATGTATATTTGATTCAAGTATGGATTGATACAAAGTCTACACTGCCTCTCCCTATATATACGTTATGAAACGTCACCATAAAACGGTTATCACGTTTCATTAAAATCTAAAGAGGCGTATCCTTAATACTAAAAGTCACAATGGGTTGACAGAACCATTATGACCCGTTTTTAGCCCAAAGCCCATACATGTTCGAGGCTTTTGCCAAAACTAATCTATACATTATACGTTCTATTTGCAAACAAAAGTACATATTTAATGTTCTAAATAAGTAACAAAAAGACTTTTAATGTATAAGTCTTTTTTTTCGTCGTCCATCTTTTCTTTTACTGGATGATTGTGAAATCATCCTCTTGCTGTATCCTTCTTGTCCGTCCAAACATCCTTGTTGCCATGCGTCTTGAGAACTTGTCCTTGTGCATTTCCTTCATTTGACCACTGCCCATTCGACCCTTCTTCGACCTTTGGGTCCTTCACATAGCCTTCCTTCTTGGCTATCACAAGTTTGTCCTTGCCTCGGGCTTGTAATGTAATCTCGAAATAACACCTTATTAAGTCAATGTGTTTCTTGTAACATTCTCTTAATTCCTCATCTTGTTCTCGTTCTAGACCGTGTATTAGTGCAACATCTCCCCATTTGTTACCAAACGTAACTCCAAGATAGCCTCCTAGACTACCTATTATCTTATAAAGACCGAGTAAATCGATATATATACCTTTGATGACGGGGGGCAAGGGTTCCACCATGATTCGACCAAGATAGACTTGGTAAAACCATTTTACCATCTCTTCAAAATGTTTTCTTAAAACGTTTCAATTCTTGTATACTAGATTATCATCTTCGATCATGATTAAAAATGAAATAAACTTCTTAAATGAATTAATCTTCATAACGTAGAGAGTTCCATTCATGTTTAAGAATTCGTCATCCAAATAATCATGGATCATCCCCTCCTTCCATTCGAGATCTTCTAATCCCTTTATATTCATGCAAGCGTCTTTTGGATAAATTAACTCATAGTAATTTTCCAAAAACTTGTCGTGTTCCTTAGCCATCGAACTTGACTCCACTTCGACGTTCTTTCCTTTGTCGTGCCCCATCTCTTCATCATCAAACATGTAGGAGACTTTACACGAGTCGTCTTCGTAAGTAACTTCGAAACCTTGTGCCAAAAGTTGTTTGGCGCTAAGCACGTTTAAACTTGCCTCCGGTGTATATGAAATACATGGGATTACCATTTTCTTCTCGTTTGTCTCAACAAATGCCTCGCCTATACCATATGAGAAAATAAAAATTTTCTCATCTTCCTCTTTCCCTTTCATCGAAAACTTTGGTTTGAGTCTCCTGAACAATGACTTTGTGGGGCACATATGATTGTTATATATGTCGCTAAAGTACCATATGTGGTTCCAGTTTGCGTAGTCCGTACCCTTGATCATGTGGGTTGTTTTGACATGGACATTTTCAGGTTACTTGGGGTTCCTTTGATCTTCCTCCTGTTTTGATTTCGTATGGTGTGGGGTCTCATTGTTTTTGCACTTCCAGAAATAGTGCCCACGTTTTCTACAGGCATAACACCTTGCTCTCTTTTCTTTCCTTGTTACAGCCTCGTATCCCTTTGAAGCATTGTGTGCTTCAATTTCAAGCAATCTCCTCTTGAGTAATTCCTTAGTCTCGTAAGAAATTCTTCTACGTGGTTTGTAAGGCAACAAACCACTTGCACTTGGCCTTTCCCAAGAATTTGAATCCTGTCTCTGATGCCACTGATGGAAACGAGTTCCACTAGGCCAAGTATTTTTGGTATATTGATTGAATCTTGACATGGCTGTTTGGTTTGAAACATACAGAAAATAAAAGGGGTTTTTGGCTTTGCTTACAGATGTAGAAACAAAAACAACAGTTGAGTATAAACGATGTATATTTGATTCAAGTATGGATTGATTCAAATTCTACACTGCCTCTCCCTATATATACGTTATGAAACGTCACCATAAAACGGTTATCACGTTTCATTAAAACCTAGAGAGGCGTATCCTTAATACTAAAAGTCACAATGGGTTGACAGAACCATTATGACCCGTTTTTGGCCCAAAGCCCATACATGTTCCAGGCTTTTGCGAAAACTAATCTATACATATTATACGTTCTATTTGCAAACATAGGTACATATTTAATGTTCTAAATAAGTAACAAAAGGACTTCAAACATTACAGCAACATAAGGCAGTGTATTTACAAAAAGCAATCACCGGCTATCTCTCCAATGCATTGAGGATGGTTCAATAAAGTGGTTTAGACGCCAATATAAGAATATAGTTGAAATGGGTTGTAGAGTTTTTGGTGTGAAATAGTATAATGGTGATGTGTCACTCTATTTAACCCAAAAATGATGTATGCAATATAGTTTAAATCGTATACACTTCAAATTCGGCCAATTGAACCTAATCATGTTGGAGTCATTGTAGAATATCTTTAACTCAACCCTTGTTGATAAGTTGTTCGGTAACTTTTTTTGATGCTACTATATATTCGTGTGGCGGCGGTAGTCTGGAAGATTTCGCGTTTTTGGAATGATATAGTGTTCCATAGCAGTAACGTTTCTACTGTCTATATTATGGATTGAATGATCCTTTTCTTATTTCGTTGATATTTGAAGAAGCATGTTAGCACGTTGTCCTAACCTAATAGCTGACATGGTTAACAACTTAAAATTATTATTAAAACATGTGATTATTTATGCCTAGTTAATGAATAACATGTGATTATTTACTCATCTTAAGTTATGTTCGTGTATTAGTATAAATTTATTGCTCGTTAGCTGTTAGACATAGATAACTTACACTTCCAGTTCCTACTAATAATTTCATATGTTTATGTGATCATGTATATTTTTACAAAGACTAATCATAGTAGAACTTAACGTAGCGTATCTTAAGCTCATAAAGTTGAGAGTTTGAGCAGATTTGTCTTTGATCATAAACTTATAGAATTCATATAGCATACATATATACATAAGTAATTGTTATATCTAGTCCCCTTTTTCCTTGCATTTATACACCAAGTTCTAACTAGAAATATTGAACATAATATATTAGCCTAAAAAACAATGTGATAGAAAAATTGTTCATAAGCTTTTTGGATGAATGTTTGAAGATCGAAGTAGAACCCGATAGCATAGATGGTGGAAGAGATCATAGTTACTACTTTCGAAAATCGTATAACGCGTACTTTATATAACAATTGGGAGAAAACATTGCGTTAGCGACTTCTGCTTTAGTAGCATAGCTGATCGTGAGATGGATATGACCAAAACACTGATTACAAATATCTTGTACTAAGTCAGGAGTACATTGCATAGCCATGTAGATAGTTTTTGAACCAAACGCCGCAGTGCCTGTCGAGTATTTTGCAAATTGATTTCCTGCAGCTGCTTCAGCTGATACCTGAACCATCAATTTACCCTTTGTCTGTTCAAATATGAGATCTGAATTTTCTGGAACTTTGGTTTCGTCCCCTAAAAAGGCCCAAAACCAAGGATCAAATTGGTTAAGAAATAGATAACCCGAGTAACGTATCATACATTTCTGCATCCATGCCACCGCTTCCTTTTGGTTAGGACACTTTTTTCTAAGCAACGGGATTGTTGTTTTTATACATTCTAGACATTGATCTTCGTTGACATAGCCGAGGCACATGCCAACAGCTGTAACCATTGAACCTGGTTGACTGCCAGCGTATTTGAGGTACCACCCGCCCATCTTTGCACTTGTGAGCGCAGCGAGGGCGAGCTTGAGATTAAGGTCGAACCCGGTTCCGGGTTGGAATTTCTCACCGTCTCTACATTTGAAAATGTCCGTGTTCATCTTTTGTAGGGGTTCGCCTGTGGTGGCTTTGCTGGTGGATTAGCAGCGACATTGATTAATGCTTGTAGAAAACATAAAAATGAAATTATGGATTTCCTGTCCATTGGTTCACATTATGTCATTAACTATTGAAGAATCGAGCTTTTTATATAAACCAAGGTTAATTAATTGTTATAAAACGTAACGTTATCTTGAGCTTTACATAAATGAATTCGGTAAATCGTTACCAAACGTAGCCTACCTTTAAGATGGAGTTTAACTTGTACACAATTCAAATTCAATCAGGTTGATTTAAAAAAATATATATAATAATAAGAAAAAAAAAATTCTTAGCACTGCTCACCCAATAAGGCAGTGCACTACGGTGAATTTACATATGACCCATGTGTATTTACAAAAAGCAATCACCGGTAATCATATCAAGACGTAGCCTACCTCATGACTTGAGTTTAACTCGTATACACATCAAATTCGGTCAATTGAACCTAATCATGTTGGAGTCATTGTAGAATGTCTTTAACTCAACCCTTGTTGATAAGTTGTTCGGTAACTTTTTTTTATGCTACTATTCGCGTGGCAGTAGTCTGGATGATCTCGCATTTTTGGAATGATATATAGTGTTCCATAGCAGTAACGATTCTACTGTCTGTATTATGGATTGAATGATCCTTTTCTTATTTCGTTGTTATTTGAAGAAGCATGGTAGTACGTTGTCCTAATGTAATAGCTGACATGGTTACTATTATTAATCGAACATGTGATTATTTACTATTTTTTATGTTATGTTTGAGTATCAGTATCTATATCTATATCTATACTACTTATAATGGAGGTATGACCCTCTCTCTTCTAATTTTTTAAGATTTTCATATATAGATTTTAAGCAAATACAACTACTTAAGCTATATGTACAATTACTTTATGCATAAACACCTACACATATTGACTGGTCTAACATTTGTAATTAATATCATATTTAAAACACCCATTTGATAAAAAGTATAATTTATAAAACACAATGTACAAACTATTTGAAGCACAAATACAACTAAAAAACACTACACATACAATTAATACACTATTTAATTTACTCATTCACTAAAATAGATTGACTCGAACATAAAATGATGTGTGATTTTAATGATCAATTGAGTTGCTAACAAACCTTGTAACATTAAAAATAATGAACCATAGTATAATATAACGTGATTACACCAATGATACATACATGATACAACATGAACCTTGTTCAAAGACCTTCAAGTACTTTTTTATAAACGACATTTGTTGTGGTTTTGGAGAGATTATCATCCTGATCACAAAACGACAACCTTCAAACCCCGCTTGCTTTTTACTCTTGATACGGCAACGTACAGTTGTCCATGTGTGAACACAGAATGGGGCAAGTACAAACCAACTTTAGAAAGTGATTGCCCTTGGCTTTTGTTGATTGTCATGGCAAAAGATACTGATATCGGAAATTTTTTCATGATAATCTTAAGAGACAAACGCTTATCTGACGGAGTAATCCTCAACCTTGGAATAATCACCTTTTTCCGAAGTTGGCTCCGTTAATGATTTGCGCCTGAATAGAGGTTCTTGTTAATTTAAGTACTTGAAGTCTAGTACCATTACATAAACCATTTGATTGGTCTATGTTTCTTAACAACATAATCGGCACTCCGACTTTTAAAGAAAGCATGTGGTTTGGAACACCTGAGAACTTCAATCCATTTATAAATTCAGGCGAGAAAATAAACTGATCTATGACAGCACCGCGTTTACTTTTATCCACGTTGTCACAACTTAAGTAGACCATTTCTTCTCCTGGAAATTTGGCGAACAAATGTTCATTTATAGTGTCGACTAACTCATTTGTGGGTGCCAAAATCGCCTTTTCTTGGAAGTAGGCCGGATCATGTATGTTATCCAACATGTTTGGATAAGTAAAGTCAATAATAGATGCTATGGGGTCATCAGCAGTATCTATTAGAATATCTTCCGGCACATCTATAGAAACCTCTTCTTCATTTGGTCCTCCAAGCTTGCCGTCTCCCACATTTAATATCCATTCTGCAAATTCTCTTATCTCGCTAACATCTTCCGGTCGTAAACCAACAATAAGCCTCATGTTAGCGGTTAGCTTAAGAACTTTACAGTAATCCCATAGGTATGATTATTTTAGCTTAAAGACCCGTGGATTCACGGGATTTTTTTAAAAATATTGACCCGTGGAATCACGGGGTTTTTAAAGAAATTTTGCATCAACAAATTAAGTGTTAGAATGGAATAAGAAAGAACAATGAATGTCAAAAGTTTGAAATGTTTTGTGAATGGAATAATAATTAGTACCTTAACGATCGTATAAACTACAATGGTTGTAAATATCTATGTAACGAATGTCCATTGTTAGAACTATATCTCTCAATACTTGTGACTTCAATCTTCGAAGCTATCCAAAAATGAATATAAAGCTGCAGATGTGTAAAGCAACACATCACAAGCATTAGGATAAATTATTAGGATTGCATGGTATTAACATTTAAATAAATAATACTGTTAGTTACAAAAACATTTACTTGGCACTAACCGTTTAAAGCATGTCTTTGTTGAAGCACCTGCACGTGC
Organism: Chrysanthemum seticuspe; assembly: GCA_019973895.1. Lineage (NCBI taxonomy): Eukaryota > Viridiplantae > Streptophyta > Magnoliopsida > Asterales > Asteraceae > Chrysanthemum > Chrysanthemum seticuspe. Next base: position 7,093,918 of record BPTQ01000007.1, read on the forward strand.
GTACATAAACACATAATAACCAAATTAGACATAGTATATTGATACATGGTAATAAATTAAAATTAAATAGCACTGTTAATTAAAAAAATACCTCATGAACATTGATTATAGGTCGTGTAAAACTTCTTTATATACTACATTTGTAGTAGTTGTTGATAGATTATCATCGGAATCAGAAGACACAACCTTCAAACCCTTTTTGCTTTTGACGCGTGAAAGAGCTACGTATAGTTGTCCATGTGTGAAAACGGCACTTGGCAGGTACAAACCAACTTTTGAAAGGGATTGCCCTTGACTCTTGTTTATTGTCATGGCGAATGAAACTGACACATGAAATTGTTTCCTCACGATCTTTAGAGGTAAACGTTTGTCATACGGAGTAATTCTCAATCTTGTGTGTAGGCACATTGCATATCATTAGTTCATGCCACCCCAATAATCACAAAGTACGTTTATAGTTACAACTTTACCGCCATGGTGAACGCATATGTCGATGGTAGGAGGAGCCTCACCCCAATCACTGCAAGAAAAAATGTAAGTGAACGACACAATAAAAGATTCAAAAGACAATCAACAACACAACTTGAATGAACGAATCCTGCGATTCCCTACGTTGAATCTTAAAGGCATATTATTGTCTGTCTTTGCAACATATACATGACACATCTTTTATAGTAAGTGTTAAGAGTATATTGGAATTGCATAAACCTATTTTAGGACATGATTTGCATGTCGATTGATATTTATTTTTAGAAAAAATAACAAATTAATGTATTTATTTAGAAATATTCGTATAAACTGAAGTAATATGAGCAAATAAAACCACAATTTTTTTAAATTGTCCTTTGCTCAAATCGTGCATTCAAGTAAAAGGTGATCAGGACTAACCAATGTTAAACAGACACATATTGTAGAATGTTTTAAAAAGTGTCAAATTTTGTAATTAGTGTTGTAGCATAACATTGTATAATTATGTTAGTAGCTGTTTAGTATAACAGTGCATGCCATAAGGCAATCAAGAAAAACCTACTAAAAGAAATTCATGAAAAGTGTAAGTAATAACCATTTTTTATGTTCATGTATGATTAATCTAAATACGACATAATGGGAAATATATTAGGACACAATTATTAAAACAAATTCTTGCATAAAACATGAATGGGACTCCCCATTCATAAACATTAGTCTTGGAAAAAATTCTCAAACCAAACAAACGGGTAAAAAGTGATTGGGACGCCCCAATCACAAACAATGCTATGAAATTGTCTAAAAGCATTTTCAAAATGCAAACTTATATAATTGAAACATGAAACATAAACTTCATGGGACATGAAGATTCTTCATGGGTCTTTTTCGACCTTAACTTCCACCAGTTGCTTCTTTCCGTTCGACGACTCACTTCCTGCTTCACTATCAGCCTGTCTCTTTTTTGATGTTGCTTTGGTGTTTGTTGGCGTCGTGTTGTCGTCCGTATGCGACTCCAAATCCTGCACATTATCATAAACATGGCATTTAAAAGGAAAAAATCTCTATGTATGAGTAATGTAGCTGTGTAAATAACTATACTTGCAAATGGTGGGACATATTGTAGGATTGGTAGTGTAAATAAGCATAAATGCATAACATCTTGGTACTGGTAGAGAACATAAGTTATCTTGTCAGCAGTAATGGAACATGTAAACCAATCCTAAATAGCATAAATGAAGGCAACAACAACATGTAAATCTTTTTTATGGTGTATTGTTTTTTTAACATGTTGGTTATACATAAGGTAAAATAATTATACTTACAAATGGAGTGACTTCAGGGACAGCGCCACTGGTTGCTTCATTATCCTGATTCAAAAACATATACGAATAATGAGTTAGTCGCTACATATGTATAGAGTAAGTATACACCACTTAGTATCAATAAGAAGACATAATGTGTGAAAAGAATACATACCTTATGGGGCGTGGCAGATGGACGCAGAGATTCGATAATCTCTTGATCGTTAGACAAACGCAAGACAGTAAATACAGGAAGCAATTTTTTGGAATTGAAATCATCGATAGCAACTTTGAACACATACTTTTTCCCCCACAATACTCGTAATCTCATTTGGGTACACCCAATTATCAGTAGACTACATATAGTATAAAAGGATGTATTAGATTTGTATGTAAAATCATAAAATGATTAAGGTTACATATGAAGATACCTTCCCTTATTTATCACAAAGCTGATATGCAGATCTACCCAATATGGCCTGACATTCATCGTTAAACAGAGACGAAGATACCGTCCCAGTTTCGTCTTGAACCCGAATCTGGAGACGGAACTTACAAAACGACAAAGGCAATCAATTAAAATACATGTTTACATGTACAACTCTGATTTAAATAATTAGTTACTAACTTTAATGCATATGTAGACCATTAAAGTGAAAACAAACTCACATTGTCTTGATACTTGTCGTGTTGATTTTACATTTACTGCAAAACCATTCAGTTGGGCCACCAGTGGAATGTTTCTGAGGGGTCTCAGAATCAAGATCAACAATATCATGATTTTACCACCTTTTTTTTCATACCCGACAACCAATGTACCACCAGCAGTCATCTTCTTGAACAACACATATGGTTCCAACAATTATAGAATGGACACCCTACATATAAATAATACAACGATTACATGTAAAGTTACCTTATACTTGGTCATTTATGTAATACACTCAAAAGTTATGGTGTAGTGATGGGTCCTATAGGTGGTACCTGTGCCACATCCAGTAGGTCGACGATGTTTCTCAGTGGCGATTTAAGGACAAAATCTTCTTTTGTGGAGTTTTTTGAAGCAACAGATATACGCGAGGTAGCATTTTCCGACTTCTCATTACCTTGCTTATCGGCCAAACTGCGTAAAATCATCAACGTCGTTGAATTCAGATGTGTCGATAGTGTCCTTGCCATTAAAAAGGTACAACTTTGTTCCGTTATAAGCATTTTGCACTCCCATTTTTCCTATAAATTGCAAAAATATGATTACGGAAACTAACATATTATGACTTTTTCGTAAACTGAAAGGTGAAACTAAATATATTTGTTAATTATTTAAAATAACTTACCATCCCAAATCTTCATCATGGCAAGCTGAAGAACAACAACAATCGCACCATGATCAGCACATTTACTCAAGAAATCACAAAATTCTTGAGCAAATGATCCCCATAAAGTGCAGTTAATTTCATAGGTATGACTATTTTAGCTTAAGAACTTTGCAGTAATTCCATAGGTATGATTATTTTAGCTTAACTCAAAAAAGGATGTTAAAACTGACCTGTGTAACCTGCAGAAAGCCGTAACAATTAGTCAACTTGAGCTTGATATTCTTGAACCTGCAAATTATTTAGAGAATGATTAGATCATAACCGGTATTTATTGTGAATAGGAGATTGTATATTCTGTATCGATCACAAATCAGAAGGGTCTATTAAAGCATCTCCAACTTCAAAGTCCAGTTGTAGAGGAACACTCAGATATGATTAGAATAAAGTTTGTTAAAATACATGCATTCAGATCATTAAGCTACATCCGGTGTAAGTCAGCAATACTACAAAGGGTATCATTCTGAAATTAAGAAAGGAGTTAAGGCCATGTAAAATATACTTAGCTTTGTTATGATTAACTCACTGTTCATTTTAATTACAAAAAACACATCGTTCCATAACAATCTAACTATTTGAATAACATGATTAGGAGATCAATGCATAAAAAAATACACATTATGTGGTTTTTAACTTATTTGACCTGTTTCCTTTTATGCTATAGCGTTACCCGTTGGAGGTAAAAAAAAAAAACATAACCCAAATCAAACCAACTTGCTAATGGAAGTGATTAATCAACTTGCTTGTAACCTTGTAGGGATGAGTATACTCTATCACGACACAACTTAACTACAACCCAAGAATAGTGTACATCTCAAAATAGAGCACCATAGATGTATATATAAGTGACCTTATTTATATAAGTAACCGCTATGTAGATACAATTCATTTTGAATACATTGACCAAATTTAAAAAAGCCACTGGTATGCTTTTTTAAAGACCCTCTTCAATGTATATATATACTTCAATGTAATTTGTTCAAGACACCTCTTTTTTTTCGTGACCATTGAAATTATGAGTTTTCAGAGGTCTTTTATTTTCAGTTGATGATTTATAAGTGTAAACTTTTGTTTTAAAATTCAAATATGAATCAAGAATCATCTTGAGGATACGTGTAATATGTGTGAAACAATATTAGTAATTGTTACTTACACTTTCACCAATAAATATGTAAGTGTATGTTGTTCGAGTTTGGTTCTGCAGTACGAAAGAACATTAACTCTGCAAATATATATAATTTCAACACTATACATATTACATATCTAAGGTTCAGGTTCCAGTAATTTCAACACTATACATAATTACAGCTAAAATCAGGATCAAGTAATTTACCACAAAAGATTCATAAGTTTGTAACTGCCGATGTATACCTTAGGCGACTTGTCCAATTTCAGTGCCTCAAGCGGTAATGGAGGAAACATACACAACATCAATTTTCATTCGATCATTTCATCAAACAGTGCATTTAACGGTTCTCCTTGATTCCCTGATTAATTTCCAGAAATACAATCTTTATATAACACTCATAATTCAAAATTATATTGATAATTAAAAAAACAACACATTAAAATAATTGTAATTTGCAACACATAATTTGAAACCCTAAATATTAAAATTAAATTGATACTTACCAATTCGTCCATGATCGGTATTAAAAAACTGATTTGAAGGAGCAATTGATTAGAATTCTTTTATTGGTGATTCAAAACTGCCGAGTATAGGGTTAAAATAAGGAGCGATGGAAGAAGCTATTTGTGTTTGTTTTTTGAATCGGAGAGATATGCTTTTGAAGGGATCTCATACATATTCGAAATTTAAGAAATTGTGATTTTGAATTGGTGATTTTGAAACGCGTTTTTAATAAATGCTGATAAGAAACTGAATATTGAATGTGAAGAAGAAGGTGTAGAGGAAGTGTGTAGAGGAAGGGTTCTACAATATTGGTGCAGAGAAGTGTTGTACCATGAGGCTAAATAAGGTATGGCATTAAACCAATTTTTAATGTAATGTGCTTAGTAGGCTTGTACAAAAGCTTATTTTATTAGAGATAATAGATAATCAAAATACTAAGCCAAGCGTTTAAACCGTAGTGGTTGGTCGACTGGTTCGGTCGCCGTTGCGCCGACTAAGTCGCCACCATTGCAACATGAGGGTCGAACTGGGTCGGTCGGCTCCAAAATTGACGAAGGGTGATTGTGCTGAAGGAAAGAATCAAAATTTTGTTTGTGGTAGCTTCGGTTAACAAGAGAAGAATTATTTTCACGGTTATAACCAAAGTTATTGTTATTTGTAATTTAATTGTTTAATAAAAGTATGGCCGCATAACATTACATTGTCAGAAAATATAGTCACAGAGTACCCGCCGCCGCATCGCGCGGGTACCCTGCTAGTAAATTTATAACGCGTTATGTTGTTGGACATAGATAACTTAACTTCAAACAAAGTTTAAGTTAAAGACACTAGCAGTTTCTACAACTAATTTCATACGGTTATGTGATCATGTATATTTTTACAAAGACTTATCATAGTAAAACTTTACGTAGCTATCTAATTAAGCTCATAATATTAACCTAAGAGTTTTTAGGTTCCACTATTAATCGAAACTTACTATGATATGATATAAGCTGAGAGTTTAAGCATGTTTGTCATTGATCATAAACTTAGAGTGCAACGTACAATAACATTTGATCCCGCGCTATGCCCACGTGTCCTGCGTTAGGCCCAAGTTACCATACCCCGATACATGGCGTTATAACTCAAGTTATTGTAGTAACTTGGGAGGAAACGCAAGTTATGCCCAAGTTACCATACCCCACCCCGCGTTATGCCCAAGATACCATACTCCATTTGTAATTTGTATTTTTCTTTATAAAGTTGGTGTTGAGGTGGTGTTATGATAAGGGTGTTTTTTTTGCTAATGCTGAAATGTTAAAGCTGATCTAGCGCGCCGACGTGACGGGATTTGTTTTTTATAACTCAAGTTATTGTACCTTGAGCTCTTATAGAATTCATAAAAAACACAATTTATGCATATATAATTGTTATAGTCCCTTTTTTAAATATTGAACATAATATGTTAGCCTAAAACACAATGTGATAGATACATTGTTCATAAGCTTTTTGGATGAATGTTTGAAGATCTACCTCGATAAGATATTCCCTTCATTCTTCCTCTATGTTGTTTACGGAATCTGGTTCTTTTAGGGTTATAATTGATGGTTTGTTTTGAATTTCATCTCTACTACAGAACTGGACGTGGGAGTTTCTTCTCATCCAGCTCCTCGCGAATAAAAATAAATTCAAATTAAAGATTTAGAATTCAATTCAGATATAATATAATTTGAATTAAGATAAGATGTAGAACCCGATGGCATAGATGGTGGAAGAGATCATAGTTACTACATTCGAAAATTGTGTAACTGTTGGTAATGGTTCACAGGTCTATACTGTAACCAATTCCTTGACATAACATGTTTGTAATTAACCATGTTTGTGAGTGTGAGTGAAACTGTGTATGGAACAAAAGTAGTAAACATTGAACTTTTATTAATATGAATATGGGACATGTATATAGACTCCATCTAAAACCTATTTATAAGATGCCAAACGACATGACAGTTGCAAATGAACCATTGTGTCGTTTCAAACATAACTACCTTAACTACCCTAACTGCTATAACTGTCAACGAAGAATAACTGACACTAAAAGGCTGTTTGGGTTAAAGGATTTTGACCCAACCCATTACATATGTAAGCCTTCATAATTCGACCCATAATACATAAACACAAATACAATACATAGTACTTAATATATACAGACTGAAAGGTCTTATGGATATTTAAATATACGTATGTCCGGATTCGAACTCGAGACTTCGTGATTGCACACATTACGTATGAGAATTGATGTTAAATAATTAATATATATAAAATGTTATTATTATTAATTATTAGTCATGAAATAAATACTTAACGATAGTTAATATTTAACGAGGTTTGGCTAACGGTCGTTAAATATTAACTTAAAGGACTAGAGATGAAATTATAAGTCGGGAAAGATCTAGAGCCCCTTTGGGTTGCTTTGGCCGATCGGTTGGGGTTCTCTAACCCAACCCACACATTAACTTGTCCTCCAAGATTGGTTACCTATAAATACAATCCCATTGTATTCATTCTAAACCTAATCTTGGTGACTCGCAAACCTAATTTCTCTCCTTCTCCCTCTTTCTTGTGTGTGGCCGGTCGAACACCCCTCCCCATAGGGTTTCGATTTGCTTAACTCAAGTTTAAGTATTTGGTTTGTTTCGTGATCAAGAACCTAGCTTTTCACTTCAATTCGCTAATAGTACGTGTGTAAAAGAACGAAGGACAAGCGCACTTGTGTTTGTGAATTCCTTGGTGGTCGACATTTGGTGGGTCGAATTTGGTGAAACCCTAAGTTAGGGTTTTGGTTTTTGATTCTTATTCACATTACCGTTTGGTTCTTGTTTTGCTAAAAGGTACGCGTTTTCTTATTCGGTTAATTAATATACATATATTATTCATTATACTTCCGCTGCATGCTTTGATGATGTTTATTTGATTTTATAATTGTTATGATTATTAAAACCCAACAGTGGCATCACGAGCCGTTAATATGATGTAATTAATTACCGAAACACATAAAAATTGAATCTTTATGATTATTGCATGTTTTTTTTTTATGGTTTCTAGGGTTTTAAAATTGGAAACCCTAATTTTTTTATTAGGGTCGATTACCCTATTTTTATTTAATTAGGTTTTAATTTTTTGTAAAACTTGTAGAAACCCTAGGATTGCATGTTAATTTTATGTGGTTATTATGAATAAATTGTTATGTGTCATGTAATATGCGTATCTTGGGTGATAATTGTTATGCGGAATCCATGGTGGAACTTGCATGTTTTGCCATGGAGTATTGTTTTTTGATAAATTGTTTAGTGATATACACATGTTTTATTTATTTGATAATTATTGAATTGGGGAAGACCTCAATTATACTAATAAAAATTCGTTATGTGCTATTTGGTATACAATTAACTTTGGCTTACGCAATCGACTTGTTGATGTATGTGGCTCATCTACTTGTAGGTGAATGCCCTAGTTAATGTATGCATTTATTTACGCCTAGAATTGTTTATTAGGTTTTATCGAAATAATTATGCATGTGGCTAATTGTTTTTACATATGTTAAATCGTTTAGTTATATGTTTATATTATTTGAGTTTGTTTAATTTTTATTAAAATGCTTTTTTGTTTATATATTGTTTGACATGTTATTAAGCAAAAAGGGTTTTTTATGAATAGAAAATTAAATGGACTAAATAATGGCGAAACTGATTTGTTTTCTAAGTATTAATTCTTGAACTTTTAATCGATTGATGCGACTGTACTAAATGGTTAGAACGGCTCACCCACTAGAACAAACTATAAAGGGGTTAATAAAGAAGTGCGCACAGTCACACTGAAAGGATGTCAAAGGTTATGCTTTTGCGCTTACCTGGTCCTCTGCCCCCTATGAGTTCGATTGGAGCTACCTAGTATAACCATTCTATGAACGAAGCATCTTAGTGCGAAGTTGTAAGTTTCTCAACGCATCGATTAAAACTTTGTAGAATTTGATCTTAGCAATTAAAATTTTATGTAAGTTTTTTCGAAAATTTTATGCTATAAAGTTGTATGCATGCTTCTTTGTACATAAGTTTTGATTACACGTAAAAAATTGTACCCTTTAAATTTAAGTTTATGCCATCTAATGATATGAAACACTTGAAGTTGTAATTTAGTTATGTGAGACCTTGATCTAGATTACAATAACAAGGTAAATTTTTTTGTTGTGTGAGACCTCAACTTAATTATTTGCAGTTTCTAAATTAGAAAACTTAATTAAGTTAGTTAGTGAGACCTATAACTTAAGGCATAAGATGGGATAAAACATGCTTACGTTTTGCATTAATTGTTTTGGCAAAATTGTAAATCCCATAACTTTTGGAATTGAAAACTTGTTTGTCAATTATTTTTTTTCAACAATTACCTATTCTATATTTTCAGCACTAGCAGATCAACTGATGTGGTGAAACTATGATAATGAGGATCCAAAATTCAAGGAAAATTCTATGGTTAATATGAATATTGACCAAAGGGTATTTTATTTTCTTGAATGTTTACTTAACGAAAGTACTAACTTTTGAACTTTTATTTTCTGTAGAAATGGCTCAAGCTGAATCTACTGCACTAGCCTCGTCGTTCAAATCTATGTTTGATCGAGAGAAACTGACTGGTAGAGCGAATTTCAATGATTGGTATCGGCAACTCAGAATTGTCTTGAGGGTTGCTAAAAGACTAGATTATTTGACTATGCCTTGTCCTCCTGAACCTGCAGCAGGTGCTACTACTGAAGCACGAGCTGCATGGCAAACAGAGTATGATAGGTATAATGAGGTCGCCTGCATTATGCTTGGGAGTATGAATTCAAACTTGCAAAAACAGTTTGAGAATTACTTCCCCAACCTCATGCTCGAAGAATTGCAAAGGTTGTTTGAAAAGCCTATGACTGTAGAGCTGTATGATCTAATAGATGCTCTACACAGTTGCAAGCAAGGAGAAGGGAAACCTGTGAGCGCCCACTGTTTGGAAATGATGAGTTACATGGACCAGCTCGGGAAACTCAACTATATCTACCCCAATGACATACAAATTGGCCTTATCAACAGATCCCTTAACAAGGAGTTTGATGGTTTCGTGCGCAATTACAATATGCATTGCACGGGGAAGACAGTCAGTGAGGTACATGCAATGCTCATTGATTATGAGAAAGGTTTGCCCAAGAAGGCCCCTACACCTGTGGTTCGGTTAATTAATATACATATATTATTCATTATACTTCCGCTGCATGCTTTGATAATGTTTATTTGATTTTATAATTGTTATGATTATTAAAACCCAACACAGGCTTCATTTGGTTTACATACCGCGTACTTTATATAACAACTGGGAGAAAATATTGCGTTAGCAACTTCTCCTTTAGTAGCAGAGCTGATCGCGAGATGGATCGGAAGAAAACACTGCTTACAAGTATCTTGTGATAAGTTAGGAGTACATTGCATAGCCATGTTGATAGTTTTTGAACCAAAAGTCGCAGTGCCTGTCCAGTATTTTGGAGATTGATTTCTCGAAGATGCTTTTGCTGATAACTGAGCCATCAATTTACCCTTTGCCTGTTCAAAAATGACTTCTTCCTTTTCTGGAACTTTTGTTTCGTCTCGTAAAAAGACCCAAAACCAAGGATCCAATTCTTGTGATATATGTGTAGAGTAGCGTATCATGCAAAACTGCATCCATGCCATTGCTTCCTTATTATCAGGACAATTTTTTCTAAGCGACGGGATTGCTGTTTTTATACATTCTAGACATTGATCTTCCTTGACATAGCGGAGGCACATGGCGACAGCTGTAGCCATTGAATCTGGTTTATCACCGACGGATTTGAGGTACCACCCACCCTGCTTTGCACTTGTGAGCTGATCGAGGGCGAGCTTGAGATTAAGGCCGAACCCGGTTCCGGGTTGGTATTTCTCACCGTCTCTACATTGGAAAATGTTCGTGTTCATCTTTTGTACGGGTAGACTTGGTAGTGGCTTTCCTGGTGGATTAGCAGCGACATTGATTAATACTTGTACAAAACATAAAAATGAAATTATGGACTTCATGTCCATTGGTTCACAGTATGTCATTAACTATTGAAGAATCGAGCTTTTTATATAAACCAACTATGCGAAACAGGTTCGTGATCTTCCGGGGAATTTGGATTCCTTTAATGCCATGTATGGCACAACGTTTCAAGGTCCTAGGAAGTAATGTTAGTGTTGTGTCATATAATATCATTTGAGTAGTGGTTTGTTTTCTTGTTTAGAGAATTGGAAGTTTCTTGTTATATAAGCTTTTTGCCTATGTAACGGGCTGAGATATGGGATTTCACTCATATCCATTGTACTTAAACGTTTATTTGGTTAATATATTTACCAGGGTGCAGGATTACTCCCCTTTACCCAAAAAAAAATGTTAATTAATTGTTATAAAACGTAACGTTATCTTGAGCTTTACATAAATGAATTCGGTACATTGTTGCCGAACGTAGCCTACCTTTAAGATGGAGTTTAACTTGTACACAATTCAAATTCAATGAGGCAAAAATGATTAAAAAAAAATAAAAGATCTTAGCACGTACAGCTCACTTAATAAGGCAGTGAACTACGGTGAATTTAAAAATGACTCATGTATTTAAAAAAAGCAATCACCGGTAATCATATCAAGACGTAGCCTACCTTAAGAATAGAGTACGTTTAACTCCTATGCACATCAAATTCGGCCAATTGAACCTAATCATGTTGGAGTCATTGTAGAATGTCTTTAACTCAACCCTTGTTGATAAGTTGTTGTTCGGTAACTTTTTTTTTATGCTACTATTCGTGTGGCAGTAGTCTGGATGATCTCGCGTTTTTAGAATGATATAGTGTTCCATAGCAGTAACGTTTCTACTGTCTATGTTATGGATTGAATGATCCTTTTCTTATTTCGTTGATATTTGAACAAGCATGTTAGTAGTTGTCTTAATGTAATTGTTGGAAATTTTGGTCAAATTTTAGATTTGAATGACAATTGATGGTCATCATGTATACTAATGGGAGTTAAGAACAAGGTTAATGGTTGGTCAATTGTAACGACTGAATTAATTTTATGTTCATGAGCCATTAGTATGATTAATTAGTTGACCGTTTTTCTTGACATCCTTTCACTATAAGTTGAGAGCTCTCCTCTCATTCCTAGACAAAAAGATACACACTCATTCCTCTCCTTTTTTTGTTACCATTCATATTTCTTGTGTATCCGGTTCGTAATAGAGGGAAGACACGTTTTTGGTTCGCCTTGATAACCCCGTTTGTGCTAACGGAGTTATTCGTTGTTGTTGTATCCTGGGAGATAGACGTTCACGATTCTCAAGCACCGTGGAGAGGACGAATCTGTCTTAAGAAAACTGTGAGCATCACAGGCCTCAACATTTTCCTTACTTGTGTTTTTTGTGTCTCAACAATCAAAAGGATTAGGGTATCATTCTCTACACTTTTATGTTTTCATGTTATGATTTATTTGTCTCTTATAGCAATACACGTAATATACAGTAATCTTAAGACAGATTAGAATTTATAAGAGACATATACGTGTTACACAAGATGAAAAGAAAAATACAAAACATGGCAATGGATGATTGATATATTACGTTGATGCCAAAGAAAAGAAATATGAAATGTGCAACATGAAGCATGAGCCTTATATCTAATTTCTAGGTATTATCATAACCCACCAAAAATCGGTTACAAGGAAAAAGAATGAATGAGGATAAGTATTATTTAAAGTGTCCATTTTCATGAATCGCATGCTTAATAGAGATTTATTTGTTTAAATGTAAATGAAACTTTTTGAATACCTTTCATATGTTAATCATCTTAGTGCTAATGTTTTTTAAGTAGAGCATTTGATGATTTCATGGAAAAGAATTATTGGAACTTACTTGTAAATGGCTTTTAGTAAAGTCGATGAAATCATGAAAACAAGGCTTTTAGTGTGTTAAGGAAAACAATAAGATTTGTTCTCTTGTTTATGATACTTTTATTATCTACTAAACCGTTATCTATATATGCATATTTCGTATTATTGAAATTTATTTGTATTATATATGATGATGATTATTATCTAATATACTACATGTGATTTATTGCTTGAAGAAACGGTTTGACTTTGGCGTATTAACTAAAAGTTCAGAAGTTATGGACTCTTCAATTTTGTTACGCAGTATCATATTTTTTTTCTAGTGTTTGAAATGATCGCATCAGAAACTATAAGATGGGGAAAAAAAAACGTTAATTTCATTTGTTGCGTATGTGGATTCATTTGATTAATAAGGGGAACCGAATCCCTTTTTGTGAATCTGTTGCAACTAACTACGAAACATTTTTGAACCTATGACTATGGAAATAATTGAGTTCTAGTCTTATGGAGTCTTATTTAATTTAAAGATAAATCTTTAACTCATTGTTATTTTGGGAGTTATGGATCGTTAAAGCATGTTGGCTCAAATCTTGTCATGATATTGGCTTGTGTAGCTAGTATTGGTTTCATGACTAGATGTTGAGATTGAATTCATTTTTGCGGAATGCGAATTTTGATGTTATTTGGATCCAAAATATATGTTGTCACAGCTACGTATAGCAGTCGTAGTAAAATGAATTGTTTGCATAGTAAACGAATGCGTTTTGAGCCTAACTTTTTACAGTGCGTAGCTAAGATATTAAACTTGATTTTTGAAAAGTGTAAGCTTCAATGGGTGAGCCACTCAATTGTACTGTAACTTTTATTTTAGTACATACGTGCATATTGGAAAGATGCGTTGTTGGGAGAAAATATGTTTTTCTCATAGTAAACGAAAGAGTTTGAGCCCAATCCTTTACATTGACTAGATAAGACATTAAACTTTATTTGTGTAAAGTTTGAGCATACAAGGGTGAACCATATGATCGAAATTTTATATTTTGATATAAAAGTACTTTCTCCACAAATTATCCCTATTTGAAAAAATTTCAACCTATGGTCAAAGTGTTGAATGATAATTGATGATGCCATCAAACATACTAATGTACTAATGTGAATTAAGGGTAAAATTAATTTATGATTTTATTTGAGTTTATGAGCCGTTAATGAATGTGTTTAAAGACAATGTTGTTAATGAAGAATTATTACTTCATGCATTGACTTTACTTGATTAATACACGTGGTGTATGTTACTTGATTAATGCCATGTTATAGGTGATAAATGTGGTTGAACCATATCACAATAGTTTATTGGCTTTAGTCATATTTGAGTGATGAATATTCATTCATATGTCTTGGTTTAAAGAAGAAAAAAAGGCTTTTTATGAGAAATGATAAACAAGTCGCTCGGTTTTGTACCGAGTATTGAAAAGTTTGGATGTTGCAAATATTCTGTTGTGAATATTGTTGCGAATAATCAAACTATTTGTTATTCTAGAAAGATGAATAATCGGCAAGACTTGTTATAACTCATATTGTTAATAATCGAACGGTTTGTCATATGTAAGAAATGACTATGTGCTGAATATAACCGTGTAGGACATTGTGAAATGTCAAGAAAGAACACACATATAGATGACAACGAATTACGTTGGTTTATGTAATTAACTTGAAAGGTGTGATTGTCATCCAATGTGAGCTATTGTCCATTCGCTAAGTTGGACATATTTTGATTGTGTAAAATGATTGAACATTGATTTTATGTGATTATAATCACATAATAAATTGTGGTAATCATATAATGATAAGAGATTAAATGTGATTATATATAATCACAAGTGAATTGGAATGACATGTTATAAGTGTAGGACTTACACATATAACTTGTGGGATCCTCCTAAAACATGTATGGTTTAAGGTGGTGATTTGTCTGAAAGAAGAATGTTGGTAGATGAAGCTATGAGTAATCAGAATGATGCATCTTCTGTCATACGCTTGATTCCTTGGTCTATAGCATGCTAGATTTGGAATCTGTTAATTATGATACGGAAAATAATTAACATAAGACATTCAAAAAGTTTGCATACACTAGTATGAAACTTGTGAAGTGACAAATTACTACGGATCTTGATGTCATATCCATGTGAGAAAAAAAAAATCTTATAAACAAGATTAATACATTGAAAGAGAGAACCTTTCTACAAAATTCTTGAGATAAATTCCATGTGGGGGATTCCGGCCTAGCTAGAGTTCAAAAGAACGTCAACAAACATGAAGTTCTTGCCTAGTTGGAATACTCAAGAATTACCTAGAGCATGATATATTTAGAGTTGCACGAAACTCACATTTGTCAAACATATTATGTCGATACGACAACTACTCTCAGCATGGGTTATCCCTATTGACAATATGAAGTCATAGAATAACTTTGCGGATCCGCTTGCGAAAAGCTAAATGTTAGAGTTAGTTAGCAAGTCGTGAAGAGGAATGTGACTAAAGCCTTTGAAAAGTTTATATGAAGGAAAACCTAACCCAGCTGACTGGAGATCCCAAGATCTGGGTTCAAGAGGACAACCTACCTGTATAAACTGAGGTCACTGTGGGGGAGTAATAAACTCCATATTCAGGGAGTTGGTAAACTTCCTAGTCCATTCCTATAACAGTGACAATATGAGGTTAAGCATAAGGCTTTTAATGATTAATGGAGAATCACCTATGTGGGAGAGAAGTGGGGTCGCTTCGAAGGGAATTGTGGGGGCGCAATTCTTAAAAGTTCTTGCAGAACCAGGCTAATGTTCATGACCATAACGAACATAACTATGAGAACCAAAAAGTGTCAAGGAGATATTTGTGTGAATATATATTGTCGTCTCCACAAACAACAGACAGTTCAAAGACATCGAGTTCTACTAGCTGCTAGGAGTCTAAGTATATTTCACAAGGGAAGGTTCAAAGGGTAACACCTACCTGTCCTTTGCAAATATCAACTGCAAAACTCTATTACAACATCGAGTCGTTGAAAATTGTTTTCTTTTATCAATTTCATTCATGTGGGGGATTGTTGGAAATTTTGGTCAAATTTTAGATTTGAATGACAATTGATGGTCATCATGTATACTAATGGGAGTTAAGAACAAGGTTAATGGTTGGTCAATTGTAACGACTGAATTAATTTTATGTTCATGAGCCATTAGTATGATTAATTAGTTGACCGTTTTTCTTGACATCCTTTCACTATAAGTTGAGAGCTCTCCTCTCATTCCTAGACAAAAAGATACACACTCATTCCTCTCCTTTTTTTGTTACCATTCATATTTCTTGTGTATCCGGTTCGTAATAGAGGGAAGACACGTTTTTGGTTCGCCGTGATAACCCGTTTGTGCTAACGGAGTTATTCGTTGTTGTTGTATCCTGGGAGATAGACGTTCACGATTCTCAAGCACCGAGGAGAGGACGAATCTGTCTTAAGGAAACGGTGAGCATCACAGGCCTCAACATTTTCCTTACTTGTGTTTTTTGTGTCTCAACAATCAAAAGGATTAGGGTATCATTCTCTACACTTTTATGTTTTCATGTTATGATTTATTTGTCTCTTATAGCAATACACGTAATATACAGCAGTAATATCTGACATGGTTACTATTATTGATGAAACATGTGATTATTTACTATTTTTTATGTTATGTTTGAGTATCAGTATAAATTTATAACGCGTTATGTTGTTGGACATAGATAACTTAACTTCAAACAAAGTTTAAGTTAAAGACACTTGCAGTTTCTACAACTAATTTCATACGGTTATGTGATCATGTATATTTTTACAAAGACTTATCATAGTAAAACTTAACTTAGCTATCTAATTAAGCTCATAACATTAACCAAGAGTTTTTAGGCTCAACTATTAATCGAAACTTACTATGATATGATATAAGCTGAGAGTTTGAGCATATTTGTCTTTGATCATAAACTTAGAGTGCAAGGTACAATAACATGTACATTTGATCCGGCGTTATGCCCACGTGTCCCGCCCAGGTTACCATACCCTGACACATGGCGTTATAACTCAAGTTATTGTAGTAACTTGGGAGGAAACGCAAGTTATGCCCAAGTTACCATACCTCACCCCGCGTTATGCCCAAGTTACCATACTCCATTTGTAATTTGTATTTTTTTTTTATAAAGGTGGGTCCCAAAAGGTGGTGTTGAAATGGTGTTATGATAAGGGTGTTTTTTTTTGTGTGTTATTGTTGAAATGTTAAAGCTGATGTAGCGCGCTGACCTGACGGGATTTGTTTTTTATAACTCAAGTTATTGTACCTTGAGCTCTTATAGAATTCATAAAAAACACAATTTATTCATACGTAATTGTTATAGTCCCTTTTTTAAATATCGAACATAATATGTTAGCCTAAAAAACAATGTGATAGATACATTGTTCATAAGCTTTTTGGATGAATGTTTGAAGATCGAAGTAGAACCCGATGGCATAGATGGTGGAAGAGATCATAGTTACTGTAACTCGTACTTTATATAACAATTGGGAGAAAATATTGCGTTAGCAACTTCTCCTTTTGTAGCAGAGCTGATCGTGAGATGGATTGGAAGAAAACATTGCTTACAAGTATCTTGTGATAAGTCAGGAGTACATTGCATAGCCATGTAGATAGTTTTTGAACCAAAAGCCGCAGTGCCTGTCGAGTATTTTGGAGATTGATTTCTCGCAGCTGCTTCTGCTGATAACTGAGCCATCAATTTACCCTTTGTCTGTTCAAAAATGACTTCTTCCTTTTCTGGAACTTTTGTTTCGTCCCCTAAAAAGGCCCAAAACCAAGGATCCAATTTTTGTGATATATGTGTAGAGTAGCGTAGCATGCATATCTGCATCCATGCCACCGCTTCCTTTTGGTTAGGACACTTTTTTCTAAGCAACTGGGTTGCTATTTTTATACATTCTAGACAGTGATCTTCCTTGACATTGCCGAGGCACATGGCGACAGCTGTAGCCATTGAATCTGGTTTATCACCGGCGGATTTAAGGTACCACCCACCCTGCTTTGCACTTGTGAGCTGATCGAGGGCGAGCTTGAGATTAAGGTCGAACCCGGTTCCGGGTTGGTATTTCTCACCGTCTCTACATTGGTAAATGTTCGTGTTCATCTTTTGTAGGGGTTGACTTGGTAGTGGTTTTCCTGGTGGATTAGCAGCGACATTGATTAATACTTGTAGAAAACATAAAAATGAAATTATGGATTTCATGTCCATTGGTTCACATTAAGTCATTAACTATCGAAGAATCGAGCTTTTTATATAAACCAAGGTTAATTAATTGTTGTAAAACGTAACGTTATCTTGAGCTTTACATAAATGAATTCGGTAAATCGTTGCCAAACGTAGCCTACCTTAAACATAGTGTTTAACTTGTACACGCTTCAAATTCAATCAGGAAAAAATGATTTAGAAAAAAACAAATCTTAGCTCAGCTCACCCAATCAGGACGGTGAATTTAAATATGACCCAATAAGGTGATGGAAACGAGTTCCACTAGGCCAAGTATTCTTTGTATATTGATTGAATCTTGACATGGCTGTTTGGTTTGAAACGTACAGAAAAATAAAAGGGGTGTTTGGCTTTGCTTACAGATGTAGAAACAACAACAACAATTGAGTATAAACGATGTATATTTGATTCAAGTATGGATTGATACAAAGTCTACACTGCCTCTCCCTATATATACGTTATGAAACGTCACCATAAAACGGTTATCACGTTTCATTAAAATCTAAAGAGGCGTATCCTTAATACTAAAAGTCACAATGGGTTGACAGAACCGTTATGACCCGTTTTTGGCCCAAAGCCCATACATGTTCGAGGCTTTTGCCAAAACTAATCTATACATTATACGTTCTATTTGCAAACAAAAGTACATATTTAATGTTCTAAATAAGTAACAAAAAGACTTCAAACATTACAGCAACAATTTCCCCCTTAATGTATAAGTCTTTTTTTTCGTCGTCCATCTTTTCTTTTACTGGATGATTGTGAAATCATCCTCTTGCTGTATCCTTCTTGTCCGTCCAAACATCCTTGTTGCCATGCGTCTTGAGAACTTGTCCTTGTGCATTTCCTTCATTTGACCACTGCCCATTCGACCCTTCTTCGACCTTTGGGTCCTTCACATAGCCTTCCTTCCTGGCTATCACAAGTTTGTCCTTGCCTCGGGCTTGTAATGTAATCTCGAAATAACACCTTATTAAGTCAATGTGTTTCTTGTAACATTCTCTTAATTCCTCATCTTGTTCTCGTTCTAGACCGTGTATTAGTGCAACATCGCCCCATTTGTTACCAAATGTAACTCCAAGATAGCCTCCTAGACTACCTATTATCTTATAAAGACCGAGTAAATAGATATATATACCTTTGATGACGGGGGGCAAGGGTTCCACCATGATTCGACCAAGATAGACTTGGTAAAACCATTTTACCATCTCTTCAAAATGTTTTCTTAAAACGTTTCAATTCTTGTATACTAGATTATCATCTTCGATCATGATTAAAAATGAAATAAACTTCTTAAATGAATTAATCTTCATAACGTAGAGAGTTCCATTCATGTTTAAGAATTCGTCATCCAAATAACCATGGATCATCCCCTCCTTCCATTCGAGATCTTCTAATCCCTTTATATTCATGCAAGCGTCTTTTGGATAAATTAACTCATAGTAATTTTCCAAAAACTTGTCGTGTTCCTTAGCCATCGAACTTGACTCCACTTCGACGTTCTTTCCTTTGTCGTGCCCCATCTCTTCATCATCAAACATGTAGGAGACTTTACACGAGTCGTCTTCGTAAGTAACTTCGAAACCTTGTGCCAAAAGTTGTTTGGCGCTAAGCACGTTTAAACTTGCCTCCGGTGTATATGAAATACATGGGATTACCATTTTCTTCTCGTTTGTCTCAACAAATGCCTCGCCTATACCATATGAGAAAATAAAAATTTTCTCATCTTCCTCTTTCCCTTTCATCGAAAACTTTGGTTTGAGTCTCCTGAACAATGACTTTGTGGGGCACATATGATTGTTATATATGTCGCTAAAGTACCATATGTGGTTCCAGTTTGCGTAGTCCGTACCCTTGATCATGTGGGTTGTTTTGACATGGACATTTTCAGGTTACTTGGGGTTCCTTTGATCTTCCTCCTGTTTTGATTTCGTATGGTGTGGGGTCTCATTGTTTTTGCACTTCCAGAAATAGTGCCCACGTTTTCTACAGGCATAACACCTTGCTCTCTTTTCTTTCCTTGTTACAGCCTCGTATCCCTTTGAAGCATTGTGTGCTTCAATTTCAAGCAATCTCCTCTTGAGTAATTCCTTAGTCTCGTAAGAAATTCTTCTACGTGGTTTGTAAGGCAACAAACCACTTGCACTTGGCCTTTCCCAAGAATTTGAATCCTGTCTGTGATGCCACTGATGGAAACGAGTTCCACTAGGCCAAGTATTTTTGGTATATTGATTGAATCTTGACATGGCTGTTTGGTTTGAAACGTACAGAAAATAAAAGGGGTTTTTGGCTTTGCTTACAGATGTAGAAACAAAAACAACAGTTGAGTATAAACGATGTATATTTGATTCAAGTATGGATTGATTCAAAGTCTACACTGCCTCTCCCTATATATACGTTATGAAACGTCACCATAAAACGGTTATCACGTTTCATTAAAACCTAGAGAGGCGTATCCTTAATACTAAAAGTCACAATGGGTTGACAGAACCATTATGACCCGTTTTTGGCCCAAAGCCCATACATGTTCCAGGCTTTTCGAAAACTAATCTATATATATTATACGTTCTATTTGCAAACATAGGTACATATTTAATGTTCTAAATAAGTAACAAAAGGACTTCAAACATTACAGCAACATAAGGCAGTGTATTTACAAAAAGCAATCACCGGCTATCTCTCCAATGCATTGAGGATGGTTCAATAAAGTGGTTTAGACGCCAATATAAGAATATAGTTGTAACGCCCCAACCCCACAAGGGTAAAGGAATCACAAGTAATGGTGTCATATCAAAGCAAACATATAAACCAAAAGAAATCTTTAACATAAATATGGAAATAATCCAAGTCAAAAGACTTCAATACATAGGTCCCAGCGGAAAAATAACTCCAAATGAAAATGTCTAAAACATAAGTCTAAATGGCATCATAATATCAAAGCTAAATCTCTAAGGTAAGTCCACTCAGCACTCATCCCAAAGCAATACCCAGCTCCAATGCTTAGATACCTGCCGCGGAAGAAAAGAAAAGTGCGGCTGAGCTTACAAAGCCCAGTGAACAGATATACAAAGCAAAAAGAATACGAAACGAAAATCGAATACGAAACAAAGTAAAAGAAAGATAGTGAAATCATAGTCTTTTCAAAATATAATTCAGGATATCAGAATAAGTTTTATAGCTTAACTACCTCGAAGCCCAGAACATATGCCATATCAGAAACATATCATAATCACATAAGGCAACATATTTGTAGGGGAGACCTACCAGAGTTATGAAGGACGTGCATGCACGCAGCATCAATCATCAGATAACATATAACAGATAACAAATAAATATATGGCATATAACAGATCTAGGATGCATCCATACGCCCCACAGACAAATATTCATATCATAATTCAAATTGAGCTCATACAGATAACAGAAAGGGACGTGGCAGAACATCACTCTACTGCCCTAGAGTCATGTCAGAAAGTGCATTTGCTGACACGGACATGGAACCCCCATGACTAGTTAAAATTGGCTCGGGTGTCAACTATCAGAAATCAAATAAGAATGTCATAACTGACATAGATCATATTTTATCAAATGTTTAATCATATTTTCAAAATCAAAGCCTTCATATCATATAGTTCAAAATCAGATGTTTTATGATTCAAAAATCAAAGTTCAGATAAGCAACAGCTCAAATAAACACATTAGGGTTCATAGCAAAGGTTTAGGAAATCCTAATATGAAAACGAAAAGAAAACTTCATACGAAACCTTTACTGAAAAGGTCAGAATATCCGTACCTTATTCGAAAGCAAAAGATCAAAAGTCGAAACAGTGAAGCAAAGAATTACTCCTTCTTCACAGAACCTATATACATTAATGTCGTATATATTATTAATGATTCCGAAATCGTCATAATGATCCTTTAATATTTTAGGGTTTCCATATTTAAATAAGACTTAAATGTTTTAATATTAATATCGCCAATTAGGGTTTCATATATCTTTTATTAACGTTTAGGGTTTTCATTCTTTAATGTCTCATTAATATTCATTAGCTTACTTGTTACGTCTTTTAATGACTAATTACTTAACCTAACTCGTCACATAATACTCTTTCCTTTTTATGTTTCAACGTAAATGTTTATGATTTTATGTGACATATAAGTTACTCATTACTCGTATTAATTACGCATTTACTCTATTAGGGTTTAGCATAACTTATTAAATTAGCATATCAAAACTAGGGTTTATGTTTACGTAACCATTACTTATTTATTACACGTCTAAATCTCATATACACTTATTTGGTTCACCTAGGGTTTTGGCTAGCATGTTTTACACAAGACCTAGCTCATCTTAAACATTACATATTCAAGTTACATGTTTTAAACCCCATTCGAACTCATGCATGCCTCGGTCCACCCATGCATGTCTCGGCTCACACTAGCTCAACATATACATGACCCAATTCAATATTACTTATTACCTTACACGTTCCTTATCGATTACAAGTTAAATTAAATTAGGGTTTCTATGTTTTTCGGTTTACACCTCTCGGCAACAACAAAAAGAAACCAAACGAAACGAAAACAAGTATATCTCGACATATACATGCATAATACGTTAAAAGGAAGATGAATAAACGTTATACCTTAGCTTGAATAAGAAAATCGACACCAAGGGTATTTGTTTGAGTTTCGGCCGAGCAAGGGAGAAAAGGAAAAGAGAGAGACAAATAAACTAGGGTTCCAATTTAATGAATATGTGTTGTATATATAGTTGTAGTATTTGAGTTAAACTAGGAAAGTAATTGGGTTGGGTTTGGGTTTGGTCCAACCGAACACACCATTCACACGACACACCATATGGGCTTCGGCCCTAGGCTCATTCGAACAAAAGAACACGACCAAAATATCACGAAACATTAATCTTCGTCGTACCAAATCAATTACGTAATATATTTTAATTAGGTTCTTAAATATTCGCAAGTAAATCTTTTTATCTCTTTAAGTGTTATAAATATATTTTACGTATTTTATAATTTTTAGTTCCAAGGGTATTTTAGTCTTTATTCGGATTTTAAATTTTCAGGTTTTACAATAGTTGAAATGGGTTGTAGAGTTTTTGGTGTGAAATAGTATAATGGTGATGTGTCACTCTATTTAACCCAAAAATGATGTATGCAATATAGTTTAAATCGTATACACTTCAAATTCGGCCAATTGAACATAATCATGTTGGAGTCATTGTAGAATATCTTTAACTCAACCCTTGTTGATAAGTTGTTCGGTAACTTTTTTTGATGCTACTATATATTCGTGTGGCGGTAGTCTGGATGATTTCGCGTTTTTGGAATGATATAGTGTTCCATAGCAGTAACGTTTCTACTGTCTATATTATGGATTGAATGATCCTTTTCTTATTTCGTTGATATTTGAAGAAGCATGTTAGCACGTTGTCCTAACCTAATAGCTGACATGGTTAACAACTTAAAATTATTATTAAAACATGTGATTATTTATGCCTAGTTAATGAATAACATGTTATTATTTACTCATCTTAAGTTATGTTTGTGTATTAGTATAAATTTATTGCTCGTTAGCTGTTAGACATAGATAACTTACACTTCCTGTTCCTACTAATAATTTCATATGTTTATGTGATCATGTATATTTTTACAAAGACTAATCATAGTAGAACTTAACGTAGCGTATCTTAAGCTCATAAAGTTGAGAGTTTGAGCAGATTTGTCTTTGATCATAAACTTATAGAATTCATATAGCATACATATATACATAAGTAATTGTTATATCTAGTCCCCTTTTTCCTTGCATTTATAAACCAAGTTCTAACAAGAAATATTGAACATAATATATTAGCCTAAAAAACAATGTGATAGAAAAATTGTTCATAAGCTTTTTGGATGAATGTTTGAAGATCGAAGTAGAACCCGATAGCATAGATGGTGGAAGAGATCATAGTTACTACTTTCGAAAATCGTATAACGCGTACTTTATATAACAATTGGGAGAAAACATTGCGTTAGCGACTTCTGCTTTAGTAGCATAGCTGATCGTGAGATGGATATGACCAAAACACTGATTACAAATATCTTGTGCTAAGTCAGGAGTACATTGCATAGCCATGTAGATAGTTTTTGAACCAAACGCCGCAGTGCCTGTCGAGTATTTTGCAAATTGATTTCCTGCAGCTGCTTCAGCTGATACCTGAACCATCAATTTACCCTTTGTCTGTTCAAATATGAGATCTGAATTTTCTGGAACTTTGGTTTCGTCACCTAAAAAGGCCCAAAACCAAGGATCAAATTGGTTAAGAAATAGATGACCCGAGTAACGTATCATACATTTCTGCATCCATGCCACCGCTTCCTTTTGGTTAGGACACTTTTTTCTAAGCAACGGGATTGTTGTTTTTATACATTCTAGACATTGATCTTCGTTGACATAGCCGAGGCACATGCCGACAGCTGTAACCATTGAACCTGGTTGACTGCCAGCGTATTTGAGGTACCACCCGCCCATCTTTGCACTTGTGAGCGCAGCGAGGGCGAGCTTGAGATTAAGGTCGAACCCGGTTCCGGGTTGGAATTTCTCACCGTCTCTACAATTGAAAATGTCCGTGTTCATCTTTTGTAGGGGTTCGCCTGGTGGTGGCTTTGCTGGTGGATTAGCAGCGACATTGATTAATACTTGTAGAAAACATAAAAATGAAATTATGGATTTCCTGTCCATTGGTTCACATTATGTCATTAACTATTGAAGAATCGAGCTTTTTATATAAACCAAGGTTAATTAATTGTTATAAAACGTAACGTTATCTTTAGCTTTACATAAATGAATTCGGTAAATCGTTGCCAAACGTAGCCTACCTTTTAGATGGAGTTTAACTTGTACACAATTCAAATTCAATGAGGCAAAAATGATTAAAAAAAATAAAAAATAAAAAATCTTAGCACAGCTCACTTAATAAGGCAGTGCACTACGGTGAATTTAAATATGACCCATGTGTATTTACAAAAAGCAATCACCGGTAACACATCAAGACGTAGCCTACCTCACGAATTGGGTTTAACTCGTATACACATCAAATTCGGCCAATTGAACCTAATCATGTTGGAGTCATTGTAGAATGTTTTTAACTCAACCCTTGTTGATAAGTTGTTCCGTAACTTTTTTTTTATGCTACTATTCATGTGGCAGTAGTCTGTATGATCTCGCGTTTTTGGAATGATATAGTGTTCCATAGCAGTAACGTTTCTACTGTCAATATTATGGATTGAATGATCCTTTTCTTATTTCGTTGTTATTTGAAGAAGCATGTTAGTACGTTGTCCTAATGTAATACCTGACATGGTTACTTTTATTAATGAAACATGTGATTATTTACTATGTTTTATGTTATATATGTTTGAGTATCAGTATAAATTTTGTAACGTGTTATGTTGTTGGACATAGATAACTTAACTTCAAACAAAGTTTAAGTTAAAGACACTTGCAGTTTCTACAACTAATTTCATACGGTTATGTGATCATGTATATTTTTACAAAGACTTATCATAGTAAAACTTTACGTAGCTATCTAATTAAGCTCGTAACATTAACCAAGAGTTTTTAGGTTCCACTATTAATCGAAACTTACTATGATATGATATAAGCTGAGAGTTTGAGCATATTTGTCATTGATCATAAACTTAGAGTGCAACGTACAATAACATTTGATCCGGCGTTATGCCCACGTGTCCCGCCCAGGTTACCATACCCTGACACATGGCGTTATAACTCTAGTTATTGTAGTAACTTGGGAGGAAACGCAAGTTATGCCCAAGTTACCATACCCCACCCCGCGTTATGCCCAAGTTACCATACTCCAATTGTAATTTGTATTTTTTTTTATAAAGGTGGGTGCCAAAAGGTGGTGTTGAGGTGGTGTTATGATAAGGGTGTTTTTTTTTTTGTGTGTTAATGTTGAAATGTTAAAGCTGATGTAGCGCGCTGACGTGACGGGATTTGTTTTTTATAACTCAAGTTATTGTACCTTGAGCTCTTATAGAATTCATAAAAAACACAATTTATTCATACGTAATTGTTATAGTCCCTTTTTTAAATATCGAACATAATATGTTAGCCTAAAAAACAATGTGATAGATACATTGTGTTGGTTATGCGCTCGTAAATCAATAGTTATACGGCCGGGAATTACGTGAGCCTATCGGGGCACACACGTATACACGAAGAACACGTTTATTATATATTTAATATGTATATGTTATGTATATTTATTAAATGTATTATATGTTTCACGAAATAATTTAACTAATTTAAATATATGTTAAATATAAAAGAGATGGACTTGGATGTCGGAAAACGAAACTCCCGGACCTCCCTCCAAAGTGGCCAGGTATGGAAGGATCTAGGAAGGGTGCTATGTGTCGTTTTTATCTAACTAAAGGAGGTGAAAGACAATGACTTGTTGGACAAGTTGGGGTGCTATATAAACACCCCTTGACCTCATTGTCTTAATACACGACATAAGCAAAACCCTACATACTAATAGTGATTTCTTTTCCTTTGTCTAAGTGTTCGGCAGAAACCAAGTTATTGATTGGGTTGACTTTTTCAATAGCATAAACAAGGATTATTAATTCTTGTTAGTTTTTGGTCCTACTTTCTCTTCTGTCACATTCGAACGTATATCACTTTGATATTCGAATTGTGTTTTAGCTAGTAACAATAACACAAGGTGTTAGTTTGTTATACGTGAAGCAAGCACTAGCATCCTAACGTGTTTCGTTTGACGTGTAGTGTGTGCATCTGTTAGAGGTGATAATTTAATCACTTCGGTTTCAAAATCAAGACTCGGTGTTTATCTATTTTTCAATAGATTCGAGGTTAGTATTTATTATGTGTTTTATGTGTTTTAATTCATAACATTAAATATAGATCCATCCGCTGCGTACTCGTGGTATTGATGGTTTAATCAATATGAATTCCCAACAGTGGCATCACGAACCATCTCGTTTGGTGTTATGGGTTACACATAGAGTCGCTTGCTACGCTAATTAAACACATATATTAATTGTTATGACAATAACATGCATTATTGTCATTTAATTAAATCTTGATCTTGTTTAATTTTAATGGTTAATAAAAGAGGTTAGGAAAAATTAAAAGATATTGTAATATGTTTCATCTTTTTCTTTTTCCGATCTTAAGGCTTACGCGGTCATGATCTATGACGTATGTGGTCCACTTGGTACCTAGCTCGAAAACCTTGTGGGAGCCTTAGATTCTCCAATTGGGGAAGACTCATTCTTGAGTTTTGGAGCATTACTTGTTACTGTTTTCCATTAGAGTCTGTCTTCACCTCTACCCCTTCTTCTGTCTGTTTTAATTGCTTGTATGTTTTATTCCTTGTGACTTGTTTACATATATGCTTTTGATTTTGGAAATAAAAACAGACTAATTACTTATATTGAAACTCGTTTTTAATTAAATCGTGGGTTCCATCAAGCTATTGAGGGTGTGGATCATTACTCGAAGCTACCAGGATATAGCTTGCTGGATATCGTGAGATTTAATTACTGTCTGTTAATATACACACTTAATTCCTTGTGACCAGTTATGTGTTATGTGTAAAACTTGTTTTTTTTACACTTAAACGGACTATAAACTATCGAAATTTGATTTGATTAAATCATTGGTTCGATCATGCTATTGAGGGTGTGGATCATTACTCGAAGCTACCAGGATATAGCATGATGGATATCGTTTGATTTAATAAACTTTAACTATATGATACCTAAAGTTTTGTGCTCTTATTAATGATCTTTTGGTTAACACCAAGATCTAGGGTTTTTGCATGGTCTTTTCCCGCCCCACTATATGTTTCGGCATTTGTGGGAATTATTGGAAGAACTTGGGTCTTATGACTCATGTAGAGTACAATATAGGGTTCTTGACCATTCTTTGCCCGTGATATTAGTACACCTAAATAAGTTGAAAAATTGTTTTTTGCAAACTTGTGTTACAAAGATGTTTGCATGCTTCTTTGTACACAATTTTTGATACATGTTTTTGTCAAAAATTATGTGATACCCTATTTGAAATTTAAGTCTATGCCATCCAAGTTTGAGAACACTTGCACTTGCCTTTTGCTTTTCGTGGGACGTAAGTGAACTGCAACCCAAGGTGTTTATTCTCTAGTTTAGGACCTAGAGTTATTTACACATGTTCTCTAATTGGACGACTTAATCGAGTCAAGCGGGTGAGATCCTAGCAGCTTGTACTCTAGTGCCATAAGTCTCATAAATCTAAGAATTGCACTTGTAATGTAATTGTCGCACGCCGCCTACCTCTTGTACCCACAAGACTTACCAGAGTAGTAAGCACTACCGTGATGAGTGGGAGTTCAAGAGGGTCTTAGTCTTTTAGTAAATTAATTGTTTTATTTATTAAAACATGGGTAGTTAATTTGTAAAAGAATTAATTATCGAAAATACTAAAATCTTGAACTTTGTTTTATTGTAGATGGCAGCAAATCAAACCGTCAACAATTCGATCTTCAGGTCTTTCCTTGAAAAGGAAAAACTTACTGGATCTAACTTTCTCGACTGGTATCGGAATTTGAGGATCGTCCTCACAGCCGAGGATAAGTTAACCTATGTGGAGCATCCCATACCTGCCACTCCTGTTCCTCCAACTCCTGATCAGCAGGTTCCTGCTGATGTCCTTGATGCTCACGCCCAATGGGTTAAAGCATCCAAGGACATAGGCTTTCTTATGCTCATAAGCATGACTCCAGAACTTCAAAAGAATCTGGAGCACTTTGATGCATATAACATGCTTAAGGAATTGAAGACCATGTTTGCTCAGCAAGCAGAACAGGAACTCCTTGAGACTGTGCAGGCCTTTCATGCATGTAAGCATGAGGAGGGTCAATCTGTTAGCACCTATGTTATGAAAATGGAGGGCTATCTAGATCGATTGGAACGCCTTGGTCACCCCATGTCATCTGGCCTTGCAGTGAGCATGATTCTTACCTCTCTGAACAAGGACTTTGCTGGATTCAGACAGAACTATAATATGCAATGCATGGGGAAGACAGTGAATGAAGTGCATGCAATGCTTAAGCTGCATGAACAAGGGCTTCCTAAAAGAGATGCTACTCCTGCTGTACTTGCTATAAGAGCAGGAAAGATCCAGAAGAACAATAAGAACAAGAAGCCGCATAACAGTGCTCAGGGCAAGAATCGTGGTAATGGCAAGGCTAAGCTTGCTTATGCCCCCAAAGCTAAGATTCCCCCTCCACCTAAAAAGGAGCATCCTGCTAAGGACACTGAGTGTCATCATTGTCATCAGATTGGACACTGGAGGAGGAATTGTCCTACCTATTTAGCCGAGTTGATGCAGAAGAAGAACAATGTGGGTAGCAATGCTAGCACATCAGGTATCTTCGTCATAGAACTTTATACTTTTCCTCATAAATCTTGGGTATATGACACTGGTTGTGGTACTCACATCTGTAATACTACTCAGGGTCTCAGGGGAAGTAGGAAACTGAAGCCCGGAGCTTTAAGCCTGTACGTGGGGAATGGAAACCGTGCAGCCGTTGAAGCTATAGGAACTTTTGATTTGTCACTTCCTAGTGGTTTAATAATTTGTTTAGACAATTGTCATTATGCTCCTAGTATTACTAGGGGTATTGTTTCAGTTTCACTTTTGAAAGACAAGGGTTTTACTCATTGTTTTACGGATATTGGTATTTCAGTTTCAATGAATAACTTGTTTTATTTTAATGCTGTTTCTAGGAATGGTATTTTTGAAATTGATATGCATGATTCTGTTTCAAATGATTGTTCTATGTATTCTGTAAATAGTAAAAGATCCAAGCGTAACTTGGACTCTACATTCTTGTGGCATTGCCGACTTGGGCACATTAACAAGAAACGCATTGAGAAGCTGCAACACGATGGGCTTCTTAAATCAACTGACCTTGAGTCTTTTGATAAGTGTGAATCTTGTGTGTCTGGGAAGATGGCGAAAAAGCCTTTTTCGCATAAAACGGAGAAAGCTACAGATCTACTTGGACTCATACATACTGATGTATGTGGCCCTTTTAGAACTGTGTCAAAACAAGGATACAGCTATTTCTTAACTTTCACTGACGACTTTAGTCGATATGGTTATGTTTACCTGCTTAAACATAAACATGAAGTTTTTGAAACTTTCAAAGTATTTCAAAGTGAAGTTGAGAATCAACTTGGAAAGACCATAAAGGCTTTACGGTCTGACCGTGGAGGCGAATATATGAGTCAAGAGTTCATTGATCATCTTAAGAAATGTGGGATTGTCTCACAACTCTCTTCTCCACGTACACCACAACATAATGGTGTATCTGAGAGAAGGAATCGAACCCTGCTTGACATGGTAAGATCTATGATGAGTCAAACAACTCTACCAATGTCCTTTTGGGATTATGCTCTTGAGTCTGCTACACGCATTCTCAATATGGTTCCATCTAAGAAGGTTGAAAAGACACCATGTGAACTATAGCATGGGAAAGTCCCTAATCTGTCTTACTTAAAGGTCTGGGGTTGTGAGGCATTCGTGAAACGTGATACGCCTAACAAACTTGAACCAAGATCTATTAAGTGTGTCTTTGTAGGATACCCAAAGGAAACAATGGGTTACTACTTCTACTATCCACCTGAGCACAAGGTATTTGTTGCTAGGTTTGCTGAGTTTTTTGAGAATCGTCTCATCTTACAAGAGGCAAGTGGGAGGATCGTAGAACTTGATGAAATTCAAGAAGATACTCACCCTTCTGAAAATACTAGCCAACTTCCTGAGATGGTTGAACATGAAAGTGTTGAACCAGAAAGTGAAGTCATTCCTGTTCGTAGGTCCTCAAGGACAATACGTGCACCTGATCGAATGTGTTTATACGTCGACTCAGAGGAGCATGAGTTAGGGGATCTTAATGAGCCTGCTAACTATAAAGCTGCATTAGCAGATCGTGAATCTGAAAAATGGCTTAAGGCTATGAACGAGGAAATGAAATCCATGAGAGACAATGAAGTCTGGATTGAAGTTGACCTCCCTCCCAACGCTAAAACCGTTGGTAGCAAGTGGCTCTTCAAGAAGAAAACTGACATGGATGGAAAGGTACACACCTATAAAGCTCGTCTTGTGGCAAAAGGTTATACTCAAACCTACGGTGTAGATTATGAGGAAACCTTCTCGCCTGTCGCAGACATAAAAGCTATTAGGATTCTTTTAGCCATAGCAGCGTACTATGACTATGAGATTTGGCAAATGGATGTCAAAACTGCCTTCTTAAATGGTCACTTAACCGAAGAGGTTTACATGGACCAACCTGAAGGATTTGTCAATCCACGATATCCTAACCGTGTATGCAAGCTACAACGATCCATTTATGGATTAAAGCAAGCATCTAGGCAATGGAATAAAAGGTTTGATGAGGAGATCAAGAAGTATGGTTTCACTCAAAACCTTGATGAGCCATGTGTATACCGTAAGGCTAGTGGGAGTAATGTAGCATTCCTAATCTTATATGTTGATGACATATTGATCATGGGAAACAACATTCCAATGTTACAAGCTATTAAAGCCTATCTTGGAAATTGTTTTTCTATGAAGGATTTAGGTGAAGTTGCATATATTCTAGGAATCAAGATCTATAGAGATAGATCTAAGCGGTTGATTGGACTTTGTCAAAGTGCATACATTGAGAAAATCTTGAAAAGATTTAATATTGCGAATTCCAAGCGTGGAACTACCCCAATGCAAGTAAAACTTGAGTTGAGAAAATCTCAAGGACCCTCAACACCTGCAGAGGTGGAACGCATGAAGAGGATTCCTTATGCCTCGGCTGTAGGATCCATCATGTATGCGGTGAGGTGCACTAGACCTGATGTTGCGTTCGCTCAGAACTTAACAAGTCGATTTCAAGTAGATCCAGGTGAGTGTCACTGGTCTGCTGTGAAGAACATACTGAAGTATCTCAGATATACTAAAGATATGTTTCTTGTTTATGGTGGAGACCCAAACAGAGAGCTTAGAGTTACCTGTTCTACTGATGCTGGGTGGCAGACCGACAAGGATGACACCAAGTCGCAAACCGGATACGTTTTCGTTCTAAACGGAGGCGCTGTAGTCTGGAAGAGTGCTGTAACACCCTCGAAAAAATCGGGTTTTAGCGGAAGCATACAAGTTTTGGGTGTTACTAATCGGTATCACAACACAAGCATAGATTAAAAGGTTTTTCTTAAGAAAACTCATTTATTTAATAAAATCAATGTTTACAATAAAATTTAATACGGAAATAAGCCCATAATAATTAAACGGTCCCCAAATGCAAAAATCAGAGTCGTCTATGACCATGCCATGCCAATGCCCAAGCGCCTCCAAAAGTAAACAATCGCCTCAATACCTGAGAATACACGCTAAAAATGTCAACACGAGGTTGGTGAGTTCATAGGTTTTCAAAAAAGTATTGCGAGTTAAAAAGATCCTTTCGATCATTGTGGCGCCCACAATGTCACGAAAACAAGGTTTACCTTTAAGCAAAAGAGTAGAAAGGTGGACCACAAGGTTTTCAAGTGCAAATCAATTCTCATAAACAAGTCAAATTTAACCGAGGCATACCCTGCCTAATTCGCAGTATCAAAATATTTATCCGCAAAATATAATTCAAAAACAGCTACTTGGACCATATCAAAATCAAACACTACAACGAATATAGTGTCACGCAAGCTTAACTATTACGCAGGCTAATTCATGAAACCATCACTAGATAGCACGAGCCGTGACTATCTCTAAACACACTAACATTCGACATGTTATACGTCCCCCACATGAGCCATGTTGGTCGGACGGGGTGGCCAACCCAATAGATCTATCCATAACATTCGCACCATCCTGAGCCAGGATGTAACAATTCATAACAACGCTTGGGTTTCTAACCTTAACCTAGCACGTAATAGCTCACAAAAACATTTTCAGGTCCAATCCAAAATAGTTTTCAAGCACTTGTGTCCACATAAAAACATATTTAAACCAAATCACGTATTTCATCAATCCAAGTAATAACAGCTTATTCAAATAAATCAAGAATTTTCATTTAATAAAAACGAGCATGCATTCTCCCCCAAAACAGTTTAAAAGTAAGTAAAAGTAGGGGCCATGAACTCACCTCGATACGAGCAACGCAAGAATCACAACTAACAAGACTGGTATCAAAGAGCAAGCATAACCAAATCATGAAGGAAGGCACGTCGATATCCAAATAGTACAAGTACATCGATACTATATCGTCACGACCTAATAGTATACGTATTATCTCAAAATACGTCTCAAAGAGTAAAATAACATAATATCCGAAAGACAACGTGTCTTAGTTTTCGTGGATTATTCGTATCAAAAGTTTCCAAAAATTCCAGTATCAATATCTCAAAAAGTTTCGTTTTAACGTTTCGTGTGGTGGTAAGAAAGCAACGACTCCAGATACAACTCACGCCAAAAGTATACCAATAATGTAACTCACACCAACGATATAACTCACGCCAGACATAACTCATACCAAGACATAATATATATCCTAATATATATTATGGGGAATAGTCAATAAGAATTGACCAAGACTCAACTCGAGTAGACAACGACGGGAAGTAATCGGGGAACTAAAGACACATAATTATGCAAAGAAGGTAAGTTAATTGGTAATTTTTGGCATTTACCCATTTTCCCAAATAACTTGTATAAAACAAGACGTTTTATAAACAATGATAAGTTTGAAATTGGAAATTCAAGCAATAAATGTTTTATCACTTAAAATAACACTTGTTTAGAATTCTCGGGTTTTATAACGATAAACGAGATTTGAAATTTAAAAGTATAACTTAGAATGTTTCTATAAATTTCGGCATAACGCGTCCATTTATATAACATTCTCAAGTCATCGTGACTTTAAATAAGCCAAGTTTGAAGTTCCATTATTTATAAATTTTTGTGTCGTTATCATTCACGTAATTATTAGCTTTGAGTTTATTGAATAGTTTGTGAGTGTTCCGTGTCTAATATATTAAATTCTATTAGAGTCTAATATATTATACCGTTAAGTCACAAAGTGTCCAATAAGTCCAACGACTAATATCGCAAATCCAATAACAATCCAAATCCAATATGTCCACATAACATCAATATCCAATCCGATATAAATAAATGTCAAGTCACTATTCGACAACTTAGTTCGTTACTCATTATTAACCACCTCCAAAGTATCAATTCCCATATCGTATCCGAAACGTACCAAGCTCACAAGACTCTAAACCATAAAATTGTTTAATCCGATATTTACTGTTAACCGCAAATTACTTACATTTTGACAAAGAAATACTTGATAAATTATCTTATAACCAATTGTTGTTAACCATTATATTCAAAATATGCAACACATTCTCTTTATATTTTAGTATGTCCAAACCACCATTACTCTTAATAAGCTCAAGCACGCGCACCCTAGCGTTACAGTTAACACGACAACACCACAAAGATGACTCAAAAGCTATAGACCGAAATCATAAGTAGGAAACAAGTGAGGACCTGAGCTTAAATAACCACGAGTATGACCAGATAAATGAGCAATTCTCACTACACTTCATGTGTTGTGCTAGTTTGACCCGAACACAACCCACAACAAAACGCACCCTAACTGTTGGTAACAAAGCTCAAACAACGCAATCCTTGTGATTGAAATACAGCCACACCCAAACACGGACACGCTCGCAAAATAACACCAATCGAGACCATAGCGAGTCTTGACCTAAGCCTAAACCGCTTAACACATGAATCTGAATCTAGATTAGTGACTCACACGGGTCACAACACGACTCTTTTGATCCTAACCTGACCCGAGAACCAAGAACTCATAACACCTCTCAAGTTTTACACAGCCAAGACCAAACCAAAGACAAAACATAGATAGAAATTTAATCATGATCTGAGACCCAAGAGAATCACAAACAAGCACCCCCATGAGTCACGTTACCAAAGCCAACACGTTTTCCACACGAACCGTTTTCAAAAGCACTTTTTAAATAAGTTTTTTTTTTTTTATCCACGAAAACTAGTACCAAACCGGTTACTAACCGTTTTAACACAACCACAATAATGATAAAATAGCAAGAGAGTCCTCGGCTTACCATAAGAAAAACGAAAGAGAAAAGAGCAGAAATGAGAGGAAGAGATAGATGCAAGATGAAGATGAGGATTCACGAACCACAACAAAACTGAAAGAAACACGAAACCCTTTTCAAACCCACGGTTATAAACCCGATTCAAAACCAAACGTGACCTGATTCTCTTGATTTAAACTCGATCTTTGAAACACGATTCCAGGCGGTGGCTACGATGGTGGTGGCAGCTGGTGGCTGGTGATGGCCGGCTGAAGGTGGTGGCGGCCAGGAGGGTGGAGGCCGGCCATGGTGGCGGCTGCAGAAACCCTAGGGAAGGGAAGGAGTAAGGTGTGATAATGATTCTTCAGCTTTGAAACTCTAATAGAGTTTTATATAACCACGAGGGACCAAAACTGTAATTATCCAAGTACAGGGGGCGGTGGTGTAACTTCTTTCCAGGGGCCATTTATGCAGTTTTTTTTTGTAATCTTTCACGATATAACGATTCGGGGCTTATTTAGACTAGTAAACATCCGATTCTCGACATGCAAATCGCGCCATTGTGTTGAGAATGAGTTTTCCAATAAGAATGAATGTTTACATGATTATTTTCTCGCAAATAAAATAACAAACAAATCAAAATGATTGATAGGTTTATGATTGTTCCGGTACGCGTTGTGTCTAAAATTTACGTTTCATGAGATAGCTTTCTCGTTTTCTCTACAAATGAGCTCAGGGAAGTTCGTAAATGAAAAACAGACGAATTTTCTCGAAAAAAAGAATATCTGGAAAAGTGCGAGTTGTCACAGACTTCCCTTCTCAACGGAATCGCGTCCTCGCGATTCAATTCGAGTTATCCGTTAGATTTGAAAAAAAAGGGTATAGATACTTTCTCAATATTCCATTTTCACGTTCTCATGCGAATTCGAGATATTTATTAGAGTTTCCAACGATCAGTAAAACAATAGGAAAACGACTTTGCTCAAGTCATTTGACTTCACGATTCACGATTTCGATAAGTTCCTCAACACAGCTTAGGCGTTCGTAGATATGGATGTCTCCCAGCAAGGACAATAATCGTTTTCAGCAGTGAGGCATTACCTCCGACTACGTACATGAAGCGTCATGAACAGCTAAGTTCAGGGGGTAGCTCAAGGCTCTAAGCTACCAGTCCAACTCCAGCAAGAGTCTTAAAAGGATTTGCACAACAAAGATTAAACCTTCCACGTTTACTAAACGTATCACACAATCCATGGTGAGATTTTATGCATAGCTTCGCCTCCAATCATGGAGTCTCAAGGATTCATGTCATTCATCCATCGTAGCTCTTCTGACGATCGTGTGCGGTTTGCATTATGCTTTTGATCTAAACAATCTCTCGACAGTTTCATGAACAGTTTCAGGATATCAAGTTTGGTATCCCCCACTTCAATTCAACCAATCGTTGAGCGGCATTTTCAACCATGAAGTGCCTCGTACAACATGGCTATGGTTATATGAGAATTCGACCAATGGGAGGAGTCTATCCCAACCAGTGTCAAAATCGATCACGCAGATACGCAACATGTCCTCTAACATTTAAATAATTATTTCACTCGAGCCAATAGTCTATGGATGGTATCCAATACTCATACCAAGACCTGTGCTCATGGCTCTTGGAGTGATTACTAGAAACTTGATGTGAAACGACTTGTGAAACAATTGAGATGATAACAAGAATACAATCCATTGTGTACAACAACGGCAAGGTCAAAATCTCGATAACAGCAAAACATTTCGTAGGATGACCGCAAAATGGTTAGTAGGATAATCGAAATTAGCTTGTACGACTATAGTGGCACGGGTCAAAATTTCATAAGAAGATAGCTATATAATTGATATTCTCGAGAGACAAATGAAGGGTTAGGCGTCAGCTCCAAGGATCGCGGTTCAAATTACTCCTTAAAGTCTTAAGGTTTCTGTTGGGCCAACAGAATCTCCGTCGAAAAGAGAGTTAAGCAAATTCAGAGTATGACTCTGAAGGAGAGCATGAATTACTACTAGCAATCAATAGATTGATTCCGTAGTGCACTTAATACTTAAGGCAGAAAGATACAGCATTCAAATTCAACGTCATAATTTCCAAAAGAAATTCGACTACCAATCGATATCAAATCAAATTCTAAATACAATTGAACGACGATGGTTCCAAAAAGTTATGCTAAAAGCATACACATCGATAGAGCGCGAGGTGCAACATCAAAAGAACAGAACCAATGGAATAATCATTGATCGAAGATAAGGCTTGCAGTAGAGGCCAAAACAACCCCACGAGAATAAGCGAATCCATTTTCACCATAGGAACCAAAATCGCAGAATCTAACAATCCAAATTCAACGTAGCCAAGATCGATTCCAAATATTCCAGGAAGCCCGATGAGCTTATTACAACTTCTCGCAACCCCAAATGCAAACTTGTGACCAATCGGGTCTAACCTGACCCGATGCAAAACAAGGTCTTAAAGTTCCAACGATTCCAAAAATAATCCGAAGTCATATAATGACTAGGCGACGATGAAAAGTGATTCATAACAAAGGAAGGATATCGCGATAAACAAGAATTTGTGATGCCAGTATATTCTGTGAAGGAAAGCTTTTATAAAATTTCATGCTCGTATACACACACCAAAACTTTTCCATTTTCCGAAATCAAACCAAAAACCAACCGGACATAATTCTATTATAACTACTCCAGGTATCGCAAAATTCACCTCTGAGTCGGACATAGGTGATCAGGCTATGTCCCACTGTCCCTGGTTGAATATAGGTGATCAGTCTATATTCACCCGAGGTTCAATGAATTTTGATATACTTGACTTAGTTACTATAGCCTCATGTCTTTCACTTTCCAAAATCCATTTTCAAAAGATTAAAATAAGTGTCCACACGCGAGGACGAGTGATGAGATTGCTTAGAGAAAGAGACGCAATGCTACAACAAGTATGGTGTGTAAGCATAAGTATGTCGAAGATACTTATAGCATATAGCGAAAATAAATGGATATACTCATCCAATAGGAAGGCACACATCTCATCAAATATATTAGCAATCAAAGTCACAAGTGAGGCATCAGCTTGGCAGGCAGGCACGTGTCGGTCATAGGGTTAAATTTTCATAAAAGTGGTTATAGTCTAGGTTTTGAAAATTTACCCAGTTCTCTATAACCTAGGCTCTGATACCAATCTGTAACACCCTCGAAAAAATCGGGTTTTAGCGGAAGCATACAAGTTTTGGGTGTTACTAATCGGTATCACAACACAAGCATAGATTAAAAGGTTTTTCTTAAGAAAACTCATTTATTTAATAAAATCAATGTTTACAATAAAATTTAATACGGAAATAAGCCCATAATAATTAAACGGTCCCCAAATGCAAAAATCAGAGTCGTCTATGACCATGCCATGCCAATGCCCAAGCGCCTCCAAAAGTAAACAATCGCCTCAATACCTGAGAATACACGCTAAAAATGTCAACACGAGGTTGGTGAGTTCATAGGTTTTCAAAAAAGTATTGCGAGTTAAAAAGATCCTTTCGATCATTGTGGCGCCCACAATGTCACGAAAACAAGGTTTACCTTTAAGCAAAAGAGTAGAAAGGTGGACCACAAGGTTTTCAAGTGCAAATCAATTCTCATAAACAAGTCAAATTTAACCGAGGCATACCCTGCCTAATTCGCAGTATCAAAATATTTATCCGCAAAATATAATTCAAAAACAGCTACTTGGACCATATCAAAATCAAACACTACAACGAATATAGTGTCACGCAAGCTTAACTATTACGCATGCTAAGTCATGAAACCATCACTAGATAGCACGAGCCGTGACTATCTCTAAACACACTAACATTCGACATGTTATACGTCCCCCACATGAGCCATGTTGGTCGGACGGGGTGGCCAACCCAATAGATCTATCCATAACATTCGCACCATCCTGAGCCAGGATGTAACAATTCATAACAACACTTGGGTTTCTAACCTTAACCTAGCACGTAATAGCTCACAAAAACATTTTCAGGTCCAATCCAAAATAGTTTTCAAGCACTTGTGTCCACATAAAAACATATTTAAACCAAATCACGTATTTCATCAATCCAAGTAATAACAGCTTATTCAAATAAATCAAGAATTTGCATTTAATAAAAACGAGCATGCATTCTCCCCCAAAACAGTTTAAAAGTAAGTAAAAGTAGGGGCCATGAACTCACCTCGATACGAGCAACGCAAGAATCACAACTAACAAGACTGGTATCAAAGAGCAAGCATAACCAAATCATGAAGGAAGGCACGTCGATATCCAAATAGTACAAGTACATCGATACTATATCGTCACGACCTAATAGTATACGTATTATCTCAAAATACGTCTCAAAGAGTAAAATAACATAATATCCGAAAGACAACGTGTCTTAGTTTTCGTGGATTATTCGTATCAAAAGTTTCCAAAAATTCCAGTATCAATATCTCAAAAAGTTTCGTTTTAACGTTTCGTGTGGTGGTAAGAAAGCAACGACTCCAGATACAACTCACGCCAAAAGTATACCAATAATGTAACTCACACCAACGATATAACTCACGCCAGACATAACTCATACCAAGACATAATATATATCCTAATATATATTATGGGGAATAGTCAATAAGAATTGACCAAGACTCAACTCGAGTAGACAACGACGGGAAGTAATCGGGGAACTAAAGACACATAATTATGCAAAGAAGGTAAGTTAATTGGTAATTTTTGGCATTTACCCATTTTCCCAAATAACTTGTATAAAACAAGACGTTTTATAAACAATGATAAGTTTGAAATTGGAAATTCAAGCAATAAATGTTTTATCACTTAAAATAACACTTGTTTAGAATTCTCGGGTTTTATAACGATAAACGAGATTTGAAATTTAAAAGTATAACTTAGAATGTTTCTATAAATTTCGGCATAACGCGTCCATTTATATAACATTCTCAAGTCATCGTGACTTTAAATAAGCCAAGTTTGAAGTTCCATTATTTATAAATTTTTGTGTCGTTATCATTCACGTAATTATTAGCTTTGAGTTTATTGAATAGTTTGTGAGTGTTCCGTGTCTAATATATTAAATTCTATTAGAGTCTAATATATTATACCGTTAAGTCACAAAGTGTCCAATAAGTCCAACGACTAATATCGCAAATCCAATAACAATCCAAATCCAATATGTCCACATAACATCAATATCCAATCCGATATAAATAAATGTCAAGTCACTATTCGACAACTTAGTTCGTTACTCATTATTAACCACCTCCAAAGTATCAATTCCCATATCGTATCCGAAACGTACCAAGCTCACAAGACTCTAAACCATAAAATTGTTTAATCCGATATTTACTGTTAACCGCAAATTACTTACATTTTGACAAAGAAATACTTGATAAATTATCTTATAACCAATTGTTGTTAACCATTATATTCAAAATATGCAACACATTCTCTTTATATTTTAGTATGTCCAAACCACCATTACTCTTAATAAGCTCAAGCACGCGCACCCTAGCGTTACAGTTAACACGACAACACCACAAAGATGACTCAAAAGCTATAGACCGAAATCATAAGTAGGAAACAAGTGAGGACCTGAGCTTAAATAACCACGAGTATGACCAGATAAATGAGCAATTCTCACTACACTTCATGTGTTGTGCTAGTTTGACCCGAACACAACCCACAACAAAACGCACCCTAACTGTTGGTAACAAAGCTCAAACAACGCAATCCTTGTGATTGAAATACAGCCACACCCAAACACGGACACGCTCGCAAAATAACACCAATCGAGACCATAGCGAGTCTTGACCTAAGCCTAAACCGCTTAACACATGAATCTGAATCTAGATTAGTGACTCACACGGGTCACAACACGACTCTTTTGATCCTAACCTGACCCGAGAACCAAGAACTCATAACACCTCTCAAGTTTTACACAGCCAAGACCAAACCAAAGACAAAACATAGATAGAAATTTAATCATGATCTGAGACCCAAGAGAATCACAAACAAGCACCCCCATGAGTCACGTTACCAAAGCCAACACGTTTTCCACACGAACCGTTTTCAAAAGCACTTTTTAAATAAGTTTTTTTTTTTTTATCCACGAAAACTAGTACCAAACCGGTTACTAACCGTTTTAACACAACCACAATAATGATAAAATAGCAAGAGAGTCCTCGGCTTACCATAAGAAAAACGAAAGAGAAAAGAGCAGAAATGAGAGGAAGAGATAGATGCAAGATGAAGATGAGGATTCACGAACCACAACAAAACTGAAAGAAACACGAAACCCTTTTCAAACCCACGGTTATAAACCCGATTCAAAACCAAACGTGACCTGATTCTCTTGATTTAAACTCGATCTTTGAAACACGATTCCAGGCGGTGGCTACGATGGTGGTGGCAGCTGGTGGCTGGTGATGGCCGGCTGAAGGTGGTGGCGGCCAGGAGGGTGGAGGCCGGCCATGGTGGCGGCTGCAGAAACCCTAGGGAAGGGAAGGAGTAAGGTGTGATAATGATTCTTCAGCTTTGAAACTCTAATAGAGTTTTATATAACCACGAGGGACCAAAACTGTAATTATCCAAGTACAGGGGGCGGTGGTGTAACTTCTTTCCAGGGGCCATTTATGCAGTTTTTTTTTGTAATCTTTCACGATATAACGATTCGGGGCTTATTTAGACTAGTAAACATCCGATTCTCGACATGCAAATCGCGCCATTGTGTTGAGAATGAGTTTTCCAATAAGAATGAATGTTTACATGATTATTTTCTCGCAAATAAAATAACAAACAAATCAAAATGATTGATAGGTTTATGATTGTTCCGGTACGCGTTGTGTCTAAAATTTACGTTTCATGAGATAGCTTTCTCGTTTTCTCTACAAATGAGCTCAGGGAAGTTCGTAAATGAAAAACAGACGAATTTTCTCGAAAAAAAGAATATCTGGAAAAGTGCGAGTTGTCACAGACTTCCCTTCTCAACGGAATCGCGTCCTCGCGATTCAATTCGAGTTATCCGTTAGATTTGAAAAAAAAGGGTATAGATACTTTCTCAATATTCCATTTTCACGTTCTCATGCGAATTCGAGATATTTATTAGAGTTTCCAACGATCAGTAAAACAATAGGAAAACGACTTTGCTCAAGTCATTTGACTTCACGATTCACGATTTCGATAAGTTCCTCAACACAGCTTAGGCGTTCGTAGATATGGATGTCTCCCAGCAAGGACAATAATCGTTTTCAGCAGTGAGGCATTACCTCCGACTACGTACATGAAGCGTCATGAACAGCTAAGTTCAGGGGGTAGCTCAAGGCTCTAAGCTACCAGTCCAACTCCAGCAAGAGTCTTAAAAGGATTTGCACAACAAAGATTAAACCTTCCACGTTTACTAAACGTATCACACAATCCATGGTGAGATTTTATGCATAGCTTCGCCTCCAATCATGGAGTCTCAAGGATTCATGTCATTCATCCATCGTAGCTCTTCTGACGATCGTGTGCGGTTTGCATTATGCTTTTGATCTAAACAATCTCTCGACAGTTTCATGAACAGTTTCAGGATATCAAGTTTGGTATCCCCCACTTCAATTCAACCAATCGTTGAGCGGCATTTTCAACCATGAAGTGCCTCGTACAACATGGCTATGGTTATATGAGAATTCGACCAATGGGAGGAGTCTATCCCAACCAGTGTCAAAATCGATCACGCAGATACGCAACATGTCCTCTAACATTTAAATAATTATTTCACTCGAGCCAATAGTCTATGGATGGTATCCAATACTCATACCAAGACCTGTGCTCATGGCTCTTGGAGTGATTACTAGAAACTTGATGTGAAACGACTTGTGAAACAATTGAGATGATAACAAGAATACAATCCATTGTGTACAACAACGGCAAGGTCAAAATCTCGATAACAGCAAAACATTTCGTAGGATGACCGCAAAATGGTTAGTAGGATAATCGAAATTAGCTTGTACGACTATAGTGGCACGGGTCAAAATTTCATAAGAAGATAGCTATATAATTGATATTCTCGAGAGACAAATGAAGGGTTAGGCGTCAGCTCCAAGGATCGCGGTTCAAATTACTCCTTAAAGTCTTAAGGTTTCTGTTGGGCCAACAGAATCTCCGTCGAAAAGAGAGTTAAGCAAATTCAGAGTATGACTCTGAAGGAGAGCATGAATTACTACTAGCAATCAATAGATTGATTCCGTAGTGCACTTAATACTTAAGGCAGAAAGATACAGCATTCAAATTCAACGTCATAATTTCCAAAAGAAATTCGACTACCAATCGATATCAAATCAAATTCTAAATACAATTGAACGACGATGGTTCCAAAAAGTTATGCTAAAAGCATACACATCGATAGAGCGCGAGGTGCAACATCAAAAGAACAGAACCAATGGAATAATCATTGATCGAAGATAAGGCTTGCAGTAGAGGCCAAAACAACCCCACGAGAATAAGCGAATCCATTTTCACCATAGGAACCAAAATCGCAGAATCTAACAATCCAAATTCAACGTAGCCAAGATCGATTCCAAATATTCCAGGAAGCCCGATGAGCTTATTACAACTTCTCGCAACCCCAAATGCAAACTTGTGACCAATCGGGTCTAACCTGACCCGATGCAAAACAAGGTCTTAAAGTTCCAACGATTCCAAAAATAATCCGAAGTCATATAATGACTAGGCGACGATGAAAAGTGATTCATAACAAAGGAAGGATATCGCGATAAACAAGAATTTGTGATGCCAGTATATTCTGTGAAGGAAAGCTTTTATAAAATTTCATGCTCGTATACACACACCAAAACTTTTCCATTTTCCGAAATCAAACCAAAAACCAACCGGACATAATTCTATTATAACTACTCCAGGTATCGCAAAATTCACCTCTGAGTCGGACATAGGTGATCAGGCTATGTCCCACTGTCCCTGGTTGAATATAGGTGATCAGTCTATATTCACCCGAGGTTCAATGAATTTTGATATACTTGACTTAGTTACTATAGCCTCATGTCTTTCACTTTCCAAAATCCATTTTCAAAAGATTAAAATAAGTGTCCACACGCGAGGACGAGTGATGAGATTGCTTAGAGAAAGAGACGCAATGCTACAACAAGTATGGTGTGTAAGCATAAGTATGTCGAAGATACTTATAGCATATAGCGAAAATAAATGGATATACTCATCCAATAGGAAGGCACACATCTCATCAAATATATTAGCAATCAAAGTCACAAGTGAGGCATCAGCTTGGCAGGCAGGCACGTGTCGGTCATAGGGTTAAATTTTCATAAAAGTGGTTATAGTCTAGGTTTTGAAAATTTACCCAGTTCTCTATAACCTAGGCTCTGATACCAATCTGTAACACCCTCGAAAAAATCGGGTTTTAGCGGAAGCATACAAGTTTTGGGTGTTACTAATCGGTATCACAACACAAGCATAGATTAAAAGGTTTTTCTTAAGAAAACTCATTTATTTA
This sequence comes from Chrysanthemum seticuspe, assembly GCA_019973895.1. Taxonomy (NCBI): domain Eukaryota; kingdom Viridiplantae; phylum Streptophyta; class Magnoliopsida; order Asterales; family Asteraceae; genus Chrysanthemum; species Chrysanthemum seticuspe. Next base: position 7,138,720 of record BPTQ01000007.1, read on the forward strand.
ATAAAATCAATGTTTACAATAAAATTTAATACGGAAATAAGCCCATAATAATTAAACGGTCCCCAAATGCAAAAATCAGAGTCGTCTATGACCATGCCATGCCAATGCCCAAGCGCCTCCAAAAGTAAACAATCGCCTCAATACCTGAGAATACACGCTAAAAATGTCAACACGAGGTTGGTGAGTTCATAGGTTTTCAAAAAAGTATTGCGAGTTAAAAAGATCCTTTCGATCATTGTGGCGCCCACAATGTCACGAAAACAAGGTTTACCTTTAAGCAAAAGAGTAGAAAGGTGGACCACAAGGTTTTCAAGTGCAAATCAATTCTCATAAACAAGTCAAATTTAACCGAGGCATACCCTGCCTAATTCGCAGTATCAAAATATTTATCCGCAAAATATAATTCAAAAACAGCTACTTGGACCATATCAAAATCAAACACTACAACGAATATAGTGTCACGCAAGCTTAACTATTACGCAGGCTAAGTCATGAAACCATCACTAGATAGCACGAGCCGTGACTATCTCTAAACACACTAACATTCGACATGTTATACGTCCCCCACATGAGCCATGTTGGTCGGACGGGGTGGCCAACCCAATAGATCTATCCATAACATTCGCACCATCCTGAGCCAGGATGTAACAATTCATAACAACACTTGGGTTTCTAACCTTAACCTAGCACGTAATAGCTCACAAAAACATTTTCAGGTCCAATCCAAAATAGTTTTCAAGCACTTGTGTCCACATAAAAACATATTTAAACCAAATCACGTATTTCATCAATCCAAGTAATAACAGCTTATTCAAATAAATCAAGAATTTGCATTTAATAAAAACGAGCATGCATTCTCCCCCAAAACAGTTTAAAAGTAAGTAAAAGTAGGGGCCATGAACTCACCTCGATACGAGCAACGCAAGAATCACAACTAACAAGACTGGTATCAAAGAGCAAGCATAACCAAATCATGAAGGAAGGCACGTCGATATCCAAATAGTACAAGTACATCGATACTATATCGTCACGACCTAATAGTATACGTATTATCTCAAAATACGTCTCAAAGAGTAAAATAACATAATATCCGAAAGACAACGTGTCTTAGTTTTCGTGGATTATTCGTATCAAAAGTTTCCAAAAATTCCAGTATCAATATCTCAAAAAGTTTCGTTTTAACGTTTCGTGTGGTGGTAAGAAAGCAACGACTCCAGATACAACTCACGCCAAAAGTATACCAATAATGTAACTCACACCAACGATATAACTCACGCCAGACATAACTCATACCAAGACATAATATATATCCTAATATATATTATGGGGAATAGTCAATAAGAATTGACCAAGACTCAACTCGAGTAGACAACGACGGGAAGTAATCGGGGAACTAAAGACACATAATTATGCAAAGAAGGTAAGTTAATTGGTAATTTTTGGCATTTACCCATTTTCCCAAATAACTTGTATAAAACAAGACGTTTTATAAACAATGATAAGTTTGAAATTGGAAATTCAAGCAATAAATGTTTTATCACTTAAAATAACACTTGTTTAGAATTCTCGGGTTTTATAACGATAAACGAGATTTGAAATTTAAAAGTATAACTTAGAATGTTTCTATAAATTTCGGCATAACGCGTCCATTTATATAACATTCTCAAGTCATCGTGACTTTAAATAAGCCAAGTTTGAAGTTCCATTATTTATAAATTTTTGTGTCGTTATCATTCACGTAATTATTAGCTTTGAGTTTATTGAATAGTTTGTGAGTGTTCCGTGTCTAATATATTAAATTCTATTAGAGTCTAATATATTATACCGTTAAGTCACAAAGTGTCCAATAAGTCCAACGACTAATATCGCAAATCCAATAACAATCCAAATCCAATATGTCCACATAACATCAATATCCAATCCGATATAAATAAATGTCAAGTCACTATTCGACAACTTAGTTCGTTACTCATTATTAACCACCTCCAAAGTATCAATTCCCATATCGTATCCGAAACGTACCAAGCTCACAAGACTCTAAACCATAAAATTGTTTAATCCGATATTTACTGTTAACCGCAAATTACTTACATTTTGACAAAGAAATACTTGATAAATTATCTTATAACCAATTGTTGTTAACCATTATATTCAAAATATGCAACACATTCTCTTTATATTTTAGTATGTCCAAACCACCATTACTCTTAATAAGCTCAAGCACGCGCACCCTAGCGTTACAGTTAACACGACAACACCACAAAGATGACTCAAAAGCTATAGACCGAAATCATAAGTAGGAAACAAGTGAGGACCTGAGCTTAAATAACCACGAGTATGACCAGATAAATGAGCAATTCTCACTACACTTCATGTGTTGTGCTAGTTTGACCCGAACACAACCCACAACAAAACGCACCCTAACTGTTGGTAACAAAGCTCAAACAACGCAATCCTTGTGATTGAAATACAGCCACACCCAAACACGGACACGCTCGCAAAATAACACCAATCGAGACCATAGCGAGTCTTGACCTAAGCCTAAACCGCTTAACACATGAATCTGAATCTAGATTAGTGACTCACACGGGTCACAACACGACTCTTTTGATCCTTACCTGACCCGAGAACCAAGAACTCATAACACCTCTCAAGTTTTACACAGCCAAGACCAAACCAAAGACAAAACATAGATAGAAATTTAATCATGATCTGAGACCCAAGAGAATCACAAACAAGCACCCCCATGAGTCACGTTACCAAAGCCAACACGTTTTCCACACGAACCGTTTTCAAAAGCACTTTTTAAATAAGTTTTTTTTTTTTTTATCCACGAAAACTAGTACCAAACCGGTTACTAACCGTTTTAACACAACCACAATAATGATAAAATAGCAAGAGAGTCCTCGGCTTACCATAAGAAAAACGAAAGAGAAAAGAGCAGAAATGAGAGGAAGAGATAGATGCAAGATGAAGATGAGGATTCACGAACCACAACAAAACTGAAAGAAACACGAAACCCTTTTCAAACCCACGGTTATAAACCCGATTCAAAACCAAACGTGACCTGATTCTCTTGATTTAAACTCGATCTTTGAAACACGATTCCAGGCGGTGGCTACGATGGTGGTGGCAGCTGGTGGCTGGTGATGGCCGGCTGAAGGTGGTGGCGGCCAGGAGGGTGGAGGCCGGCCATGGTGGCGGCTGCAGAAACCCTAGGGAAGGGAAGGAGTAAGGTGTGATAATGATTCTTCAGCTTTGAAACTCTAATAGAGTTTTATATAACCACGAGGGACCAAAACTGTAATTATCCAAGTACAGGGGGCGGTGGTGTAACTTCTTTCCAGGGGCCATTTATGCAGTTTTTTTTTGTAATCTTTCACGATATAACGATTCGGGGCTTATTTAGACTAGTAAACATCCGATTCTCGACATGCAAATCGCGCCATTGTGTTGAGAATGAGTTTTCCAATAAGAATGAATGTTTACATGATTATTTTCTCGCAAATAAAATAACAAACAAATCAAAATGATTGATAGGTTTATGATTGTTCCGGTACGCGTTGTGTCTAAAATTTACGTTTCATGAGATAGCTTTCTCGTTTTCTCTACAAATGAGCTCAGGGAAGTTCGTAAATGAAAAACAGACGAATTTTCTCGAAAAAAAGAATATCTGGAAAAGTGCGAGTTGTCACAAGTGCCAAGCAAAGCATCACTGCGATGTCTTCTACAGAGGCTGAATACACTGCTGCTTCAGAAGCTGCAATGGAAGCTATTTGGATAAGGAAGTTTATTGATGAGCTTGGAGTAGTCCCTACCAATAAAGAACCTATGGAAATGCTATGTGACAACACTGGAGCATTAACCATTGCCAACGAGCCTGGAGCTCAGAAAGGCGCCAAGCATTACAAAAGGAAGGTTCACTATCTCCGTGAGGTTATCGCAGATAATGAAGTAGTACTTAACAAAGTTCACACATATGACAATTTAGCTGATCCATTTACTAAGGCGTTGCCTTTGAACAAGCATGTTGAGCATGCTAGTGGTATTGGACTTCGTTCAGTTAGTAGTCTCATGTAAATTTGTTTTGATTTTAGTATTTGGATAATGGGATATGTAAAACATTTATTATTTTGATGATTAATATACGTGGTACTTGAGTTATTCATTCATATATAAATTGTGTCCTATATTTGCATGTTTAATCCTTAAGTAATTTATTACTTTAAATTGTCCATTGTCGATCAATGATATGGGAGTATCGTTGAATTAAGGCAAATGTGAGATATTGGTTATATTCTATGAATACTAAGGATGTGTCCGCCAAACTCACATGTTATCCACATGCTATGGATATTGGATTTCCCCAAACTTATGAGTCATCACTTTATGGATCGGCGTCATTAAGTGATATCTCGCAAATGGTTATTTTATTTGTCCTCTGACTTGAGATGCAAGCAGGTCTTGCATGTGTGGATCTTTCTTCTTGACTATAGTCAAACGCTATCCTGAATAAGGTGGTTATAAAGGCTATTCTCAGAAGTTGGTTGAAGCGCATGAATGACACGTGTAGTCAAAATAGAATTTGTTCCTCCACTTGTCATCTGGAGTATGATACTACTGGGCCCCTCGCTGAATTAATCAGATGTTTGCATGGCCGTGCCCAAAGTGTAAATCAAGATGATACTTGTTTTACGTTTGGTAATCTTGATTAATTTCTAAAATGAGAAACAGAATAATTGAACAATATGGAATGACTTTGATCCATATCCATAGTTCAACAAGTATCTGAAACAAAAGGATAATTTAAAATTGTAAACCATTTACCTTGTTGTTTTATGAAACCACACTCAGGTATTTCTGGGAGCAATGCGGTGTTGCTAGACGCTTAGCATTGTTAGTATACATTATTGATTGTTACGATCGCAAGTGGGAGCTGTTGGTTATGCGCTCATAAATCAATAGTTATACGGCCGGGAATTACGTGAGCCTATCGGGGCACACACGTATACACGAAGAACACGTTTATTATATATTTAATATGTATATGTTATGTATATTTATTAAATGTATTATATGTTTCACGAAATAATTTAACTAATTTAAATATATGTTAAATATAAAAGAGATGGACTTGGATGTCGGAAAACGAAACTCCCGGACCTCCCTCCAAAGTGGCCAGGTATGGAAGGATCTAGGAAGGGTGCTATGTGTCGTTTTTATCTAACTAAAGGAGGTGAAAGACAATGACTTGTTGGACAAGTTGGGGTGCTATATAAACACCCCTTGACCTCATTGTCTTAATACACGACATAAGCAAAACCCTACATACTAATAGTGATTTCTTTTCCTTTGTCTAAGTGTTCGGCAGAAACCAAGTTATTGATTGGTTTGACTTTTTCAATAGCATAAACAAGGATTATTAATTCTTGTTAGTTTTTGGTCCTACTTTCTCTTCTGTCACATTCGAACGTATATCACTTTGATATTCGAATTGTGTTTTAGCTAGTAACAATAACACAAGGTGTTAGTTTGTTATACGTGAAGCAAGCACTAGCATCCTAACGTGTTTCGTTTGACGTGTAGTGTGTGCATCTGTTAGAGGTGATAATTTAATCACTTCGGTTTCAAAATCAAGACTCGGTGTTTATCTATTTTTCAATAGATTCGAGGTTAGTATTTATTATGTATTTTATGTGTTTTAATTCATAACATTAAATATAGATCCATCCGCTGCGTACTCGTGGTATTGATGGTTTAATCAATATGAATTCCCAACACATTGTTCATAAGCTTTTTGGATGAATGTTTGAAGATCGAAGTAGAACCCGATGGCACAGATGGTGGAGGAGATCATAGTTACAGTAACGCGTACTTTATATAACAACTGGGAGAAAATATTGCGTTAGCAACTTCTCCTTTAGTAGATGAGCTGATCGCGAGATGGATTGGAAGAAAACACTGCTTACAAGCATCTTGTGATAAGTCAGGAGTACATTGCATAGCCATGTAGATAGTTTTTGAACCAAAAACCGCAGTGCCTGTCGAGTATTTTGGAGATTGATTTCTCGCAGCTGCTTCTGCTGATAACTGAGCCAACAATTTACCCTTTGTCTGTTCAAAAATGACTTCTTCCTTTTCTGGAACTTTTGTTTCGTCCCCTGAAAAGGCCCAAAACCAAAGATCCAATTCTTGTGATATATGTGTAGAGTAGCGTAGCATGCATATCTGCGTCCATGCCGCTGCTTCCTTATATATAGGACACTTTTTTCTAAGCGACGGGATTGTTTTTTTTATACATTCTAGACATTGATTTTCCTTGACATAGCCGAGGCACATGGCGACAGCTGTAGCCATTGAATCTGGTTTATCACCGGCGGATTTGAGGTACCACCCACCCTGCTTTGCACTTGTGAGCTGATCGAGGGCGAGCTTGAGATTAAGGTCGAACCCGGTTCCGGTTCCGGGTTGGTATTTCTCACCGTCTCTACATTGGTAAATGATCGTGTTCATCTTTTGTAGGGGTTGACTTGGTAGTGGCGTTCCTGGTGGATTAGCAGCGACATTGATTAATACTTGTACAAAACATAAAAATGAAATTATGGATTTCATGTCCATTGGTTCACATTATGTCATTAACTATTGAAGAATCCAGCTTTTTATATAAACCAAGGTTAATTAATTGTTGTAAAACGTAACGTTATCTTGAGCTTTACATAAATGAATTCGGTAAATCGTTGCCAAACGTAGCCTACCTTAAACATAGTGTTTAACTTGTACACGCTTCAAATTCAATCAGGAAAAAATGATTTAGAAAAAAACAAATCTTAGCTCAGCTCACCCAATAAAGACGGTGAATTTAAATATGACCCAATAAGGTGATGGAAACGAGTTCCACTAGGCCAAGTATTCTTTGTATATTGATTGAATCTTGACATGGCTGTTTGGTTTGAAACGTACAAAAAAATAAAAGGGGTGTTTGGCTTTGCTTACATATGTAGAAACAACAACAACAATTGAGTATAAACGATGTATATTTGATTCAAGTATGGATTGATTCAAAGTCTACACTGCCTCTCCCTATATATACGTTATGAAACGTCACCATAAAACGGTTATCACGTTTCATTAAAACCTAAAGAGGCGTATCCTTAATACTAAAAGTCACAATGGGTTGACAGAACCATTATGACCCATTTTTGGCCCAAAGCCCATACATCCAGGCTTTTGCCAAAACTAATATATACATTATACATTCTATTTGCAAACATAGGTACATATTTAATGTTCTAAATAAGTAACAAAAAGACTTCAAACATTACAGCAACAATTTCCCCCTTAATGTATAAGTCTTTTTTTTTCCGTCGTCCATCTTTTCTTTTACTGGATGTGTTGATGCATAATCTGGCGCGGGCTAGATTCGACGACTCTCTTTTGGCCGTTCGTCGTCTTCTCGAGCCCTAAGTAGACCTGTCAACAAAGAGAACCCGTTAGGAGTGGACCCGAGGCCGTAGCCCCGGGGTCCACCTCCGACGGTCAAGTTAGTATCGGTGCGATGTGATGAGTTAGGTTTAGAGTAACCTGTCATCCTATGTATTGTGTCCTTGAGAAAGAGATCCAGCCATGTATTTATAGGGCATGGATTAGGGTTTAGGCGTAGAGTGGGCCGCTGTCTGCCGAGCCTGACCCATTCCTGGCCCAGTCCGGACTATACGTCCACAAGCCCCCCAAGTTTAGTATGAGATAGCGCATGGCTATGTTATGCTAGACTTAAGTTCTATTCATGGCCGCGTAGGCTCAATTAATCATGACGGCATGGCCCATGTGTGTGCAAGTCAAGTGTGCACATTGCGATTGTGAGAGTCTCACAATGATGAAAGTGGATCCCGTATGCTGCATCCTGGGTAAGGGCGTACCTTTTGTACCAGTAGCGACGCAGCATGGCGTGCTTCTGTAGCAGAAGTACGCGTTGTGCGCGACAAAGAGATGCGATAGAAGACGTGCTTCTGTAGTAGAATTGCGCGTTGTGCGAAACAAAGAGGTGCGACAGAAGACGTGCTTCTGCGTGCATTACATCTGTCTTTACAACCGACAGAGGACGTCTCCCCTGCGAATATTTAAATCCGTCTTTCTACCGGGCTTGCAATACTTCTTACGCGTACGAAAACAGTGGTACGATCTGCTTCCAAATATACCTGCGTGACGCGTACGGAAACAATGGTACTATATACCCTGGTAGCCCCCCAAGTTTGATTGTGCTACTCGTGTAGGAGCATTAAACTTATTTATGCTTGCGTAAAACACTTAATGCAAATATTAAAAGTATATGCCGCGAATCGCAGCATATAAAACCTAATGAAGTGAAGCAATATATAGCACATAGCATATGAACTTAACACATAAGAGAAGTAGCAGTGCGAATTACCCCTATCGTGAGGTGTTACAAAAATAAGTAATTTTTTTTTTTTTTTTTTTTTTTTTTTTTTTTTTTTTTTTTTTTTTATAAAAAAAACCGGATGGACGTACCGTGACCGCGACCAATAGACGCAGATGGATTTATCGTAACCGCATAGACTCGAACGTTTGTGGATGATCGCAGATGTTTATACCACGGCTTTTTGTCCAGTGCGCTCATGGCGGTTGACTAGCATCGTGGTGTTTGCGCGTACGCGTTCTCTGCGAAGATGTCTGAACGGACGGCCTAACGCGGGTAGATTTATCATGACTGCGTTGTTCGAGCGCGAACAGGCATACCAACCGTAAAAACATTATCTGCGCGAATTAATTCGCGGCTAAAAGATAAAATAGGTCCGATCGTGCGGATATTTTCTTAGGTCCGATCGTGCGGACTAAAATATAAAATAGGTCCGATCGTGCGAACTTTTTCTTAGTTACTTTCGACATAATTCTTTTGTTATACAGATTTAATGTCGTCAAGTTTAAAAAATGTTATTACATATATCAGCAAGGATGATACAAAATTGCATAATGTTTATTGAAATTTTTCTATGCAATAACGTTCCAAGCATAAGATAATAATATTAATTATTAGGATAGATCACAAGTTTAAGAATTAACTTTTTGAGCAGATCAAAAAACCTTATTATTGCGAAATCAGTAGTAATCTAACCTCTCGTAGTATCAGTAATATTAGATATTCAATGGACCGAATCTTGTCCTATTAACACAAACCTTTTTCTTGAGTCAATTCGTGTTTGGAAATTGATTCTTGCTTTTCGGTAATATGAGAACACGAAACATAGTTTATTCGGGTCCCACGGATGGCGCCAACTTGTTGATGCATAATCTGGCGCGGGCTAGATTCGACGACTCTCTCTTGGCCAATCGTCGTCTTCTCGAGCCCTAAGTAGACATGTCAACAAAGAGAGAACCCGTTAGGAGTGGACCCGAGGCCATAGCCCCGGGGTCCACCTCCGACGGTCAAGTTAGTATCGGTGCGATGTGATGAGTTAGGGTTAGAGTAACCTGTCATCCTATGTATTGTGTCCTTGAGAAAGAGATCCAGCCATGTATTTATAGGGCATGGATTAGGGTTTAGGCGTAGAGTGGGCCGCTGTCTGCCAGGCCTGACCCATTCCTGGCCCAGTCCGGACTATACGTCCACAGGATGATTGTGAAATCATCCTCTTGCTGTATCCTTCTTGTCCGTCCAAACATCCTTGTTGCCATGCGTCTTGCGAACTTGTCCTTGTGCATTTCCTTCATTTGACCACTGCCCATTCGACCCTTCTTCAACCTTTGGGTCCTTCACATAGCCTTCCTTCTTGGCTATTACAAATTTGTCCTTGCCTCGGGCTCGTAATGTAGTCTCGAAATAACACCTTATTAAGTCAATGTGTTTCTTGTAACATTCTCTTAATTCCTCATCTTGTTCTCGTTCTAGACCGTGTATTAGTGCAACATCTCCCCATTTGTTACCAAACGTAACTCCAAGATAGCCTCCTAGACTACCTATTATCTTATAAAGACCGAGTAAATCGATATATATACCTTTGATGATGGGGGGCAAGGGTTCCACCATGATTTGACCAAGATAGACTTGGTAAAACCATTTTACCATCTCTTCAAAATGTCTTCTTAAAACGTTTCAATTCTTGTATACTAGATTATCATCTTCGATCATGATTAAAAATGAAATAAACTTCTTAAATGAATTAATCTTCATAACGTAGAGAGTTCCATTCATGCTTAAGAATTCGTCATCCAAATAATCATGGATCATCCCCTCCTTCCATTCGAGATCATCTAATCCCTTTATATTCATGCAAGCGTCTTTTGGATCAATTAACTCATAGTAATTTTCCACAAACTTGTCGTGTTCCTTAGCCATCGAACTTGACTCCACTTCGACGTTCTTTCCTTTGTCGTGCCCCATCTCTTCATCATCAAACATGTAGGAGACTTTACACGAGTCGTCTTCGTAAGTAACTTCAAAATCTTGTGCCAAAATTTGTTTGGCGCTAAGCACGTTTAAACTTGCCTCCGGTGTATATGAAACACATGGGATTACCATTTTCTTCTCGTTTGTCTCAACAAATGCCTCGCCTTTACCGTATGAGAAAATAAATTTTTTCTCATCTTCCTCTTTCCCTTCCATCGAAAACTTAGGTTTGAGTCTCCTGAACAATGACTTTGTGGGGCACATATGATTGTTATATATGTCGCTAATGTACCATATGTGGTTCCAGTTTGCGTAGTACGTACCCTTGATCATGTGGGTTGTTTTGACATGGACATTTTCAGGATACTTGGGGTTCCTTTCATCTTCCTCCTGTTTTGATTTCGTATGGTGTGGGGTCTCGTTGTTTTTGCACTTCCAGAAATAGTGCCCACGTTTTCTACAGGCATAACACCTTGCTCTCTTTTCTTTCCTTGTTACAGCCTCGTATCCCTTTGAAGCATTGTGTGCTTCAATTTCAAGCAATCTCCTCTTGAGTAATTCCTTAGTCTCGTAAGAAATTCTTTTACGTGGTTTGTAAGGCAACAAACCACTTGCACTTGGCCTTTCCCAAGAATTTGAATCCTGTCTCTGATGCCACTGATGGAAACGAGTTCCATTAGGCCAAGTATTCTTGGTATATTGATTGAATCTTGACATGGCTGTTTGGTTTGAAACGTACAGAAGAAAAAAAGGGGTTTTTGGCTTTGCTTACAGATGTAGAAACAACAACAACAATTGAGTATAAACGATGTATATTTGATTCAAGTATGGATTGATTCAAAGTCTACACTGCCTCTCCCTATATATACGTTATGAAACGTCACCATAAAACGGTTATCACGTTTCATTAAAACCTAGAGAGGCGTATCCTTAATACTAAAAGTCACAATGGGTTGACAGAACTATTGTGACCCGATTTTGACCCAAATCCCATACATGTTCCACGCTTTTGCCAAAACTAATCTATACATATTATACGTTCTATTTGCAAACATAGGTACATATTTAATGTTCGAAATAAGTAACAAAAAGACTTCAAACATTACAGCAACATAAGGCAGTGTATTTACAAAAAGCAATCACCGGCTATCTCTCCAATGCATTGAGGATGGTTCAATAAAGTGGTTTAGACGCGAATATAAGAATATAGTTGAAATGGGTTGTAGAGTTTTTGGTGTGAAATAGTATAATGGTGATGTGTCACTCTATTTAACCCAAAAATGATGTATGCAATATAGTTTAAATCGTATACACTTCAAATTCGGCCAATTGAACCTAATTATGTTGGAGTCATTGTAGAATATCTTTAACTCAACCCTTGTTGATAAGTTGTTCGGTAACTTTTTTTGATGCTACTATATATTCGTGTAGCGGTAGTCTGGATGATTTCGCGTTTTTGGAATGATATAGTGTTCCATAGCAGTAACGTTTCTACTGTCTATATTATGGATTGAATGATCCTTTTCTTATTTCGTTGATATTTGAAGAAGCATGTTAGCACGTTGTCCTAACCTAATAGCTGACATGGTTAACAACTTAAAATTACTATTAAAACATGTGATTATTTATGCTTAGTTAATGAATAACATGTGATTATTTACTCATCTTAAGTTATGTTTGTGTATTAGTATAAATTTATTGCTTGTTAGCTGTTAGACATAGATAACTTACACTTCCAGTTCCTACAAATAATTTCATATGTTTATGTGATCATGTATATTTTTACAAAGACTAATCATAGTAGAACTTAACGTAGCGTATCTTAAGCTCATAAAGTTGAGAGTTTGAGCAGATTTGTCTTTGATCATAAACTTATAGAATTCATATAGCATACATATATACATAAGTAATTGTTATATCTAGTCCCCTTTTTCCTTGCATTTATACACCAAGTTCTAACTAGAAATATTGAACATAATATATTAGCCTAAAAAACAATGTGATAGAAACATTGTTCATAAGCTTTTTGGATGAATGTTTGAAGATCGAAGTAGAACCCGATAGCATAGATGGTGGAAGAGATCATAGTTACTACTTTCGAAAATCGTATAACGCGTACTTTATATAACAATTGGGAGAAAACATTGCGTTAGCGACTTCTGCTTTAGTAGCATAGCTGATCGTGAGATGGATATGACCAAAACACTGATTACAAATATCTTGTACTAAGTCAGGAGTACATTGCATAGCCATGTAGATAGTTTTTGAACCAAACGCCGCAGTGCCTGTCGAGTATTTTGCAAATTGATTTCCTGCAGCTGCTTCAGCTGATACCTGAACCATCAATTTACCCTTTGTCTGTTTGTTGAAGCATAATCTGGCGCGGACTAGATTCAACGACTCTCCTTGGCCGTTAGTCGTCTTCTCGAGCCCTAGTAGACCTGTCAACAAAGAGAACCCGTTAGGAGTGGACCCGAGGCCGTAGCCCCGGGGTCCACCTCCGACGGTCAAGTTAGTATCGGCGTGATGTAGCCAATATATCTTAGAGTTAGAGATAACCTGTCATGTATATATAGGCTTGGATTAGGGTTTAGGCGTAGAGTGGGCCACATCTGCCGGGCCTGACCCATTCCTGGCCCAGTCCGGACCATACGTCCACAAGCCCCCCAAGTCTAGTATGAGATAGCGCATGGCTATTTTATTTTAGACTTAAGTTCAGATGGCCGCGTAGGTGAAAGTGGATCCCGCATGCTGCATCCTGGATAAGGGCGTACCTTTTGTACCAGTAGTGACGCAGCATGGTGCGACAGAAGACGTGCTTCTGTAGCAGAAGTGCGCGCTGTGCGCGACAAAGAGGTGCGACAGAAGACGTGCTTCTGTGGCAGAAGTGCGCGCTGTGCGCGACAAAGAGGTGCGACAGAAGACGTGCTTCTGCGGATAAGTGCGCGCTGTGCGCGACAAAGGGGTGCGACAGAAGACGTGCTTCTGCGCATAAGTGTGCGTTGTGCGCGACAAAGGGGTGCGACAGAAGACGTGCTTCTGCGCGCATTACATCCGTCTTTACAACCGACAGAGGACGTCTCCCCTGCGGCAAAGATGAGTGCGAATATTTAAATCCGTCTTTGTACCGAGCTTGCGTTCTGCTTCCAAATATACCTGCGCGATGCGTACGGAAACAGTAGTAGGATGTACCCTGGTAGCCCCCCAAGTTTGATGGTGCTACTCGTGTAGGAGCATTAAACGTATTTAATCTGCGAAAAACACTCAATGCAAAGATTAAAAGTATATGCCGCGAATCGCAGCATATAAAACCTAATAAAATTAAGCAATATATAGCACATAGCATAAAAAATATATAGCACATAGCTTATAAGAAAATTGGCAGTGCGCACCCGTTGTGGGATGCGTACCGACGAAATAATTAATTGTTTTTTTTTTTTTTTTTTTTTTTTTTTTTTTTAACAGATGGACGTACCGTGACCGCGACGAATAGACACAGATGGATTTATCTTAACCGCATAGACTCGAACGTTTCTGGATGATCGCAGATGTTTATACCACGGCTTTTGTCCAGTGCGCATCATGGCGATTGACTAGCATCGTGGTTTTCACGCGTACGCGTTCTCTGCGAAAATGTCTGAACGCACGGCCTAATGCGGGTAGATTTATCGCGACTGCGTTGTTCGAGCGCGAACAAGCGTACCAACCGTAAAAACAGTATCTGCGCGAATTAATTCGCGGCTAAAAGATAAAATAGCTCCGATCGTGCGGATATTTGCTTAGGTCCAATCGTGCGGACTAAAATATAAAATAGGTCCGATCGTGCGGATGTTTTAAAATAGGTCCGATCGTGCGGATTTATTCTTGTATCTTATGTAAAGAAAATCATGAATCGTATACATGTTATATTAGATGTTGGTTCACGTGAATTAAACAACTAATAATGGTAATTATAATATTATAAAAATAATGACATCATGAGAATGTATAGTTACATACCAGAACTTGTCGTGTAGGAGCATGATACCATAAAGTGATATGAAACAGTGGATTTAATAAAGTTCTACGCATCGAAAGCGATGTACGCATTTAATGGGACTAAACAAATCTAAATTTGTACGCATTTAACTTGTTGATAAAGTTGTACGCATCTGAAAATCACATCTAAATTGTACGAATTTGATATCACTTTATTAAAAGTTTTAGGGTTACCGACTTGATGAGAAAGCAAGTTGTACGAGCTTTATGCTTTTCGGTAATATGAGAACACGAAACATAGTTTATTCGTGGTCCCACGGATGGCGCCAACTTGTTGAAGCATAATCTGGCGCGGACTAGATTCAACGACTCTCCTTGGCCGTTAGTCGTCTTCTCGAGCCCTAGTAGACCTGTCAACAAAGAGAACCCGTTAGGAGTGGACCCGAGGCCGTAGCCCCGGGGTCCACCTCCGACGGTCAAGTTAGTATCGGCGTGATGTAGCCAATATATCTTAGGGTTAGAGATAACATGTCATGTATATATAGGCTTGGATTAGGGTTTAGGCGTAGAGTGGGCCGCATCTGCCGGGCCTGACCCATTCCTGGCCCAGTCCGGACCATACGTCCACAATGTTCAAATATGAGATCTGAATTTTCTGGAACTTTGGTTTCGTCCCCTAAAAAGGCCCAAAACCAAGGATCAAATTGGTTAAGAAATAGATGACCCGAGTAACGTATCATACATTTCTGCATCCATGCCACCGCTTCCTTTTGGTTAGGACACTTTTTTCTAAGCAACGGGATTGTTGTTTTTATACATTCTAGACATTGATCTTCGTTGACATAGCCGAGGCACATGCCAACAGCTGTAACCATTGAACCTGGTTGACTGCCAGCGTATTTGAGGTACCACCCGCCCATCTTTGCACTTGTGAGCGCAGCGAGGGCGAGCTTGAGATTAAGGTCGAACCCGGTTCCGGGTTGGAATTTCTCACCGTCTCTACATTTGAAAATGTCCGTGTTCATCTTTTGTAGGGGTTCGCCTGTGGTGGCTTTGCTGGTGGATTAGCAGCGACATTTATTAATACTTGTAGAAAACATAAAAATGAAATTATGGATTTCCTGTCCATTGGTTCACATTATGTCATTAACTATTGAAGAATCGAGCTTTTTATATAAACCAAGGTTAATTAATTGTTATAAAACGTAACGTTATCTTGAGCTTTATATAAATGAATTCGGTAAATCGTTACCAAACGTAGCCTACCTTTAAGATGGAGTTTAACTTGTACACAATTCAAATTCAACCATGCAAAAATAATTTAAAAAAAAATAATAATAATAAAAAAAAAAAAAAAAAAAAAAAAAAAAAACACCTTAGCACAGCTCTTCCAATAAGGTAGTGCACTACGGTGAATTTAAATATGACCCATGAATTTACAAAAAGCAATCACCAGTAATCATATCAAGACGTAGCCTACCTTAAGAATAGAGTTTAACTCGTATACACATCAAATTCGGCCAATTGAACCTAATCATGTTGGAGTCACTGTAGAATGTCTTTAACTCAACCCTTGTTGATAAGTTGTTCGGTAACTTTTTTTTATGCTACTATTCGAGTGGCAGTAACGTTATATATATAGTGTTCCATAGCAGTAACGTTTCTACTGTCTATATTATGGATTGAATGATCCTTTTCTTATTTCGTTGTTATTTGAAGAAGCATGTTAGTACGTTAATGTAATAGCTGACAAGGTTACTATTATTAATGGAACATGTGATTATTTACTATTTTTTATGTTATGTTTGAGTATCAGTATAAATTATAACGCGTTATGTTGTTGGACATAGATAACTTAACTTCAAACAAAGTTTAAGTTAAAGACACTTGCAGTTTCTACAACTAATTTCATACGGTTATGTGATCATGTATATTTTTACAAAGACTTATCATAGTAAAACTTTACGTAGCTATCAAATTAACCTCATAACATTAACCAAGAGTTTTTAGGTTCCACTATTAATCGAAACTTACTATGATATGATATAAGCTGAGTGTTTGAGCATATTTGTCTTTGATCATAAACTTAGAGAGCAAGGTACAATAACATTTGCTCCAACGTTATGCCCACGTGTCCCGCCCAGGTTACCATACTCTGATACATGGAGTTATAACTCAAGTTATTGTAGTAACTTGGGAAGAAACGTAAGTTATGCCCAAGTTACCATACCCCACCCCGCGTTATGCCCAGGATACCATACTCCATTTGTACTTGGTATTTTTCTTTATAAAGGTGGGTCCCAAAAGGTGGTGTTGAGGTGGTGTTATGATAAGGGTGTTTTTTTTTTGTGAGTTAATGTTGAAATGTTAAAGCTGATGTAGCGCGCTGATGTGACGGGATTTGTTTTTTATAACTCAAGTTATTGTACCTTGAGCTCTTATAGAATTCATAAAAAACACAATTTATTCATACGTAATTGTTATAGTCCCTTTTTTAAATATCGAACATAATATGTTAGCCTAAAAAACAATGTGATAGATACATTGTTCATAAGCTTTTTGTATGAATGTTTGAAGATCGAAGTAGAACCCGATGGCACAGATGGTGGAAGAGATCATAGTTACTGTAAAGCGTACTTTATATAACAACTGGGAGAAAATATTGCGTTAGCAACTTCTCCTTTAGTAGCAGAGCTGATCGCGAGATGGATTGGAAGAAAACACTGCTTACAAGCATCTTGTGATAAGTCAGGAGTACATTGCATAGCCATGTGGATAGTTTTTGAACCAAAAGCCGCAGTGCCTGTCGAGTATTTTGGAGATTGATTTCTCGCAGCTGCTTCTGCTGACAACTGAGCCAACAATTTACCCTTTGTCTGTTCAAAAATGACTTCTTCCTTTTCTGGAACTTTTGTTTCGTCCCCTGAAAAGGCCCAAAACCAAAGATCCAATTCTTGTGATTTATGTGTAGAGTAGCGTAGCATGCATATCTGCATCCATGCCGCTGCTTCCTTATATACAGGACACTTTTTTCTAAGCGACGGGATTGCTTTTTTTATACATTCTAGACATTGATCTTCCTTGACATAGCCGAGGCACATGGCGACAGCTGTAGCCATTGAATCTGGTTTTATCACCGGCGGATTTGAGGTACCACCCACCCTGCTTTGCACTTGTGAGCTGATCGAGGGCGAGCTTGAGATTAAGGTCGAACCCGGTTCCGGTTCCGGGTTGGTATTTCGCACCGTCAGCTTTACATTGGTAAATGTTCGTGTTCATCTTTTGTAGGGGTTGACTTGGTAGTGGCGTTCCTGGTGGATTAGTAATTGTAGCGACATTGATTAATACTTGTAGAAAACATAAAAATGAAATTATGGATTTCATGTCCATTGGTTCACATTAAGTCATTAACTATCGAAGAATCGAGCTTTTTATATAAACCAAGGTTAATTAATTGTTGTAAAACGTAACGTTATCTTAAGCTTTACATAAATGAATTCGGTACATTGTTGCCAAACGTAGCCTACCTTTAAGATGGAGTTTAACTTGTACACAATTCAAATTCAATCAGGAAAAATGATTTAAAAAAAATAATTAAAAAAGAAAAAAAAAGAAAAAAAAAAAAAAAAAAAAAAAAACATGAGCGTATAACACATTACAGGTTTGTTATTGTTATTGTTATTGATAGCTAATAAAGAACTATATATTTAAAGTTTAAAACTAATGACTTTTTCAAATATTTTTATTTAAACTTAAAAAAAATTACACGTGTCTCGTTGTTATATGTTAATCTTTTGTATTTGTTTTCATATCATATTATATCTATGCTTCCGTTAATAATAATATCAGTTGTATTTAATATTTAAACCTGTGTATGCACGAGTTAAACTAATTAAGAAGAATAAAATGTGTAATCATTGAACATAATAGCAAGAGAAAAAAAAATCAAGATACCCTTATTAAACTCTTTTTTTTTTGGATTAAAGGTCAAAGATCTGGTAAATATATTACTTCAAAAAACGCTTAAGTATAAAGGATATGGGTGAATCCCATATCTAAGCCCGTTACATAGGCTTTTCGTCCGTTTTTTTTTAGACGTTTTTGTCAGTTTTCTTACGTTTTCGGCAATTTTCATCCATTTTCATACGTTTTTGTCTGTTTTTTTAGGTCTTCATGAATATTCGTCCGTTTTTAGACGTTTTCTTCTGTATTTTTACGTTTTCATGTATTTTCGTCGGTTTTTATACGTTTTCGTCCGTTTTCAGACGTTTTCATACGTTGTCATCCGTTTTTTTATGTTTTCATCCACTTTTAGACATTTTTGTCTGTTTTCAGACATTTTCATCCGTTTTTATATGTTTTCGTCCGTTTTCATACGTTTTAATCCGTTTTTATACGTTTTTGTCTGTTTTTTTTTTTTTTTTTTTTTTTTTTTTTTTTTTTACGTTTTTGTCCATTTTCATACGTTTTACATTCGATTTTATACGTTTTTGTCCGTTTTTAGACGTTTTCATTTTGATATTTGTAAGTGACACTCATTTATCTCTTGTGATATAACACTGTCAGGAAGATGAAAAGTATTACATTCTTCATCATGTATATGTTATCAGTTGTGATACTCAACTAAGAATGTGATGATTGTGTTTTTGAAAATATTTAGGAAGATTTTTGTGTTTTATGATATTATGAAATATTAAAAAAGTTGTTCAATTGAAAATAAGAGATGTTATGATACTTTTGTTAGACTTGTGGTGGATTTTTCTATTTAATGGATACATTGTGCATGTTTCGATAGGTTTTATAGCGGGATTTGAAAATATATATGGTTGAATCAGCAAACTAAATAAGCTATGGTTGAAGATAGCACACATCTTTATAAACAAACTGAGGAAGCTCAAACACTTGTGATATCACAGGTGATATCACCTTACTTGTGATATCACACGTGATAATGATAAGGATTTAAAAGGTACACTTTTGAGGGATCATTTAAGCCCTTAATTGATCACTTTTGTATCCGTTATTACTTAATTTCGTTCCTTTTCACTTTTTAGGTCTCTTGAAGGCAAATTGCTGGAATGACACTTATTCGGACGAAAAGGCGCGAATATACAAGAAAATGGCCAAAGTCAAGAATCGAGACACTCAAGCTGCTGGAATTGTAGGGGACGGCGTCACGCCTTAATTGCCACGCCGTCGCGACACATCTTGAGAAGACTCAGAGAGCAAATTGCCAATTTACAAGTGACGGCATCAGGTTTAAAAGAGTAGGGCGTCACAACTCAGACGGCCTAGATTTGGATCTCGACGGCGTCAGAGATTAAAGCCGACGGCATCACGAGCATAAGGTGACGCCGTCACAAAGTTGACGTGGCCAAGACGAAACCCTAATGGCGGCGACCCGACGGCGTCACAATTAAAGAGTGACGCCGTCGCATATTGTAACACTTCAGTTTTAGAGAGGTAGTTTTGTGGAGTAAAAACCTAAACCGAACCAAGGCTATCTTGGGCAGTATCTTAGGGTTCCATACCCTATTTTACAACAAGATAAGTGTTTTAATTCATTGATTCAATCATGTCTTCAATTGTTTGTGTGTATGCTTGCATGTTCTCCATCTCCGGCTAATTTACTTGTGTGTTTGCTTAGATCTATGAAACCTAGGTATTGAATATTGATGGGTTGTCTCTTATCTTAATTGTGATTGACCTAGTATTGCGATAGGTCATTCGTTGAGTTATTAATGCTTGATTAATCTTTGTTGAATATTAGTTTATAATTACTAGTGGAATTGTAGGCTGAACATCCAAAGATAACCTTAGTGTTAAGTTTATTAATCATAGAGATTTCGTAGTCATTAATCTTAGGTAGCTTCAAAGAGTTAGGGATAAACGCATACCCTACGACCTTAGAAAACACAACGCGTGAAGAATAAGAACGTGAAAATTCAACCATCAATAGGAGATAACTAAGGAGTAATAACATCTAAGTAAACACATTTTTAACTATCATACGAGCACACAACAATAGACATAGACTACACTCACCTTAGGTTAAATAATTAGATAAGTAGAGTAATCGGTAGAAATACCAACCGCCCAAATCCAATACCCCGAGATTCGTAATTTCAATTTTCTAAAAAACATAAAAAAGATAAAAAAAAATAATCTTCCTCAACCTCAACCTTAGCGTAGTAACTTCTCACTAGCATTCCTATTCCCCTAGAGAACGATATCAATTTCCGAGGCTTACCATAATACTACACTACAACGATTACGTTCACTGACTAGGGTGTTGAAAAATTGCTCGACGAAAAGGAAGTTCCTTTGACCCCGAACGCGCGTTGTACGCGTATCAAGTTTTTGGCGCCGCTGCCGGGGAATAGAATAGCTAGTTAGATTTCCACCTCGTTTATGTTTCCTTGCATGATTCCTATCAAGTAAGCTTTTTTCCCATTTTTAGCTTCCTCATAGTCTATCCCCCTTCTTTGTGACCTTTGTTCGTAAAACCTATCACTCACCATGATTCGCATCTTTCGCCGAAGAGTCTTCACACTACCCGCCCCCAATCCTCCTCCCAATCCCGAAATTGAGAACACAATCCCACAAAACCCTTCACCCGTTTACCACTTTGGAAATCACCTAGGGCATAATGAAATAAATTGGCAACAACAAAGTCCTTTCTATGACTCCGATTCCGATGAGGAGTTTGATTATGGTGAAGCACTTGATAACGGGGAGGTCATCGATGAAGTTAATCTTGAAATAGAAGAAGACTTCTCCCAATGTTTTGACCCTAGGTGTAGAATTGAGGCTAATGGCCCCTTTAACATGCAATTCCCTTGTAAGATAGGATTTGAAAGTTTTGATACTAACTTGCACTCATTATTACCTTTAAACTTAATCTCAAGAAACCTATATAACAAAATAAAGGTAGATGAATTAGCCTATAAAAGGGATAATGTTGTTGATGCGGTCACTTACTTGGATGTGTTTGTCGGAAGTTTTGCCTATGTGGTTGAATTCATGGTCCTAGAGGATTTAGGAGAATTCATTGATGGAAGCCTCACTCAATTTATATTTGGAACAAACTTTAAGAGAATGACTAGGTTGAATGAACGGATGATTGATGGTCTAATCACATTCTCCGATGGAGTTGAAGATTTTGTCTATCAAATGCCCCGTACACATCCTAGGTTTAAGCACAAAGATATAGAGGCATGCAATCGGATGGCTCCCATTCCGATACTTAGTGAGAGAGATAGACAACGAGGACTCAGCCATACTTATGAGAAAAATGAGCGATACTATAAAAAATGCCTAGAGTTAGAAGATGATTACAAGAAGAGTGAGAGAACATTGGAATGGCTTAGGTATGGGCACATAAGCGTGCACGAGAACACGTAGGGGCACGACTTCGAGTCTAGCTACAAGACTCATAAATAAAGAAAAGCGCTTCGTGGGAGGAAACCCATGCTTATTTGTTTGCTTGTTTGTGTGTCGTATATCTTTTATTGATTGTTTATTCTCATGTTTGAATTTGTAAAAATGCTTTATTTTGTCTTTAATCTCGTATTAATTACATATAAAGGTATTTTACATAAGGGATAAGTGTAGGGAGGATTACACACGTTTTCAAAAGAAACGTGAACATGAGGATTGCGATTATTAAAAAGATATACATGTGTGTTTGTATTGAGTCATAACGGATGTTTTGCAGGAAACTTTTCCAAATTTTAAAGATAAAATTTTTTCTAGAATTGTTTCCAGAAAACCGCAGACCAGTTTCTGTCATGATAACCTGACGACGTCAGGGTCGCAACCTGACGGCGTCAGGAGGAGTAGAAACAGCTTACTACTTTTTCTTGTTTTCTGAGCTACTTATAAATTTTTGGAATTTTCCAGGTCTTAATTTTCCAGAAAATCTGTAAACATCCATTCCACAAGCATTATATCCTAGTTTAGTAGAGTCATATATATTTTTTTACCGCCGATTTTACGCGAAGGTTTCATTTTTTTTCTTCAAGTGTGCAGGTTTTATTTATCAAGAAGAAGATACATAAGATTGGAAGGAGCTTTTCACGCAAACACTCTTCTTGAAGAAAGATTTAACCACTACTTCACACGGATCCTACCGAGCTAATTAGGGAAGTAGTAGTTTCTTTCGTTTTTAATTACCTTCCATTATCATAACTTTGATACTTTCGGGGAACATTGGGGACAATGTTCAGTTTAAGTGTAGGGAGGGAAAATAAAACGGGAACTTTGAAACTATGCTTATCCTTGATTATTTGCTTTGTCCAATTTTATTTGTGTAATAAACCATAAGAAATATCGGTTAGGGTAATTTTGGCACCAAATTTAAAAATTTTCATGACATGTAGGAGTGGGCCATTAGTCTTAATAAAGCGTCTCATGGATAGGAAGTTATATGACTAGTACAAAAACCCTTTACCACTTAAATTCCACCCAAAATGTGAGGATCGCCCTTAGATTTGTATGAATTAAAGCATTCATCCTTAATGCTTAGAGTGTGAACCGGTAGTATCATAGATTCTAGAACTTGTTTTGTGATGCATTCCGAGATCCCTAGTAAGACTACACTTATGTAGTTAGGAATAACTAAACGATAAGAGGCATTAGGATAACCCTTGTTTGATACCCGTAATATAATTATTTCTTCCACATCGGTTGAGTAACTCCCCCACACCCTTGCGTTGTACTCATCTTTAGTACACGATACCCCTAGTTAAACCCTCAGAGCCTATCCTTTTCGCGGTTCTCGTGATGTTTTGGTTTTCCGGAATATCAATGAAGAGCATTGTTTACAATCCACCCCCAAATGTACACCCAAATCGCCTTAGCCTACCTTGTATGCACTCACTTTTAGTGCATTATTGTTATCACACTAAACCCTTAGTTCAATTATCTAGTTGCTTGCATAAGTTGCTAAGTCGAGTCATATCCTTTGTACACAGTTTTGGGACGATTGGGACTCATGGGAAAAGTTAAATTTTATGAAATGACGGGAAGGAACGTTAAATTCAATTTCCATTTATTTCCGTAATAATGTACTCCAAGTGTTTTGATCTTTTCAATTCGGGTCAAATTAGTGTTAGAATAATAAAAACTCAAGTTTAGGGATGTGCCTATAAATCCCATTTTGATGTTATCGTAGAGGATGGTAGAGTAAAAGTGTATGAAAAAAAAATCGAAAAAATAGAGTGTTGAAAAAAAACCATACGGGCTACCATCCTACATCTATCTTTAAATTTATGTTTGTTTGTTTCAAGTTATCTAGAGTTTAGAGTGTCGAGTCTTGGCTTAGCAACGCCATTCTTCTCATGCTTGTAACATAAAGATTTTTGACTTGCCACCACTAAATCGTTTATCCCACCAAACCCTTTGTTTTCCTACCGTAATCCTAACGTTACAACCCTTTAAAAGACCTCTCGGATAGTTTTTCCTAGGTTCTTACGCCAAAGCGATGGAGGTTTGATCTACTCTCAAGCCTATAGTAATCTATGTA
Source organism: Chrysanthemum seticuspe (assembly GCA_019973895.1). NCBI lineage: Eukaryota > Viridiplantae > Streptophyta > Magnoliopsida > Asterales > Asteraceae > Chrysanthemum > Chrysanthemum seticuspe. The sequence goes on from BPTQ01000007.1 coordinate 7,162,626, forward strand.
CTAGGACCGGTTAATGAGTGTTTATCTTCCATTTCCAACTTGATATATTTCATATACACCCGAGAGATGAGAGTATCCAAACACCCCCTGTGAGGTGCTAGTATGTAAATTCCGTGCTTGTTATGACTTTTACGGGGCTTATATGTGTTGTGAATTGTTCTAAACTAATGCTTCATGACCCCTAACTTATAAATTAATTAGCTAAAAACACATTTGCTTAAGGACAAGTAAATACCAAGTGTAGGGATATTTGATAAGGATTTAAAAGGTACACTTTTGAGGGATCATTTAAGCCCTTAATTGATCAGTTTTGTATCCGTTATTACTTAATTTCGTTCCTTTTCACTTTTTAGGTCTCTTGAAGGCAAATTGCCGGAATGACACTTATTCGGACGAAAAGGTGCGAATATACGAAGAAAATGGCCAAAGTCAAGAATCGAGACACTCAAGCTGCTGGAATTGAAGGGGACGACGTCACGCCTTGATTGCGACGCCGTCGCGACACATCTTGAGACGACTCAGAGAGCAAATTTCCAATTTACAAGTGATGGCATCAGGTTTAAAAGAGTAGGGCGTCGCAACTCAGACGGCTTAGATTTGGATCCCGACGGCGTCAGAGATTGAAGCCGACGGCGTCACGAGCATAAGGTGATGCCGTCACAAAATTGACGTGGCCAAGACGAAACCCTAATGGCGGCGACCCGACGGCGTCACAATTAAAGAGTGACGCCGTCGCATATTGTAACACTATATATAGAATCCGAATTTTTCAGTTTTAGAGGGACATTTTTGTGGAGTAAAAACCTAAACCGAACCAAGGCTGTCTTGGGCAGTATCTTAGGGTTCCATACCCTATTTTACAACAAGATAAGTGTTTTACTTCATTGATTCAATCATGTCTTCAATTGTTTTGTGTGTATGCTTGCATGTTCTCCATGTCCGGCTAATTTACTTGTGTGTTTGCTTAAATATATGAAACCTAGTTATTGAATATTGATTGGTTGTCTCTAATCTTAATTGTGATTGACCTAGTATTGCGATAGGTCAACCGTTGTATTATTAATGCTTGATTAGTCTTTGTTGAACCTTAGCTTATAGTTACTAGTGAAATTGTAGGCTAAATATCCAAAGATAACCTTATTGTTAAGTTTATGAATCCTAGAAATTTCTTAGTCATTAACCTTAGGTAGTTTTAAAGAGTTAGGGATAAACGCATACCCTACGACCTTAAAAACACAACGCGTTAAGAATAAGGATGTGACAATTCAACCATCAATAGGAGATAACTAGGGAGTAATAACATCTAAGTAAACACATTTTTAACTATCATACGAGCACACAACAATAGACATAGACTACACTCACCTTAGGTTAGATAATTAGATAAGTAGAGTAATTGGTAGAAATACCAACCCCCCAAATCCAATACCCCGAGATTCGTAATTTCAATTTTCTAAAAAACATAAAAAAAGATAAAAAAAAAATTAATCTTCCTCAACCAGAACCTTAGCGTGGTAACTTTTCACTAGCATTCATATTCCCTTAGAGAACGATATCAATTCCCGAGGCTTACCCTAATACTACACTACAACGATTAGGTTCACTGCTATGGTGTTGAAAAAATTGCTCGACGAAAAGGAAGTTCCTTTGACCCTGAACGCGCGTTGTACGCATATCAGATATCATGTGTGATAACACCGTTGATATCACCTGTGATATTACCGGTGATAGCATGTGTGATATCATAGTTTATATCACTTGTGATATCAGCAGTGATATCACCTGTTATATCATGTGATATCACAATGAGGTGATATCACCTGTGATATCATGTGTGATATCACTGGTGTTTGAGCTTACTCATTTTGTTTATAAAGATGTGTGCTTTCTTCAACCATAACTTCTTTAGTTTGCTGATTCAGCCATCGATAGTTTTAAATTCTGCTATAAAACCTATCGAAACATGCACAATGTATCCATTAAATAGAAAAATCCACCACAAGTCAAACAAAAGTTTCATAACATCTCTTGTTTTCAGTTAAACACCTTTTCCAATAATTCATATTATCATAAAACACAAAAATATTCCTAAATATTTCCAAAAACACAAATAAGAAAAATGAACAGAATCATCACAGTAATATAATAAGTGATGTTTATTATCATTTCTTTCATATATACTTGGTAAAATACTAAATTCTTATCACATTTGGTATAAATTTAATATTTTACATTCTTAGTTGAGTATCACAACTCATAACACATATTTGATGAAGAGTGTAATACTCTTCATCTTTCTTACAATGTTATATCACAAGAGATAAATAAGTGTCACTTAAAAATATCAAAATGAATAAAAAAGAAGCAAACTATGAAAATAGAGACTTAACATATTCTCAAAATCAAACAAGTGTTGCTTTTAATTATCACTTTTTGAACAAAATAAGAATTCACCTAAAGAAACTTTAACCCTTTTATTTCTACTAAGAGTATAATATCACAAGTGATAGATAACATTAGTTGCACTAAAAAATATATTCGCTTGTCAATTGCGATGAAAGGCACAAAAACTATATTTTAACTGAAAATTATAAAAATATTAGAAAACACATAGGTGATAATATATAAAAAGGGCAAATGACAAAAAAATGCATCGAACTTGACACTTTTTATGATTGTATGTAGCGAACTATTTTTTTTCTTATTGTGTGTACTGAACTTTCAAAATTCAATTATTGTGTGTATTTTGTGACCATTTTACCCTTAATTTTTTCAAATTTTGAAGGGTAAAATGGTCATTTTACATGGCAGAATAGTCACAAAATACACATAATGATCGAAATTTGAAAGTTCGGTACATACAATAAGAAAAAAATAGTTGGCTACCCACAATCACATAAAGTGTCAAGTTTGATGCATTTTTTTGTCATTTGCCCTATATAAAAATATACAGAGCAATGAAATATCTCAGGTGATATTCAATGTTAAAAAACATACTTGTTTGTTTATGAAATATTAGAAGTGATATTAGACATTAACTTTTTTATAATAAAATATAACAATTGATATTAGACATGCAATATAATCAAGTAGTATAATAATCATGAAAACATATGAAAATAGACGAAAACGTATAAAAACTGCAAAAAACGAAAAAAAATGTATGAAAACGGACAAAAACGTATAAAAACGAATGAAAAGCGTATAAAACGGAGAAAAAACGTCTGAAAACGGACGAAAATGTATAAAAACAGATGAAAACGGATGAAAACGGACGAAAACGTATGAAAACGGACGAAAGCTTCTTAAAACAGACGAAAACGTAAAAAAACGGACGAAAGCGTATATAAACCATTGAGAACCGATGAAACGTAAGAAAACGGACAAAAACGTAAGAAAACATACGAAAACGTATTAAAACGGACGAAAACGTAAGAAAACAGACGAAAAGGTATGAAAACGGACAAAAACGTAAGAAAACGGGCAAAAACGTAAGAACGCGAACGAAAACATAGGAAAACGGACGGAAATGTAAGAAAACAGGCGAAAACGTAAGAAAACGGACAAAAACGTAAGAGAACAGACGAAAATGTATGAATACGGACGAAAACATTTGAAAACGGACGAAAACGTAAGAAAACGGACGAAAATGTAAGAAAACGGACAAAAACGTAAGAAAACAGAAGAAAATGTAAGAAAACAGATGAAAGCGTAAGAAAACAAACGAAAAAGTAAGTAAACAGACAAAAACGTATGAAAACGGACGAAAATGTAAGAAAACAGACGAAAACGTATGAAAACGGACGAAAACGTAAGAAAACGAATGAAAACGGACGAAAACGTTTGTAAACGGACAAAAACATATGAAAACGGACAAAAACGTAAGAAATCGGACGAAAACGTAAGAAAACAGACGAAAACGTAACAAGACTGACGAAAACGTAACAAAACGGGCGAAAACGTATGAAAACAGACGAAAATGTAAGAAAACAGACGAAGACGTAAGAAAACAAACGAAAACGTATGAAAAGGGACGAAAACGTAAGAAAACGGACGAAAACGTATGACAACGGACGAAAATGTAAGAAAACGTATGAAAACAAATGAAAATGTATAAAAAAGCGAAAAAAATGACAAAAAGGTATGAAAACTGACGAAAACGGGAAAAAAACGTGAAATTAAAAAAGGTGGTTAACAAAAATACAAATAATGCATAAATAAGAAAGACAAAAAGAAAAGAAAAAGACAAGAAAAAAACATGGACTTAGGTTTAGACATATTAAATCTTAGGTTAATCACCACTATTAGATCAAACTAGATAGAAGGTGGACATTTATCCGTTAGTATGCAAGGATTTTTGAGTATGTAACATAAAGTGTCTCATACTTCCTATTCTCTATACAAGAAAATAAATCACTACTCAAAAGATAACATTAGACTCTTATGGAAATAAAATTACTTCATACCAAGGCCTTGGAGCTTGATACCATACGTGTCATAATAAGCATCCAAATTTCCTGGAAGATCGTATACCTGATCCGCATAGTTAGCATAATCATAATCATCATAATCATCTTCACGATCATAACCACCACCAAATAGGTTCATCGACTCATCAAAGGTGTTCACAACCTCCTCTTCATCACTATCAGAATGACCAATCTCTCCCACCTTAGAGAATAGGTTAACCCTCTTAGTAGAAGAAGTAAACGGAAAATCTTTTTTATTACCTTGATAATCAACCTTTTTAATAGGATTACCCTCATCATCAACAAGAGTAGCTTTCCCATCAATAAGAAGTTTTTCAAACTCCCAAATTTTCTCAACAATAGGGTAGGACCAACCTCGTTAGCTTCCATTGAATCACTCACAAGCGATTTTTGTGATACATTACCGGTCTTAATAGACCCAACCTCCTTTGCTTCCATTGTACTACCAGAATCCTCTACATCAGTAGGAGTACCACATTCATCAGTATCGATCATATTAAGTGCATCAAAAGGATTAGATGTAGCAATCTTCGTCCCACTCGTACTAGCCACTTCAGTGGCTTTTTTCTTTGTATTATCCACCTTCTTGTGTTCAGGAGGCGGCGCTTTAGGTTGATACCTAAACTTAGGACCTACACCAGGTTTAGTAAAACCTCCCTTACCCTTATTAAACTCATAAGAAACAATAACATGAGTTGTTAATATATATACAATCTAGTGTACCAATTTGCATATCACAGTAACTCGTTCTTTCATTTTAATATATAAATATATGTAATCTTGTGCATATACTTTAATTTAATCAATAACAACAATTATGTTATTCTTTAAAAAAAAGTTTAATGGGTATAAAGTGTAAGGGGTATTTGTTAAATTTATAAAGTTATCAAAAAATGAAAACATAACTTAATTTTATGTAGTTTATATAACATTTAACAACTAAAATTTTATTAGTTACTTTTTTTTTTTTTTTTTTTAGTTTTTGTTTTCCTAAATTTTACACTTATATTTTTATGTTTTTTTTCTCCATCAATTTTCTTCACCAAATGTATCAATGTTTAACCATTTTCATTTTCAGTTTTGACTTTGAATTGGTTAATAAAAATAACTTAATTTCCCAAACGCGGCGAAATAAAGCTCTCATATTTAATCAAAAACCTCTTAATAAGAGAATGTATTTAGGATGTTAGATGTAGTGTACTTATAAGGTAAATTTATAATTGTTAGCATTATCAGATAAGTACTAGGGTGGGCTTGTGAAGGTTGGGCGAAAGGACCTCAAATACCAAGGACCACCAATTTGTAAAACTGCTCAATATGTGGATTTTTGTAAATTTATAGGCTAGTTGTGTATACTGTATAACTTTGTCATAAAAAAATACATGGCGGAGTTAAAAAGATTATAAGCCGTGATGTACAATACTACTAGTAAACACCAATATTATTAATAATCTCCGATAACATAACATTATACAAGTCTTTGAGCAAACTTGAGCAAACTTATTGCAGTCCCTCTCTCCTAGCCTTTGGACTCCAATCTTTAACCTGAAATACACGCATAGAATATAAGACTAAAGACTAAATGCGGCATTATTGATCATGTCATATGGATTTCGCCCTTAACATAAACATTATTCAATAACTTGATAAACAAACAACCTGATATGATTTCAACTCAAGAGTTACAACTACTAGTTTGGCGATTTTTTAACCCTCCTAATCCTAATCGTTTCTCCACTAATCTGCCCTATCACCAATAATTCTTGTACCTATTTGATTAACCTAGTGTTTAATCCTTGTGATTATCATTGGTTTATCCCAAATCGCTGCTTGTGTTATTGGTTTAAGGTCGATTCTGGTTCTACAATTTTTTAGGGTTTCTAATCGCAAACTTCTCGTTTTTGATCGATTACCTTATTCTTTGCTATCCTTTGTCGGTTTGTTATTCATTCCTATTTATATAAGGTCGATCGTGGTTGTACTTCATTGAATTTACTGATTTGGATTGTGTAACCATGGGTGCTGGTTAGTTTTTTGTTCGTGGTGTGTTTAAACCCTAACTTTTAGTTAGGGTTTGATTGGTTAGTTGATTGTTTGTGGGTTGTAGAGAGATGGAAAAGGGGTTTCTTGATAAAGCTGGGTCTTCGGTGAAGGCTTCTAAAACAGCCACCAACTTGGCCGATCAAGTTGGTGGAAACACGGACAAGAACTCGTATCAAAGGGTTGATATTCAGGAGTTGGAAGCTAGGTTAAAACGTCTTCAAGGTGAACGTGGTTTAGAGGGTGACTCTGCTGAAGCTGCTAGGGTTGGTCCTAACCCTAGCACGCATGATGTTCATTCGGATTCTATTTGGGGTAAAATTAATCTGGAACATACAAGTTATAGGAATACGTCTGTGGGTGGTTTGGATTCGAGCACTAATGTTTCTTCGCCTTTTGCTGCTGATGTGTTGAATTCTGGTCCTAGCATGGTGAATGCTTCTACTTCAGGTCATAACGTTGAAACTAATGAAGTCAGGTCATTTGCTAATGTATTAAATCCGGAACGTGTCTCTAGGAAAGTGAATTTCCGTGCCTTGGTGAATGAGACGCGAATTGAAAATCATGATACGGTGCTTCCAAAGGCTGCTATGGAAGGTGTATTCAACCGTTATGAAAATACACTTGTTGGCTTCTTTGTTGGCAAGAATGTTGCTTTTCATTTGGTTTTGAACTATGTCACCAATACATGGGGTAAGTTTGGTTTTAAGAAACTAATGAAGAATGATGATGGTGTTTTTCTCTTTAAATTCGATTCTAAAGAGGGTGTTGAGAGTGTTCTTCAACGGGGCCCATGGATTATTCGCAATTCTCCTCTCATTCTCACTAAATGGACTCCTGATGTGCTATTGTCTAAAAGTGAGGTAACTAGAGTTCCCGTTTGGATTAAATTGCATAATGTGCCATTACTTGCATACTCGGAAGATGGGTTGAGCTTAATTGCTACTCAGGTGGGTAAGCCGATTATGCTAGATGCTTTTACTAGCTCCATGTGTGTTGATTCATGGGGTCGCATTAGTTTTGCTCGTGCTCTTATGGAATTATCATCTGAAGTTGAGCTTAAACATGTGGTGACTATGGCGATCCCTAATAAGGATGATACTGGTTTTACTACGGCAAGTATAAAGGTGGAATATGAATGGAAGCCGCCACATTGTGTGGAATGTAAAGTGTTTGGGCATGATACTGCTTGTTGTCCTAAGAGTATTAAGGAGCATAATGATGCTCCTCCCAGCTCAAAGGTGGACGAAACTGATGATGGTTTTAAGGTGGTGCAGAATCGGAAAGCCAAACCTAAAGGTACGAAGATGACTGGTGGTATTAATATGGGTAAGGGTCCTAGATTTGCACCTAGGAAGCAGGTATATGTTGCAAAGACGAAGACACCGGCAGCTGCTAGTGGTAATGCTAAAGATACACCGATTACTACGTCTAACGCTTTTGGGACTCTTGAGGTGGAAGATGTATGTAATGTGGATGATTCTTCTAATAACAAGGACATGACTGGGACGTCTTCTGCTACTATTAAGGAAGCAGGTATTGATGGATCTCGGGGGGCGGACTCTCGTATTGGTATTGGTGAGGCGTCTAAGTCTCCGGAGACTGGGACTTCTTCTGCGGCAAAGCTTGTGAGTGATTCAATGGGAACCATGTATGGTGGTTCTACTCCCATAGCTGAGAAGATTGGTAAGCTTGAGAAGCTAATTATTGATGGGAAAGCTACTCTCGTGGATGATGATGGTCTTCCTATTCCGTCTACCTCTTCTACTAAGAGAGTTAACCCTTTTTCTAAAGTGGGCGAGATTGTGGTGTCTGATTCTGAAGATGAGGTTGTTGCTAACCCATTTGATGAGTCTGCTAATATTTTTGGTGGGGGCCAAGAATTTGAAGATGAGTATGATGATTATGACTTTGAAGACTATGCGAAACAGGTTCGTGATCTTCCGGGGAATTTGGATTCCTTTAATGCCATGTATGGCACAACGTTTCAAGGTCCTAGGAAGTAATGTTAGTGTTGTGTCATATAATATCATTTGAGTAGTGGTTTGTTTTCTTGTTTAGAGAATTGGAAGTTTCTTGTTATATAAGCTTTTTGCCTATGTAACGGGCTGAGATATGGGATTTCACTCATATCCATTGTACTTAAACGTTTATTTGGTTAATATATTTACCAGGGTGCAGGATTACTCCCCTTTACCCAAAAAAAAACTCAAGAGTTACAACTCACTATAGTTATTTTTTAAAAAAAATGATACTGGTACCTGATTGAAGTGCAAGGCGACGGAGAAATCTTATTTAGTTTAGGAAATTTTCGTGTGCGTGCTTTATATAACAATTTCCAGACACCAATGATGCCGTAGTTTTTCCACTACAACAAGACTTCATCTCCTTTACTTTATGGGAAAGACATGTACTACAGAGTTTTGTGTCTATATCTCCTACACATTCCACGGCCATGTACAGTGTTTGTGACCCATAAGTTTGATTCCCTGACGCAAATTGCTTATTATGATCTTTATCACGTGTTTCTGATACCGCTTGTGCCGTGAGTGTATCCGCCAATTTTTTCCAGGTACTATCAAACTCAGCAACCTTGGCAACTTTTGCTGGGAGACTCAACGGAATATAAGACCAATCATCGAGTTTTCCAAACATGTGATTATTTGATTTACGTACCATACATTTCAATGACCATGCAATGACTTTGATTTTACGAAGGCAGTTAGATTTGTCTAACTGTGTTATTAATTTTGTCAAACAATCTTTGCAAGCATCAAATTTGACATAGCTAGGACAAAATCTAGCCGTATAAACCGTTTCAACAGAAATGCCTTCGGTATTATAGGCAAAATTTATCTTATCTGTGATATCTTTGAGAAGTTTATCGAATGCGGTCTTGAAGTTATTTTCCCAGAGGCTGTTAGGTGGATAGTCATTAGCTTCACATTTGAATACATCGTGAGTGAGTGATTGAGCTATGGCCAGAGTTACAACATTGATTATGATTAGTTGTAGAACAAAAAGGTATGAAATTATGGATATCTTCATTTCTATATGTTCACACAAATTGTGAAAATTGTCATCTTATAAACTTGTATTAACTGTTTCAAAACGTAAAACTACATTAGAATAGTGTTTTACACAACTCTAATTCATTAAGTTTCATCAAGTATATATGAAATTCCACCAAGAATATGCCTCTACTTGTTTTGATCAACTTATGAAGTTAAAAAGTAACATGAATATCGATAAATTAAAGTTAGTGTATAGTTTGTCAGTTTCAAAATAAATAAACGTTTTCTTTAAAATAAACACATTTTTATAAAAACATACTGAAAACACTTTTTACCAATCAAATATTATATTTACGCTTTATATTTTCTTATTGATTGAAATATGAAAGAAACATTCATTTTATGACAGGATAAAGAGTATTAGATGCAAAACACCATTGTTCATTAATTCCACATGTACCTACTAAGAGGTACACATTCCATAGGTACACTTGAGTTTGATATCACATTTTCAATTCCGGTATTGGCATTTTAGTTGTACCTCTAACTCTCTAAGCATGAATCTAGTGTATCTTTTACTTTGGGTCTTATGCTTACCGCAATTCGATACACTTGAATATGGAAAGTATATTGAAGGTATATTGTTCCTTTTCTTTTTAAATTACTTCAAATTTTTTTGTCTTTTGATAAAATAATACAGTTAAAAAAAACATGATTGTTATTGTTTTCTTTTTTGTATTTTTTTTTTTCTTTTTCTAAATAACAGTTTTAATATTTACTAATTAATCCTTTTATTAAAATTTGTAATAATAGTTTCGGGTGATATTAAAGTAGATCAAATGTTTCTGTCTATTTTAGTAGAGAAGAGTTAAATTAAGACATTATGAAAAGGAAACGTAGTGTATTAATTTAATAACACGGAAAAAGTGTATTTTGAGTAGTTATAAATTGGCGGTCATGCGTATTTTGGTTTTTTCTTCTTCAAGTTCTCGTCTCCAAACGAATGTCAACTTTTTAGGTGTTGAACCTCTCACCCTTTGGCAAATTGGCGGTCATGCGTATTCCTCAAACTCTAAATTGATTTTAATCTTTTCGTTTATTAAATCTATACTTTAATGTTTCAATAATTGATTGCTATCATATATTGCAATTGTTGGGGTCTAGTTTTAATTTGCGATGAATAATATCTTAGGGTTCTTTGGTTTTTACGCAACATTAATTGCAACCATTGAAATTCAGTTTTCATTAAACCTTTGACTGCAATTATTACTCATTATTGTGTCGCAATTAACCGTTTTTGTGATTATCATGTGACGATTTGGGCTTATTCGATTCATAAACCCTAATTATGTAGGGCTTATTGAGTGACTGAAGTTCTGACGCTGCTTGTACTTCTTGTCGTTATTATATGTGATTGTTTCTGAGTATGAAATCTCGGTTTTTGGATTCGGGAGGAGGAGGTTCGAAGAAAAAGAACAATGAAGAAAGGTCGAGTGGTGTTAATCAATCTGTTAGCACAAGTACATCCGATTGGAATGAACACTTTCCTAAGCTAAGCGAATTGGCTGGTTCTTTTGGGACTACACAGGGTGGGTCGGATCAGGTACATATTACTATATCAACCAATAAAGCTTTTGGAACTGCTTTGTCTTCTGATAATGTTGCTACGGCTGATGATGGTAAGAATGTGAACAAGCTTGTCAAAGAATCTGATTCTAAGGATACTACTGGTCGTGATAACAGTGGGTCGACTTATGCATCTAAATTTACCCCTATGTCGTCTAATAAAGCTACTTTTCGATTTATGGATGAGGTGATACCAAAGGATGCTGATTATGACGTAGGTTTACCAATTGGTTCGGTTCAGGAGGTTAATGAGCGGATGAATAATTCGCTCTATGGGTACTTTATTGGGAAAAGACTTGCATTTCCGGTGGTTGAATGGTTCGTGCGTAATAATTGGGGTAAATATGGTACTCAAAAAGTTATAATGAACGCGAATGGTTTTTTCTTCTTCAAGTTCTCGTCTCCAAAGGATGCTGAGGCTATTCTTAGGGATGGACCTTGGATGATTCGTGGAATTCCCATATTTCTCAACAAGTTGTCTCCATCGGTAAGTCTTCTTAAAGAAGATTTTTCATGTGTTCCGGTATGGGTGAAATTCCACGATGTCCCTATGGTTGCTTATACTCCGGATGGGTTAAGTTTGATTGCCTCTAAAATTGGTACTCCTATGATGCTTGATTCTTATACTAATACCATGTGTTTGGAGTCATGGGGATGTAGTAGTTATGCGAGAGCTTTTATTGAACTTAATGCTTCTAATGATTTCCGTGACGATTTAGTTTTGGCTGTTCCTAAACTCGTAGGGGAAGGGTATACTAAGGAAACTATTCGTATTGAATACGAGTAGGAACCACCTCGATGTGGCACATGTTTGCTTTATGGTCATTTGAAAGAGGATTGTCCTAAAGCCGTTACTAAACATGTGGTTAATGGGACGGGTAATAAAGGCAAAGGTACGATATTGGGAGCAACTAAGGAGGTGTCGAATGATGGTTTTAATACTGTCAAGCGTAAAGGCCCTACTTATAATCGTGTTTTTGGGGTTTCTAAGACTAAGGGAATGGAGTATTGACCGGTTGCTCCTAAGAATACAAAGGTTTCTCCTCCTAAAGACTACACTAAGGAGGGGTCTACGTCTAAACAACAAAGTAAGGATGCTAATTTGGTTAGCACATCTAATGCTTTTGATGCTCTTGGTAATTTGCATGAGGATCCTAGTTTTGTTGTGGAACCTGGTGCTAACTTTTCTTCAAGCAACGTGAATACTACTTTGGATTATGGTAATGGAATTGGGAACATTGATTCATTTGACAGTCCAGGTACTACACCTCTCGTTGATAAGATTAATAAGCTAGAAAGTCGAATAATTGAAGGGAAGCTTGTACTCCTGGGTGATAATGGGAAGCCACTTCCTATACAAAAGAAGGCTAATGTAGGACACGTGGGAAGCAATATAGGTAATTCGTTTTCTAAGGTTGGGAATTTAGTTATTTCGGTTAGTGACAGTGATGATGAAGTCGATGATGTTTATGATGAGACATCTCAGTTCATGATTAGTGGAGGTGCATATGATCGTAGCTTACACGAGGATGAAGATTATAATTTTTATGACACTAATGACCTTCAAGGTTTATCTCCGGAACAACGCGCATTCTGTGATGCGATGGATATAAATCTTCGAGGTCAGTTTAAACGTTAGATTTACTTCTTGTCTTTTTTTAGTTGTTCATAAGATTGACATGTCTTTCTTATGCTAGTTATGGTTTGCAGCACGTTTGGTGCGTTTGGTTCCCGTCTTTGTAACGGGTTTCGATATGGGAATCACGCACATCTTATATGCTTAAATGTTTTTTTGAGTAATGAATTTTACTAGAGGTATCCCCTTTACCCCAAAAAAAAAAAAGTAGTTATAAGGTATAAAGAGCAGAGGCACTTTATTTTGCATACTCTAAAATCCTTGCATACTAAGGGATAAATCTCCACCTTCCATCTAGTTTAATCTAATGGTGGTGATTAACCTAAGATTTAATATGTCTAAACCTAAGTCCATGTTTTTTTCTTGTCTCTTTTTTTTTTTTTTTTTTTTTTTATCTTATTTATTTTCTCATTATTTGTCTATTTTTTTTTTTAATTTCACTTTTTTTTTTTCGTTTTCATACGTTTTTGTCCGTTTTTTCCGCTTTTTATACGTTTTCGTCTGGTTTCATACGTTTTCGTCCGTTTTCTTACGTTTTCGTCTTTTTTCTTACGTTTTCGTCCGTTTTCATTCGTTTTCGTCCTCTTTCTTATATTTTCTTACGTTTTCGTCCATTTTCATACGTTTTTGTCCGTTTTGTTACGTTTTCGTCAGTCTTGTTACGTTTTCGTCTGTTTTCTTACGTTTTCGTCCATTTTCATATGTTTTTTTCCGTTTTCATACGTTTTCATCCGTTTACATACGTTTTCTTACGTTTTCATCCTTTTTCATCTGTTTTCTTACATTTTCGTCCGTTTTCATACGTTTTTGTCTATTTTCTTACGTTTTCGTTCCTTTTCTTACGTTTTCGTCTATTTGCTTACGTTTTCTTCTGTTTCTTACGTTTTCTTACGTTTTCGTCCGTTTTCATACGCTTTCATCTGTTTTCTTACCTTTTTGTCCGTTTTCTTACGTTTTTGTTCGTTTTCTTACGTTTTTGTCAACTTTCTTACGTTTTGTCCATTTTCATACCTTTTCGTATGTTTTCGTCCATTTTAATACCTTTTCGTCTGTTTTCTTACATTTTTGTTCGTTTTCTTACGTTTTCATCGGTTGTCATAGGTTTATATACGCTTTCATCTGTTTTTTTACATTTTCGTCCATTTTTAGACGCTATCATCTGTTTTCAGAAGTTTTTGTCCGTTTTCATACGTTTTCGTCCATTTTCATCCGTTTTTATACGTTTTCATGTATTTATACTCTTTTCATTCGTTTTTATATGTTTTTGTCCGTTTTCATACGTTTTCGTCCATTTTTTTTCAGTTTTTATACGTTTTCGTCTATTTTCATACGTTTTCATGCTTATTATTAAACTTTATTATATTACATGTCTAATATAAATTGTGATATTTTATTAAAAAAAAGTTAATGTCTAATATCACTTGTGATATTTCATAAACAAACAAGTATGTTTTTTTTTAACCTTTAATATCACCTGAGATATTTCATTTCTCTGTATATTTTTATATATTATCACCTATGTGTTTTCTAATATTTTTATAATTTTCAGTTACAAGATAGTTTTTGTGCCTTTCATCGCAATTGACAAGCGCATATTTTTTAATGCAACCAATGTTATCAATCACTTGCGATATTATACTCTTAGTAGAAATAAAATGATTAAAGTCTCTTTAGGTGAATTCTTATTTTGTTAAAAAAAAATGCTAATTTAATGCAACATTTATTTAATTTTGAGAATATGTCAAGTCTCTATTTTCATAGTTTGCTTCATTTTTATTCATTTTGATATTTTTAAGTGACAATTATTTGTCTCTTGTGATATAACATCGTAAGAAAGATAAAAAGTATTACACTCTTCATCATGTATGTGTTATCAGTTGTGATACTCAACTAAGAATGTAAAATATTAAATTCAAACCAAATGTCATAAGAATTTAGTATTTTACCAAGTATATATGAAAGAAATGATAATAACCATCACTTATTATATTACTGTGATGATTCTGTTCATTTTTCTTATTTGTGTTTTTGAAAATATTTAGGAAGATTTTTGTGTTTTATGATAATATGAAATATTAGAAAAGGTGTTTAACTGAAAACAAGATATGTTATGAAACTTTTGTTTGACTTGTGGTGGATTTTTTCTATTTAATGGATACATTGTGCATGTTTCGATAGGTTTTATAGCGGGATTTAAAAATATCTATGGTTGAATCAGCAAACTAAAGAAGCTATGGTTAAAGAAAGCACACATCTTTATAAACAAACTGAGTAAGCTCAAACAGCTATGATATCACACATGATATCACAGGTGATATCACATGATATTACAGGTGATATCACAAGTGATATAAATTATGATATCACACACGCTATCAACTGTAATATCACACATGATATCACAAGTAAAATCACCGGTGTTATCACACATGATATCACGTGTGATATCATAAGTGAGGTGATATCACCTGTGATATCACAGGTGTTTGAGCTTCCTCAGTTTTTTTCATAAAGATGTGTGTTATCTTCGACCATAACAAGAGGTAAATAAGTGTCACTTACAAATATCAAAATGAAAACGTCTGAAAGCGGACAAAAACGTATAAAATCGAATGAAAAACGTATAAAAACGGATGAAAACGTATGAAAACGGACGAAAACGTCTGAAAACAGACGAAAAAGTCTGAAAACAGATGAAAACGTCTAAAATGGACGAAAACGTAAAAAAATGATGACAACGTATGAAAACGTCTGAAAACGGACGAAAAAATATAAAAACAGACGAAAATACATGAAAACGTCTAAAAATGGACGAAAACGTAAAAAAACGGATGACAACGTCTGAAAACGGACGAAAACGTATAAAAACAGACGAAAATACATGAAATCGTAAAAATACAGACGAAAATGTCTAAAAACGGAGGAAAATACATGAAAACCTAAAAAAATAGACAAAAACGTATTAAAATGGCCGAAAACGTAAGAAAACCGACGAAAACGTAAGAAAACAGACAAAAACGTATGAAAGCATAAAAACACGTCTAAAAACGTATGAAAAATGGACGAAAACGAAAGAAAACGGACGAAAAAGTATGAAAACAAACGAAAAAGTAAGAAAACAGACGAAAACGTATGAAAACAGACGTAAACAGGCGAAAACGTAAGAAAACAGACGAAAACGTATGAAAACGGACGAAAACGTATAAAAACGAACGAAAAAGTCAGAAAATAGACGAAAACGTAAAAACGGACGAAAACGTAAAAACGGATGAAAACGTATGAAAACGGACAAAAACGTATGGAAACAGACGAAAACGTATATAAACGTATAAAAACGTAGAAAAACGTATGAAAACGTTCGAAAACGTCAGAAAACGTCAGAAAACGGATGTAAACGTACGTAAACGGATGAAAACAGACGAAAACGTAAAAAAAAGGGACGAAAACATATAAATACGGACGAAAACGTATGAATACAGATGAAAACGTATGAAAGCAAAAAAAACTTGAATAAAAAAAAACGTAAATTTAAAATTAATATAGATAACAATAAAAAAAACGTGAACTAAAAAAAATAAATAAATAAAAATTGAAGTTAAAATAAAAACGTGAATTCCAAAATAAAAAAGAAAAAAGAAAGAAAAAAGGAAAAAATGTTAATAAATTAGAATGACAAAAAAAAAAAAAAAAAAAAAAAAAAAAAAAAAAAAAAAAAACATGGACTTAGGTTTCTATATTAAATCTTATGTTTAATCATCACTATTAGATCAAACTAGATGGATTGTGAGGATTTGTCTCTTGATAAGCATCAAAATAAGAGTAAGCATTTGAAAATTCCTAATAAATAGCATCTCATGTTCATTTGAACACAAAGACCGCAAATATCCCCCCCCCCCCCCCCCCCCCCCCTCTTTTTAAATTAGAAAATAATATTAATGTCTATGGATTAAATTTTCATGCATGTTCCAAGGCCTACTTTGGCATATATGATGCGTCAATATTGAACCATATATGCAAGGATCGATACCGACAGGATCTTTAACCTATCTTAATTACTCAAGTAACAGTTTTTACCTATAAGTATACCTATTTTTCTAGCTAACTTGGACATGGGTTTAAAAATACAATGCTTCGATATTGGCATATAATACACGAATAACAAGTTTGTTTGGTTATTTGGCAAGTAAGCGGCCGTTAGAGATCTACACTTCATGTATTTGAGTTTGACAATGAGCTTCAATATATTGTAAGTAGTTATTTCATACTTACAAGTCGAGGTTAGTAAGAATAAATTACAACCTATACTGTACCCAGTTGTTATTGTTATAAAGGTACAAATATTAGTTAGATATGGAGATAATATTGGTTTATTGGAGATTTCAAGTATGTTTATCAAGTATATTGTAGTAAGACGTGGTATGCTAATTGACAACTTTTATACAATTTGAATTTGCTGTAACGTAAAGAATAATGAAATAAGAAGAGATCTGGTGAGAAGAAAAACTAAATAAAAAAAATAAGTAAGATTTTTAGACACACATTTCAAGTAAGAGGGATTGAAATAGAGTTTGAGTTTAACACAATTTTTTTTGTTCGCTGGCTATAATCAGTCCCATCATCTAAGGCCCATATCCCCTATAATAGTAAATTCAATTAGGAACAAACTTTCTCAATATATGATTCACTACACAAAAAATACGCGTGCAAACCACTCTGAGTCCGACAATTAGAGAGGACCAATATGGGTTGGTGTGTTGCATCAGGAGGGGTTCAAGATTCGAGCTAGCTAGATCTTCGAATTCACATAGGTCAAGGTGCATACTGATATTAAGCTTTGAGCCTTTGACCTTTGAGTTGTGCTAAATGGACTTGTGGATATTGAGGCCAGACAAGATGTATATGGGACGAAAATGACCCGAGATTATTGCTGACGGATAAAATTCTCATGTAAGTACGTTAAATAATAACTTTTAGTCATTGTTCTTCAAGACACTTTTCCTTTACTGGTAAGCATAAAGAAATGGTTGCCATAACTAATTGACATGTTTAAAGATATGTCTAATAAAAGTACGCGAGAAGACAAACGTGTTATAGCTAGGTGGAATACATTGAATTGATTAGGTGTAAAATAAGTTATACCATAAGCATGACAGTCATTCTCTATCGATCAGTATATTATAGGATTTGTGTAAAAAACATAAATTGGCAGATTCAGTCACTAAGCAATTAGTTGATATTCCAAGAAGTCTAATAACATCTATAAATTGCTAGAAAAGGAAGGATTAGTGTCAGTCTCGCAAGGCTTTGTTTTTTTAGCATAAGATCCAAAAATCAGCAAAATCAATCTTTTATATAATAAAACAAAACTCTTAGTGGGAATTTTTCATTTCAAAAAAATCAAACCATACCTTACTAGTAATAAATAAATTAATGTTAATCTTTTAAAACAAATTTAAAGAAGAAAAAAAGGCTAAATATTTCCTTAATTGGTAAAAGCTATAAAAAAACGTTTTTGGAGAAATTATATAAAAAATGGTATAAAAATATATAAGTGTCAAAAATATAAAAAAGAAAATCCTAAAGAAAGCGGGGTCATCTACAAAAAGATAGGGGTGAAAACTAAAGTTTTAACAAACAAATCAAGCTCTTATCACTTTCAACATTCATTCGACAAAAGACAAGCAAACATAGAAACACAAACGGCGACTAAAAAGATTGACAACACCAGAAAAATAAAACAACCAAACGGCGACTAACAATACTTTCATCAACATCACTCAACCTGATTAATCAAATGTATGTTTTTTGTTAATGGATTAAACTTATATTAATTTATTACCTATTAATTTATCTACTAATATAGGGTTTTTGTTTTTTGGGTAATTAAGTTATGGGTTCGTGTTATTGTGATTTAGTTTATGTGGTATGGCCAATCTCAAACACCCTCTTAATAATCTGCAAAAGTTATTATTCATTACTTAAGATTCTGAATATTATATATCTTACATCTTTTTATTAATATGGACATGTTAATGAATTAGGGTTCTTTCTTTTGTAGTTTTTTGGTGGATTATAGGGACTCCAGATGAGGTATTGTTTGGCAAGATTGGACTTTTTTGTATCTTGCATATTAACTGAAAATGTGAACATTTTTTTAATATATAAACGGCATAAACTGCTTATCAGTTCTGTACTTTTGTTGCAAGTCATTGCTTTATATGTGGCATTGTTCATAGCCTTGAATATTTGAATCAAATGGGTAGAGATTGAAACTTAGCTTGGGCTTATCAAGCATTCTCATAGGTGTCAGTCCAACTTTAAACACCGAGCAAATTATGAACTACAATTTGTTCCACATGGAATGATCATTTCGTTAGGATTTGTATAATGAGTAATTTCAACCTAATGCCAATTGTAAGTTATATAAGGATGAGTAACAGGTCAAACCTGACCCAAACCAGCTAAACTCGACCCGAACCGAAAACCGACTAAGGTAAAAACGTGAACCGAGTAAAACCTAGCGAACCGAATAGGTGTATTTTGACCCGAACCGAGTAAGGTCGGGTCGGTTTAGATAGTTTCGAACCGTATAGGTGTATTTTGACCCGAACCGAGTAAAACCAAAAAAATTATATAAAACCGAAAACCAAACAGAATAAGGTCGGTTCGGTTTGGACCAATTCATCTCGGTTTATCGGTTCAGTTCAGTTTTTGGTTGATTTTAATCCAGCCTTAACCCAATCAAAACATCAAAATGCCATCTAATACCCAAAATACAAGTTTTGAATGCATGATGTACAATGCAATTAAAGCATGTTTTGGGTAATATGACATTATGGTGTTTAACTTGCGTATATATGGAATTGACCCTTAAGCTTATTGCAAATGGGTTAAATTAGCTTCTAAGTTGCCTAAAACAGTTTTATTGCTTACATCAAACTAAATCACTTTATACAAAAGAGTTAAGTGATATGTTAGTGAGATATTTGCATCATAATTAATATACTCATTGTCTAATAGTTTTTTTTTTTTTTTTTTTTTTTTTTTTTAAGTAGTGTTGAATGCATCAAGCTAACTTATCTTGACCTGCCTAAAAACAGTTCCAACCAGTTTTTTTGTGTTTATTTCTTTTTATATTATGTTACTTTTTCAAGTATATGCAGTACCGTATAAGTTATCTAAGTTAACACTAGAGGTTCTTTGCAATTTTCTAAATAGTTGTAAATATTAATAGTAATCATCATCATACTTTGTGTAAATTTCAATAATATTTGATACTTTGCTGATATAGGTATGGTTCTCTATATATGTTATATGGTTTATTTGGGTGGTAAAGATAAAGTAAGGATATAAGTATTTGTGTACGGGTTCATTATACCTTATAAGCCTATAGTGTACGGTTTCATTTATAAGTAAGTGTTCTTTCTAAGATGCAAATAAGTATAATTAAGTTGGAATAAGCTACAAGTCGGTTCAAGCTGCATATTGAAGCCAGCTTCACGTATTCATAACTAAGTTGACTTTTATATACTTCAGTTATTTTTTTGCTTACAAAAATTTAAGCCAACTTTTGTTTAGTACATAACTTTCGCATGTTTGACTTACAAGAGTTCAAATTAGTTATATAGCTAAAGTTAAAGTTGATAAGATTTACTCCTTCGTATGCGACACTAGTTATAATACCCGCGCACGCGCGGGGTTTTTTCTAATTTTTGAATATTATATTTTTATTTATTAAAAAACAAATAATTTATATTTTGTTTTGTATTATTTATTATTTTTTTAATTTTTTATTATACGAAGAAGAAGAGAGCTCAACTATGTGTAATTATATTTTTGTGTTTGTTGCACGCATGAGGTTTTGACATGAATCAAACTTTGTTCAGATGTTACGCATGAAATTTTGGCAAATTGTGTATTTTTCCTAAACCTTGTATAAATATTTTTTTTTAACTGTTGTTTTTATAACATTACTTAAACTTTAAACAACCTAAAAACGAAGGCAACCAAAGAATTTTTATAACGGAACGGGGCTTACACATGAATCAAGTTTAGTTTACATATCACGCATCATTTTTTAATATGCTTTATATTTTTGCTAATAATGATTATGAATAATGACAATGGATTGTTGCTTTTTGTAGTATTAGAATGCTAGAATACACGAATGCTATGTCATAAGGTTTATTAATGAGACCACATTGTCTGCTATAATACACGAACGCATGACAGGCATGTTGAAGGTATTGTTGTGTGCAAACCATTTGCTGGTTGAAATCAAGCACAAAAGATTGAATAACTAAGAACTTGCAAAATTTTCTCATTAAGTGTAGTTCAATAAGACTACCACATTAACATTTACTCATCTACTGAATCATAAAAGACCGGAGAACATAATCACAAACTCAAAATATTATCATTTGACAATTTTAACAAACATTAGCACCAGATATTGAGGGAACATAATCACAAACGATGAATAACAAATCTTTAAGCAATAAACTAACAATAGCACATAAATATTGAAACCAATGGAAGACAAAATAGACTTATGATGATCCTCCCCTCCCTGCTCTGGCGATTTGGCGATAACCTAAAACCCTTATCGTTTTTTTTTTTTTTTTTTTTCCTAAACCGATTCTTTTTTAATTCATCTAGCTAAT
The DNA here is from genome assembly GCA_019973895.1 of Chrysanthemum seticuspe. NCBI lineage: Eukaryota > Viridiplantae > Streptophyta > Magnoliopsida > Asterales > Asteraceae > Chrysanthemum > Chrysanthemum seticuspe. The sequence goes on from BPTQ01000007.1 coordinate 7,184,095, forward strand.
CCGTCCAAGCCTGATCATAGTCTGATCTTGTGTTGTGCGCTGCTTTTGATTTGAAAGGGTTTCGTCTTCTGGTTAAATCGATTAGGGTCTTTTCTTAATCGCTGAGTTAGGGTTTGTTGTGATCGCAACGTAGGGTTCTTATCTTCACGGCTATCACTACATCAAATCCAACTGATTGCTTTTTATGGGTTAGCAACGTGTTTAATGTTCTATAAACCCTAGTTTTTACTAGGGTTTTACTCGGCTTTTTGAAGCTGTTAGGGTTTGTTTGGTTTTCTTGGTTTATGCTTCGTGTAGCTGTTTCGTGGGATTGTTTTGTGGGGTTGTGGAGAGATGGACAAAGGGTTTTTGAACAAGGGTAGCTCTTCGGTGAAAGCTACAAAAACAACCATCAACTTGGCCGATCAAGTTGGTGTAAATACGGACACGAATCCGTATCAAAGGGTTGATATTCAGGCGTTGAAAGATAGGTTACAACGTCTCCATGGTGAAAGTGATATAGAGGGTGACACTGCTGTTCCTGAGTTGCGTCAAGATGCTAGGGTTGTTCTTAACCCTAGCACGCATGATGTTCAGTCGGATTCTATTTGGGGTAATACTAATCTGGACAATACAAGTTATAGTACTACGTTTGTGGGTGGTTTGGATTCGAGTACTAAAACTGCTGATGTGTTGATGTCTGGTCCTAACGTGGTGAATACTTCTACTTCAGGCCCTAACGTTGAAACTAACGAAGTGAGGTCATTTGCTAATGTATTAAATCCGGAACGTGTCTCTAGGAAAGTGAATTTTCGTGCCTTGGTGAATGAGATGCGAATTGAAAATCATGATACGGTGCTTCCAAAGGCTGCTATGGAGGGTGTACTCAACCGTTATGAAAATACACTTGTTGGCTTCTTTTTTGGCAAGAATGTTGCTTTTCATTTCGTTAAGAACTACGTCTCCAATACGTGGGGTAAGTTTGGTTTTAAGAAACTAATGAAGAATGATGATGGTGTTTTCCTCTTCAAATTCGATTCTAAAGAGGGTGTTGAGAGTGTTCTTCAACGGGGCCCATGGATTATTCGTAATTCTCCTCTAATTCTCACTAAATGGACTCCTGATGTGCTATTGTCTAAAAGTGAGGTAACTAGAGTTCCCGTTTGGATTAAATTGCATAATGTGCCATTACTTGCATATTCGGAAGATGGATTGAGCTTAATTGCTACTCAGGTGGGTAAGCCGATTATGTTAGATGCTTTTACTAGTTCCATGTGTGTTGATTCATGGGGTCGCATTAGTTTTGCACGTGCTCTTGTGGAATTATCATCTGAATGTGAGCTTAAACATGTGGTGACTATGGCGATCCCTAATAAGGATGATAGTGGGTTTACTACGGCAAGTATAAAGGTGGAATATGAATGGAAGCCGCCACACTGTGTGGAATGTAAAGTGTTTGGGCATGATACTGCTTGTTGTCCTAAGAGTATTAAGGAGCATACTGATGTTCCTCCCAGCTTAAATGTGGACGAACCTGATGATGGTTTTAAGGTGGTGCACAATCGGAAAGCCAAACCTAAAGGTACGAAGATGACTGGAGGTATTAATATGGGTAAGGGTCCTAGATTTGCACCTAGGAAGCAGGTATATGTTGCAAAGACGAAGACACCGGCAGCTGCAAGTGGTAATGCTAAAGATACACCGATTACTACGTCTAACTCTTTTGGGACTCTTGAGGTGGAAGATGATTTGGGTAACCCAAGTACTGTGGCTGATTCTTCTACTAACAAGGTCAAGACTGGGAAGTCTTCTGGTACTACTAAGGAAGCAGGTATTGATGGATCTCGGGGGACGGACTCTTGTATTGGTGAGGCGTCTAAGCCTCCGGAGACTGGGACTTATTCTGCTGCAAAGCTTGTGAGTGATTCAATGGGAACAATGGATGGTGGTTCTACTCCCATAGCTGAGAAAATTGTTAAGCTTGAAAAGCTAATTATTGATGGGAAAGCTACTCTTGTGGATGATGATGGTCTACCTATTCCGTCTACCTCGTCTACTAAGAGAGTTAACCCTTTCTCTAAAGTGGGAGAGATTGAGGTGTCTGATTCTGAAGATGAGGTTGTTGCTAACCCATTTGATGAGTCTGCTAATATTTTTGGTGGGGGCCAAGAATTTGAAGATGAGTATGATGACTATGACTTCGATGACTATGCGAAACAGGTTCGTGATCTTCCAGGGAATTTGGATTCTTTTAATGCCATGTATGGCACAACGTTTCAAGGTCCTAGGAAGTAGTTTTATTGTTGTGTCATCTGTTATCATTTGAGTAGTGGTTTGTTTTCTTGTTTAGAGAATTGGAAGTAACTTGTTATGTAAGCTTTATGCCTATGTAACGGGCTGAGATATGGGATTTCACTCATATCCATTGTACTTAAACGTTTATTTGGTTAATATATTTACCAGGGTGCAGGATTACTCCCCTTTACCCAAAAAAAAGACTTATGATGATCCATCCAAACTGGAAAGCATGTCACCCGATTCTTTTGGTCGAATGCTTTTCCTTGTATAAGATTCGAGAAAAATAATCAAACATTATGCATTATGAATCCTTATGACGTTATAATTTACAAAACATTAAAGGATTGACCAGAGTCATGGTGTTCTATTTTTATCATTAACTTCTAATAAATCAACTCCTAAACCCTGAACCTTTATAGACAATTAGACATGATCAGACATTATGCATGATACTCCTCAACTATGAATAAGTGTTTATATCACAACCTACAGTTATCTAGGTCCACATGTATCTAACTAAGCGCAAGCCGCATCCTATTGTATCGACAGGACCCCAAATTTCTTGTTTATGCATAATGTTATAAAAAAGGTAAAGAAATAAAACTCTATCTGGTACGACATCTTGTAGAATCAACAAAAGTCCTAGTTTTGGCAACTCAAAATGTTAGACCAATCCTTGTATAATTTTTACAGATATATTCTTGGCTTAAAGCACACTTGGTAACATATTTGTACCGATCTTTTCTAACAATCAATTTGTACTAAAGATAAAGAATTAAATTTTATTAAATAAAACAATATCTAAGTTCATACACATATAACAAACACGGAATCAAAAACCCATTCACCAAAAATAAGTACATACTTAAATATCAAATCATCAAGATTCAAACTTTATTGAGATTTATCAAAGCACATGGTCACAAAGATTCAAGAAGCACAAAACTAAACACTTATACACACAAACTGAGTACAAATAATACATGTTCAAATTTTATTAAAATTAGAATATAATTACCATCAGCATAACTAACCAACATATGGTATAAAATCACAATAAACCATTCAAATTTGCGAGACCACTATTAACACCTCAATTTGATGAGTTAATCACACCTAAACATCATCAATTGGTAAAATTATCGATGATTTTCATCTTGAAATTATTTTTTGGGTATGAATAATGGTGGGTTCGATAGAAGCTAGGGTTTTTAGAAAAGAAGATGATATGCGATGCGTTTTTTTTTTTTTTTTTTTTTTTTTTTTTTGTTTTTTTTTTTTTTATAATTCTTGGAGGAAGGGACGCTGGAAAAGTTTGTAAATTTTGATGAGTTTTATGGAAGATAAACATTTGTAGGATTGATTCCAGACAAAAGCTTACCAATGATTTAATCAATCATGCGCTTCTATTTAAAGATGATTTAACAAAGTGCCCTTGCAAGGTGCATATTGTTTAATTTACTGGTAGTTGAAAAAATTCAAATAAGCTAATTCCTGTACTATATAAACAGAAAATCTCAAACATTTAAGCACACCAATACATTCTTTAGTCACCTCTTAAAATATACTTATCTGAAAATGGTATACCGTAATGCAAATCATCTTCGATGATGCTGTTACTGGCAGTGGGTATCAATGGTGATGGCATTTCAATCTACTGGGGTCAAAACAGGGGTCAGGGAACCTTGGATGAGACATGCTTCACAAAAACTACGATTATGTCAACCTTGCGTTCTTGCAACATTTGGAAACAGTCAGACTCCAGTGATAAATCTTTCAGGTCACCGTGATCCATACAGCAATGGCTGCACCAATTTAACCACCGAAATTAAATCATGCCAAGTTAAAGGGATAAAAGTAATGCTTACCATTGGAGGAGCTTCGGGAAGGTACTATCTCACATCTGTTGCAGAGGCCAAACAAATAGCCACTTACCTCCGGAATAAATTTTTAGGTGGGTCATCTACCAGTCCACTTGGTGACACTTACAGGGTCTAAGTGCATCTCAATATTTTCAATAACCATATTCTTCTTAACGGTGCTCAGCAAATAGAATACACGTCCTGTTGTGTTAAGACAAAAAATTTCTTATCAAAACCAATAAAAAAGAAATGTAAGTATTACAACTAAGCTTCGACATGGGTTTTAAAAGGAACATTTTAACACTCCCATAGTCCCATTATATGCCTCAGCTTAAAAGTCAAAGTCCAAGTAATGAAATTTAAATCATAAGGCGTATTCAAGTGCTTTGGAAGTCCTCTCTTGTTTGGCAATAATTTTGTTATACCAGAACAACTGTTGGATGTCCTTGTTCATTTGCTTATACAAATTCATAAACTTTTCTTGATATGTCATCTACTCAATTTTCAACCTTACCTTTCCTGAATAAACAAACAACATTAGACCAGGCAAAAGGTAATCAAAGGGCTTGGTTAACGACTGATATAAGTGGTAACATGAGTGAATCATGAAAACCTAAACAAACAATCAAGAACAACAACATCCATAAATCTATCCAATTTTGGCTTATTTTATCCAATGACTGAATCCATTTTATAGCCCTAATAATCTATGTACATATATCTAATAGCTTCAAATCACACATGGACTGAATAACAAATAAAAAAAAAATTTAAAACAAAAGAAAACCAAGAAACCTGATTTAAGAGCTCCTGATTTTTTTTTTTCTTTTTTTTTTTTTTTTTCTTTAATTTTTTTTTTGTGAATCATAAGGGTTTGAATTTGCATATTGGTCCAAGATCAAGCTAAGGAGGTGATGGTTGATATATGATCTCCTGATGCATGATTCCCGTGATTTCCAATTTTATTAAAAGGTTTTGGATTTCCAGTTTTATGAAAGTGGTGGATATTATTAGTTTGTGTTATTGGGATAATTGGTGGTAGTGGTGATGGATCTAAAATAAGGGAGTCCCGTGTTTTTTTTTTAAATTACACTTTTGGCTTAAAATTATGCCAAAAGTCATTGAGACCCATGTGTATTTTCTAATTTTCTTTAACAAAACGTTTTTTTTAAATCTTTTAGGTAAATTAGGAAACAATTAACTTTAACTATATTTTAAAAGCTAAAAAAAACGAATTATAAAAAAATAAATCTAAAAAAAGTATGGTTTGATTTTTTTGAAATGAAAAATTCCCACTAAGAGTTTTGTTTTATTATATAAAAGATTTACAATTTTTCCTTCTCCCAGTGTAACAAACCAACTAACTATTGTAGCTAACTTTAATTTTGTGTTTTTAAATAGAAGTCAAAAGAAGACAAATAATTTTGATGCATGTCGTGATATGGGTGGACGGAGATTAAGGCATGTGAATGCTGAGAAGAAGATCGAGGAATGGTTGGCTGAGGAGAAGGAGAGGAAGTTGGAGAAAGTGGCGGAGGATTTCTTAAAAAGAATGCAAAAAGTGTGAAATAGAAGGGTGGTGGTGATGGGGCGGAGAAGTATGTGGAAAAGTATAGTAAGGATTCCGCGAAGTCGGTTAGGGAAAGCCTTTCTCGTACGTTTTCAAATTGGAAGGGTGTGGAAGGGGAGGACGGTGGATTACCGAAATCGAAGAAGCTTAAGATTTGGTAAGTGTTTTGTTGAGTGTTGTTATATTGCTAATTATTTGTTTAAGTGTGATATTTAGTAGCTCAGTATTGGCTGTGATCTGCGAAGGCACTTGAACTTAGAAAGAGCATGAATATATTAACTACATATAAACTCAATTTTGCAATGATAAATGATGTATAAAGTATTAGAAAAACGAAAGTGAAAATGCACATTTTTAAGCACTTATAGCATCAAACATGAAATGTTTGTTGAAGTATCCAATGGTAGATAATAGGTTGACTATCCTATTTAAATTTTCACCTTTTACTAAAAAGGATATTGTCACTAATTATGTTCTTGACAAGGTACAATCATGGGCGCGGAAGGGTAAAACTAAACATGTGATAGTATTTAAACTCTTGGATTGTTTTTTGGTTGTCTATGGTGGTTCAGGAACTTCATTTAATTAGACAATGCATGGATAATTTAGGAAAAATTTATTTATTCCGATACGCTTACATCTCTTGTATGCTTTAGAAAACAACTTAAACTCAAAGTTTTTGCTCTAAGAGATCATGTTCAATACTCATCAGTATCATATCGTAAAATGAGTGGGTTGAGTAACGTGTCAAAATGCGTAAATCTATATATGCATCGTCGCGCACAACACTTTTTGTAGATAATTAGTTAGTCAATACCAAACATCCTTATAAATAGCTTATGCTTATTGCGTTATTAAGACCGACTTTTAAGTGTTTGGACGAAGAATGTGCTCATGCGTATCTGCGTATTTAAGATGAAATAAGTTTTTTTCTTAGCAACTTTGGATTACTTCTTTTATAAAAGAGTACTTTTGGCAGATGCAAGTTACTTATTAAATATTTTTCTAACTTTGGACCCAAAAAGTATAGGGTCGGCTCAAGCGGATGATCATCACACATAATCGAACTTGGACATTTTGTAACCTCAACCAACTATGGAGGCGACATACATCAAGCAAGTGCTCTATAGGCTGAAACTAATACAATTAAATCAGGTCTTTACTACAACAACTACAATTACAGTGAGTGGACATGTTGGAACCTTGGCATTAGTGGCCCTTGCTCATGAAATACAACAGTCAAGGAAGGCTCTTAAGACGATAAACTATTGGTTCATTGTCTCAAATTTGAGCAAAACCCATTCTTTTCTGGTGTGATATCATTGACATTTAAAGGTATTGACATTCATCTAAAAGTTTTTGTTATATTATTGGTTAAGTGACTCGAGCCCTAAAACATTGTTTGATGGTTTGTTATTTTTATTAAATGAATGGATTGACCTGAATGTTTTATATTAAAAAATTATGGTTAGCTGGCAGCAAAGGAGACGAGGTGATAGATATATATTTTTCGTAAATGACTAAAAGTTGTGATTTTTAATGTGTTTTTTGTTTGATTATGTTATTCTGTTGATAATGTCTTAAATTGATGTGGGTGTAGAACCCTAAAGCAACAAACCAAAAAACACCCCCATGTCTATTATTGATTTAAATGAGTCGTAACACAATATGAAGATGTTTTCAATTTATTATGATAATAATCATTAGACTTTGTGGTATGGAAGTGTGTGTGATTTCGGGAGTAAATTTTGAATTTATATAGCATGATAAGTATATATATTGCGTTTGTTTGTTTATTTGTATTAATGTAGATGTTTGATCCAAGTGGTAGTGGACGCAAATAGGAGGACCACTAAAAGGCCTATATGCTACTACAGGATATTGAGCTTCAGAAATAGCTGGATAAGCAGATCCTAAATTACCGTTAGGAGGCACTACATAATTTCTTGGAGTCATAGGGAAAACAATGTTGATACTAACTCGGGGGGAAGACGATATAGTTTATCTTTTATAATATCTCCTACTCTTATCTTTAATAATTTTCAACTACAACAAAGCTTTCACACATAGAAGCTTATCCTTAATCAAATACTTTTAGTTTGAACAAAGCGCTTTAACTTTTGTTTTTCCATTAGTAGCATTACTCACAATCTCTTCTACAAGCATTCAAAATGAATGGTGTGTAAACAATCCAATGGGAGATTGACTCTCCTATTTAAATGTTCTTTTACTAAAAAGGATATTGGCTCGAATCGGTTCTATCACTAATTATGTTCTTGACAAGCTACAATCATGACTCACGGAAGGGTAAAACTAAACATGTGATATAGTATTTAAACTATGGGTTGTTTAAGGTGGTTCAAAAACTTCCTTTAATTAGGCAATGCATGAATAATTTAAGAAAATTTTATTTATTGCCGTTCCATAAAAAAATATGTAAACTTCAAAAATTATTATAAAAATTTTCATATACATTATTATAAAAACTTCAATACACTAAAACCATTCCGGCATGTAACCGACAATAATATAGCTAAAATTTTTAGAAAAAATCTCGTGCGTGCACATGCATTATAACTAGTAGTTCTATTATATGAAATTATTAACCATTAGAATACAGTTGACTCGTTAAATAACAGCTACGTTAATTATGTCTTAATACAAAGCGAATATACTATCATATAAATCAATGTAGAGCACGCATGGAGCACTTAAATAGTACTCCATAGTTACTAACTACCAGTTCTGAGAAACAGCTAGCACAATATAACTTAGTCCAATGCATGTACAGTCAGTCCAAAATCATTCATCTCAGTTTGTGATATTTGGTTTTTTCTCTTAATATTTCTTCGTTTGATAAGCAAAATCGCATTAAAATTAACAACGGTTTCTGGTCTTTCACGTTTTATTCAGGAAAATATGTATTATAACGTCCTTATTTAGGCAATGGTTATCATGTGAATTGAAATATTCTAATTTCAGTTTTAACATGTTGAAATAGAACCTTGAACACAATTACTTAACATGATAAGTTACATAAGAGGTTTTAGAGGTAAGAAAAAGGTTGGCCCTTTAATTAAAAGTAGACCATTTTTCTTTCTCTTGACTTCTTAAATTTATCAGACATATGCTAAAAAGAATGATATATACAATTAGTAAGTTACACAACAGCAAAGGGAACTCATTTACGTCGTTAGCGTGGATGTATCTCAGTGATCAATGATTCATCTTTTGAGCTAGGAGCAGACTTGATATTCGTAAAGTATGACGCGGGTCTTTTAAAAAGATAAAATGGAGGTTTAAAACAGATGACATAGAAGGCCTTGCATCGACATCTTCTTGCACACATAACTGTTAGCAGGCTTAAGTGTAGTCGGCCCATGTTGGGTTATGTAGTGTCGGCCCATGTTGGGTTTAGGGTTGTATTTATGTATTACTTGTATATATACCCAAACCGGTGATTAGGGTTGATTGATTTTAATATACCAATCATTATATTATCTTACATGGTATCAAGAGTTCCCAACCGATCCTAGCAAACACAGCTTCCGCCTTCTCTTATCGTTCCCAGCTTTGGTTTCTCGACTAAGTTTAGTCGACGTGTTTAGTTTATTCGACTGCAATTTAGTCGACAGTTTGGTTTGGCTAAGTTTAGCCCATTTTTTTTTATTCGCAGTTTGGTCTGCAGTTTATTTGACTGAAGTTTCAGTCAGACACTTTGGTTAGGTTTCTAATTCCTTATTGTTGCTACTCCAATCATGACAAACGACACCCCACCTCCCACACCGGCACTTACCCTATCGGATAAACTCATGGCTATGAATCATTTAACCACGTTTGTTCCCGAAAAACTAGACGTTGATGCGATGAATTACTCATCGTGGATGTATTATTTTTCCCATCTTTGTCATGGCTATGGGATTTTGGATCATCTTGTTGATCCGGTTGCTTCTTCATCCACTACATACGCCTCCTACGGATGACCAATGTTGATGCATCTCATCACTTCATCTTTAGAACTAGTTTCAACCATAGTTGGATCTATGAGCTCCGCTGCCTTCAAATGACATAACCAAGCATATAAAAAAATCAACAACTTGAGTCTCAATAAAAAGTACAGTAGTTAATATGTGTATTAAGACATCGACCTTGTATTAAAATAGAGTAGATAGAAGTATGTAACTTAAACCATACTTTAAACTTCAGCCAACTAGACTTTGTTTGGTGAAAGTTCGGATTTTGTGCATCGACTATGACATTGTGAGGAGTTAGAATGCGGTCCTAATTTATGAGGTTTTAAGGAATGATAGAGGAGAAACATCATTTTTAGCCATAAAAAGGAAATATGGTTGAAATTTAGGGAAAAAGAGAACCGTAAGGATAATACTTAAAAAATGTGGAAGATCGTCACGATCGTCTTGATCAAAAAAGCTTGAACTTTTCTTCCCGGTGATGATCTCAAGAACACCGACTCCAAATGCAAACACATCTGACTTCACAGAAACTTGTCCACGCACCGCATACTCAGGGGACATGTAACCACTACAAACACATTCATATTAAACATATTTATATATCATGATGCAATTAAATACTTAATTATGCCATCTCTAACCACTTACTATGTACCGACAATTCGATTGGTGATTGCTTGAGTTTGATCCACTCCAAAGATCCTTGCTAGCCCAAAATCAGAAATTTTGGCATTCATATCCTGATCTAGCAAGACATTGCTAGTTTTTAGATCATGATGGATTATTCTTAGTCGTGAGTCATGATGCAAATAAAGCATTCCTTTAGTAATCCCTTTTATAATTTTATAGCGTTTCAGCCAATCCAAATGCCCTTGTCTGTTTGGATCTGCACCCGAAATATCCACATTCGTAAAATCCATATCAACCAAGTTCATACATTTAATGAACATTTAACGTATTTTGAATGTGTTTATTTGTTTTGCCATACCAAAGAGAAAGTGGTCAAGACTTTTATTGGGTACAAATTCAGAGATGAGTATTCTTTCTTCATCTTCAAGGCAAAAGCCTAAAAGTCTCCGAAGATTTCTGTGTTGGAGCTTTGCCATAAAAATTACTTCAGTAACAAACTCGTGTGAATCTTGTCCAGATGATTTTGATAATCTCTTTACAGTGACTTCTGTCCCATTGGCTAGAACACCCTGCAAACAAATGTAATATTAGTTAGACATCTGCATCAAAATTTACAATAATATCTATTCATAACCTAGAAATTATGTTTTAAGATGTATATATACATGTTGCAAATCACACATTTCATACCTTATACACCGGACCAAACCCACCTTCACCAATCTTGTTATCATCAAATAAATTCTTTGTGGCTGCTTCAATGGTGCTCAGATCAAACATCAAGGATCCCACGGTACTCATTTCCATTTCAACTACATAAAATGAACACGATACTTGAGCAACAATAGTGGACTTGAGAAAGCATTGAGAAAGTTTTTGGGGTAGTTTAGACAGCATTGAGAAAGTATTGGTTTGAATATTGAATGATTTTATATTGTAAGAGGTGCTTGAGACAAGCAGTTCTGAGTACCAAACACAACTTCAACAGTTATGCAGCATATCAGAAGTTAAAGTATGAGATGGAACACGCTTTAAACTCCTGAATTTACATATGTAGACCACTACATTGTTGCAGTACCTTGTACCTTGGAGTCTCTTTGGTATGACTGTACCTATTTGAACCCATACTCTTGTCAAAACTTGGCCTTGGGAGGAAGTTTGGCAGGAAATGTGTGTTGGGGGTAACAGCCCAGAGCAGGGTAAGATAATCAACAACAGTAGCAATACCACTACGTGGTTACTGGATATCACTTGGAATCGTGTAATCACTTTTCAAAGTAAACTATTCGACCCAAATGTCTGGGTATCACGCATATCTACTTGGGATAAGATCAAATGTTTGTTATGGAATTAGGCACAAATCAATAACCCTTTACTTTCAAGTGTTTATACTTTCAGTTTGTTTCTGCTGTTGTATCTCTTTTTCGTATATCCTTGCTGATGAATACCACCTCTATTTATAGTAGAGAATACTCACTCCTAATCAATGGACATTATGAATGATTAACGGCCAGTTAATCACCCATAATAAGCCTCCATTATCATAGGAATAGTGGTTACATGACCAACTAAACGTGCTCATAAAGCAGTCATAACAGCCAATTGAATGAGTCAAAGCTGTTACAAATTAATCACTGCAACACTACCAGTAGGAACCATTACACTAGCAGCAGGAACCGTACCCCACCAGCAGGAACCATTACACTAGCAGCAGCAACCATAACACTACCAGTAGGAACCATCAGTTACTACATTATTAGTAGTAACCAATACATTACCAGTATTTACCACTATTGAGTCAGGGTGTTCAGGGACCTCATGGGTGTACACTCCGTACCTACTAACCCAAAACCAGGTGTGAACTAATCCCACAAGTGCGCTTAATTTTCCAACAATCCTCCCCAAATTTAGTTCACTTCCTTTGCATGAAAAACAAACATCAAACAAAACATGTGCATAAACGAAAATATCCTGAGGACTGAATTTCCATCTTAGTAAATTACACGTTCAAATATTCGAGAATCAGGGTGTTCTAAGAATAGAATCCTTCAACCCATTTGAATACCTGAAGATAAAATACACACAAGTTTTCAAACACTTAAAATCTCCTGACACTATACAAGCCATGTGTCCATATCCAAATTCATAAATGTTGTAGGAGCCAAAAGTCCAAAAGCTCTTTGAAGCGGCAAAACTTCAACATTCACATAGGTGGTTCCTCTTTATTCATGCTCCTGCCAAGCACTTTTTCAAAGAAAACTAACCATTAAGAAGTAAAGACTTCATCCTCCTTTCAGTAGGTTCTGAGCACAACCTTAGGATGTAAATAAAACATGTGCTCCTGTACACTGAATGTTCAGCTTTCCAAATTGAACTCAGCTCCCAAGTTTCCTTAGGAGGGAGTTGGGTGTCTTAGCATTCAGTGACTAAGTTGGACTTAAACCTATCCCTTTAGCAGACTTTATAACCAAGTCGCTAGTTAACCCCTTCGTCAAGTGATCAGCTAAATTTTGTTGAGATCTAACAAACTCTATAGATACCACCCCATTTATGATAAGCTCATGAATCATGCTATGCCTGACACCTAAGTGTCTATTCCCATTGTACATCTGGCTATAAGCCTTTGCCAATGTAGTGGCACTATCACAACGGATAGAAATAGGTGCTATAGGTTTAGGCTACAATGGAATCTCAAGAAGCAAGTTTTTCAACCATTCAACTTCTTTACCAGCAGCTGCTAAGGCTACAAATTTAGATTCCATTGTTGAACTGGTGATGCAAGTTTGCTTCTTGGATGCCCAAGAAATTACACCTCCACCAAGTAGGAATACCCAGCCACTGGTAGACGAATTGTCTTCAATGTTACTGATCCAACTTGCATCAGTGGATCTTTCCAACACTGAAGGATAGCCAGTATATGATAGACTATAATCCATGGTTCTCTTCAAATACTTCAGTACCCTCTAAACAGCTTGCCAGTGATGAGCACTAGGATTACTAGTATACCTGCTCAATTTTCCCACTACAAAACCAATATCAGGTCTTGTACAAGTCATGGCATACATCAGGCAGCCAATTACCCTAGAATACTCAAGTTGAGATACAACTTTGCCATTATTAGGCATCAGCATCTCACAAGCATCCATAGGTGTACTCACTGGAGTACAATCAAAGTAGTTGAATTTCCTCAACACCTTCTCAATATAATGAGACTGAGAGATAGAAATTCTTTTACTTTCATGTTTAATCCTTATACCAATGATAACATCAGCCTCCCCCATGTCTTTTATGGAGAACCTTGATGACAAAAAATTCTTTGTCAGGCAACCTGATTTTGGTCAGTGCCAAAGATCAACATGTCATCAACATATAGACAAATGATGACTCCTTTACCAGATTTATCAAATTTGCTATATACACATTTGTCAGCTTGGTTAAGAACATAACCACTAGACAAAACCACTTCATCAAATTTTTGATGCCATTGCTTAGGTGCTTGTTTCAGTCCATAAAGAGACTTAATCAGTTTGCACATTGATAAGGTTTTAAAAGGTACCTTTTTGAGGGGTCGTTTAAGCCCTTATTTGATCACTTTTGTATATGTTATTGCTTAATATCGTTCCTTTTCACTTTTTAGGTATCTTGAAGGCAAAATGCTGGAATGGCACTTATTTGGACGAAAAGGCGTGATTATACGAAGAAAATGGCTAAAGTCATAATCGAGACACTCAAAGCTGCTGAAAACATAAGGTGACGGCGTCAGGTGTTAATTGCGACGCCGTCAGAAGATCTTTGTGATTGGACAGAAGCCAAAACTCCTATTTTCAAGTGACGACGTCAAGTTATAAAAGAGTAGGCCGTCGCAACTCAGACGGCCTAGATGTAATCCAGACGGCGTCAGAAGCTGAAGAGGACAGCGTCACAAGCATAAGGTGACGCCGTCGCAAGTCTAACGTGGCCAAGACGAAACCCTAATGAAGGCGACACGACGGCGTCACAAATCATAAGGTGACGCCGTCGCATATGTAATATTATATATAGAATCCGAATTTTTCAGTATTCAGTGTGTAGTCTTTTGGAGTAAAAACCTAAACCGAACCAAGGCTGTCTTGTACAGTATTTTAGGGTTCCAAACCCTATCTTACACCAAGATAAGTGTTTTACTTCATTAATACAATTATGTCTTTGATTATTTGTGTGTATGCTTGCATGTTCTTCATGTCCGGCTAATTTACTTGTGTGTTTGCTTAGGGAATATGAAAATTAATTATTGAATATTGATTGGTTGTCTCTTATCTTAGTTGATTAATGATCTAGTAATGCGATAGGTCATTCGTTGTGTACTTAATGCTTGATAGAATCTTTGTGAACCTTAGAATATGACTCCTTGAGTAGTTGTAAGCTAAACCATCCAAAGAGTGCCTTAGAGTAAGAGTTTATTATCCCTAGTGGGTTTTGTAGACGAGACCCTTTGGTAAGTTCAAAGAGTTAGGGAACATATGCATACCCTACGACCTTAGACACAAAACGCAACTAGGAATAAGGACGTGACAATTCAACCACCAATAGGAGATAATTAAGGAGTAGTAAAACATAAGTAAACACATCTTTAAACTATCATACGAGCACACAATAATTAGACATAGACTACTGATGTGTGTCTAAATACACATCAGTTTTGTACCTTTTAGACTGCTAAAAACATCTGAAAACACTCAGAAATGCATCAAAATGATTAAAATATCACAAATAAGTGTTTTATGTGTCTCAAATGCAAAAATACCAAAATCAGGTGAAAAACGTATCAAGTTTGAATAATTGGCAGTTTTAGTCCCTCAAGTTTCAAAAAGTTGTCAAATCTAGTCCCTGGAATCTAAAAATATGGAGTTTTATCATTCAAGGTCCCTGACATATTCTAAAATGTCAAAAATGGTCCTTGAATGAATCTTTGGGCAAATGGCAGAAAAGGTCCTTAAACTTATGGAAAATGTCAAAAATAGTCCTTGGTTAATTTTAAAAAGTGAAAATAATCAAAAGTGACCTTGTACTATTTAAGATTGGCAAGATTGGTCCTTGTGTTAACTTTGAAATATTGGCAGGTTTAGTCCCTTAAAAATCACAAATTACAATTTTGGTCCTTGTTATTTAACAAAAACCAAACGGACCTAAATTAAATACACAAACCCAAAACAAACACTAGCCCAAGCCCAATCCCATTTGACCCTTGGACCTAGAACCTTGACCCTTGACCCCCAGTCCACATCCTTTTTGAACCCGTCCAAAATCCCAAGTTGAACCCCTTACCCCGTTATTAATAATACGGTCAACACAAGTCAAAATCCAGGTACTGTCACCTTTCTTCTCAATACCGCGCCAAATCCACCATGGTTTCCACATCTCTGGTTTTCTCACTGCCACCTTTCCAGCTCCCTACCCACTTCACACCTTGTCCCCCTCCACCTCCACATCCTCCCAAATTGCATTAAATGCAATAAACCTGCTACTATGACTTTTCCCGCCAAAAATTCCACATGGACGGTTTTGATGAATTTGAATGATCCAAGGGATGAAATGAAGTGGGAATTAATCAGAGGTCGACAAGGATTCTAAAGAGGTCAATAAATAAGAACAAGAAGCAGAGAAGAACAAGTAACTAGTGTAATTTTATTTTCTTATGTCGTTTTTAATAAGTTAAGTTTTCTAGTGCAATTTAAAGCTTTCAAGTATTTTGTAATCAAACCTCAGTGTAATAAAAACATAATTTCAGTTTCAATTTCAGTTCTTATGTACGAATTCAGTTTATGTCAATTTCCATGGTTAAATTCTCATAATTTGCAAAAGTTGTTAATAGTTGTTGTTATTGCTTCTTAAGCTCATATAAGCTTTTGACAAAGCTTATAAGTTGTTAGAAACCTTTCAAATCCAGTTTTATTCAACAAAACAGAAAAACAAGAAAAATACCAAAAAAATAGATTAAAAATCAAAAATCAAGTGAAGATGGTGCAAAAGACTGAAGTAGGGTGATATATGGATTGCTTTTTGGGTTAGAGCTTCTTGGGAAGTTATAGGGTGTGATCTCAGACCTTGGTTCTCTGTCTTGTGCATGAACTCATCTTGTAAGCATTTCTTTGAAACTTGCAATTCCTAGTATAAGTGTTTAACTATTGTTAATTCTGGTTTAATCCTATCTTATTATAGTTAATCAAAGATAATTAATAGATTTCTTAGCTTAAAAACTTGTTTTAATGTTTAAAACTTCAAATCCGTCCATCATAAGGGGTGTTTGGATTTGTTGTTATCACTGTGTTTAAGGTTGTTTGTAACATTGTTCTTGTTTGATGCATGCTATATTAGTTCTAAATAGCCAAGATAAACTATAAAACATAGTCCTTATTTGTCAAAAAGTCAAAATAGCTTCTAATCCTAATTAGCCAGTTTACTGTTAAGATTTTGAAATGCAAATCTCATCAAATTAGCTTGTAACTTTGTACTCTAGCTTAAATCAATCTTATTATAGTCTAATACAACATATTCAGTCATTTAGAAGTGATCAAAATTCATTAAAGTCAAATTCTTAGTGTAATTAAAAAAGTCAAAATTTCCTAATAGCAGTTTTTGAATAAACTTTGTAATTTTATTGTGATCTTACCATTAGGATTTAGGATTTAAGCTTTTGGGATATTAAAGTTTAGCTGCTCATCTTAATTAGAAAAATATTATTTTATCTCTACTTAGCTTATTAACTGCTTATTCATTAGCTTCTTTTAAGCCCTTTTTCACAAAACTCCCGTTTTGCTTATTCCTTATTTCTGCTTATTCAGTGTGTTTTTCTTGTTGTTGTTGCTTATTCTAAGTTCCCATAACTTGTTTATAGCTTATTCAACCTTTGGTTCAGTAGTGGTAGCTTATTGAGGCTTTTAGCTTAATTTCAAGTGCTTATTCATATTAGTTGTGTGCCCAAATCATAGTTCCTGATCTTCAAAGTAGTTTCTGTCATTTTTCCTTGATTCTCAGTATTATTTTAGACTTATCTGGAAGTTTTCATATTTTTCACTGTTAATTTTCTATTTTTTTGCATTTTATGTCATTTTCTAGCATTTTTAATTAGCATTTAATCCAAATAAATCAGAAAAAGTTAAAAAAAAATATGTTTTCAATTTTCCTAGATTAAGATAAATATAAAAAGCCAAAAAAATATTTTTCCATAATTTTCTTAGTTTAAATAGTATTTTCTAGCATTTTAATTAGTTTTAAATAGTTTTTAATTAATAATAAATACATAAAAAGTCTAAAAAATATATTTTCAGTTTTAAAATAAGTTTTATCATATTTTAGATTTTTCTAAGTCATAATTTCACTTTTCTAGCTTTATTTCATATTTTCTTATATTTTAGGGTATTATTAAATAGTTAAAAATAGTTTTTAATTAATAATAATTAAATAAATAGTCATAAAAAATAATTTTCTTTTTCTCAAAATTTTCTCTTATCATTAGGTTTGTAA
This sequence comes from Chrysanthemum seticuspe, assembly GCA_019973895.1. Lineage (NCBI taxonomy): Eukaryota > Viridiplantae > Streptophyta > Magnoliopsida > Asterales > Asteraceae > Chrysanthemum > Chrysanthemum seticuspe. The sequence goes on from BPTQ01000007.1 coordinate 7,201,911, forward strand.
AAATTTCATTTTTATATTTTTAGGATTAATACTGTTTCAATTTCACATTTTCTTTTGTACGTTACGTAGTTTTTTATTTAAACATACGCGCTTTAGGTTTTAATCGTTAATCGTTTTTAAATATAGAATTAAAATGACTTCAAAGTCTTAAATAGATTTAATTTCCTTAGTGTAATCAATCATAACCTTTTCCTGTTCAATATTCACCCGATCACGAATTTGTTCTATTACAGTGTTCACACCTCGTTGGGACTTAACGACCCGGGGATACACTATACTCTCCAGATCTTAATTGCATTGCGTTCTCAAGCTGTCTGGCTTTTATTACGGTTGACCATTCACAAGTGGTTGACTTGTGTAATAAACCTGACCGTTTGGGAGCGATCAAAATTTTGGCGCCGCTGCCGGGGAGGTGTGCTGCGTTCTAAGAATTTGAAGAATCAGTGATTGTTGAATATACACCCATTGTATATTTACCATCTTTGTCCATATTTCCTTATTTTCATATAAAACCAAAATTATCGTGAAGTTAATTCGTTTGACGGATCGATTACCAAAAATATTTTTTATTCAAGTTTTCAACGAACACAAAAACCCAAAAAGATTTTCTTTCTTGTTTTTACAACATGTTTTTCAAAAATACCAAAAATATTCCTCTTTATCCTCTTACCCTTTTGATTCTTCATTTCTTACCCTCTGGAACACTTTGATTCTTTCTATGTCTTATCCTCACCCTCTTGGTTGTCAATGGTGTGGTGGTCCTTATAATGGTGGCAATTGCCCCAGTTGTAGCATGGTGGAATCAGGAAATGGGTCTGTCTATAACCAGGATCCCTATTCCTACCATAACACAACTGATTTATTCCATCAGCTACCACACTGTGAGACTCATCAATTTTACTGTTGTGATTACTGTGGTGGTTCACACTCCAGTTCTGATTGTCAATCGGGAAACACGCTTGTCTATGAGCAGGTTCCTGATAACAATTATGACTACAACACATATAATTCACAGCTACATCAATTTTATTGTTGTGAGTATTGTGGAGGTCCTCACTTTAGCTCTGATTGTCAAACAAGGAATCCATTTCCTTGTAACAATTACGGCTCTTCGTATCATGACCAACCTCTGCAGTACCAAGTGAATCAGGCACCACCTCAGCCTGAGCCACTTCCTCAAAATCTTCTCCTTGATCTTTTGGATTTAGTGAAAGATTTGAAGGAATGTAAATATTCCCAAGATAATCCAAATCAAAAATCCATGGAAGTTTTCTTAGCCGAAGAGCGGACTGCTAAATTAGATTCCCAGATTGCCTTTGAAAAATCTATTAAGGAATCAATTGCAAAAGAAAAAGCAGCCAAATCTAGCTCTCGATTCCGTTTCATTCCTGATGACGATGATGATGAAGTTATCCTTGATATTCTACAATTTTATAACGGTTCTTCAAGTTCATCAGTCGAAATTCCTTCCATGAAAAATCAGGGAGAAAAGACTATGATGGAATTACTAGCAGAAGAACAAATGGAAAGTATAAAACATATGTATGCTAGTCCTTCTCAACTCCCTCAGTCTGTTGTTATCACACCCAATATTCCCACTCACTCTCTAAATATGGGGGATGAGCATCTTGACACTGTTCCTGAAAAAGAATCGGTGAATTCATAAAGTCTAGTGTTGAGAACCTTGTCCCAATCCTGAGAGAGTCACAGGGAACTTCTGATCATATGTGTGATATCCCTTCCCCTCTTGAGTGTTCAAAAGATCATTTTGAAACTTTCTCTGATCTTAGCGACGATTGTGCTTCCTATGGAAACATCGAGTATGTTGAGTCATCTCTCCCACAGTCTGATCCTCTTCTTGAGGAGTTCACCGATAAACTCGCTCACATCAGTCCACTTTCATCAGAAAGTGACGATGGTCTCTTTGATTTCGAAGCAGATATGGGAGAGATTGAAAGTCTCCCTTATAATGATCGTTCACTCACTTCTAACCCTAACAGTCCAATAGAGAATGTTGATTACTTTGTTCCTGAAGCATTCAAAACAACTTTCACCAATCCTCTATTTGAATTCGACCCTGAATTCACTTTAATTTCTGAGAATCCACTCTTTGATACTCAGATTGAGGATAGTGATGAGTCTACAGTGGAACAAGAATTCACAGATTTACATCTTTAATGCTTAGAGTGTGAACCGGTAGTATATTAGATTCTAGAACTTGTTTTGTGATGCATTCCGAGATCGCAAGTAAGACTACACTTGTGTAGTTAGGAATAACTAAATGATAAGAGGCACTAGGATAACCCTTGTTTGATACCCGTAATATAATTACTTCTTCCACATCGGTTGAGTAATTCCCCCACACCCTTTGCCTTGTACTCATCTTTAGTACACGATACCCCTAGTTAACCCCTCAGAGACTATCCTTTTCGCGGTTCTCGTGATGTTTCGGTTTTTCCGGAATATCAATGAAGAGCATTGTTTACACCCCACCCCCAAATATACACCCAAATCGCCTTAGCCTACCCTGTATGCACTCACTTTTAGTGCATTATTGTTATCACCCTAAACCCTTAGTTCAATTATCTGGTTGCTTGCATAAGTCGCTAAGTCGAGTCATATTCTTTGTACACAGTTTTAGGACGATTGGGATTCATGAGAAAAGTTAAAGTTTATGAAATGACGGGAAGGGAACGTTAAATTCAAATTTCCTTTGTTTGCATAATAATGTACCCCAAGTGTTTTGATCTATTCAATTCGGGTCAAATTAGTGTTAGAGTAATAAAAACTCAAGTGTAGGGATGTGCCTATAAATCCCTACCATTTTGATGTTACCGTAGAGGATGGTAGAGTAAAAGTGTATGAAAAAAAAATCTAAAAAAAAATAGAAAAAGAGAGAAAAATAAAAATATATATATATATATATATATATATATATATATATATATATATATATATATATATATATATATATATATATATACGGGCTACCATCCTACATCTATCCTTTTAATTTTATGTTTGTTAGCTAGAGTTTAGAGTGTCGAGTCTTGGCTTAGCAACGCCATTCTTCGTATGCTTGTAACATAAGAGATTTTTGACTTGCCACCACTATATAGCCTATCCCACCAAACCCTTTGTTTCCCTACCATAAGCCTAACGTTACAACCCTTTAAAGACCTCTTTGATAGTCTTTCCTAGGTGCTTACGCCAAAGCGATGGAGGTTTGATCTATTCTCAAGCCTATGGTAATCTATGTACTAGGACCGGTTAATGAGTGTTTATCTTCCATTTCCAATTTGTTATATTTCATATATACACTCGAGAGAGATGTGAGTATCCAAACACCTCATGTGAGGTGCTAGTATGTAATTTTCGTGCTTGTTATGACTTTTGCGGAGCTTATATGTGTTGTGGACCGTTTTGAACGAATGCTTCATGACCCCTAACTTATAAATTAATTGGCTAAAAGCACATTTGCTAGAGGACAAGCAAATACCAAGTGTAGGGATATTTGATAAGGTTTTAAAAGGTACCTTTTTGAGGGGTCGTTTAAGCCCTTATTTGATCACTTTTGTATCCGTTATTGCTTAATATCGTTCCTTTTCACTTTTTAGGTCTCTTGAAGGCAAAATGCTGGAATGGCACTTATTTGGACGAAAAGGCGTGATTATACGAAGAAAATGGCCAAAGTCATAATCGAGACACTCAAAGCTGCTGAAAACATAAGGTGACGGCGTCAGGTGTTAATTGCGACGCCGTCGGAAGATCTTTGTGACGGGACAGAAGCCAAAACTCCTATTTTCAAGTGACGACGTCAAGTTATAAAAGAGTAGGCCGTCGCAACTCAGACGGCCTAGATGTAATCCAGACGGCATCAGAAGCTGAAGAGGACGGCGTCACAAGCATAAGGTGACGTCGTCGCAAGTCTAACGTGGCCAAGACGAAACCCTAATGACGGCGACGCGACGGCGTCACAAATCATAAGGTGACGCCGTCGCATATGTAATATTATATATAGAATCCGAATTTTTCAGTATTCAGTGTGTAGTCTTTTGGAGTAAAAACCTAAACCGAACCAAGGCTGTCTTGTACAGTATTTTAGGGTTCCAAACCCTATCTTACACCAAGATAAGTGTTTTACTTCATTAATACAATTATGTCTTTGATTATTTGTGTGTATGCGTGCATGTTCTCCATGTCCGGCTAATTTACTTGTGTGTTTGCTTAGGGAATATGAAACTTAATTATTGAATATTGATTGGTTGTCTCTTATCTTAGTTGATTAATGATCTAGTAATGCGATAGGTCATTCGTTGTGTACTTAATGCTTGATAGAATCTTTGTGAACCTTAGAATATGACTCCTTGAGTAGTTGTAAGCTAAACCATCCAAATAGTGCCTTAGAGTAAGAGTTTATTATCCCTAGTGGGTTTTGTAGACGAGACCCTTTGGTAAGTTCAAAGAGTTAGGGAACATATGCATACCCTACGACCTTAGACACACAACGCAACTAGGAATAAGGACGTGACAATTCAACCACCAATATGAGATAATTAAGGAGTAGTAAAACCTAAGTAAACACATCTTTAAACTATCATACGAGCACACAATAATTAGACATAGACTACATACACCTTAGATTAGATAATTAGATAAGTAGAGTAAACGGTAGTAATACCAATCCCCCAAATCCAATATCCCGAAATTCGTACCTTTCCATTTCAAAAAAAATATAAAAAGATAAAAAAATAATCTCCCTCAACCCCAACCTTAGCGTAGTAACTTCTTACTAGCATTCTTATTCCCCTAGAGAACGATATCAATACCCGTGGCTTACCCTAATACTACACTACAACGATTAGGTTCACTGCCTAGGGTGTTGAAAAACTTGCTCGATGAAAAGGAAGTTCCTTTGACCCCGAACGACGCGTGTAGCGTTATCACACACCTTGTTTTCATTACCAGGCATGATGAAGCCCTGAGGTTGGTTCATATAAACCTCCTCATCCGCTTCACCATTCAAGAAAGCTGTCTTCACATCCATCTGATGAATAATCATATTGTGAATTGATGCCAAAGGAATCAGCAATCTAATGGTACTGATACGAGCCACTGGGGCATAAGTATCAAAATAGTCAATTCCTGACTTTTGTTTAAATCCTTGAATGACTAGTCTAGCCTTGAACTTTTCAATAGTTCCATTTAACTTCATTTTCTTTTTGAAAATCCATTTGCAACCTGGTGGTAGATCAATCAACACCCAAGTGTTGTTGCCCATGATGGAATCCATCTCATCATTGATTGCTTCTTTCCAGAAAGCAATATCCTGGGAATTCATTGCTTCTTCAAATGTCTTGAGATCATCCTCAACAATGAAGCAATAGGAATATTGGTCAGAGACCTCATCCCTTGTTCCTTCAATTAAGTATAATTGAAACTCAGGTTCCTGACCCGTTTGCTCTTTCTGAGCATAGGTTCAGGTTGTTGAACCACAACCTCATCAGGTACCTCTGATGGTTCTTCATCAGGGATCTCTGATACACCAGTGTCATGAGTTCCATTAGGAATCCTCTGACTTGGTCTAGGGACTGATGAGAATCTATTCTCATGAAAGTTTGCATCCCTTGATTCAATTATGGAGATAATTGAAACATATTCATTAGGTTCAATAACATAGAACCTAAAAGCTTTGGAATGCTCAGCATATCCAACAAAGATGCAATCAATGCCTCTTTCACCTAAAGTTTTCAACTTTGGATCAGGGATTCTTACAACAGCCCTACAACCCCAAACCCTGAGATAGTTCAGGTTGGGTTTCCTTTTAGTCCAGAGTTCATAAGGGGTAACCTTGTTCCTTTTCTTGGGAACCCTATTTAATAAATAGCAAGCTGTTAACATAGCTTCTCCCCAGAACCCTTGACTCGGTCCTGAATAGGACAACATGGAATTAACCATCTCCTTCAGCACCCTGTTTTTCCTTTCAGAAATACCATTTTGCTGAGGAGTATAGGGAGCAGTCGTTTCATGGATTATACCAACAGACTGAAAGTACAAAGTATCCATGTACCCACCTCCCCTATCAGTCCTTAATCTTTTGATCAGGGACCCAAGTTGTAATTCAACTTCAGTTTTAAATACTTTAAATTTATCTAATGCTTCATCCTTGGTATGTAACAGATAGACATAACAAAACCTAGAAGAATCATCAGTAAATGTCACAAAGTATTTCTTATTCCCCAAAGAGGGAGTGGCATGCAAATCACACAGATCACTGTGTATTAGCTCCAAGAGCTTAGTCTCACGCTTAACACCCTGAAAAGGTTTCTTAGTTATTTGGTCAACATGCAAGTTTTACACTTTTCAGTGTCCATGTCAAATGCTGGGATTAACCCATCCTTAGAGATATCTTGCATCCTTTTATAATGTACAAGGCCAAGTCTAGCATGTCATAGAGTAGAGTCAGTCAGGTCAAAGGTGGTCACAAAGGTTGAATTATCACTATCAGTGACAATATTAAGCCTGCACATTTGGTTACATAAATAGCCAAAACCAATAAAAACACCACTTTTAGACAAGACAAATTTATCAGACTCAATAACTTGTTTATATCCATGATTATTCAAAACACTACTTGAAACCAAGTTTTTCCTTATATCAGGAACATGAATAACATTAAACAAAGTTACAATCTTTCCAGAACTAAATCTAAGATCTACACAACCACGACCATGCACCAAGGTTGTTGACTCATTTCCCATGTGAAGAATAGAACCATCATTCAGTGACTCATAAGTCTTGAACCAGCTTCTATTTTTTCACACATGAACTGTTGCACCAGAGTCAACCCACCACGCAACATCATCATCCTGCACATAATAAGATTCAGATACATATGTAACATAATAAATCTGAAAAGAATTATTAAACATATTCTGACCTTTCAGTGAGTTGGTAGAACCACCACTCCCTGAACCATTAGTGCCTGATCCATTGGCTTTACCACTAACCTTAACACTTTTTTAATCCCTTTTAATGTGACCAGTTTTGCCACATTTCCAACAAGTAGGTGTTGCCTTCTTGTTAGGATATGCCCTTGTGTTATCATGATGTTTACGTTTGTCTTTGTTGTCATTGTACCTGGTGGAGTTGTTATGCTCCACCATATTGAAAACAGATGCACCAGTAGCATTGCTACTCTTTGGCTTGTCATTATCCTGCACCTTGAGAGATTCCTCAATGCACAGATGACTTCCCAACTCAACCAGAGTTAACTCCTCCTTTTTATGTTTCAAGGTATGCTTGAAATCTTTCCAAGAAGGAGGGAGTTTTTCAATGACACAAGAGACTGAAATAGCCTCATACATGTCATATTGTGTTGTGTAAACCTTCCAAGTATACTAAGAAGTTCGATGTATTGTTCCATAACTGGTCTTGAATCAGTCATTTTGTAATTAGTGAAATTACTTACAAGGAACTTCTTACTTGATGCATTCTCAGCCATATATTTGGCATCCAAGGAATCCCACAGTTCTTTAGAAGATTCAAAGTTCTGATAAATGTCAAATAGAGAATCGGACATACCATTGAGAATTAGACCTCTGCAAATGTAGTCATCATTCTCCCATTTGCTCCTTCTCCTAATCTGCTCCACCGTAGCATCATCCCCATCATCAGGAATAGGAGTGGTTAGCACATACACCACGCTCATGCTGGAAAGCAAGAAGTGCTTCTTCTTTTGCCATCTCCTGAAGTCCACCCCTTCAAACTTGTCGAGCTTAGCAAAGTTTGAAGCCATGTGTTTCATTGCGGCAGTAGCCATTGATTATCACAGAATAGTTTACTTTGATTGTTGGTGGTAACAGCCCAGAGCAGGGTAAGATAATCAACAGCAGTAGCAATACCACTACGTGGTTACCAGATATCACTTGGAATCGTGTAATCACTTTCCAAAGTAAACTATTCGACCCTAATGCATGGGTATCACGAATATCTACTTGGGATAAGACCAAATATTTGTTATTGAATTAGGCACAAATCAATAACCCTTTGCTTTCAAGTGTTTATACTTTCAGTTTGTTTCTGCTGGTTGTATCTCTTTTTCGTATATCAATGCTGATGAATACCACCTCTATTTATAGTAGAGAATACTCACTCCTAATCAATGGATATTATAAATGATTAACGGCCAATTAATCACCTATAATAAGCCTCCATTATCATAGGAATAGTGGTTACATGACCAATTAAATATGGTCATATAGCAGTCATAACAGCCAATTGAATGAGTCAAAGCTGTTACAAATTAATCACTGCAACACTACCAGTAGGAACCATTACACTAGCAGCAGGAACCATGCACTACCAGCAGGAACCATTACACTAGCAGTAGGAACCATAACACTACCAGTAGGAACCATCAGTTACTACATTATCAGTAGTAACCAATACATTACCAGTATTTACCACTATTGAGTCAGGATGTTCAGGGACCTCATGGGTGTACACTCCGTACCTACTAACCCAAAACCAGGTGTGAACTAATCCCACAAGTACGTTAAATTTTTCGACAATGTGGAGAAAGTAGGAGGTCTAATTCAAAGAGATGTACCATAAAGTAGGGTTGCTCTTTGTGATGGGTAAGTGGTTTGGGCGGCCAATGTATGATGAGTGGAATAGCGAGGAGTGAAAGATGATCCTGCTTGGTCCACTCAATACATTGGCATTGGAGGTAATGGTTGGTCATCATGGAGGGAGAGTGTTCTCAAGCAACTGAAGGCCTTCTATGAGAGGGAAATGTAGGTTGCTTTGGCAGAGCCCCCCTGTGAATGGGTTATGAATACCTAGTGATGCCAAGCTTCATTTCCACCTAGACTACTGTGGTGGCATGTTGAGTGGCTAAGTGGAATGAAGCATTGAAAATGTAGCTAGATGGTAGGTGCATATAAGGTGAATTCAGTGGCTGAGAATGGTTACATAGTAGAATGAGGATGCTATGAATATGGTGTACTCTGTTTGGCACTAGTGTCTGAGGACACTTATGTCAGATATGTTGTTAGTGTTGCCAGATATCTGATGAAATAGTATAGCATGTATCTGTTTTCTTTGTATCTGATGTGGGTGTTGTCCATTATCAGTTTATGTTATTTCTATGATGTAAAGTGTTTGGTATTAATATAATTCACCTTTGCCCAAAAAAAATAGTAAACTTATAACAGATGTCTCCAATCAATGGTAAAATCGTACTTATCACGTATATAAGTTTTAAATAGTTTCCATCTAAGGTATCTGTCAGATATGACCACAATAGACGCTAAATTGTGTGTAGAAAGCTAAATATAACAGGAAAGCGAAGCTTTTTCTGGTATCATATATTACCTGACGAAATCCCAGGTACGATGGAATGGAAAGCTAGGAAATGGAATGAGAGCATTTCCTTAGTTTGGTACTACCGAGAATGGAAACGGAGAATCAAAATAGGATTCCCTTTCATTGAAATTTATTCTCTAAAAAAGATGGAGAATGATAAGAATCACCACATTTAGACAAAATATTTCAAGGCTCCACTCACGTAGGAATCAGAAAGTTACCAAAAAAAGGGAGGACAACTCATGTGCATCGCACATGCTAGTCATTTGGGGGGAAAATAAGAAAACCCTAATATAGTTTTCTCTTTAATTTGATAATCATTTCTAATTCATCTTCATCGACAAAAGCCTTCTTTCAGAATATTCAGATTAACATAACCTATTTCAAAACATGTAAATTATACTTGACAACTTATTTTGTTACAAATTGTACCGAATGAATTTATTGAAATAAGGAAAAAGCTGCAGTCCATGAATATGGTGGAACATATACATATGAATATAAACTATTATTTTGAAATTAGGGCATTGAAAGTATAAAACTACAATACATAATATGCATAGAGTAATTATTTTATTACAAAGTTACGTTTAGTGATCATGGGAAAATGATAACATGTGTAGCATTATTTTTTCATTCCGTGTATCCTCTGTTTGTTACAAACAACATAATTATCTCGTCCTATTTTCCATACCCGATTCTTTTTTTATACCAAACGTTATAATTCATTTTCTCCTTTTGAGCTATTCTCTTTCTTTACGATTCCATTCTCAACCACATTTTCATTCTCGATGATTCATTCGTACCAAACATCCATTGTTCTCTTAACAAATAAGCACAAGACGATACTAATTAGCCCAACAGAAACAAAGGCAACGGGAACAACCACATAAATTATTTTTGACGAGTTTCATTTTCCTCCTGCACAATGTACGTTACATGTCAGCAAACATATGATCAATTTGTTAAGTTCATTTGCATGATTGGATACAAGTACAAAGTTAAGGTAGGTAAAGGTCACTAAAGATCAACTTGCACAAATGTTCCCACTGAGGTTGCTCAAAACTCTTTTTTGACATTAAGGAACTCAAGTCTTAATTTTATTTCCTTTGTGCAAAAACATTACGGATCCTGATCATATGGCAAAGCAAATGTGGAAGCGAAAATATATAAAATTGCTAATGTGAATCATTTAAGTTTGTCTTCTTTAGCTCATATGAAGTCAAGATTATGGTGCTGTTCTTACATTTATCTTATTTTATGTCTATAAAGTAGTATAATTCATTATTTAAAGACTATTAGTCGTCCTAGTCTGGCATCATTGACGAAACTAGCTTACCTATAATTATATTCATTGCTATAGATAATATATTAAAAAACAAAAAAAGATTATGTACTGTTAGTCGCCGGAGAGGATGTTGAAGACGGCGGTAGAGCAGCAGGTAACGAGATTGCTGGAGGATCATTATAAAACGACACATTCGAATACCTTATGAAACAAGCAGGGAAAATAACATCAACATCACAGCATCCCTGAGCTTCCCTAAACACAACTGAAAAACACGAATTACAATCAAAAGAAGACAGATCAGGAATTCAGTAGCACATTGCATCAGAGTGTAAATCTTGGTCGAATCTGGCCCATAAGCCCCTTCTCCAGTTGCAAACTTTCGTAACGAGTTTCCACTAGCAGCTTTCGTCCGTAACTTTCGAGCTAATTCTCTCTATACCATGTTATAATCCGCTATATTTGATACGTTTACATGAATTAATATTTCCCATAAGGACGATTATAAAAAGTTGAGATATAAGTACTATTTGAGTATAGCAACATACAATTCACGGTCCAGTCTAATGCTTCTATCCCGGTAAGACATTTTTTTCTTAGCAAAATGTGCGAGTCGTTAACACAAGTTTGACATGTTTCTAGTCCTATGTCCCCACGGCAAAGAGCTACACCTGTGACAATGTTTGGACTTTTACCCGCAGGGGTTTTGTTGAATCCGTAGTGTTTTGTGACTTCCAAGGAGACAGAAGTGAGGGCGGTTTCGATGTTTGCTTGGTACACGGTGTTTTTCGTGAAGTTATTGCTGGTTCGGCAACGGAATATAGGGAAAGAGTTTTGAGCAACGGTGAAATGGAGTGTTTTGGAAGAAAATTATAGGAGGTAAGTTGAATTATGAGAGTGGTTTTCATTGTTGAATGTCGAAACCGAACACCCGTATAACCGAAAACCGAATTGAATAACTCGAATTACATAACTTTAATTATTTTCCATTTAATTATATATGTTTTTAGCACAATTTTTTTTTAAACTTAAATAATGTTATATTTATACTAAAGAGTTTTAGTTTTTTTTTTCTTCATATAAATAAATAGAAAAAATATATATTTTTATGAATTTGGTTTTCGGTTTGCATTGCTAAACCATATCCAAAACCGATAACCGAATATTTAGTTCGGTTCGGTTTTGACCAATTTGATTCGGTTACGAATTAGGTTTAGTTTTTTTTTGTTCGATTCGGTTTCGGTTTTTGGTTATTGTGAATATTATCCGATCCGTGAACACCACCAAATGACAGGTAAGATACATTTATATAACGTTATTATCTTTAGTTTGTTTGCAGAGATTCTTACACCAGCCCAGGCCCATTTTTCGGCTCAGGAAACTCACTCAATTGTTTCTGTGCTTAATAAGATTTTTGAGTATATGTTTTATTGGGATTCACAAGATCGTTTTAGGGGTGGAGGGTGCTCACCGGTTCAGTTATCGAGTTATTCGACTAATTTGGTTAACTTTTTTTCTGGCTAAAACCGAACCGAGCCGAATTCAAATTTAATTCAATCAAACCGAAAATCGAACCCAATAACCGAAACCGAACCGAATAAACTGAAATACTTAATTTAATTATTTATTAATATAGATTTTTTACAAACAAAATAATTTGCATACTATGAAAATGTTTTAATAATATTTTATTTATGTAAATATATACAAAAAATGTATATTTATATAAATTTGGTTTTCGGTTTAGATTGCCAAAACTATTTTCAACCCGAAAACTGAATATTTAGTTCGGTTCAATTCGTTTTTGACAATTTTGGTTCGGTCTTTTTCAATTTGGTTCGGTTTCGGTTCCTGTGGATATTACCCAAATTCTGAACACCCCTAATCGTTTTCCATTAGACAAAATCACAAAAATATGTACTAGTAGTTTACATTCTTGTTTTCTGGATTGGACTATTTGAAGAGTGTGCCAATTAGGCCATTTCCCCCCCCCCCCCCCCCCCCCCCCCCCCCCCCCCCCCAAAAAAAAAAAAAAAAAAAAAAAAAAAAGTCATTTCTCTCAAGCTACTCGATTACTACCCCAAGCTTGAGGGTTCGTTTGACAATAATCTCTTAAATTTTGTTACAATAGAATCTCATTTGTAGCTAGCTGCACTACTTTGGAATTCAATTAGTATAAAACAAATGATTGAGAGACCTAAACAACGTATGCTTGATCATGTGGCTAAAACCGTGTGACACCATTTTGTTGGTTGTATCAAAAAGACTTAGGGTGTGATTGTTTCATTTAGATGTTTTGGGTCTGAATCTGACTACCACATCTTACTGTTAAGAGGTGGTTATAAAGTCATAATCTGAATGAAATAATATTGTTTGTTTTTTTTATAATTGTCTGAATGGTTTTAACTGTCCGTTTTTTCTATTGTCAACAAATGTAGTACGGTTATTTCTTCATTTAGCTGGTTTCACGAAAGCTAGAACGATAGTTATATCAACGAATCAAAAAAATTAGCCTGAAGTTAACAAACGAATGTCCGAATTTATCTCACATATTAAGCCTAAAGTATTTTATTGTAAATCATCGAACCTACCCCTAAGTTAACTAAAATTTGGATCATAAGGAAGTCGGCCCAAAACATTGAGCTAAAAAACTATGTTGGCCCAACAATAAATCAGCTAATCCTAAGATAACCCTAGTTATATATAAAACTATCCTAAACCTAATATGTCACAACCTTATCCCACGCCTTTTATTCCCTTTTCACTTGCAGTCACTATCAAATAAGTTTGCATTCCTTCTTTCATCTATCAATATCCGAATAACAAACACTACTTATAATTAGGGGTGGAAACGAACCGAGCCGCTCGTGAACAGCTCGGGATCGGATCGGTAAAAAGCTCGAACGAGCCAAGCCTAAACGAGCTCGAGCCTAAGTTTGGGCTCATTTAATAATCGAGCTCGAGCCCGAGCTCTATACAAAAGGATCGTTTAGGCTCGCGAGCCTAAACGAGCCCTAGAAAATAATACGTATATATATTTTCTATACGTATTACCGTGTTAACGAGCTCGAGCCTTGTGTTAACGAGCCGAGCTTTGTGTTAACGAGCAGAGCTCGAGCTTGTGAAAAATTTCACGAGCCGAGCTCGAGCTCAAAATGTGAGGCTTGAAACGAGCTCGAGCTCGAGCTCGAGCCTTTTATATATAAACGAGTCGAGCTCGAGCTCTGGCAGGCTCGGGCTCGGCTCGGCTCGTTTTCACCCCTACTTGTAATATCTTGTGATTCGAACGTAAATACAGCCCACAAGGTCTCGGCTAAGATCTTGTAACGAGGTCTCGGGTAAGGTTTTGTCTCTTTGAGTGACAAGTATCTTATGATATCTCGTTATTTGTAACCTCGTAACGTTATGAGATACTTTTCTGAGTTCTTGTAGATCAATGATTGGTTTATATTGATCTTTAAAGATCTTTTCTTGAAGTGTAAAACCGAGATCTTTATTTATCTTTGTCTTTTCAGCTTTAGTTTGGTTTTGTAGAGTTAGATATGTAGGGTTAAGAGGCAATCAGATTTTAACACAATCTCTTATTGAGTAAGACGGGTAATATCTTACCACGTCTGACTGGAATATAAAACACAAACAGCGTGTTCATCTGACCGCGTCTGACCAGTCAGTGGTAAGAGGCTAGTCAGATCTTTTTGCAAAAAACAAACACACCCTTACTTATTTGAAAACCACTACAGTAATAATCTACTGTCACATAATTCTAGACATAATTAGTCATTCATTTATGTTTCTCGGTAATTTCCCTATCCTTATTATAAATATAGATATTTTATTTTTAAGGTAAGAAGTGTGTTGTTGGGTAATTTTTGTATTTTTCTTCTTGTGTTTGTGATTTTAGGGGTTTACTCACTTACGCTATATGTAGTCCATACTCATAAGGTTGACAGGTCGTATGTGTTATGTTGTGTTACCCCTTGGACTTTTATATATGTCTTGTTGTGATGAATAAGATGATACATTCAGAAAACAGAAACAGTATATTTTTTCTTTATTGTAGTGAAAAGTTAAAACTCACAAACACATTATTTAATATTTGAGTAAATCTTTTCTACTTTCACTTGCTTATATTTTTCTCCAACTAAGTCATTTATGGCTATAGAGAGCTATGTAGATACTAAAGAGTTGCTGTATAATAAAACTTTGACCATTTTACATTTAATTTGTTAAAAATTTGTCTTTGTTATTGTGATTTCTTGTAGAAATCTTAATGACCAATGAAAGAGTGTTTTACGATAAAACTTTTAAATAATAGGAACTAACAAAAATCATTCTATTAAGAGCACACGATGTGGCTTCGCCGTTGAGGCTCGCCGTCCATCGTGGCTCTTCGCCGAGCCTCGCCGTGACACCGACCCCCCTCGCCGTGAGGCGTCGTCGGCTAGCTCATCGTCACGACGAGCAAATGTTTCTGACAAAATTTTTTATAACGTTTTAATATTTCAAATACTATCCGTTGTAAAACGGATATAATCATTTTTTTTTTAACCCACCACTCACTCTATAAATTAACATAACATATCATACAATTTTTTTCATATTCAATCAAAATAAACCATTCAAACTTGCTGAAACATGAGTTACATGAGTGAATCATCTTATTCAGGCGAAAGTGACCTTGAAAAGTTAACGGAACTAGAAATGTTTATTAAAGAGTTCGAGGCGGAGCAAACGTGGCAGGAACAAGCAGCCGGTCCTTCAGAGCGTCGTCAATATGTCCCTCGTGAACGTGAAATTGCTGAAGCACATCTTCTTGCTGACTATTTTGGTGACAACCTAAAATATACGGACGATAATTTTAGGCGTCGATTTCGTATGAGCCGTCGTCTATTTCCACAAATAGTACAAGGTATTGAAACATATATTGAAACTCGTCATCCTCTTCCTAAGCATTTTGATTTCTTTAGAGTGCGACCCGATGGTAGGGGTGTAATGAGTTTTAGTGTGATTATGAAATGCACATGTGCCCTACGCCAATTGGCTTACTGGATATCAGCTGATGCATTAGATGAGTATTTACAAATAGGTGAACACTGTGCACGCAATTGCCTAGATTTTTTTCTTATGTGCGTAATCCAACTATTTATTAAGGAGTTTTCAAGAAAACCAGATGAGGATGACATTCGTCACTTATACCATGCACAAAACACTGTTCATGGGCTTCCGGGAATGTTGGGGAGCATCGATTGTATGCACTGGGAATGGAAAAACTGTCCGAAAGAATGGCAAGGCCAATTTCATAGAGGTGATAAAAAATATCCAACTATAATACTTGAAGCCGTTGCTTCATACGATTTATGGATTTGGCATGCATTTTTGGGGTAGCGGGTGCGAATAACGATCTAACGGTTATAAATAATTCTCCGTAATTCGACGACTTGCTTGATGACATCGCCCCTGAGGATGAGTTTGAAGTATACAGGCGTCAATTTAAGCAAGGGTATTATCTAGCTGACGGAATTTACCCGGAGTGGGCATATTTTGTCAAGTCATTTACAGTTGCAACTAATCCAAAAAAAGCCGCATTCAAAGCGAAACAAGAAAGTGCTCGAAAAGATATCGAAAGAGCTTTTGGTGTCCTCCAAGGACGTTGGCATATCATTGCCCAACCGGCGCGTGCATTTACTATTGGCAAGTTACGGAGAATCATGTACGCGTGCATCATAATGCATAACATGATTTTGAAAGATGAAAACTTTGCGATATCTGACATTGCTGAAACGTATATTTCTCTGACACCAAATTTACAGCAGACATGGATTGAACGTTGCCAAGTGCAAAGAAAAAAAAGCCAAAGAACTACATGATAAACGCAAACACGCAAAGCTTCAACAATGTCTCATCGAGCATGTTTGGCAACAACTTCAATGGGTACAATTTCAACAACAGAATCCGAATAATTAGTTTCGTTATAATTTGATGTATTTCTTGCGTATGTTTTTTTTCGTATATTTATTTTATGTTTCGTACGTTTTTTATTAAGTTATGTATTGTATTTTTAATTTGAATGAAATGAATTTATTTAGTTTATTTGGAAATGAAAATTGAATAAAAAAAATAAAATGGTAGTAGTGGGCCCCAAATGAAGAAGTTGAGGTTTGTTATGAGTGAGGAGGGGGGTTTTCTTGTGGTTAGTTGTGGAAAAATAGGATGCTGATGTGGCGCTGAGGTGGCACGACGACGAACCTAAGGCTTGTCGTGACACCTAGTGCTCTAATATTAAAAAAAATACATATGTTTGATGATATTGTGTCTTTTTATTTTTTTTTTATTTTTTTTTTAATTTTTTTTTTATGCAAGTCAAACTTTAGTTGGGTAGATTGGCTAAAGAATCATTCGCTTATTCATTTTTAATTGTTTTTTTTATAACTTCTTGCTAGTGCTTTAATGCAATCCGTTGTTGAAAAAAATATATATATATAATTAAAAAAAATACTTCCTATGAATATAGGCATATCCTGAGTCCTCGGAACGAACTGCAATTTCACCTTTAACCTTTATGGCTCTATACCAAAAATTCAAAACCATCACGACCAAGTCTATTTATAATGGTATCTTGTAACGCATCAAGACATAAGTGTCCTAGTTCGACTTTTCAAGGATAGTGTTATTACTAAGGGATAATTTCATATATACCCAATCTAAACATCAAAATATTTACTAAAATGCCCTTATTTAGTTACCTTTCGCAAAAACTTCTTTTTTTTGGGTAAAAGGTCAAATACTCGGTAAATATATTACTCCAAAAAACGTTTAAGTACAAAGGATATGGGTGAATCCCATATCTCAGCCCGTTACATAGGCAAAAGCTTACATAACAAGATACTTCATATTCTCTATTTAAGAAATAAACCACTACTCAAAATATAACATTAAACTCCTATGGAGATAAAATTACTTCCTACCAAGGCCTTGGAGCTTGATTCCATACGTGTCATAATAGGCATCCAAGTTTCCTGGAAGATCGTAAACCTGAATAGTTATCATAACCATAGTCATCATAGTCATCTTCTTGATCATGACCACCACCAAATAGATTACTCGTCTCATCAAAGGTGTTCACAACATCCTCATCATCACTATCAGAATCTACAATCTCTCCCACCTTATTGAATGGGTTAACCCTCTCAGTAAACGAAGTAGCCAGAAAATCCTTATTATAACCCTGATAATGAACCTTTTTAATAGGATTACCATTATCATCAACAAGAGTAGCTTGCCCATCAATAAGAAGCCTTTCAAATTCCCCAATTTTCTCAACAATAGGGGTAGGACCAGCCACGTTTGCTACCATTGAATTACTCACAAGCAGATCTTGTGATACATTACCTGTTTCGATAGACCCAACCTCCTTTGCTTCCATTGTATTACTAGAAACCTCTACATCAGTAGGATTTCCAGATTCATCAGACTCGATCGTATCAAGTGCAGCAAAAGGGTTAGATGTAGCAATGTTCGTCCCACTCGTACTTGCCACACAGTGGCTGTCTTCTTCAAACTATCCACCTTCTTGGGTTCCGGAGGAGGCGCTTTAGGTTGATACCTAAATTTAGGACCCACTTTAGTAAAACCTCCCTTACCTGGAATACTTGGACCACCATTCCTACCCTTATTCTTGTTAGTGACAGTTTGATAACCATCATTAACAGTCTGTTTAGGCTGAGTAGGAAGTGAAACAGATTTAGGACAATCAACCAGCGTATGACCAAACAATTTACATGTATCACACCGAGGCGGTTTCCATTCGTATTCCACCCGAATCTTTTCAATAGTAGATCCTGTCCTATCAAGTAATGGTATCTCAACAGTGATGCTCTCCCTAAGAACCTGATATGCCTTAACTTTAATCAAGCACCTAGCGAAACTACTTCGACCCCATGATTCCAAGCACATTTGACTAGTATAAGAATCTAACATTTTTCGAGTACCAATCAATGTAGCTAGGAGACTGAGACCATCATCAGAAAACATAGCAAGGGGCACATCATGGAATTTAACCCATACCGGAATATTAGTCAAATCCTCTTTAAGCAGATTAGTATTCAAAGTCCACGGTTTAAGAATAATTGGCACATTCCTAATCATCCACGGTCCGTTTTCAAGCACATCATCAACACCTTTACTAGTGGAAAACTTAAAGAAAAATAACCCCTTCGCATTCATCATAACCTTTTGAATACCATACGAACGTAATAATCAACAATCGGAAAAGCAATACGTTTACCAAGGAAGTAATCATAAAGGGTATTCTCAAATTTAGAGTTTACCTCCTCAACAAATTTCATAGGAATGGAGAGATCCACCCCATTAGATTTTTTACTAGACTCCAACCTACGAAAATTTGATTTGCGCTTCATCGATTCATTAGCAGAATTCGTACCACTTGTAGCACCGACATACGACAAAGGTAATGTATTAACCCCAACAGATTGAATAGTTGGCGTAGCACCGGTTAATTTGTCTTTAGGAGGAGAAACATGTACCGTTCCCGCTTTAGGAGCTACACTAATACCATCACCAGTAGGCAGATTAGCCCCCCTAGTGGTGTCCTTAACACTGTAAACTGTAGATGGGTAATCTTGCATATTCAAGATACTTGTAACACCAAGAGGCCCTGCATCCCAAAACACCGAATCATCAATACTCGCATGTGAAACCGATTTCACAACCTCATTGGCATTCATATCCCCTTGACAAGCAGAATCAGTAGGATTTACATCATGTGGAACCGGCTCCACATGAGTTTCACGCTGCCTACAATCCATTTAATTAGGCATCCTTATCAACGTTAGGCACACCCTTCATCAACACAACAATAAACAAACCCTAACCAAAAGAACACAATCGAAACAAGAAAAAACAACCCGTACCAAACCACGTAATCGCTACGTATTAATTAAACCCTAGTAATAAACTAGGTTTTATAAGCATAATCGGCCATAGATCAACCCATGAATAACAATATATCAATTCAGTAGTTAAAGCAATACGAATCAGCAAGAAGCCCGAGCTAGCGATCAAGAAAAACCCTTAACACCAATCGACCCATGAACGGGAGAATTAGGAGTTTAATGAACGATTAAGGGTTTGATGTAGTCTCAAATCGCCAGGGAGGGGTGGGCAAAATCGATTCTCAAATAATTGCAGCTCCTAAAAGAAAGACGATGAACAAAACCCTAATAATCACAACAATTGCGAGAACCTGGAAAAATCAAGCAACAACACGAATGGAATTGCCTAATTAAAACAAGTATAGTAATATTGCTATCCGTCTACAACATTTAACCCCACTAGGCGAGTACCCGCGTCTAGGCAGTAGTTCATACGACAAACAATTAACTATATGCGATATTGTGGTAAGTGTTTCGTATAACGTTCAAAACCGAACGTGAAAAGATCAAAATGTAATTGCAAACGGTTATAACGTGTGATAATTCAACTATAGAAAAAATCTTAACATGTATCAAAGAACATATAAAAACATTTATTGAAACTTAAACTAAACATTAAGTCAATTATGAGATAATAGCTAACAATGCACGTTACTCGTCGTGTAAAACTTTTTGATACACAACATTTGAGGTGTAAATTCGTGCTTGACCAAACTCTTTGAGTGGTTTAAACAATAACTTTGTTGTTTTACGTGATATCCCTCTAGACAACGCAACATAAAGCTGGCCATGCGAGAAAATAGAGTCGGGCAAATAGACACCCACATTGGAATTGTTTGATCTTGAGCTTTATTGGTAATCATCGAAAAGCTAACAACATCGAGAATTGTTTTATTTGTTTTGAAGTGATAGTTTGCTGATACAGATATGAACTCCGAATGTTAAGTTATTTTTTGTGTAAGGTGCTGATAGACGTAGCAAAATCATATTCAACATGTTATTTTTCTTCTAAGTTTTCACAACTACACAATACCCTACATTCCGAAGTGAATAAATTGTGAGTTGTGATAAAACGTATTCTCATTTTAAATTCAATGTCCAAATACTTTCTTAGATTATAATGTGAATACTTTCCTATATTATATACATGACTTGTTTCATAGTGCGAAAAGGATATTAAAGTGTGAATAAATTCCTATAATAGTCATTTTTTAGTTGACGAAAAGGTGTATTAAAGTGTGAATACTTTCCTAAATTGTATGAGTTTTTTTAAAAATGATGTATTAATGCCTGGAATAATTAAAACGCCTATTCACCAATTTTGACACAAATTTTTCACCAAAATTGCATGCATTGTAGCTCCGGCAAGTTGTTCGATGATAAAGATTTAAAACATACATTTTTAGGGGGTCATTTAAGCCCTAAATCAACACATTTTATATCCGTTACTACTTAAAATCGTTCCTTTTTACATTTTAGGACTTTTGAAAGCAAAATGTTGGAATGAAGCATATTTGGACGAAAAGAAGCGAAAACATGAAGAAAATGGCAAAGTAAAGATCAAAGACCCTCCAGCAACCCGACGGTGTCCCAACCAAAGGGCGATGCCGTCCCTTTATAGACATTTTGATCAGATTACACATGACGGCTCAGAACAAATTCTGGTTCTACAACCTGACGCCGTCACGCCTAAACTCTGGAATGCGTCACTCTCATTTTCCACACCAGAAGCCCAAGAACAAATCTAAGACGATGTCCTTCATGAAGACTGACGGCGTCACACTTGTCAATTGACGTCGTCCCAACGATGACTTAGCCCAAACGAAACCCTAATGACGGCGACCTGACGGTGTCACTAGTAAAAGGTGACGTCGTCGCACTTGTAAATCTATATATTGAATTCGATTTTTCTGTTTTAAAGGAGGTAAAACTTTGGAGAACAAACCCTAATTTAGTTGTAGTCCGACTTGGACAATATCTAAGGGTCTCATACCTTTCTTTACATCATAAGATAAGTTTGTTAATCCATATTATCATTATGTCAACCCCATGTTCAATTGTATGTATGTATGCTTGCTTGTTTAACATGAGTAGCTAAATTATCCTTGTGTTTGCTTAGATCTATGAAACCTAGTTGTTAATTATTGTTAGGTTGTCTCTTGTCTTAATTGGTAGAAGCTAGAGTAAGGAAAACTGGCTTCTTCTTTAATTGTTGTGAGCTTGAACGTCCTAAATAGCAAAAAAGCTTAAGAGTGCACTTAGGCCATTCGTTGTGTTTATTGCTTGAATTGTAGCTTAAGGATAATAGAGTATTCAGGGGAGATACCATTGTACTCGCCGATCCCGGATAATCTATAGGAGAGTTGCAATTCATAGAACTAGGGAATTAGGCACCACCCTACGAACAAACGGAATACAACGCACCAATTAATATGAGGATGTGACAATTCAACCGACCAATAAGAGATAACTAGGGAGTAAGAACATCTAAGTAAACACATCGTTAATCATCATACAAGCACACCTCAATTAAGCATAATATATGCATAGTTTAAGTAGTTAATTAGTAAGTAGTTATAAAAGTATTTAAAATTGATAGAAGTACCACCCACACTTCTATGCTCCGAGATATTTACATGCTTTCAAAAATATAAAAAATACTAAAAAGAATCTCCCTCAACCCCACCTTCTCGTCATATATATTTTTCTAGCATTCGTATTTCTCTAGAGAACGAATCAATCCCATGGGCTTACCTCCTACTACACTACAACGATTAGGTTCACTGCTTAGAGGGTTGAAAAACTTGCTCGTAGAAAAGGAAGTCTTCTCGACCCCGAACCCTCCGTATCATTCGACATCAACATGAACATCAATCAGAGAGTTTTTGTTTGTTTCGGAATTTGTCAAGGGATATCTTCTTTATACATAGACGATTACCCGTACATAGTAACGGAATTTTATAGCGGCATATAGTTATAATGATATTTTGGTTAAGTGTTTTGTGTAACGTATGTATAATTAAAATTAATAAAATAAAAATTAAAATGAATCCTGACATATTACAGGTAAATGAACTTGGTTGGTTTTTTTTTTTATTTGCACCACTTGCCCATCCTTTTGAAAGTTGTCCAATTCTTGACACTAAATTACTTTTCCAAATGATATCTAGCAAAGATAAACATAAATTGTAAAGAAAATTACTAAACTAATAAACAATTAGTTGTGACAAAAATATAACATACATAACTAGGGGTGGAAACGAGCCGAGCCGCTCGTGAAAAGCTCGGGATCGGATCGGTAAAAAGCTCGAACGAGCCGAACCTAAACGAGCTCGAGCCCGAGCTCGAGCCTAAGTTTGGGCTCATTTAATAATCGAGCTCAAGCCCAAGCTCTATACAAAGGCTCGTTTAGGCTCGCGAGCCTAAACGAGCCCTAGAAATATATACGTATATATATTTTCTATACGTATAATCGTGTTAACGAGCTCGAGCCTTTTGTTAACGAGTCGAGCTTTGTGTTAACGAGCCGAGCTCGAGCTTGTGAAAAATTTCACGAGCCGAGCTCGAGCTCAAAATGTGAGGCTCGAAACGAGCTCGAGCTCGAGCTTTTTATATATAAACGAGCCGAGCTCGAGCTCGGCTCGGCTCGTTTTCACCCCTAATATGAACCAACCTCAGGGCTTCATCATCCCATAACCAAACCCTTCCTCACCGTTTCTTACATCGTATCATTCTGAATACAATAAACGGGTGATGTTAAGTAGTTGAAGATACACACAAGTTATATTTCATCAAGAAGCGGAAAAACTAATCTACCCATTATAATAAAAATTAGAGAAAATTACCAAAAGGGGACTTTTTTCTAAGCATGGTCCGTTTTTTAGACTTTTTTCTAGGCTATTTCCCAAAAGAGCCACGCTCAACTGCTCAACTGCTCGACCCCATACGTTTTTTGACACGTGGCAAATCCGGGTACTGTTCAAATAGTACACTAAGTGTCAAATCAAATCTTAAAGAAATCTCTTGTTTTGTTTTCTAGCATAATGTCAACGCTCAACCTGCGGCGCTCAACCGACGGTGCTCAACTGACCCCTCATTATTTCACCTGGGAAATTGAAAAAGTAACACAAAAGATTTCCCAAATCCA